>OY728138.1:1180260108-1181510108 GCA_963277665.1 Viscum album | reverse complement strand
TTCTAACAGTCATGAGAGAATTCACTTAAGATAATTCATTGTGCACAAAAAATTTTGCTCTCCTCTAAAAAGATATAAATTAAATTATATACTTATGGTTAAAAATTAGTAATTGTATAGAGGCCCTTTATTTAATTATTTATTTTTATTTTATCCCATATAAAATAATAATTTTATTAATAATATTATATTCCATGACATTTTCTAACTCACATATATTTAAATATCATTTGTTGAATAAATAAATCGATAATTATTTCAATGATATTAAAGAAAATCTATCATTTTCTCTAGGCCGTTAACTCGGTCTGTCAATCCTCTATGACATTTATCAAACCTTGAGTAATAAATATTTATTTAAATAAATAAGGATGGAAGGAGGAATAAATCCCCAAATACTACTCTATTCTCGGTCTCCTTGGCCTCCAGCTCATCTCTAGTGTTGCTCCTGGGAGTCTATGCTCTAGAAAAATGTCACATGGAATCAGAATGAGAGTCCCCCCACTTCCTGCTCTTCTTTCACCTTTTAAAATTCCTGTCATCTGATGCATGTCACCACAGTCTTCCACCGACTTTAAGTGTCTTTCACTTGTGCAACGCACACATGCGTTTTTCATGACTGACATGTCGCCCTAACTTTTCCCTTATAACTAACTCCCTGTGAGTTAGTTAAATGAACATGGATGTGTTTAAGTCCCTTGAATGAACCTAAAAAAGAAGAAAAGAACAAGATAGTTAAAACACTAAAGAAAATTACTTAAAAAAACTAAAGTTATTTTTTAAAATAAATGTTATATTACTTATAAAAAAAAGTTAATTAATAAATAATTATGTTGATAATTATTATTTACTTAACTAAATATTATTACTATAGTTATTAATTTATTATTAAATCTTTAATTAGATAAGGTTATTAAGTTCTTAATTTAATATTATTTATTTGGCTATTTTATTAATGTTAGTATTATTAGTCATTAACTATTATATCTTAATGATATTTTTGAGTTAGAAAATTATTTTATTTAGTTTATTAATTTTATTATAATAATAATTATTTATAAAGTTAATTTAAATTAAATTATTATTATTTATAAGTTAATATTATCGTAGTTTTAAATAAGTTCTATTTTGTTAACTAATTTTACATCTTAATTTTATTTTATGATTAATTATTTATTTATTATAATTATTTTATATTATATTTATTATTACTTTATTATTGTTATTATTTATTGTTTTATTTTTATTATTATTTTAAATTAAGTTTATCTCCCCCCAATCTCAGCACTACAGGGGGTCCTCTTCGGATCGTCTTCACCAGAGGAGCAACGACGGCTCCTCCCTCAAACGGCAGCCAGCGGCATGACCTCACTTCAGCACTACAGTGTCGTGCCTCTCTTCTTTAGCAAATTTTATTGATCTTGATTTTCTCTTAGAATCTACAGTGCGCCACCATCCATCCACAGTGGAGCACTTCAACAGTGGCAGGATTGGGTTCTCCTGCAGCGGCGCAGACAAGGGCCTCGTCTCAGACTCTTCCTCCACGGTGATATGGTTCTAATCCTTCAGATCTGAAAGCTAATCCTCATCCTTGGTGAGCAACGTTGAAGATCAGATTTGGTTCTCTAGATCCAGCAACTTTGGTGTCCATTGATGGGTAGTAGGGGCAGAAACAGTGCGGCTGAGCCTTGTTTCACCCTTCAAATCACGGCGGAGGGAGATTTTTATAGATCTGGTTTATAGTGGTGATTTGTATTAATTGTGTATCCTTAGGACTAATTTAGTTCTGTCTATTTCTAAATTGGTTTGAATTTACGATTGGTTTGTGATTTGAGTGTGAATGGGTAGACGCCAGTGTGAGGGAAGATGGGGATGAACGTGGAAGAGTTATGGTGGAACTGTGAAGGCAGAGGAACCAGTTCGAGGAGGTTACGGTGGTAGAAGTGATGGTGGCACCGGTGACTGAACATTATTGAGACACCAGTGGCATAGCAAGGTGTAATATATTGAAGATGGGGACAGTCACAGCTGTAACGACCCAAAGTTTCATTAATAGAAAATCCCTCTTGATCCAGTTAAATGTTTCTTCATGAAAAATGTTTTTATAAGATGTCAACTTCTTTAGTTTACGTTAAGATTTGTGACCTTTACTTTTATAGTCGTTGAACAGTGATCATCTGAGTAGTATAAATATAAGGCTTTAACGAACCCATTTCTACTCAGACAAAGGAAGCGATGGCCTCATCCAGTAGAATTGCCCCTTACGAAGCCCATTTGTCAGAGCTCGGAAAAGAGGTGGCGTCTTTGGGCTTTTCCCTTGACCAAGCCCAAGCTGAGCTTCATCAAGTCAAGCTCGAACATGATCGTCTACGGGAAAAGTGGAAGTTGATTGAAATTACCACTCGAGCGATGTTATCCGAGCCACCCCAAGAGTCTGTCACCATCGCACACCTTACCCTTAGGTCTTATGCGGCTATTTTAAGGGGTTATGTAACAAATAAGTAGCACCATGTTCATGTACATTATTTCTGTATATAATAATGAATATAATTTCTAGTCATTTTTGATACATTGTAATTAGTTTTTAAATTACAAATGGTGTTTTTAGTTATTATTTAATTAAGAATTATATTTTATTAAATTAAAGGATTTTTGAATTAAATAATATTTTAATAAAATATTATTATTAATATTAAATTAATTTTTTTTATTAAGTATAAATGATCTTATAATTTTATGAATGCAATTAAAATTTTTATTAAGGTTTGAAATCCATTTCTGTCAAAACCCGTGATTTTTTTTATAAATGTCGGTTTTTATTTTAAAAGTGAAAATTCACATATTTAAAAAATTATTTAGATAAAATAAATATTATTTTTGGAATCAGGACGTCGAAATTATCCAACGGTGAATTTTTCATAATTTTCTGAGACAGTCAAATTTTTGGGTAAAAATTAAATACCATTTAAATATATAATGTGTTTTATGACATCATAATGACCCAATGGTGATGTAATAAAATAACATAATCCTTATGTTCGGCCAATATGTGTTTTATCATTAAAATAATGAGGTTTTGGGTTTGTTTGACTTACTTTTCAAAGCATTAATGGAGCCCTCAAGACTTATTCAACACTTTGCCTTTTTAAATTAATTTCCATGGGAGTGTGACTCACCTCCACATAAGCAACCCTAATTTTTTAATAAGTTCGGACCTTGGCCTTGTAAAATATTTTTTTCCTCTTTCCTTTTCCAGAAACCATGGGCAAATACCATGGGATGGTTTGTGGTTTGGATTATTTTAATATAAGGGGTCCCAAACCTAAATAATAAAGAATTCTCTCACCTTTCCTATATAAACCCACCCAAGCTCCCACTTCCTCCTCATTAAAATCCCTTGGAGTTCGTCCAACCTCTTCCCTACTCTCTCTATAATCTATCCAAGGTTCCCCAAGCTCCCAAGAATCCTCTCACAAGCCTCTCTCTAGCCTTTGGAAGCACACTTCCAAGTAAGGGTTTTTTTCTTCCTTTCTCATTTTTGTCAATTTTCTTTAAGTTGTATTTCCCTTTTAATTTCAATTATGAATGTTGGGGTATGGTTTCGAACCTCTCCCATACTTCCCTCTTATTGTTTTAATTATGGGAGACCCCTTTCTCTCTCATTAAAAGCCTCCCATGTACACCCGTTACTATGCCGAAATTCCGAAAGAAACATTTTCTCCTCTTTTATATTCAAGCAATACTTTTGTATCATGAATCTAAATTCCTTTTCAATTGTTGGGACATGTATCTATATGACCTCCTTACTTTCCATTACATGTAAATATGATGAGGAACCCCTTTCTCTCTCATCAACCTTTTTTATGAATTCTTATGTCACGCTGTTACGCTGCCGAAATCACACCGATTTTCTAAGCCAATATCATTGTGTAGTGAATACCATGCCCATTTCTCCATCAAGAGTATTCACCTTTATGCACATTTACTTATTGATTATAATGTTTCATGTAATAATTCCACATTCCTTTATCGTGTAATAAATGATTATGTTTTATGAATCCATGTTTTATGATCCATGTGGCACACTTATGCATGAAATGAAATGTTTAAGAAGGGTGCGCCCTTTATAGCGCTCCAATGCATTGGGTAAAGTATAATATCATGATACGTCATGTGCAATGAGTGTTGAATCATGATAATTCAAGTGCAATGAGGGTTTACTCGTTCTTCAAGTGCAATGAGGGTTTACTCATGCTCCATGTGCAATGAGACTTGGCTCATGCTAATTCAATGTTAAGTGTTGTTGCCACATTTCCATGATATGGTTATCATGCTTTATCTTGCCTTTATGTTCATGTTACTATAATGCTCTATTGATATTCCTATTGCTTAACATGTATTTTACTCCTCATGTTATTCATTGTGTACTCCCTTACTGGGCTTTATAGCTCACCCTTTTCTTATGCATGTCCTCAGGTTATCTCATGCAATGCTAAGTACGAAGGAATGTAGTGGTCATGTAAAGGAAGTTTTCAATAAAGATGTTGTATTTCAAGTTTAAAGTTTTTATGTAATGACCCTAAGCCCCAAAGACACTAAACCTATCGATCTTCTTTGTTGTATCAAGTGAAGTTTTATGTAATAAAGCATGCTTAAGTTGTAATAAAAAAGCAGGGTTGTCATAGTTGGTATTAGAGGATAGGTTTAGTTATTTTTGGGATTAGGAAACCCTAGTAAATCCTTAGATACAAGACTAAGCATAATAAAAACATCCCTAAGTTTTGGTAAATACTAAGTAAGTGGTTTATCAAACAAATACATCCCTGTCTGGATACGAGCAGGTAGAGGCGGCTCTGGCACAGATGTATCCTAGGGGTAAAACCCGAAAACACCGCTTTGAGCTAGACTCGAACGGGAACTGGTGCACGACAACGGGCCTTGCTGCACTCTTGGTTACGACACTCCCGGGGGATATGTTTTGATAAATTCACAATCTTAGTATGAACCCTTATTAAGGGAAAAATGCCCCTAAGAATATATGTTAGAAGGAAGATCATGAAAAGCCTGGATTGAATCCTATAGACTCATGAGTTAAAGAGATTAAAGTTTATTTATAAGTCATCAACTTTTGTCTTTGGATTAACCTTTATCTGTTACCCCTAACTTTCCTTTTATTCCAGCCAATGGCCGGTAATAGGAGAACTCGGGCTAACAACTGTTGTGAAGATCAGTGTGATGATTGTACTAATGAGATGTCCAATCCAATGGGAGCGGGAATCGCGAACTTTGTCACGCTTCTCTCTCAGCTAACTCAAGTTTTTAATAGAAACACGGGTCAAGAGGAATGTTCAACCCCCCCTAAGAAAGAACAAGTCGCTATCGAGAGCTTCATGAGACAAAAGCCTCCTACTTTTAGTGGATCATCTGATCCCACGATCACTGAGCAATGGATCAACTCCATTGAAAAGATCTTCTCTATCCTTCAATGTTATGAACAAGAGAAGGTTCTCCTGGAGGCTTATCGTATGGAGGGTGAAGCTGATCAATGGTGGACGTTGATCAAAAATACGAAGCCTGAGGAGGAGATTGAGGCTTTGGAATGGAAGGAATTCCGGAAGATGTTTTTCAATAAATATTTTCCACGCACCCTCCGTCTTAAGATGGAAAGGGACTTCCTTTCCCTCAAGCAGAAAGATGAAGAATCTGTGGGAGCGTACGAGGCAAACTTCACAAGGCTTGCACGATACGCTTCTGGCTTTGTCGTTACCCCCGAATGCAAGGTTGACCGCTTCTTTGGTGGGCTGAAGCCTAGCTTGCGGAAAGCATTAGCGATCCGTGACTTAGACAGCTATGAGGAAATTGTCTGATGTGCCCTCAAGGTTGAAATGGAGATCGGAGAATCACAGGGGTATCATGGGGACAAGAAACGTAAAGTGGACTTCAATGATGGTGGTCCGATGGATAAATCCAACGGCTCTAAGAAGTTCCAGCACCCCACTTTCCAAAAGTGTGGAAAGAAGAACTCTGTAAATTGCCTTAGGGGGACAAGAAAATGCTTCAAGTGTGGAAGAGAAGGGCACCTAGCTGTTAACTGTCAGCAAGAAGGACCCGCGGCTGCGACAGAGGAGAGGAACGCTCCGTTCGAACCTCAACGCATTGTTCAATGCTACAAATGCAAAGAACCGGGTCATTTTGCAAATCAGTTCCCTAATCCAAGGGTTATCGGAGGCAACCAGTAACCTCCAAGACAGTAAGGAAGAACTTTTTCCATCACTTCTATCGAAGTGAACCCCGAAAACGAAGTGGTGACAGGTACGCTAGTTATTCATTCAAGAATAGCGAACGTACTTTTTGATTCAGGTTCTACGCATTCTTTTATATCTCAAAAGTTTAGTAGAACAATCCCTACACCACCAAAAATCATGGAAGTAAAGATGTCAGTGAGTACGGAAAATGGGGCAATCATTGCATACCATGAGTATAAGTCCTCCCCTGTTATAATCTGTGGATTGAATTTCCCGGAGAACCTCATCATACTCCCTCTGGTGGAATTTGATGCAATTCTTGGCATGGATTGACTTTCCTTATATAGAGCCAACATAAATTGTCGGGAGAGGGAAATCACACTCCATATGGAGAATCGACCCCCCGATTCTTTACAAGTGTTAGGAGGAAGATGAATCTCCTTTAGCTCCATCATCTCAAGCATGGATATTACTGCCTTATGAGCATGCATATCTGGCTCAGATGATTGAGTCCAAAGAAGAAACCACCCTTGAAGAAATGCCTATTGTGAGGGAATTCGCTGAAGTATTTCCCGAGGAACTTCCTGGTCTTCCTCCAAGAAGAGATGTTGAGTTCTCAATTGAACTTATACCTAGGGCGCTACCAATATCCAAGACTCCATATAGAATGGCTGTTGTTGAGCTTGAAGAGATGAAGAAACAACTACAGGAGAATTTGGATAAAGGTTTTATACGCCCAAGTGCATCACCATAGGGTGCACGAGTCCTCTTCGTCAAGAAGAAGGATGGGTCAATGCGGATTTGCATCGATTATCGTGAACTTAACAAAATAACGATAAAGAACAAGTATCCTCTCCCAAGAATCGATGACTTGTTTTATCAGCTGCGTGGAGCACAATACTTCTCCAAGGTGGACTTGCGGTCGGGATATTATCAAGTAAGGGTGAAGAAGGAAGATATCCCCAATAATGCTTTTCGTACAAGGTACGGGCACTATGAATTCATAGTAATGCCTTTTGCACTCACCAATGCTCCAGCAATATTCATGGACTTGATGAATAGATTCTTTAGAGATTACCTTGACAAATTTTTGGTAGTCTTTATAGATGATATTCAAATATACTCCAAAACCAAGGAGGACCATGAGGAGCATTTAAAAACTGTACTAGAGACTTTACGTAAGGAGAAGCTCTATGCAAAGTACAGCAAGTCTGAGTTTTGGTTGAAGGAAGTCTCATTCTTGGGCCATATCATCACAAGCAATGGGATATCTGTGGACCCCTCCAAAACAGATGCAATTGAGGGATGGCCGAGGCCAACATCGGTAACTGATATCCGTAGCTTCTTGGGGTTAGCTGGATATTATCGACGATTTGTGAGAAATTTCTCACGATTGTCCGACCCTCTTACCAAGATAACTCGAAAGGGAGTAAAGTTTTCTTGGAGTGATGAATGCGAAGAAAGATTCAAGGAGTTGAAAAGGAGGATTATCACTGCACCCGTGCTCACTTTACCCACAAGTGGGGAGCTTTTTGTGGTATTCAGTGATGCTTCGAAGAAGGGCTTAGGATGTGTGCTGATGCAGAATGATAAAGTGATATCCTATTCCTCAAGGCAGTTGAAAATCCATGAGCGAAACTATCCAACGCATGATTTGGAGTTGTCGGCGGTGATCTTTGCCTTGAAAATCTGTTGTCATTATCTCTATGGAGAGAAATGTGAGATATATACTGACCACAAGAGTCTTAAATATATATTCACACAGAAAGAGCTTAATATGTGCCAGAGAAGATGGATAGAGCTCATCAAGGATTATGACTGTTCAATACATTACCACCCTAGGAAGGCGAACAAGGTGGCGGATGCCCTAAGTAGAAAGGATCCAGCAATTCTATCAATGATGAGAATTGAAAAGGATCCAATCTTCTTAGACTTGATGAAGATGGACGTGGGAATCATAAAGAAGGGAATATCATCAATCCTTTCACAAATGATTGCTCAACCATCTCTTTTGGAAAGGTTAAAGGATGCTCAAAAGGATGATGCGGAAATCCAAGAAAAAGTGGAAGCTATCAAAAAGGGAAAATCCTTAGAGTTTAATGTTAATAAATAAGGAATTGTGCGGTTTGGGAAAAGAATATGTGTTCCATCAAGTTCGGAGCTGAAGAAGGAACTTTTGGATGATGCACATAGTTAAAATTTCTCTATTCACCCAGGGAGAAAAAAGATGTATTGAGATCTCCGAGAAAACTTTTGGTGGGATAATATGAAGAAGGAGATCGCTGAATATACATCAAAGTGCCTGGTGTGTCAGCAAGTGAAGGCAGAGAGGCAGAAGTCTAAGGGGATGATGCAACCATTGCCCATACCATAATGGAAATGGGAGAACATCACCATGGACTTTGTCACTGGACTTCCAAGGACATCCAAAGGCAACAATGCAATTTCGGTTGTTGTGGATCGTCTTACAAAGACTGCACACTTCATTGCTATTCGAGAGGATTTCTCTTTGGATCAACTAGCACGGATATATATCAGGGATGTGGTACGGTTGCATGGAGTACCACTATCTATTGTTTCTGACCGAGATCCAAGATTTACCTCTAAGTTTTGGAAGAGTCTTCAACATGCATTGAATACTGAACTGAACTTCAGTACGTCCTATCATCCTCAAACTGATGGCCAATCTGAGCGGACTATCCAAACACTTGAGGATATGTTGAGAGCGTGCTTAATGGACTTTAAAGGAGGATGGGATCAACATCTTCCTCTGGTTGAGTTCTCTTATAATAATAGTTTCCACTCGAGCATCCAAATGGCACCATATGAAGCCCTGTATGGGAAAAGGTGTAGAACACCAGCATGTTGGGATGAGGTCAGTGAACGTAAGCTGCTTGGACCAGAAATGGTCGAAGAAATGGTGGAGAAGGTGAAAACCATTCAGCAGCATATCAAGGCAGCCCAAAGTTGACAGAAGAGTTATGCAGATAATCGTCGATGATACCTTGAGTTTAAAGTCGGAGACATGGTTTTTTTACGCATATCTCCATGGAAGAAGGTCATGAGGTTTGGAAAGAAAGGGAAGTTAATTCCAAGGTACATCGGCCCCTTCGAGATTCTTGATCGTGTTGGGGTTGTGGCCTATCGACTAGCACTTACACCTACTATGGTCAAGGTGCATGATGTCTTCCATGTATCCCTCTTAAGGAAGTACATACCAGACCCTTCACATGTACTCTCTTCCGAGGTGGTACAATTAGAAGACGGTCTTTCTTATGAGGAGCAACCAGTGAAGATCTTAGATCGTAGAGAAAAAGTTCTACAAAATAAGACAATGCCCCTCGTCAAGGTGTTGTGGAGAAACCATAAGTTTGAAGAAGCAACTTGGGAGTCGGAGGATATGATGAAGCTAAGTTACCCACATTTGTTTTAGTGTGGGAAAAGGAAAATTTCGAGGGTGAAATTTCTTAAGGGGGGAATATTGTAACGACCCAAAGTTTCATTAATAGAAAATCCCTCTTGATACAGTTAAATGTTTCTTTATGAAATTTTTTTTTATAAGATGTCAACTTCTTTAGTTTTACGTTAAGATTTGTGACCGTTACTCTTATAGCCGTTGAACAGTGATCATCTGAGTAGTATAAATATAAGGCTTTAACGAACCCATTTCTACACAGACAAAGGAAGCGATGGCCTCATCCAGTAGAATTGCCCCTTACGAAGCCCATTTGTCAGAGCTCAGAAAAGAGGTGGTGTCTTTGGGATTTTCCCTTGACCAAGCCCAAGCTGAGCTTCATCAAGTCAAGCTCTAACGTGATCGTCTACGGGAAAAGTGGAAGTTGATTGAAATTACCACTCGAGCGATGTTATCCGAGCCACCCCAAGAGTCAGTCACCATCGCACACCTTACCCTTAGGTCTTATGCGGCTATTTTAAGGGGTTATGTAACAAATAAGTAGCACCATGTTCATGTACATTATTTCTGTATATAATAATGAATATAATTTCTAGTCATTTTTGATACATTGTAATTAGTTTTTAAAGTACAAATGGTGTTTTTAGTTATTATTTAATTAAGAATTATATTTTATTAAATTAAAGGATTTTTGAATTAAATAATATTTTAATAAAATATTATTATTAATATTAAATTAATTTTTTTTATTAAGTATAAATGATCTTATAATTTTATGAATGCAATTAAAATTTTTATTAAGGTTTGAAAGCCATTTCTGTCAAAACCCGTGAATTTTTTTATAAATGTCGGTTTTTATTTTAAAAGTAAAAATTCAAATATTTAGAAAATTATTTAGATAAAATAAATATTATTTTTGGAATCAGGATGTCGAAATTATCCAATGGTGAATTTTTCATAATTTTCTGAGACAGTCAAATTTTTGGGTAAAAATTAAATACCATTTAAATATATAATGTGTTTTATGACATCATAATGACCCAATGGTGATGTAATAAAATAACATAATCCTTATGTTCGGCCAATATGTGTTTTATCATTAAAATAATGAGGTTTTGGGTTTGTTTGACTTACTTTTCAAAGCATTAATGGAGCCCTCAAGACTTATTCAACACTTTGCCTTTTTAAATTAATTTCCATGGGAGTGTGACTCACCTCCACATAAGCAACCCTAATTTTTTAATAAGTTCGGACCTTGGCCTTGTAAAATATTGTTTTCCTCTTTCCTTTTCCAGAAACCATGGGCAAATACCATGGGATGGTTTGTGGTTTGGATTATTTTAATATAAGGGGTCCCAAACCTAAATAATAAAGATTTCTCTCACCTTTCCTATATAAACCCACCCAAGCTCCCACTTCCTCCTCACTAAAATCCCTTGGATTTCGTCCAACCTCTTACCTAATCTCTCTAGAATCCTCCCAAGGTTCCCCAAGCTCCCAAGAATCCTCTCACAAGCCTCTCTCTAGCCTTTGGAAGCACACTTCCAAGTAAGGGGTTTTTTCTTCCTTTCTCATTTTTGTCAATTTTCTTTAAGTTGTATTGCCCTTTTAATTTCAATTATGAATGTTGGGGTATGGTTTAGCACCTCTCCCATACTGCCCTCTTATTTTTTGAATGATGGTAGACCCATTTATCTCTCATTAAAAGCCTCCCATGTACACCCGTTACTATGCCGAAATTCCGAAAGAAACCTTTTCTCCTCTTTTATATTCAAGCAATACTTTTGTATCATGAATCTAAATTCCTTTTCAATTGTTGGGACATGTATCTATATGACCTCCTTACTGTCCATTACATTTAAATATGATGAGTAACCACTTTCTCTCTCATCAACCTTTTTTATGAATTCTTATGTCACGCCGTTACACTGCCGAAATCACACCGATTTTCTAAGCCAATATCATTGTGTAGTGAATACCATGCCCATTTCTCCATCAAGAGTATTCACCTTTATGCACATTTACTTATTGATTATAATGTTTCATGTATGAATTCCACATTCCTTTGTCGTGGAATAAATGATTATGTTTTATGAATCCATGTTTTATGATCCATGTGGCACACTTATGCATGAAATGAAATGTTTAAGAAGGGTGCGCCCTTTATAGCGCTCCAATGCATTGGGTAAAGTATAGTATCATGATACATCATGTGCAATGAGTGTTGAATCATGCTAATTCAATTGAAACGAGGGTTTACTTGTGCTTCAAGTGCAATGAGGGTTTACTCATGCTCCATGTGCAATGAGCCTTGGCTCATGCTAATTCAATGTTAAGTGTTGTTGCCACATTTCCATGATATGGTTATCATGCTTTATCTTTCCTTTATGTTCATGTTACTCTAATGCTCTATTGATGTTCCTATTTCCTAACATGTATTGTACTCCTCATGTTATTCATTGTGTACTCCCTTACTAGGCTTTATAGCTCACCCTTTTCTTATGCATGTCCTCAGGTTATCCCATGCAATGCTAAGTATGAAGGAATGTAGTGGTCATGTAAAGGAAGTTTTCAATAAAGATGTTGTATTTAAAGTTTAAAGTTTTTATTTAATGACCCTAAGCCCCAAATACACTAAACCTCTCGATCTTCTTTGTTGTATCAAGTGAAGTTTTATGTAATAAAGCATGTTTAAGTTGTAATAAAAAAGCAGGGTTGTCATAATAGCGGAAAGAAAAGGTTTGAGGAAGAAACTGGAGGAAGAATGAAGGTGCCACCATTGGTGGAGAATGGGTGGAGCATATTGGATATTGAACGGTGTGATGTGAATGGTGTGAGGGTGTGGCACCGTTAGTGTAAAAATTTAATCTACAAAATAAAAACGTAAATTAAAACTTAAGTTTGTTAAGATAATTAATTAACATAAAACTACAAACCTAAACTAAAATTAAAAACTGAAAATAAATTATCTAATTAAAACAAAAGTGGATTATTAACTAAATTAAAATTACATTTAAAAATTACAAATTTAAGTAGATATAAAAATATTATTTGATAAACTGAATTATAATTAAACTAAATTAATAAAATATTAACTTAAAATAATTGTTAAATAATTTAATTATAAGAACAGCAGGGAGTGAAAGTGTACTACGTCAGTGACTAAATGAATCACCGATAGTAAAAAAGAATTAGGGAATCACCAAAGCTGATAAAAAGTTAAAACTGATACCGATGCCAAGTTGAAACCGATGCCGATGTGCATTCACATTAGTAGCATACTAAAATAAAATTGACGGTAGCATGATAAAAAAATGAACTAACGGTGATACAAAAATTAAAACTACATAAATTGAATTTAAAATTAAAACATAAGTTAATTTCATAATTTAATAAACTGATAAACAAAAATTATTTAAATTAGAATTAAAAACTAAAATTAAATTTAATAAAATATTTTCAATTGGGTTATTATTAACATTGCATCTACAAAATTAAAATATAAAAGTTTTAAAGAACTAAATTAACAAATTAAATTACAAGATGAACACTTAAAAATAAATACACATTAAATTATTGATTTAAAAACTTAAATTATTAATTTTAATTAAAAACTGACCAAAAAAATAAACATAGAAATTAATAGAGTTAATTTATTTTAATGAGACTAAATTAAAGGGAAAATTATTAAATTAAAAACTAAGTTAATTAATACACAAATAAGATGATTAATTGGTTATTTAATATTAATGTCAAATTATTAAAAAATGATCAGATTAATATAAACAAACTAATTAAGAAATAATTAAACAAGAAAAGTTAATTAAGATTAAATTAATTGTTTTAATGGATTAAAATTTCATAATTATTATAAATATTGATTAATTAATAAAGTTAGTTATAAAAATATAAAAGTATGATTATTTAATACAAAGTGAAAAAATAGTTAGTTAAATCGTTAAAAATTAAATAAAATGATGTGGAAAAACTATGTAAAAATAAGGTCACATCAAATTCACCCACACTTAAACATTGTTTGTCCTCAAAAAATATCATGCATTATTATCTTTGAAAAATAGAATAGTGAGTATGATTCAGCTCAAAGTGTAACATGTCTATAAATTTGAAACAAAGGGAAAAAACATGTGATTAGGCTTCTGAAAATAAAATACTCATATGAATATTTACCTAACAAACTCTCACTGATAGTCTAAAAAGAAATGAATCGTCAAATAATGAATATGTTCTACCTCATATGTGATACTGCTTAATGACCCAATCCAATCTCAGCTTAAGAGCTAACTTCAAGAGTGACAAAAAGTTAAAAATATTGTGGAATTCAGAACTAAACAATTGGAACTTTATACATTGACTAAATCCTAGGTTCCAAAAATAAATAATTTTTTTGTGAATCACTTAATTGATACAACCTAAATGGTTCCCATATAAACAATTCGTCCCCTTCTTCATTTGGTGTTCACCATTCCCCTCACCTTAATGAACTCGTTTTTGACCCTAGAAACTTTATTTAATTTTCTCCAAGCCATATATCATGTGCTAAGCACTGTGCAATGCACTTATCCAAGATGTATAGAGGGCTTATAGTAAAAATAAATTCACCCAACATCTAAGGTCTTAGAGATTCACCGTGGGATCTGAGATGCCCAAACTACGCCAGTTTCAAAAGATTTTTATGAAAACCATTTACATTGACTCGTTAAGGTGACAAATTTAATAATTAAAAGGAAATGAGTTCCCTAGAATCAAGATCAAACTTCCAGTTCCAAAGGTTGTGATCATAAAACCACTAAAAGGTAACCTACATCACTCTCAAAAATAGTTCCTAAATGAAATTTCCATTAAATCGCTAAGTTTATTCAATCAGTAATCATCCATCAACATTAATTAAAAATTCAAATTAGCTCTTAACTATCAATAAAACATCATCTATAAGTGAGAACAAATTGGGTACAGTGTAAATCTTAAAATTATAAAAGAATTTTAAAAAAAATAATCATTTTTTACAAAAAAAAATATTAAAGTTGTAGTGGGAATTAATGGACTTTTAATTAAACACAGTTTAGATCAATCAAGAATTGACCCCCTAATTCCCCCACACTTAAAAATTGTTTGTCCTCAAACAATCTCATGCATTATTATCTTTGAAAAAAATAATAGTTAGTATGATTCAGCTCAAAGTGTAACATGTCTAGACATTTGAAACACCGGGAAAAAAACATGTCATTATGATTTTTAAAAGAAAATTCTCAAATGAATATTGCCCTAACAAACTCTCAGTGGTAGTCTAGAAAGCAATGAATCGTCTAATAATAAAGATTTACAACTTTATATGTGATACTGCTTAATGACCCAATCCAATCCCAGCTTAAGAGCTAACTTCAAGAGTGACAACAAGTTAAAAATATTGTGTAATTCATAACTAAATAGTAGGAACTTTATAATTTGACTCAATCCTAGGTTCCAGAAATAAATAATTTTTTTGTGAATCACCTTAATTGACATAAACTAAATGATTCCCATATAAAAAATTTGTCCCCTTCCTCATTTGGCGTTCATCATTCCCTTCACCTTAGTGAACTCATTTTTTACCCTAGAAAATTTTTTTAATTTTTCTCAAGCCATGTATCATGTGATGAGCACTGTGTAATGCACTTATTCAAGAAGTATAGAGGGCTTATAGTAAACATAAATGCACCTAGCATCTAGGGTCTCAGAGATTCACCATGGGATCCCAGATGCCCAAACTACTCCAGTTTCAAAATATTTTTATGAAAACCATTTACATTGGATCATAAAGGTGACTAATTTAATAATTAAAAGGAAATTAGTTCCCTGGTATCAAGATCAAACTTCCAGTTCCAAAGGTTATGATCATAAAACTACTAAGAGGTAACCTACATCACTCTCAAAAATAGTTCCTAAACCAAATTTCCATTAAATCACTAAGTATATTCACTCAGCAATAATCCATCCACATTAATTACAAATTCAAATCATCTTTTAACTACCAATCAAACATAATACTTAGGCAATGCCTAATTGGGTACAATATAAAGCCTGAAATTATGAAATAATTTTGAAAACTTTTAATCATTTTTTACAAAAATATTAAAGTTTTAGTAGGAATTGATGGATTTTTCTTTAAACACAGTTTAGCTTAATCAAGAATTGACCCCCTCCTCTACACTTAAAACCCAACTTTGTACCCAAAGTTGACTTCCAAATATGGAGAAGAACAATTTGATAGTTTAGGTTCAAAACAAATTTTATATTTCAATAGACAGATGACATGTATAAATGGTCTCAATAAAGTTCAAAAATATTGTTTTCCATAATTAATAACTTAACTGCAGGTTCACATCCAAATACATGCATTAACAAATAATCCAGTGATAAAGATCTTCAAGAATGTTCAAACAGTTTCATGAATCTTGTAAGTACACAATGTACTAGGTGTTGCAGTTTGAAAAATATGATTCAGTTGGATGTTCAACAAAGTAGAAAAAGCACATGTTATACACCCAACATACTAAGGAGATTCAATAGAACACATAAACAATCTACATGTATTCCCCCCCACACTTAGTTTCTAATAGTGTAATGATTTTAAAATAATGAAATTCAATTTTTCAGTAAGGAGGAACATGCAGATTTTTTTTAAAAACTTAGTAACATGTGCAGAAAATTTTTAGTATGTAAGACATGCATCAGATTTTTCCATCAAACATATATCAAAAAGATATCCAGTGATACAGAAATACATGCAACAAATTTTCTTCAAAGCATTAAGGACTTGAAAAATGAAAAAAATAACTATAAGGGACTTCCCTAACTTAAAGTTTTTCATTAGTCTTCCAACAAGGGAATTACACTCCTCCATGAAACCAATAGCAGCAACCTAAAAATCAGAGCATGTAATACAAGTACAAATAACCAGTAGAGACAGAGCATACAGAAGGCAGTAAAGCAGCACTTTATTCAACAAAAAATAGTATAAAAGTGAAAACAAAGAAAGAGCATGGGTTGACACCCATGAAGCACTGAGTTTAAAGTATTCAATTAGAATTTATTTAATTACAATTTTTTTTGTTTTATTCTAAAGAAAATAGTATAAACATGGGTTTCCTCCCATGAAGCACTAGTTTTAAATTCCTCAACTGGACTCACCTAGAAACTAACCACAGTCACTATGTGGATGTGGTTTCCTTAACAAGAACCACCACATGTGTTTGGCCCAATAATTTGTAATATAAAGATGAGATTTGTGGGCAACAAGACTCAACACATCAGAAACTGAACTCTCATAGCCTAAATTAACCCTTAACAAACACCCTCCCTAATTGTTTCAAATTTTACACATTTAAATTTTTTGGGAAAGGATGAAAAAGTAGGTGCTTGAAAGGGTGTGAAATTGTCCTCAAAGCTATCTTTATCAACTTCAACATAAGCATATTCAAATTCAAGGGTGCTAATGGGTGAGTTCTAATTAGTAGGTTCAAGAAGGGATTCAATAGAGTGTTGAACAGAATCAGGTACAATGAAACTCAAGTGTGATTCCCCCTCTAGAATACTATCAGTATCATGATGATCTTTTTCACACAACTTGGTTGAGGCTGGAAGTGACAGACAAGGAAGAGAATTAATTTTATCACTAATAGATTCAAGTTTAACAATGTTATAAATCTCTTCCAACATTTCCTCATTAGTTAACTCACAGTCAACATATAATACTTCTAATAAATCTATTCTTCCAATATCAAGTGTGTAATCAACCTCCATTTCAAGTTTGAGCTCAAAAGGCTTACTTTCTAAAACAATTTCTTTTGAGTGTTTCAATTCAATTATAGGAGAATAATTGTACAATTCAGATTCAATAAGTTCAGTTTTTAGAATATTCAAATTAAGAAAATTATCCTCAAGTTAGTTAACACTGCTTTCTATTTCATTGCACAAAGTTTCAGATAATTGATTAATGTAAAAATATGGAAATGAAAGCTCATTAGTCATCCTTTCTTCAAATAACATACTCTCATCTTTATCCTCCAACATTTTAGAAATATTTGGGTTTTCAGTTTCACAACATGGAAGATAAAAATTCAGTTACAATTCAAAAATATTTGATTCCTTCTCATCTAGACTAAGGTTATCTTCCGACATATTCCCCAGTTAAAGTTCAAGCTCATTGTTTAGAATTTCAAAAAATTTGAGTGAAAAAATTTAACCTTCAAGTTTTCATTTTCTGATTTATCTTCAACCCAAGTGACTTCATTCTCAAAATTTCTAGAAGTAGTGATTTTTCTCCAATGTGGGAATTATGAAGAGAATTGGGCATTCCTTTTAAATCCATTTCAATTCATCTTCAGAATTTTTCAACTCAACATCATTAATGTTATTTTTGGGGTCTTCAACAATGTGTTCTTTATTCAGTGAGTTGGTTGTTTCCAATTTTAGTTCAAGAGAATCATATTTTTCAAAGTAATTAGTTTTTTTCCTAGTTTCACAATCACTTTCCTCTTCAACTTGAATTTAAAATATTTTATAAAAAAAATATTTTTCATTTTCTTTAGATTCTCTTACAATAGATTCTTATTCATTAAATCCAGTTTCCACTTGTTCCTTAAACCTTTGTTATAACTCTAAGAGCATTCTTTATTATCTTTTATTTCTTTGATCTTACTCTTGAGTGTATTTAACATTAATTTCATGGGTTTTATTAAACCAGGAATCCCAAGAATCCTCCCTAGCATCCATTTTTTTCAATTAATTCAAGTTTAGCTATGAATTTAGGATTAGAATCAAATTTTTCATCTTCTTCAATGTAAACATCCTGTTGTGGCCGATTATAGACACACTGCCAGGCAGTGTACCCATAACAATCACAACATACACAGTGAGGCCCAAAATGATTCGAGTTCTTATGAACTTCCATTTATTTTATAGAAAGAGGTTAAACACACTACAGTTCATAGTGAAGAAGATTTTTCAAAATATCACAAGCAGTAGATACAGTTCAAAGAATTTTTTTTATATTTTTTTTTTATGTGTTTTGTTTTATGTTTTATTTTTTTATTAAAACCCTGGACTCTCAGCACATGCCTTCCCCGACAAAGGCACCAAATATTGATGCGACCAGAGGTTTTCACGAATCTCAAAATAATATTTATTACTCCTACACTAGTATAGTGATGGAGGGTCGAACCTAAGGGAAAGCGGGTGATTGTTCTAAGGGTTATTAAAAACAAACCCCACTATTGTCAGCAGTGGGGGAATACATTTTTTTTATTTTAATTTTTATATTTTTTTATGATTTTATTAGCTAAAAGTAATGAGGCTACTAAGTTGAAAGGGAACTAAATTTTACACTAAAGTACTGAAAAACTAGAGAAAATGGTGAACTAATATATAAGCAACAAAGGAAAAAGAGCAGTGGTCAAGTAAAAACACTCAGGAAATATAATACATTGATTAAAAGGATTGACTTCTTTACTAATTCGCATTGATTTTCTCCTCAAGACATGCTGAAAAATCCCCCCCACCAGGAGACTCAACAGGCATAAAATTGATTCATGGAGTTCTCTACTCCAGAATTGATCAAACTACTTTAGAAAGTAAAAAATATAACATTTGAAAATAAACTCACCATAAAATTTTCAATGTTAATGATGTTAAATCTTTGAAATGTGAAATCAAAATTAGACTCACCAGTCGATATTTAAATTTTGAATTGAAAATAGAATTTGAGGTGTGAACATTTAAACATAGAATCATAAATCAATCTCACCGATTGATTGTGATTCTGTAAGAGAAAATCAAATGAAGAAGTTTAGAATAAAAATCCAGAAGAATCAAATTTCCCAAGCTGGGAAAATATTAGACTATGACCATATTGATCAAATCAATGATAAAAAACTAATAACATAGTACAGAAATTAAGTATGAAGGGAGGAAGAACTCCCCAAATACCACTCTTCTCTTGGGCTCCTTGGCCTCCATCTCGTCTCCAGTTCTGCTCCCAGGAGTCTTCTCTCTCAAAAGATGTTGCGCGGAATCAGAATGAGAGTCCCCCCAGTTCCTAATCTGCTTTCACCTTTTAAACTTCCAGTCATCTGCCGCATGTCACCACAACCTTCCACCGACTTCAAGTGTTTTCACTTTTGCACCGCACATGTGCATTTTTTCATGACTAACATGTCACGCTAATTTTTCCCTTATAAATAACTCCCTGTGAGTTAGTTAAATGAACATGGACGTGTTTAAGTCCCCTAAATGAAACTACACAAGAAGAATAGAACAAAACAGTTAAAACACAAAAGTAAATTAATTAAAAAACTAAAGTTATTTTTTAAAATAAATGTTATATTACTTATAAAAAAATTAATTAATAAATAATTAAGTTGATAATTATTATTTACTTAACTAAATATTATTACTATAGTTATTAATTGATTATTAAATCTTTAATTAGATAAGGTTATTAAGTTCTTAATTTAATATTATTTATTTGGTTATTTTAATAATCTTAGAATTATTAGTAATTAACTATTATAAATTAATGATATTTTTGAGTTAAGAAATTATTTTATTTAGTTTATTAATTTTATATAATAATTATTATTTATAAAGTTAATTTAAATTAAATTATTATTATTTGTAAGATAATATTATTTTAGTTTTAAATAAGTTCTATTTTATTAACTGATTTTACATCTTAATTTTATTTTATGATTAATTAATTATTTATTATAATTATTTTATATTATATTTATTATTAATTTATTATTGTTATTATTTATTGTTTTATTTTTATTATTTTTTTTAATTAAGTTTATCTCCCCCCCAATCTCAGCACTACAGGGGGTCCTCTTCGGATCGTCTTCACCAGAGGAGCAACGACGGCTCCTCCCTCAAACGGCAGCCAGCGGCGCGACCTCACTTCAGCACATCAATAGTGCACCTCTCTTCTTCAATAGATTGCAGTGATCTCAAGTTGCTTTTAGTAGCTACAGAGCTCCACCCTCCATCTGCTGCAATGCGTTTCAACAGCGGTGGGATTGGGTTCTCCTGCTTTGGCACGGACACGGGCCTTGGCTCAGACTTTTCCTTTGCGGCGATATGGTTCAAATCCTTCATATCTGAAAGTTCCACCTTGCCCTTGGTAAGTAGTGGTAAAGCTCAGCTTTGGTCCTCCAGATCTAGGAACTTTGGTGTCCAATGATGGGTAGTAGGGGCGGAAGCAGTGCGGTTCAGCCTTAGTTTCACCCTTCATATTGCGGTGGAGGGAGATTTTTATAGATCTATTTTACAGTGGTGATTTGTATTAATCTATGTAGATTCACGACTGATTTAGTTTTTTCTATTTCCAAATTGGTTTGAATCTGTGGCAGGTTCGTGGTTTGAGTGATAATGGGTAGACGTGAATGTGAGGGAAGATGGGGATGAAGGTAGAAGAGTTACGGTGGAATCATGATGGCAGAGGAACCAGTTTGAGGAGGTTACGGTGGCAGAAGTGATGGTGGAACCGGTGACTAAAGATGAGTGAGACACCAGTGGCACAGTAAGGCGTAGTGGCTTGAAGATGGGGATGGTTGCAGTGGAAAGAAAAGGTTTAAGAAAGAAACTAGAGGCAGAATGATGGTGCAACCGTTGGTAGAGAATGGGTGGAGAAGATTGGAGACTGAACGGTGTGACGTGAACGGTGTGAGGGTGTGGAACCATTAGTGCAAAAATTTAATCTGCAAAATAAAAATGTAAATTAAAAATTAAGTTTGTTAAGATAATAAATTAACATAAAACTACAAAGCTAAAATAAAATTAAAAACTTAAAAGAAATTATCTAATTAAAACAAAACTAGATTATTAACTAAATTAAAATTACATTTTAAAATTACAAATTTAAGTAGATATAAAAAGATTATTTAATAAACTTAATTATTATTAAACTAAATTAATAAAATATTAACTTAAAATAATTGTTAAATAATTTAATTATAAGAACATCGGTGAGTGAAAGTGTACTATGTTAGTGGCTAAATGAATCACTGATAGTAAAAAATAATTAGGGAGTCTCCAACACCAATGAAAAATTAAAACCAATACTGATGCTAAGTTGAAACCAATGTCGATGTGCATTCACATCAGTAACATACTAAAATAAAACTAACGGTAGCAGGATAAAAAAAAGAACTAACGGTGAGACAAAAATTAAAGCTGCATAAATTGAATTTAAAATTAAAACATAAGTTAATTAAATAATTTAATAAAGTGATAAACAAAAATTATTTAAATTATAATTAAAAACTAAAAGTAAATTTAATAAAATATTTGCAGTTGGGTTATTATTAACACTGCATATACAAAATTAAAATATTAAAGTTGTAAAGAACTAAATTAATTAATTAATTTACAATATGAACACTTAAAAATAAATAAACATTAAATTATTGATTTAAAAAATTAAATTATTAATTTTAATTAAAAACTGACCAAATAATTAAACATAGAAATTAATAAAGTTAATTTATTTTAATGAGTCTAAATTAAAGGAAAAATTATTAAATTAAAAACTAAGTTAATTAATACACAAATAATATGATTAATTAGTTATTTAATATTAATGTAAAATTATTAAAAAGTGAGCATATTAATATAAACAAACTAATTAAGAAATAATTAAATTAGAAAATTTGAGCAAGATTAAAATAATTGTTTTAAAGGCTTAAAATTTCATAATTATTATAAATATTGATTAATTAATAAATTTAGTTATAAAAACCTAAAATTATTATTATTTAATAAAAATTATAAAAATAATTAATTAAATAATTAAAGAATAAATAAAATGATGTGGAAAAACTGTGTAAAAATAAGGGCACATCAGTATCCCAGCAAATTTTTTCATTCTTTTCAACTAATAAATATGAAGAGCTTAGTAAATGAAACCCTAGATTCTTCATAGATAAGATCTTTTCACATAAAATTTATATTTAATTTAAAACAATAATTATCACAATTTGATAATTATTTCATTATTTTTAATCTATTTGGTTTCCACTCTTATGATTTCATCATTTTGATGTAGAATTCAAACTAGAATTTATCTATCAGTATTCACACATGATCAATGAATCTCAAAAATCCATCATTGGTATGTCGGGTGTTAGCACTAAGGAACCAAGCACCCTGTATCATTCAACATTGATCATAATATATATTATCTCTTTTTCTCTTATTCTTGAGAGGGATTAGTAGGATTATTCTCTCTACATTCTTGTGAGAGTTCTGGATAATTTCTAACAGTCATGAGAGAATTCACTTGAGATAATTCATTGTGCACAACAATTATCACTCTCCTCTAAAAATATATAAATCAGATTATATACTTAGAGTTATAAATTAGTAATTGTATAGATGCCCTTTATTTAATTATTTATTTTAATTTAATCCCATATAAAATAATAATTTTATTAATAATATTATATACCATGACATTTTCTAACTCACGTATATTTAAATATCATTTTTTTAATAAATAAATCGATAATTATTTGAATGGTATTGAAGAAATTCTATCATTTCCTCTGGGCACTTAACTCAGCCTATCAATCCTCCATGAAATTTATCAAACTTTGAGTAATAAATATTTATTTGAATAAATATATATATTTATATTATTAATTCAATAAATAAATAAATATTATATACACTAACTCACAAATAAATATTTATTTAATATTCAACTCACATATATTCTAAAATCGAATAATTAGTGATTGAATTTATCCGATCAACTTAACTTGGATAATTATATTTCTACAAACTGAGAGTGATATTTATTATAAATATAAAATTCATATATAATTTAACTAATATTCTAGATTCACTTATTGTGTGTCCCTCTAATCCTCATTCTCAGTGGCATTAGGTGAACTTACCTAAATTCTAAGATCAATGTTCAGCAATACGTTAAGTAACCCATAGTGAAATAAGTTAATGTAACAATGATAAAAAAATCATATGAATTATAAATAAGTAATATAATATCTTTGTCTTTATATCTCATAAAGAAAGTTGCATACTTGTTTCATCAACCTATATGTGTGATTTATCTTTCTCTGACTCTCTGAAATAAACTCATTGATGAACTGACATGGCCATGAATTTAATCAGATAGTTATATTTCAATCAAAAGGCTTGAGATATCTTCTTCCATTAACTTGGAAGGGAAAATACTTTCTTGACTTGCATAATTAATGAAATTTCCCTTATGATGTTCCCAACATATTCTACCTTATCGCGAGCATATATCTTCACTGGTTTTATCAATATTTCAAAGTACACAATTTTTGATATAAATTAATAATAATCTCAAGTATGAGGACTAATACACATGTATATAGATAGTAATTTACAATAGAATAGATAACATATGGAATTTTTCTTGGTAGGTATGTCCTCATAATATTTGTTCTTAGAAATTACTAATATTGAACTTCATAAGAAGAATTATTAACCTCTTTTGAGAATTAATCACCTGGTAGTCAAACATCATTTCTGTTTCATTAAATGGATGTTTTCAAGACCATAGGAAATATTCTTAAGAATATTTTCATAGCATCTCTAGGTTCTCATTATAGTGAGGAATTTTTAAAACCTTTTGATGTGTAAAATACTATAAGGATGTTATCACATTAATTTGATATAGGATAACACTCTTTATGTGATAAAATGTTTTATTAATATTATGGTAATAAAAAGTATAAAGTTAGTTGGTTTTAAGGAACCAACTCCAACATACTTTCACTTTCACTCAAGAAAATTTCTAATAACTTTTAGTTTCCAAAGATCTCATATGATATTCATGATTCTATAAAGATAAGGATTTATTCAATGGGTATGTCATGATCTCCTCTATGTAACCTCTATTTACTATGACCTAACCTCTCTCAAAAAATCCCTCAAGAGTTGATACTTCCAAATTACATGCTTCATATGATGATTTGATCTATTCTCCTTGATTATATCCACTGATTTCCTATTATCATAATTTGGAGTGATAGCATCTTTATTTCTAAGCACCACATCAAGAACCTAGGTGAAGTTATGTATTCAAACTAGTTATTTAGTTATATAATAATCCACAATATAATCAGACTCTACTATAGAATTAGTTATCACTAGATAATTTTAATTATTCTATCTCACATCACTACAATTAAGGAAAAACAAATATCTTGGTTATGATTTCAGATCATTATGATCAGTCTGGAAACTATAATTTTTGTATCCCCTGATAATTAGTTCCTCAAATCCTCCATAAACTAGGAATATGTCCTTTATACACCTCATATACTTTAGGATAGTCTTTATAACTATCCAATATATCTCCTATATGTCTGCTTGATATCAACTTACCTTGATCAAATCATAGGCCGCATCAAGACTGGTATATAGCATGGTATACATGACAGATCCTATCATAGATTCATAAAGTTTTATGCTCATTATCTCTCTATAATATTATTTTGTGGAATTCATTTTCTTAGAGAGATGTATACAATGTGACAGTGGAAACAATCCCCTCTTGGATTATTCCATATTGAATATCTTAAGTATATTTTCAATGTATCTACCTTAACTTAGTCCAAGTAGCCTATTAGATCTATCGTGGTGGATCTTGATCCCTAGGATATAGGTTTTTCTATCTAAACCATTAATGGAGATTCATTTTTTATCCATGTATTAATTGACTATAATATTGGTATCTTGTTTCCCATCAGTAATATATCATCAACATATACTACTATGAAAAATACTTCTTTCCCACTAAACCGCTTGTAAACATAGGGCTCACATCCATTATTTATGAAACTAAATTCTCTAATTACCTTATCAAAATGAATGTTCCATGATCTTGATGTTTTCTTTAAACCATAAATAGATATCTAAAACTTTCAGACCTTATTAGTATCATTTTTTGTTATGAACTCTTCTAGTTGTGTTATATAGACATCATCCACAAGGTTTTGATTAAGTAAATTTATCTTGACATGCATTTGATGAATCTCATATTTATAGTAAGCTACTATGGAACTTATAATTTTAGTTTATTTCAATATGGTGACTGGTGAAAATGTTTGTTCATATTCTATGCCTTGAAATTACTTAAACCCTTTATCAAATAGTCTTTCCTTATAGGTATTGACTTTACCTTTCATGTATAGTTTCTTTTTGAATATCGATTTTCGCCCAATAAGGTTTACATCGACTAAAGGATCTTCCAAAACTCATACTTGATTTTTTATATGAAATCCATTTCAAAATTCATGTATTCTTTCCACTTTTCAACTTCTAATATGTTTACTACTTCCTTGTAGTAAATAGGTTCATTAGCTTTAAATAATAATGTGTATCCTAACTCGGTGACTATAAAAACATATCTCTCTAGTTTTATAATCTCTATCTCTTCTACATAATACTTGTGTCTCTAGAATAACTTATTTTATTGGTAATTATGGAATTTTTTCATGTGTCAAATCTTGTGCATCTTGAGCTTCAACTTCATCAAAGTATACCTTACTCCCATTGTATATTTTAGAGTTGTATTCTCTTTCAAGAAAGGTGGGATTTTTTCCAATAAAAAACTTTTTTTTGAGGGATTGTATAGATATTACCCTTTAGTTTCTTTAGGATACCCCATAAATATACACTTAATGCCTTTTTATTCTAGTTTTTTTTCAAATATAGCATTAAAAAATGCCTCGTGAAAAAATAGTTTTGTTCGCATACCAAAGTTCATATAAAATACTATTTTACACTTTATTTGGCACTCAGTTTAGTATGTATGCCATATCCTATAATATGCATCCCTAAAATAATAATATAATATCTATATGAATCATCTTTTATATCACCATGTTTAACAAGGTGAGGTTCCTTATTTCAGTAACAAAATTTCACTGTGGGGTATAAAGATAAGTGAGTTCAAATAATATCTCAAACTCTTTTATATAATCGATGAACTCTTGGTTAATATATTACCTACCACTATCTGAGTGAAGGTTCTTCTTACCTAGATGATTCTATAATTAATTCTTGTATTCCCTAAATTTATAAAAGTAATCAGACTTATAGTACATTAAGTAAACATATCCATATCTACTAAATTCATTGGTAAAAGTTATGAAGTAAGAGTATCCACCACTATCTTTTACTGGAAATGGTCCACACATCTATATGAAAAAATACTAGAATCTCTATAACACTTTCAACTTTTTCATTGAGTATTTTTTTTACCTTCTAAATAAGAATAAAATATATCCAAGTATTTTAGTTCAAAAAGAATCTAAATACCCTTCTTTATGTAATTTTTTCAAATGCTTCTTATTTACGCGATCAAGTCAGTGGTGCCACAACTGGGTGAGATATGAGCCATGTGAACATGATTTTTTATCAACTACCAACACTTGAATTTAATATTATAGTGAATAAAGATAGTTATTTCGATGTGTTATAAAATAATATATGTTATCATTATAAAAGTAGAAACTCTTATTTAAAAACTTGAAAATAAATTCATTCATGTCAAAAATGGACACATATATTATGTTTTTAGTTAAAATGGGAACATAATAACAATTATTTAAAACTATAATTAAACCAATCTACAATGTGAGATGGTAATCTCATATAACTAGTATAGTTAATCTTTCTCCATTGGCAGCTTGAAGATACACCTAACCTCTAATAATATTCTAGAATCTACTTGGTTTCTATATTTAGATATAAATGTGAGTACCACAGGCAATATTTAATACCTAATTTATAGAAATTTAGAGATTACACTTGATAAATAATGCACCAAAATATTCTCATTGCTTATTAAGTGAGGTGTAGTTCTACTTCTAGTGGAATTTATTTCCATAAGAAAAAGACAATATCCTACTCTTTAGCCTATAACTTGACCTTTATCCTCTTTGAAGGGAAGTGCAAAGGTGATTTAGACTTGGAATTTTGCTTAGATATTTTTTTATTACCTTTCCTCCTATTCATAATAAAGTCATTAGGTTTTTCATGATTCAAATCTTTATCTTCCTGGAGAATCAAAGTTAAGAGATCTAATATTTTCTTCACAGTATTATTCATATTAAAATTCATAATAAAACTTGATAAGATCTAAGGAAGTGAGAAAAACATGAGTTTTGTTCACAATTACTTAGATAGTTTGAAACCTTGAATATAAAAATTTAAATGTATCCAATCATCTTGACTACATGATTATTAGATGGTTTACTTTCTCTATGCTTACTTGTAAAGAGTGCCTTAGAGATTTGGTACCTCTCTTGTCTTTCTTTCTTATGATAAAGATCACCGAGATGAGACAACATGGTGTATGTAAAGCGACCTGACCTTTTCTTAAATTAATATTACATAATTTAAAATATAAAAAATATAATAGTATTACACATAGAGGATCCAAAGGTTTAGTGTCTTGGGAAAACTAGGACCATACATAACAAATACAACATCAAGAATAAACATTTATTTAATTTCTTCTTCTCTAGCTTCTTATTGGCACTTGTCCTATCCTTAGTACATGTAGCCACCTGAGGATATATATCAAAAGGTGTGAGATAGAATCCCAATAAGAGGATAGATAAGAACAATATAGCATGGGGTGAGCATAATCATAACATAGGCAAAAGATCATGAACATGAGAGGAGCATAAATAAAAGACTTGAAATGTGGCAATGCATAAAAATGAAACATCATGTCTTAGTGGTTAACTACCATACATACTTGTGAACCAAGATATCATCTTGTTCACACATAATTTCACATTTACTCATGATATTAATCAATTTACCCAATGCATTGGAGCACTGTATAATTTCAGGCGCACCCATCACATTGAAACATTCATATTGTGCTATATAATTCTGGGCGCACCCGTCACATCATAACATTATCATCATTATGCTTGCCACATAGAACACATATCAAAAATGTACATAAATAACCCATGTAATTTAATGGGTTTCATCTCATAATAACACATTCATAAGCTTTGGGTTCCCAAAATAAATAGGGAATAACATACATGTTACAAGAACCGTCCACTTTGAGTGAGAAGTAAAAGGGGTGTTCTTAAAAGAGGAGTTCTTTTGGAAAACATTTTGTTTGACATAAAAACCAGTGAAAAACATTTATATCCCATAAAAGTAAATAAAATGATGAAAAAATGATCTTTAAGGAGTACCCATATCAAAAATGGAGTGAAAAAGGGAGAACCCGAAGGATGAGAGCTGGGTTTAAGAATTTCCCCTTACCTTGTATCTGAATGCTTCCTTCTCTTTAATGTCTTGTATAATGAAATTATATTAATTAATTAAAAATTAAATGAACCTTTTATACATTAATAGGGTTCATTATGGTTTAATTATGTCATTTTATGTTCCTTTGGATGACTTATAGAGTTTAAAAACATTGTTCGGGGATGTTCGTTTTTATGGTTTTTCTTGGGTGGTTCACTTATATTCATAAATTGAAGTTCGGGTAGAACATGGGTAAACATACAGAAACGATTTTACATGTTATTAATTATATTAAATGAGTTTTAATGATCTTATAATGAATTATATTATATCCATGTGGATGAATAATTGGATAAGAATTAAATGAAGATTGTTTGGGTTAATTTGGGCGGTTTTTCGATCATAACGAACTTGTTTTATTTTATCACTTAGAAATATGATCGTAAGCTAGTTACATATCTTTAAATAGGAGAAAATACATATAAAATGTTCTGATTCAACCATAAAAATGGTTTCATGACCAGATCCAAAGGTATAAATGGAAGAAGAAAGCATGTCGTTCTTGAAGGTGATAAATTAACACATCGCGAACAACGTTCTCTTTAATAAAATAAAAGGAAGAGGGAAATGGGGTTGGATGATATAATATCCCATTATTATCATAAAATTCCAGTAGATGTATAATAATTGAGTTACAATACAATTAAGATGAATATAGGTGGGGAGAGATCAAGAAATGAACTTGAACTTGAAAGGAAATTAAAGGAGAAGAGGGAGAGAAATTACCTCTTGAATCCTTCTCTTGAGAACCTCCTTAAGGGCCTAAGCTTGGTATTTTGATGAGACCATCATCTATTGGACTTGGGGGGGATAGGTAATGTGTTTGGGCATAGTTTAGAGAAGTCTTGGAGCTTGAGAGGTGTGAGGAAATGAGGGTGTGAAGGGTGGCTTTTATAGTGGAGGGGAGAGGGGTTTCCTTAATATAAAATTCATTAGTTTATTAATTTCCCCTAAGAAAAGGAATAGTGAGTCTTGAATGACCAAGAATAGTAATTTTATCATGTGATACCGAACCAAGTGGTCTTACATCAGCAGAGCATCATCAATGACTCAATTAATCCATTATTTAGCATTTATTGTAAATTATCGGATTCTACTATTCATCAAAAATTAAAGTATCTCAGAAAAATCCCAAAAATTTACCCCAACTATTTTTCAAAGTGTAGAATCCAAAAATGAATTCCATTTTTCAAAAATAATTTTCTAAATATTATTGATTTAATATTTAATTAAAATCGTAATTTACTTAAAAAAACTGTTTTTAAGATTAAAACTGATTTTATAGTGCTTTCAAAAATTACGTAGGGTCTTATAAAATTATCTAAAAACTATAAGACATTGATTTGATAAATAATGAACACATTTTAATAAAATAAATTTTCCTTTAAATTAATTAATTAATTATAATTAATTATTTATGACTTACAAAATTCCAAAATGTTTACTAAGGTCAAATTGTCACTGTCAAAGATGTCTAAATTTTATTTAATTATTCATAGGTAATGTTACTCTTATGTTGGATGATTTACTATTAATAAGGGTAATATTACTATTCATAAGGGTATGTTACTATTTCTAAGGGTATGTTACTATTCACCGAAAATTATTTTTGTTTCATTAGACTCCAAAAATCATCTTGAGCATAACCGTGTATGTCGGATTTTCGAAATTCAAAATATATAAGTGACAAACTTATGTTTAAAGGTCACTTAGCACTTAGTAGTTCATTATGTTGTGTTTTCATGTGATTTTATGAGATAATTAAAAGAAGGGAAATTTCCATTGAAAAACTTTGGGTCGTTACATTCTTCCCCCTAAAGAAATTTCGCCCCCGAAATTTCACTTTACACAAACACGTGAGGGTGTTTCTCCTTAATTGCCTCTTTTGGTTCCCAAGTTGCTTCCTAAAATTTATAGTTCCTCCAAAACACGTTGACAATATGGGTTGTCTTGTTGCGTAGAACCTTATCTCTCCTATCCAGAATCTTTACTAGCTGCTCCTCATAGGAGAGATCATCTTCCAGCTGCACCACCTCTGAGTTTAGTACATGTGAGGGGTCTGGTATGTACTTCCTCAATAATGATACATGAAACACATCATGAACTTGAGCCATATTTGGTGGAAGTGCAAGAAGATAGGCCACAGCTCCTATACGTTCAAGGATCTCAAAGGGGCCAATATACCTTGGGCTTAGCTTCCCTTTCTTCCCGAATCACATGACTCTCTTCCATAGAGATATTCAAAGGAAGACTTTATCTCCAACGTTGAAATCAAAGTTCCTTTGACGGTTGTCAGCATAGCTCTTTTTCTGACTTTGAGTAGCTTTGATGTGTTTCTGGATGACTTGAACCTTCTCTATCATCTCTTGAACAAGATCGGGTCCAAGTAGCTTTCTTTCTCCAACTTCATCCCAACAGGTTGGAGTTCTACATCGCTTTCCATACAAAGCTTCATATGGAGTTGTAACACCCTGAGATTTTATGAAAAATATTCTTTTTAATTTCATTAATGTCTTGTGTTGTACACTACACCAAAAGGAGCTTGCACAACACGCATCCCTGACTTGGCTTTCATTACACGCAATCGCGACCTTCCACGATAGCGTGTGTTGTACGCAATACTGAGTTTCGCTAAACAACGATATGTTATATAAACTAGCCATTATGAATAGTAATACCCACTTTTTTAAATTTTATAAATTTTATCTTTCAAAATGGACTTCATTTTTGGATTCAAAATATCGAAATTAGCCTAGGGTGAATTTTTTGGTATTTTTCTGAAAACTTTCAATTTTTGATGAATAGTGAAAACACTGGGTTACTATTCAAAAACCGACTTTTTATTTAAATAATTATTTATTTTATTTAAATTTATTTTAGGTAAAAATTGATACATAATACCTATATAAGTTCAATTTAAGTCATTGGAGTCATTTTATAATAATTTTAGATATATAATAATTTTATTGAACTTTTCACCGTCTTTTACCCACCTCCTAGGAGAATTTGGAAATTCACATAAAACTTAATTTTACCGCTTCTGTGAGTGGAATTTCGAAAATCCGAGAGACACGGTTAATATCAAGGACTAAAATGTGGTTCAATGAGATGAAAATAATTTTTGGTGAATAGTAACTTTTTACTTTTTTTACCACGGTTAAAAGTAAATAGGGTAATTAAGGGTAAAAATGATATTATTATTACCCTAAAACATGTCCTAATTCTATTGGATAAGTGTAATTCGACCAAAAACAACCTTAGTAATAAAATATGACCATTTAGGCCCACTTGGATTAGATTAGGACATTTATTATTAATTTATTTAAAGAAGGGTTAAAATAGTTAAAATCAAAGTTTAATAACTAAATCATTTTTAATATAGGGATATACATAAGATAAATTCGACTATAAATATTCATTAGAAATATAAAAAGATTTTATACATAATGGTGTTTGATTTAAAAAATTTAGATATTAAATAATTTAATTTATTTATGACACAATGATGATGCAGTAATTATCTTATTAATGAAATATTGACATAATTGATGTTATAAATACCCAAATAAATTTAATTTGAGACTTTTATGAATTAAAATAATTTTATAGGTTAATATGAAATGTTATTATTGATTTAGTTAACTTTTTTCGAACTAATAATTTTTTTATGATTTTCAAAAAAATCAATTACCAAATAGTGTCAAAATTGACATAAAATAGTTTTTTTAAAAAATATTATATTATTAATTGTTATTTTATTCATAAAAATCTAATGTTTGTCCAAATGACTTATATAAGGTTATATATATTAATAATAAACAACTTGGGGTTCTTTTGGCTTGTTATAGTAAGTTTATTAACCTTATAGTGTAAAAAAACAAGAAGACACGGTAAAAGAAAAATTATTTAACTTAAAGTTAAATCTAAATTATAAGGTTAAAATAGAAACCTAAACTTGTATAAATTCTATTTTATAAGAGGATTTCTACCCATCCCCACCTTATATTCGAAATAACTCAATTTGGAGCTATTAAAAACCCAATATGACTTTATAATAAAATAATATTTTTAGTTATTCCAAAGGTGCCCCTCTCCTCCCATATAAAAGGGCACATCCTCCCTCTCTTCCTCACACCACTTTGAGCCTTCAATCTTGGCCAAACCCTGACAATTTCTCTTCTCCACTTCCCTAGAAACATTCTAGAGGTTCTTTTCTTCTTCAAAGACCAATCTTAGTGCCCTAAGAGGAGGTTTCAAAAAGGCGTGTTGAAAGAAGAGGTAATATCTGTTACCGATTCTTTCAACTTTATTTCTTCTTCTACTTATTCTTCTTTAGTTGTTTCATTATGAAGTAATAAAATCAGTATCACTAATATACTGATATGTTATTATAATTATTAAACAACCCTATTTCACCATCTATCCATCCTACGGAAAACGAAATCACCGCGCGTGTGTACGTACGGAATACCGTCTCTACGCCGTGGTGTAATCTGTTTTCGACCACCACCTTACTTGGATGGATATAATGGTGTAAATAAATAACTATATATGATTATTGAAAAGTGATATTGATTCTGAAATATTATACATAAACTTCAATGCAATTCCACGATCATGGGAATGATATCATCGCTTGTGCGTACGTACGGACTACCGTCTCCACGACGCGATGAGATTCATTCTCCATGTTAACCATTCATGAATGATTATAAAGTATATATAATAAGTAATCATTAAATATATTAAATAATAATTATACTTTATTTATGTGTATATATATGTATGTCATCTACTTAATTTCATTCAATTCAATAAGGAAACGAAAACAGCGTTCATGCGTACGTACGGCCTACCGTCTCCATGAACGGTGTATTTCATTCCATTTAATCGATCTATCATATATATATGTATATACTGAATATATATTATATATAAATAATTTTTTACATTCTGTAATTAATTAAATCAGGATATAAGTAATAATATCAAGAACAACAAGTCCAAACACGTACGATAAATAAAACGATTTAACCCAAAATGTTGCTTTAACATGGAACTTACAAAAGAACAGGTAATATAAAGTCATAAGTGAACCATATATGATATCATAACAATGAATATTATTCTTTAATAAGTCAATTACATTATTTAAATCATTATACAGGAGGTTTGGAAACGTACGAAGCATATCGGACCTAAGGTAAGGGATAACTTTTTCAATCTCGTTTTTATCCGAGATTGTTTATTCGTAAGTATTTACTGGGGTTATATTTATCATCCATGTCCTTGTTTTATAAAAATATTTCCATGTATTTTTAATTTCCTTTTTACCCATTTTTTAATTCTACTACATGGTATGTATGTAATTTTTCTTTTACGATGTACTTTTTGACTTTTTCGACAAAAGTACGAGAAGAATGTTTTTTTTTAACTTATACGGCACGAACGGATTTTTTAAGGTTTTATAAAGCCTTATTTTTATGAAGCTTACTCCAAAAAATTTCATTACTATTTTCAACAAAATCCTTTTCTTTTAAAATTTCATGACATTTTGTGAAAAGAGAATGATTTTGAAGAAAGGATATTTTCCTCAAGAATTCATTTCAAGTGTTTTATCAAAACCATTTTTCCATATAAGATGACATTATTTTATATGTGTATGTTTCAAGTATAATGTCTCTATGATTTACATGGTTTCAATTTTCTTATGATGAAATGATATCCATTTGTTTTATATGGATTATGTTATGATGGGATGATGTTTATGAAACCCATTTTTATTCTTTGGGTTATGATGAATGATTTATGTTTATGTTGTGGCACAAGTAAGAATGATTTCATTATGAGATGGGTGGGACCTATATCTCCCTCCAATGCATTGGGTAAAGATTTATATCTCATGATATAGTCATGGCTGGAATGGTAAGTTAATCTGATTCAGTGTTACAAGACTGAAACGAGGAGTGAACTCGATTCAGAAAGGGACTTTGTCCACTAAGATGGTCTTGGCAGCAATGCCTTGGATACTATGGAAATCATAACATGTGCTTAATGGTTTCCACAATTACATGTTTTATTCACATGCTATTTTATCATGATTGATGTTCCCTTATGATATATTCCTTACGTACTTCCAAGATTCATGTCTTTGCTCAAGATTCTGATGTTTAGATTTTATGTTCAAGTTTTTGCATTCAAATTTTTATGGATTGTTTTATGTTCTCTATGTTTACCCTTGCTGGGAATTTGAGCTCACCCCTTTTATGTTTTCTTTTCCCCAGGATATAAATAAAGGTTTTAGGTAAGAAAAAAAAGGGGAAGATCTTTATGGGAGATGTTGAAGATCTTTCACCACGATTAGAATATTATATTTCGAGTTTCCAAAGAAACTAAATTATTACGGTCCTTGTGTGTCTGTTTTTGTTATGTACTAAGTATTCCGCAAAAGTAATGTAATGTCCATGTACATCAAGCTTTGGGTCTCTACAGGAGCCGGATACTCAAGTGGAAGCTATTTTTGTATGAGAACTCAACCAATGGGAGATGTTAATCCCAACCACCTTTGAATTCAAGAGAGTAAGCTCTTAGCATATCTTCAAGAGTCTGAATAGTCCTTTCAGACTGGCCATCAGTTTGGGGGTGATAGGCCATGCTGAAATTTAATTCAGTACTCAAAGCATGTTGAAGCCTCCTCCAAAATTTAGATGTGAACCTAGGATCACGGTTAGAGACAATCGAGAGTGGAACACCGTGCAATCTCACCACTTCCTTTAAATATATCTTTTCAAGTTTTTCAAGCAAGATATCTTCCCGAATAGAAATAAAATGGGCAGTCTTGGTGAGTCGATCAACCATAACCCATATCGCATTATTTCCCTTTGATGTCTTCGGGAGACCCGTGACAAAGTCCATAGTAACATTTTCCCATTTCCACATGGGTATAGGCAATGGTTGCATCATACTTTGGACTTTTGTCGCTCAGCCTTAACTTTCTAACATACCAAGCACCTTGATATATATTATGAAATCTCCTTCTTCATGTTATCCCACCAGAAGTGTTCTCAGAGATCACAGTACATCTTGGTACTCCCAGGATGGATAGAGAAGGTTGATCTATGTGCATTGTCCAATATCTCCTTCTTTATCCCAGGTGGTGAAGGCACACAAATCTGCGTTCCAAACTGAATCACACCATCATCATCGATATGGAACTCTTGCAGCTTCCCTTACTTTACTACATTCACCCTCTTTTGTATCTCAACATCATCCCTTTGTGCTTCCTTAATCTTCTCCTAGATGGATGGTTGCGCAATCATTTGGGAAAGGTAGTATGTATCCCCTACCCTTATGATTTCCAAATCCATCCTTTTCATATCTAAGAAGATAGGGTCTTTCTCAATCCACAACATGGATAGAGTCGCAGGTTATTTTCTGCTTAGAGCATCAGCTACCTTGTTCGCCTTTCCAGGATGATAGTGAATAGATCAATTGTAATCCTTGATTATCTCTAACCATATCCTTTGACGCATGTTGAGCTCCTTTTGTGTGAATATATACTTTAGGCTCTTTTGGTCAGTGTATATGTCACACTTCTCACCATAAAGGTAGTACCACTAGATTTTCAAGGCAAAAATCACACCTGCCAGCTCTAGATCATGCGTTGGGTAGTTCTGCTCATGGATCTTCAACTGTCATGAGGCTTAGGCTATCACATTATCATTTTTCATGAGTACACAACCCAAGCCTTTCTTTGAAGCATCACTGTATATCACAAAACTTTCTCCACTTTTCGGTAGTGTGAGTACAGGTGCAGTGATTAGCCTTATCTTTAGCTCCTTGAAGCTTCCCTCACATTCTTCTATCCAGAAATTATAGGGCCCCAGCCTTAAACATTACTTAATCTTGAGTTACTTCAAGAATACACATTTAGGATCTTTTTAGGTTTAGAGTTTTAGAGAATTAGATCATAAAACATGCATTACATTCCACATTTAAACAAAGTGGTTACATAAAAGATAATACTCATTTTTCTCATCAACGGAATCATATTTAAAATAAAACATGGATTCTTTCTTGACACTTCCTTTACACTATCATCACATCATGTACCTTTCCCTTGACCTGTGAAAAACATTTCAAAAACTTGGGATGAGCATAAAAAGCTCAGTAAGGGATATAAAAGTACGAAATGAAAACATTAGTCCATGCATGGAATCATACTTTACTCATAAAACATAATCACATACCTCATCAAATCATGAATAAATCATAGGAATCATAACACATAAAGGTAACTTGAGGCATTCATAACATTCTTACGTAGGGAGTAACCCTCGTGGTTACGTTTGGAATACCCATTACAGTATATTCCCTAAATCTCTTCGTAGAAACCTTAAAGTTTAACTCCTTCGCATTACCCAATGCATTGGAGAGATATATCGGGCTCACCCTCCCTTAGTTTATCACGGAATCACCCGTCTTTATAACAATTCCCAAGAACCATAACATAATCGTATCACATAAAACATGCATAAAGGAAACATAACATTTCCACTTTTCAATCACAAGATATCAATACAACACATTGATATAAAAACATTATGAAAACCATTTTCAATACCAAAATAAAATAAAAGTAAAACATGGTATTTATTTTTCATTCAAAAAAAGTTATGGCTTGTAGAGGAAGCTGAAACTCAAATAATGGTCACGGCGGCGCAGAAGTCGTTGTCGCCGCATACGTATGACAAAAAAAACATTCTCTTTTGTCTTTTAGTAAACGCTTCATATAAAAAGATTCCTTTTGAATAAACGTAAAAGTCAAAGGGTTTTATACACCATATAAAAGAAAGTTGTGTATAAAACAAAATATGCCTCAATGAAAGGAGATTGAGACGATGTCCCTTACCTCGTGTCCGACGTGACTCGATTGCTCTTTAATCTCCTGAATAATAAACTAAAGTTAATTTATACTTTCTTAAGAACCTTTTTCAAGTTTATTATTCTTTTTATATAACTTATTTCTATGTTATAAACGTTATGTAATCATTTAATTTAATAAATTTCGTTTTGTCGATATTTGGTACTTAAGTCAAAAATGGACTTCTTACAATTACATGTTGTTTATGTGGTCAATGATTCATTATATCCAGAATGATATTCACGATTTGGATATCATATATTTCATATATATCCTGAATATACATGTATTTATAATAGTACATAACATTTAGAGGTAAGAAATGAAATGCACCGTTCATGGAGACGGTAAGCCGTACGTACGCATGAGCGCTACTTTCATTTATATTTTGTATTTAATGGAGTGAAATCATAATGATGTAAGGGTATATTATAATTCCAGTATAAAATAATATATAATAACATTAACTCCATCCTTTATACATCCCACATATGGCATTAACGAATCAAATCACTTTGAGGGGGCGGTAGTCTGCACTTCCTAAAATGAAATTATCTTGTTTACCCACAATGGAAACCATAAAGGTATGCCACAAATGAAAAATATAGAAACAGAAGGAAAACATAAACATAATATATATAATATATAAATATAGTGACATATTAATGTACACCATGAAAGGTGTTAAAATAATATTGAACAATCATCGTTTTATGAGGCAGAAATTCGCCATCCACAGAAACATTATGTTCTTTAACCATTAGACGAAGGTGTGTGTAAGTGTAGCTCTAATCCTTCACATAACAACATCCTAGTATATTTAAGATACTGTTTTTTTTACAAAATAAAGGAATAGAAATAGTTTAGGGGGTTGGAGAAGCAAAATAAAACATAAGAACACAAGAGAAGACACTACCTTTAAATTGGGTAACTCTTTTTGATTTGAGCTCAAAGGCTTCTTTGGAAAGACTTATGCCCAAAGTGAGGCTTCTAGGATTAAGATAGGGATGTTGAGAGACAAAATGGGCAGGGTTTTTCCAAGACAAAGGCTTGAGAGGTGTGGGTAAGGTGGTAGAGGTGGGGGCCTTTTATAAGAGGAGAGGAGGGGCACTCTTGGAAAGTTATAAAAGGTTACTTTATTATAAAATGATTTTCGGATTTTAAAGGTCCCAAAATTATATATTTAGAGTATAAGGTGATAAGAGTTCTAAATCCAAACATCCAATAGGTTTTTGACAAGTTTAGGTCTTATATTTTACATTATCTTTTCATTTTATTTAAATCATTAAATAATGAGGTAATCGCTGCATCATCATGGTGTCATAAATAATTTAATTTATTTAATGTCTAAAAATTATAAAAAAATATCATGATGTAGGAAATAATTTTAGATTTCTAATGAATATTTATAGTCAAAATTATGACTTGTATAACCCCATGTAAAAAATTATTTTAGTAAAACAACACATGTTTGTGACATTTTCATTTTAACATTAAATAAAAAGTTATTAATGTCATTTTCCTACCAAAGTGGCTCCATGGGATCCCCAAGTTGACCCATGGATTTTCTTGGTCGGGCATGACACATCCAATAAGGGTAGGACATGTGTCAAGGTCATTTCATATTATTAAAACATTATTTTTACCTTAAATTACACTAATTACCTCTAATCGTGATTAAAAACTTAAAAGTTACTATTCACCAAAAAAATATTTTAATCCCATTGAACCACATTTTACTTCTTAATGATAACCATGTATGTCGAATTTTTGAAATTCAAAACACACAGGTGGTAAAATTCAAATCATATAAGTTACATTAATTTAATAATTAATTCCCGCTGTCTGAACAAATAGCGTGTGTTTATGAAATAATATATATCAAAAGATTGACACTAGTTTAAGTCCAATTTCAAAGTGAAATTAATTCCAAAGACCACTATTGGATTAAATGTTAAAAATATATTCTAATTTCACTTTAAAACCAATTCAAAAGATAATCTAATCATATAAATAAATTAGATTAAAAAGAGGTTTTGAATTAAAATACAACATTTTTCACTATTCATTAAAAAATGAACTTTATCGTAAAAATACCAAAAATTTACACAAAGTAAATTTTGATGTCCTGATTCTAAAGAAGAATTTTATTTGGTCCAATAGAATGTATAAGAGTGACCAAAACTATATTTAAAGAGGGTTCGCCATCAAAAGGCGATAGTTTGACCTTTTAGTGAATATTAGAGTATTTATGCCGAAAATTGAATTCTTTTCGTATTTTAAGCCTTTATACTTTATTGGATAAATGTAAAAACATTTAACAAACATATATAATCATATTTTAGTTATTTCTATTCATTCCCTCCAATACAACGGCTACGTGTTAACTACCATTTAAAATAATATTATTTTATTACTAGTGTGCTACGTAAGATTTCAAAGAAACTCTTTGTTGCGTATCGGGTATGCTATCGAACATAGAAACCCCTTTAAAGTAAAATTAATATTTAATTCGTAAATATTAATAAATTTGAAAAAAATTTATTCTTTATTTACCTGGGATGTTACAGACATACTTTACCCCTTTCCTTGTTAACTTGGTTAGCAAGCTTGACAATCGTGAGAAGTTTCTCACAAAACGTCGGTAGTACCCAGCCAATCCAAGAAAACTACAGATTTCTGTGACACTAGAGGGCTTGGGTCATTCCTCAATCTCCTTTTTCTTTGAAGAATCCACAGAAATTCCCTCACTTGTGATCACATGTCCCAAGAACGTGACTTGCTTCATCCAAAAGTCACACTTGCTGAACTTGGCGTACCAATTATCCTTTCTTAATGTCGCCAACACAAGTATTAGATGTTCTTCATGTTCCTCCTTTCTCTTGGAGTATATGAGAATATCATCAATAAAAAATACCGTAAATTTTTCGAGGTAATGTCTAAAGACTCTATTCATCAAATCCATGAAGATTTCAGGGGAATTAGCAAGTCCAAAGGTCATCACCAAAAACTCATAGTGCCCATACCTTGTACGGAAGGCAGTCTTCTAAATATCTTCCTTCTTCACCTTTACCTGATGATATCCATAATGAAGATCCACCTTTTAGAAGTATTGATCTCCTCTTAACTGATCGAACAAGTCATCAATCCTTGGAAGAGGATACTTATTCTTTATGGTGATCTTGTTGAGTTCCTGATAATCAATACACAGCCGCATTGTTCCATCCTTCTTCTTCACAAAGAGCACTGGTGCACCCCAAGGTGATGCACTAGGGCATATGAACCCTTTTTCCAGATGCTCTTGCAGCTGATTCTTTAGCTCCTCTAGTTTGATAGGATCCATCCTATAGGGACACTTCGAGATTGGAGTAGCTCCAGGTGTGGGTTCAATTGAGAACTCTACCTCACAATCCGGGGGAATTCCGAGTAACTCTTCGGGAAATACATCATTATATTCCCTCACGATGGGCGTTTCCTCAAGGTTGGAACTTTCCTTCGACTCATCCATTTGGGAGAGGTATGCTTCTTCATAGGGAATCAAAACCCACACCATTGAAGGATTTTTCAAAGGAGATTCATGATCTTCCTTGCATTTGTAGAGGATCATGGGATGGTTCAGAATATGAAAAGATATTTCCTTTTCCTGACAGTTGATATGTGCTCTATATAATGAGAGCCAATCTATTCCCATTATAGCATCGAATTCCACCAAGGGAAGTATTACGAGATTTGCTGGAAGAATATTTCCACATACGCCAACGGGAGAAGAGTCAAACACTTGGGTTGCAATGATTTCACCACTCTGTGTTTTTATAGATATCTCTAATTTAAGGTTTCGCGGCTTCAATTATATAGTTCTAGTAAACTTTCAAGATATAAAGGAATGCGTAGAACCAGAATCAAATAAAAAATTTTCCATTCTTGAGTGAATAGGAAGTGTACCTTGTACGACTTCATTATTATGCACCACCTCCGTAGTAGTGATGGCATAAGCCTTCCCTTGTTCCTTTGGCTTTGGTGGCTGTTGATGCTGATTACCCTCGAGAGATCGAGGTTTAGTGCACTGGTTTTCATAGTTCCCTAGCTTCTTACAGTTGTAGCATTGAACCATGAGTAGTTCTCTCCTTTCATCGGCTACATTCTCCTTCCTTTTCGTGTCTTTTTGACACTCTTGAGCATGGTGTCCTTATTTCCCACACTTGAAGCATTTCCCCATCCCTTTGAGGCAGTTCCCATGATGCAACTTCCCACATTTTTGGCATGTGGGTTGTTGATTTTTCTTATCGCCTTTGTCATTAGATCCACTAGCTTGAAACTCCATCTTTCTTTTCTTATCACTATATCCATGGGACCATTATCCAAACTCCATCTCCAATTTGAGAGCACACCGAAAAACTTCTTAATAACTCCCAAAGTCTCTAATTGTAAGATCCTTTCAAAGTTGTGGTTTTAATCCACTAAAGAATCTATCAATTTTGCTATCATTGTTGATAAAAAAACCCAAACCATACCTTTCGAGCCTTGTGAAATTTGCTTCATAGGTTGTGACAGATTCTCCTTCATTTTTATTGAGCTCTATAAATTATCTCTCTATCTTTGTGTGAAGAGTTCGTGGGAAGTACTTATTAAGAAACATTACCTTAAAGTCTTCCCATTCCATCTCTTCAATTTCCTCCCTTGGCTTGGTGTTCTTAATCAAATCCCACAATTTATCGGTTTATCCATCTAGATGATAAACAGCTAGGGTCACCTTCTCCATCTCAGAACAGTGAAGAACAAAAAGGATATTCTCCATGGATTTGACCCACTATTTTGCAACTAGTGGATCGGAAGATCCACTAAACATCGGTGGTCGTTGCCGCATAAAACATTTGATAGCTAGTTGCTCCCTCTTTGGTGAAGGAGGACGTTCCCCATTATTATGGTTATTTTTCATAACCTGAGATAATTGGGTAAGCATCGCCATGAATTTTTGAACTCCACCTCCCAAATCATTGGGGATGTCATTCGAGCAATCATTGCATTGGCCCTCGCAAGAGTTGTTGGCCTAATTTCTCCTAGTTCCCACCATTTTCTAAAATAGAAAAGGTTAGAACAAAACATAAGTAAACAAGTCATGAATACAAAAATTATTCATTTGAAAAATTTATACTAAAATCATAACATATGGGATCCCTATGTAAATATTCTTGTGTGCATATTTTTACTTATTCTCATACGAGAGGTTTTCTCTAGGGTTCACTAATCCTAATTCCCAAATTAACTAAACCTTGCCTCAGATACCAACTATAGTGACCCGACCTTTTCTTACATTAATATTAAATCATTTAAAAGATAAAAAACATAATATTATTACAGATAGAGGATACAAAGGTTTAGTGTCTTGGGAAAACTAGGACCATACATAACAAATACAACATCAAGCAAAAACATTTATTTAATTTCTTCTCCTCTAGCTTCTTATTGGCACTTGTCCTCTCCTTAGTACATGTATCCACCTGAGTATATACATAAAAAGGGGTGAGCTAGAAGCCCAGTAAGAGGATAGATAAGAACAATATAGCATGGGGTGATCATAATCATAACATAGGAAAAAGATCATGAACATGATAGGAGCATAAATAAAAGACTTGAAATATGGCAATGCATAAAAATGAAACATCATGTCGTAGTGGTTAACTACCACAAATACTTGTGAACCAAGCTAGAATCTTGTTCACACATCATTTCACATTTACTCATTAGATTCATCACTATACCTAATGCATTGGAGCACTGTATAATTTCGGATGCATCTGTCACATTGAAACATTCATATTGCGCTATATAATTCTGGGCGCACCCGTCACATCATAACATTATCATCATTATGCTTTCCACATAGAACACATATCAAAAATTTACATAACTAACCCATGGAATGGAATGTGTTTCATCTCATAATAACATATTCATAATCTTTGGGTTCCCAAAAGAAATAGGGAATAACATACATGTTACAAGAACCGTCCACTTTGCGTGAGAAGTAAAAGGGGTGTTCTTAAAAGAGGATTTCTTTTGGAAAACATTTTGTTTGACATAAAAACTAGTGAAAAACATGTATATACAATAAAAGTAAAGAAAATGATGAAAAAATTATCTTTAAGTAGTACCCATATCAAAAATGGAGTGAAAGATGGAGAACCCGAAGGATGAGAGTTGGGTTCGAGAATTTCTCCTTACCTTGTATCTGAATGCTTCCTTCTCTTTAATGTCCTGTATAATGAAATTATATTAATTAATTAGAAATTACAGAACCTTTTATAAATTAATAGGTTTCATTATGGTTTCATTATGTCATTTTATGTTCCTTTGGATGACTTATAGAGTTTAAAAACATTGTTCGAGGATGTTCGCTTTTATGGTTTTTCTTGGGTGGTTCACTTTATTCATAAATTGAAGTTCGGATAGAACTTGGGTAAACATACAGAACTGATATTACATGTTATTAATTATATTACAGGAGTTTTAATGATCTTATAATGAATTATATTAGATCCATGTGGATGAATCATTGGATAATAATTAAATGAAGATTTTTTGGGTTAATTTGGGCGGTTTTTCGATCATAATGAACTTATTTTATTTTATCACTTAGAAATATGGTCATAAGTTAGTTAAATATATTTAAATAGGAGATAATACATATAAAATGTTCTGATTAAACCATAAAAATGGTTTCATGACCAGATCCGAAGGTAGAAATGGAATAAGAAAGCATGTCATTCTTGAAGGTGATAAATTAACACCTCATGAACAACGTTCTCTTTAATAAAATAAAAGGAAGAGGGAAAGGGGGTTGGATGATATAATATCCCATTATCATCATAAAATTCCAGTATATGTATAATACTTGAGTTAAAATACAATTAAGATGAATATAGGTGGGTAGAGATCAAGAAATGAACTTGAACTTGAAAGGAAATTAAAGGAGAAGAGGGAGAGAAATTACCTCTTGAATCCTTCTCTTGAGAACCTCCTTAAGGGTCTAAGATTGGTCTTTTGATGAGACCAGAAGATTTTGGATGTGAGGGAGGGGATAGTGAAGGTGTTTGGACAGAGTTTAGAGAAGGCTTGGATCTTGAAAGGTGTGAGGAAATGAGGGTGTGAAGGGTGGCTTTTATAGTGGAGGGGAGAGGGGTTTCCTTAATATAAAATTCATTAGTTTATTAATTTCCCCTAAGACAAGTAATAGTGAGTCTTGAATGACCAAGAATATTAATTTTATCATTCGATCCCGAACCAAGTGGGTTTACATAAGCAGAGCATCATCGATGACTCAATTAATCCATTATTTAGCATTTATTGTAAATTGTCGGATTCTATTATTCATCAAAAATTCAAGTATCTCAGAAAAATCCCAAAAATTTACCTCGGACATTTTTCAACATGTAGAATCCAAAAATGAATTCCATTTTTCAAAAATTAATTTTCTAAATATTATTAATTTAATATTTAATTAAAATCATAATTTACTTAAAAAACAGTTTTTAAGATTAAAACTGATTTTATAGTGCTTTCAAAAATTACGTAGGGTCTTATAAAATTATATAAAAACTATAAGAAATTTATTTGATGAATAATGAAAACATTTTAATAAAATAAATTTTCATTTAAATTAATTAATTAATTATAATTAATTATTTATGACTTACAAAATTCCAAAACATTTACTAAGGTCAAATTGTCACTTTCTAAGATGTATAAATTTTATTTAATTATTCATAGGTAATGTTACTCTTATGTTGGATGATTTTCTATTCATAAGGGTCATATTACTATTCATAAGGGTATGTTACTATTCCTAAGGGTACGTTACTATTCACTGAAAAATATTTTTGTTTCATTAGACTCTAAAAATCATCTTGAGCACAACTGTGTATGTTATATTTTTGAAATTCAAAATATATAAGTGACAAACTTATGTTTAAAGGTAAATTAGCACTTAGTAGTTCATTATGTTGTGTTTTCATGTGATTTTATGAAATAATTAAAAGAAGGAAAATTTCCATTGAAAAACTTTGGTTTGTTACAATATGAATCCATGTATTCATGAAGATTGTAGATATCATTGACCATTTATGATAACACAAGGAATTATACATCCAATTCATCATCCATGTGTTTCCAGAATATAGAATGATCCTCCTCATTTTCCTCTTTAGAGGGCTCAGTAGGAACTGAGGACTCCAACATGTAAAACTTTCACTCTTGGTGTAGTAATATTCACAAGGGTCTATACCACTCCTAAAATTCAACATTAGTTAGAATATTTTCTTTCTCTAATATATATCATAGGGATAGTGTTATGGTTAAATTACTTGTTATTTTCTACAACAAATAAAAACATATTTTAGTACTTTATCTTGATTAAAAAGTGTGATGTAATAAATTAATTTTATTAGTATCTTGGTATTTTATTAAATACTAATAACCCTAAAAATTATATTTGGAATATCCTATCACATGGATACTCTAGTGGAAAGGATCCTTATTCCTCTTCTCATAACCAAGACTATGGACATGCAAATTACTCAAATTATTTACATAAATTGTCTTTCCAACTGTATTAACTCATAGTTACTTAATCTATTGAGTAGAATCCCCAATACTGAAATCCTAAACTCAATTTTTTACAATGATTTCCTCTAAATTATATTGTGTAGACTATGGACATTATCTTTAATACCAATTTGGTAAATTCGACACATTATCTTTTTTAAGACCCCTTTATAATTAAAAGTTTCTCCATATATGAACCGGCAGACACTTTAACTATGGTTAAATCTTAACATAAAATATGGAATATGGTTACAAACTAAATATTTTCCTTTATTTATTTTGTTTATATTTATGCATAAATATTCTTTATTCTATCCTTTACATGCTTATTATTATACTAATTTTACATAATTAATTAACCAAGTCTGATAAAATAATTTACACATAATAAATTTATTTTATTTCATATTTCATGGTTGTTAATTAATTTACTTTATGTGATCATGTTTAATCATCAAATAAACATGCATCACATAAATAAAAAATAACCATTCACTTGAAAAATAAAATAAAATAGTGATATGGTCATGATATTTTAACAATAGGATGGTTTATCAAGCATAAGACAAACCAACCTTGACCCTAGAAAAAAAATCCTTGAGTTGATACTTGGATTGAGTTGAATTATTCCTCTATTAAATTACATATCACCTTGGTTGGTTTTACCTTAGATCATGTCATGAACTATATCCACTCACTGAGAGATCCATACTTTACAAGTGATTAATCAATCATAGGTGAGGGGAATTAGGGGTTTAGGGTTACATAAATAATATTTGGACATGCAAGCTCATACATAATATAGGAGGAAGGGATGGTATGAAAATTAGCATATCTAATTTAATAATAAATGCATCATAAAAACCCTTGTGATAAATAATTTAATTAAATGGAAACTCAACACATAAAAAAGTAAATCAATCTCATGATCGTTCACAATATGCAATGAATATTCATTATACTTGATCGCAATCATTTCATATCATTATTTATTAAGATAAATTTCTCAAATTAATAAATTAATCATCTTATTAATTAATTAATTCTTTATATTAATTAATCGGTCAAGTCCCTGAGATTCTCATCTTCTATAATTTTAAATAAATTAAATTAATTAATTTTAATTTAAAATTATTTAGTATATGGAATATACCAATTTGGTATGTGGTGTGTACCCTTCTATTCAGATTAAATTCAGTCTGAAATTGAATATGCACAGCATGTACTGGAGTTAACACATCATGTACCTTTCTATACCTGATTAAACCCATTTCTGGATTTTAACACTTACACGGTGTATACTGTCACTTGACATGATATGTGACTTATTCTATGTATGCTCATTATCATATATGGTGTACTTACATGATATGTATTACTAAACAACATGTCATGATATACACAGTGTGTTGTTCCATGGGTCAAGTTATATAACTCCCATGACATATATGATCACATGGCTTACCATGAATATATGTGGTATATACCACTAGTTATTCTATTGAAGTACATAGTATGTATAATGTCTATACACATCATGTATTTTTAGAATTATGTGAAAATAATTATTAAATAATTTAATTCCACGTGACCCGCTAAAAATTATTTGGCATGTACTTGGTGTAGAAAAACCTTGTCATGAGACATGTGCAGCCAGCTACATGTCGTGTAATTTGATATCACTTTAATTATCCATTTGTTTAACTCAAATTACATGCATGTCTTGGTGTGTTCCTTGCATGAGTTAGCTCAGGTTACATGACATATATAGTCAATTACATGTCATGTAATTTATCACTAGTCACTCGCACTACACGCCTAGGGACTCGGTGTGTATCTTGCGCAAACTATCACATATTACATGGTGTGTACAAGTTAGCTACACATCATGTACTTCACATTATATCATGTTACTCAGCTCACAGTTAATACATGGAATGTAATGATGTCACATACTTTGACCACATGGATTGTGTGATTTATGTGGAATCAAAACTATGTGGGGTTGCACAGTGTGTACACCAGGTACATGTCGTTCACTCTAAGTTAAATCATCTTCCAACTAGATATTATCACACTATGTGTAATGAAATCATGTTCGACCCCCACATGTTTTTTTGTGAATATCGCATCTCCTGCTTGTATGGTTGACCAAGGGTACACAATGTGTATTTTTAGTCACACACCGTGTAACCATGTCTTGTAGCCAGTATCCTCAGTGCCTCTAGATGGTATTTTCAAGAATTCTTTATTTTTTCTAGAACTTTTATCTTTAAGATGAATTTTAAAAAATGAATTATCTCCACTTTCATATTAAATAATTAAAATCTATAAATTAAATCTCTCTAATAAAACAAGAATTTTATCAACCAAATAATAAATAATTATAAATTATAATTTGACCACTTTGATTCCACTTTAAGGTTATGGGGTATAACGGAAGTAGTTGGACCAGTGCCCAAAAATGTTTTTAGTTGGTTTCAATGGATAAATATGAAGAAATTATTGAATGAAACCCTGGATTCTTCATAGAGAGGATCTCTTCACATTTAATTTATAATTAAAATAAAATAAGAACATCATCAGCTTGATAATTATTTCATTGTTGTTAATCTATTCAGTTGTATCTCTTTTGATGTCATTGTTGTGGTGGATAATCTATAATTTAATTCCTCTAGTACTATCCAAACATCCTCCATTAATCTCATAACATCATCATTGGTATTTCGAGTGCTAGCACAGAGTAACCAGGCATCATGCATCACTTTCTATTAACTATTACATAGATTATCTATTGTTCTATCATTCTTGAGAGTGAGGAGGAAAATTATTCTCTCTATATTCTTGAGAGAGTTCTTGAGATTTTATCTCAATATTGAGAGAATTATCTTAATAGGATTCATTTTTCACAATGATTCTTTCTCTCCACTAAAATTATATAAATCAGATTATATACTTCGGGTTACAATTAGTAATTATACAAAGGGTATTTATCTAATTATTTATTCTAAGTATACCTCATGTCGAATAATAATATTATTATTGTTATTATATTGCATGACATGTGATAAATCACGGATATATAAATATCAATTGTTAAATAAATTAATTAATATTTATTTAAATGATATTAAATAAAATATGTCATTTTCATCGGGCCATTTTCTTGGCCCATCAATCATCCTTGTAGTTTATCAAACCTTTAATAATAAATATTTATTTAAACAAATAAATATCATTATATTATTCATTCAATAAATAAATAAATATTAAATTCACTAACTCATGAATTAATATTTATTTAATATTTAACTTATATATATTCTAAACTCAAATAACTGGTGATTGAATTTATGCAATCAAATTAACTTGAATAATTATTATTCCACAAAATAAGAGTAATATTTATTCATAATATTAAATTTAAATATAATTTAACTAAGATTATGGATACAATTAGTGTGTGACTCTCTAGGAATCTTTCTCAGCGGCATTAGGTGAACATGCCTAAAGTTTAAGATCAGCATCTAACAACATGTCAGGTCACCCATAGTGAAATAAGTTAATTTCACAATAACATAAATCTCATACAAACACTTACTATATAATATAATCTTTTTTATTTATATCGCATCAATTAGGTTGCATACTTGTGTCCTCAACCTATATGTTTGATTTATATTTATTTGACTCTCTAAAATGAATGTGTTGATGAACTATCATGTCCATGGATTAAATCAGATAGTTCCATTTGAATCAAAGGTCCTAAGATATCTTCTTCCTTTAAATCAAAAGGTATAAATCCTTTTCTGACTTATTCAATTAATATCATATCGGTTATTATGTACCCAACATATATTACTTCACTATGAGCATATATCATCACAGTTTTTGCTAATATGTAAAAGTACATGATTCATGATATACATTAATAATAATCTCAAGTCTAAATACCAATACACACATCCATGGATAGGAATATCCAATGACACATATAATATATATAATTCATATATGCAATTTTTTCCACAAAATTTCCCTTCTTGGAGAATACCAAGTCTTAAATCCTTGAGAAGAAGTATCAACCTCTTTTGAGCATCCAACACCTAATAGTCAAATACCATTTATATCATATTATATGGATGTTATATAGATTATAGGACATGTGTTTATAAATATTTTGATGTCATCTCTAGGTAATATTATATCAGGGAACAACTATAACATTTTGATGTGACAAATACTCTAAATAAATTATCACATTAATGTTACATAGAAGATCACTCATCATGTGATGATATATTTCAATAATATTTTGGTAATCAAATATACAAAGTCGCTTGGTTCTAGGGAACCAACTCTAAAAAAACACTCACTATTATTTTATTATCTCCATGCATGCCTATGAGTTTACTTTATGGTACTCTTTAGATTTCATCAATATTAGTAAAGAAGTTTATTTCATGATTGAATAGAAGTTTGTGATATTATACAAGTTCAATGTTTTTCTTCATGAGTTTCCATGTATTTTTATGGAAAAACAAGTTTCATTACTTTTTATACCCCTTAATGAGCTTTATATTCTCATCCCATGTTCTCTAATTATTTTTATAGGGCTTAAGGATGAGTGTGAATGATAACAAAATCAAGTTATAATGATTATTCTTGATTGAAGAAAGTGAAAATAATGTGTTTTATGGAAGAAATAGATTCTATTTATGTTTAAAATTTGTAGTTTTTTGTGTATTACTAAGAGTTATGTGTCCTAGTTCTATAAAACTTCAAACCTAAAGGTCTTGGGAATTTAATTTTTGTAACATTTTTTTAAAAACATATAAGTAATGGTTTTTTTAGGTATTTACATCCAACCACATTGAGACTCCACTTGAGCTAGAAATGAGATTGAGTTGTGGCCCCAAAATCTCTCCTTCAATAGGCTACAAGTTGATGATAAGCACCCAGAGTATATCATGTTGGAAGAAAGGCCTCCCATAATTGGAAGCTGGTAACATAGTCTAGTTTGTGTTTTTTTTTCAATCTACACTAGGTTAATCAGGGAGTTTTCAAGGAAAGTGATCGTACAGTATAAAATAGCTACAGTGTTGAAGGTGGAATCATTTCTCAGTGTTTTTCAAATTTTTAGGCTCAAAATCAGGAGAAAGGATCAAACTTCATGGAAGGTGGTTTTATGGGATTTTCTCATCTCAAATATGGTAAATGTAAGAACCCGGGTTTTTGGAACGGGTTAAAATCCCAACCCTATTTGAATTTTTGACTGGTTTCTGAGAAAACTGGAGAAAACGGAAAGTTTCTGGAAATTTCCAGACTACACGCCATGTAATTTTAAGTACAAGCCGTGTATATGTTAAGCGAGTGTCGGTCGTGTGCTCGCCGAGTACATGTCATGTGATGACCGTGTAGAAATTTCTTACTACACGGCGTGTAGGCCTGTTGGCCGGGTAGAACTAGTTATACGTTGTGTTCCCCTTGGACACACCGTGTAGTCTAGCCGTGTATGTGGGATATACATGGCGTGTGGGTAAGTCGACGAGGTAGAGAAGAGAACCCAAGTACACGTCGTGTGCCCATAGGTACACGCCGTGTACTCATGTCGGCAGGTCAGCGGAATCCCAGCCACCAAATGAACAGTTAAATGAAATATTCACGGCGTGTAGTCATGAAGTACATGCCGTGTACTTTCTTTTTTTGCGTTAAAACGGTCAGTAGCCTCGTTTTGAGGCAGAACCTCAAATTTTGGCCAGGTTTCACAAACCAAGCCAATTGGGACTTCAATCCTTCCCCGGATCGTCGTTTGAACTCTGTTTCGATCATGGATTGATGCGTTGGAACCCCCTTGGTAAGGCCTCGATTCCTCTTTGGCCATTTTTTTTATTTTCGTTCTAGAATTTGTTATAGGCGTTTGAACGGTATTGAATCTTTTGTATATTTACCACGTTTTAGACCGAATTGGGGACTATTACTGGAGGAGTAGCATCATACGAGTCTCAGGTAGGTGGTGCATACCTCATTTTGTGTTTTCATGGTTGTTTGGGTGACGCCGCCTTTGGCGTGTTTTCGGGTATTTTGAGAGGGACCCATTTTATCTTCTATTTCATATTGAATTGCTTGTTGGACCTATGGGATGCCTTTGGGTAGGCCTTGTTACCATTTTTCATGAGTGGGGTCGGGTGATGGGTCGTTTCTCATCAGGGCATTTTGGTCAGGGGATGCCAAAATGGTTTAAATTGAGTTATATTGTTATAAACTGTTTGGTTTAATTTATTGAAGCCTGATAAATTGTTAGAGGCATTTATGACCTCAGTGCTGGTATGGGACAGCACCTTGCATAGTGCAATTCAACTGTTTAGTTTGTTTTGCCTGGTTATGTTTTCTGTTTACATATGTTATATATGCAATTGCTTAATTTCATCTACTGGACCCTTTGGGTTGTGTTGGGCTTGGCCCGGTTATTCTTGAGTGATGATGATCACAGGTTGGGCTCATCCCGGGTTACGGTGGGTGGTTTTGACCACGGAATCGGGCATCGTGGACGTCAGCTTGAGGCAGTACGACTGTCAGGTTGGGCATGGCCCGGGTTACTAGGATGGTGATTCCATCAGACTTGAGTGACATGGTCGTAGGGACACGAGGTGTCAGATGTGTTGGTGGCTTAGGTACTATTTTAGTGATTACCGCTCACCCAGAACTTTGAGTAGTGTGCACACAGAGATACTCCGTGATGAGGTGGTTTTGACCACTCGTGTGGGTAGAGGCCCCCGTAGTTGCAGTTAGGTATTCTGGTTGGGGGTTCTTTTCGTAGAAAGCCACGTGGGAGGTGAGGAGCCTTCAGGGTATGGGCATGCCTTCGGGACGTCGGTACTTGAGACACAAGGTGTCAGGAGGCACATGGTGTCAGGTTACTATTTTTGGGCGTGCCTTCGGGATGTCGGTACTTAAGACACAAGGTGTCCGGAGGCACATGGTGCCGAGTTACTATTCCTAGGCGCGCCTTCGGTACGTTGGTACTTGAGACACGAGGTTTCAGGTGGCATGTGGTGCGGGGTTACACAACAGAGATTCTGGCGTTGGCCGAAGAAGGTGACACTCCATAGTGTATGTTGAGCACCAGAGGAGTTTGTGTTTACTTGTGCACTGTACTGTTTACTATTTTTCTTGTAAATGCATGACTGCTTAAACACATATATTTGGTACGCACCATTGGGTGGTATCCTACTGAGATTTTTCTCACACCCTGCACGGGCCCTTCGGGATGCATGTAGACTTTATGGATTTACGTGCAGGAAAGAGGCCAGCTTCAGGAGCTGGGCTGCGTTAGTTATTGCATGGAGATGGTATGGACCTTGAGGTCATACCTAGCCGGGGTTTAATTGTTTTGTTTCCTTTTCGGTATCATCATGCTTACTTGTTGTAGCTACTATTGGTAAGCCATTGGCGCCCTTTTATATTCAGTTGTGTATGACCTGCTCTGGATGCATGTTTTACAGTTTAGTTGTAGTTACATGTTATTATCATGTTGTTGTGTTTATTTTTGTTGTTGTTTTTATATTTACTACTTCCGCTGTTTATCTATATTGATTATGCTTCTGCTCTACGGGTCTGGTTTGAGTCTGCTGATTCGTTCTTCTGCTGCATCTTTATTATTATTCTTGGACCAGTACCCTTATTATGATCCTCTGAGAGGGTATATCCTCCCCACTATACCTAACAGACCCTCGCTGCTAGTCGGAAGCCTTTGGCATTTGGGGAGGTGCAGCTAAGGTAGTGACACTCGACCCGTTTGGCACTGTTTGGGTGGCTGGCCGGGTCTGGGTCGTTACAGTAAAGGCATGAGTTTTTTGAAGACTGGGTTTCACAAAGGTTGATATTTTTGAGGATGTGGAGAATCGTGAACGATGCAATGGGATGATGGTAAATCTTTTCATTATAAGAATCTTTTCAAATGCGTGATGGCATGATGGTAAATCTATGCTCAACTAAAAGAATGTTCGTGAATGGGTTAATTTTCATTGGAGCTTCATGAATGAAGGATCTTCATGAACATGGATTTAGAGGTTCATGAAAAATATACTAGGATCTTGGAATCTTCATGAAAGTTTGAGCCTATAAATAGGTGGCTACCCCCACTTCATTTGACATTACAAAAAATAATTGAATAAAATGATGAATCGATCTTAATTCATGAAGGCTAAGAGATTCAAAAATCAGGTATTCAAAGTGATCTTGATCATTGTGAAAATAATGTCTTAGTATTGACCAATGCTTAGGTATCTTGGAAAAATGAGTTTTGTAATGACTAGGTATTATGTAATGACTTAGTTTTCCATGAAGGGGGTTTTCTTCATGAAGGTAGTTAGTTTCACAAAGAAGACTTGGAAAGTATATTTTTGAAATTTTGAGGGTTCATGAAAGTGGGTATTTATTTGAAACATAAAGAGGGTTTCATGAAGGCTGAGAACTTTATAAACATTAGTGTTTCGCATCTGGTTTAAGTGAATAGTTCTTTCAAGTTCATAAACTCAGTACATCGGTGCAAGAAAAGTCTCGTGCTAGTTAGGGACAAAGACTTAAATTCCAATCTACTAAAGTGACCTTCAAGTCATTAAACTAACTAAGACTTCACCCAAAGTAGTGGGATAAGGGGAGTTGATGGAAGTATTTTTATGGAGGTAGTGTGTTATCCCTTAAATCTTGTAAGGTAAGTTTGCTTGGTATAGAGTGTCTATGTTTGAACTTCTTTATTCCATAACTTAGGAAGGTTGGTGAATTTTGGTATGATTGACAAATTGTCGGTGTATGCTCCTTAGACTAACCCTTAGTGGTGAACCAAGTAAAATTATTGTGTTGTCTATCTATATGTGAATGTAAAATAAATGAATTAATCCATCAGATAGGTTTTATAGGTTCCTAGAAATGTGGGAATAATATTTGATACTTTAAAAGAAAAACTTGACACCCTGATTCACCCCTACCCTCTCGGGGTGTTCTAGGGTCTTACATGTCATCTCTAAATATGAAAAGTGTTACCCTTTTAAAAGAAATTTCTCAAACACTATTAGAAATTGAAATGAATTTATAAAAAAAATCTGTGAATAATGTATATCAAATGCATACCAATTCATACACAATCATAAAAAAGTAACAAAATGATCAAAAAAAACCCAACAACTCTTTTACACCTTTAGAAAAGTATAATTTAATACACCCCCTCCAATAACTCTCCCATGTCTAGAGATAAGGTCACTCAATACCACTACCAAATCTATTAAAATGATATAAAAATATATATAATTCAAGGGTAAGCATGTAAATATACTCAATAAGTTCCACCCTATAATGAATCAGGTTAATTCATCCTTAAATAAATAAAAGAAAAAAATATATGTCATCACATCCCAACTGAAAACCATAAAACAATGTCCATCCCATTCCTAAAATCCAACACACTTTTAGAGTCAAAACACATCCTCCATAACACAACACTACATAACTGTATCATAACTGTATCACCAAAAAAATCCAACTCTCATCTCATATCCAGAACCGAGTAGTTTTCCACCCACAGGCACCTCACTGCAATATATTCAAGTTGTTGTCCACTCATAGGGACCTCACTATAATATATAATGGTTAGATGGATATCCACCTGCAAGTACCCTTTTTATATCCAAGTATCAACCCATGGAGACTCTCTCCACCTCAACCCACATCATCACCATCATCGCACCACCACTATATTATAACGGTTGGGCAGTTTTCCACCTACATTGACTTTTTTTATTTTCAAATTTCCATCCTTAGAGACTCCCTCCATCTCAACCCATTCCATTTCTATCTCACATCACATATCACCACCATCACATCTCCGTTATATCACAATTTTTGGGTAGTTGTCCACCTGCATAGACTCTCATTGTTTCTAGATATCCCCACACCAGAAATTTCCCCACCTAAATTTGTACCATTACTACCACATCATCATCACATGTCACAACCACCACATCACAACATAAAACACTACTTTATAATAACCACAAAATTTACACCACCACTACAAAATAATGTAAATAGATTTATACCCCCCCACACACCATCCATTTTATAGACATTATGGGTAAATTATACACAAATAAATGGTCTTATGGAATACAAAACCAAATAACAAATTTGTGTCATAATCCCATTGGGGGTTTTTACAATTTAGGTCCTATGGATTAAATCACCTCATCACTATCCTTATTCATATACTGGACATAAATATGTTCTAAAACCACATCACTAACCATCTCATATTAAGAACCTAACCATATATGATCTCTATATCCACTACATCCTTACTTATGTGTCACAACCCATCCCTCGAGGCCCATGTCGTGACAACCCCAAGTCCACCTTCCATAGGACAGGGGTTAGAGACTAGCACAAGAAAGGCATGTCCCTAAAATGGGAAGGCATTGACTTTAAACATGTACAAACACACAGTCCAAGAATACAACAAGATGAAACCATGAAGTAAAACTATAGTAGTAAAAGTGTGTATTGAAAGTAAAGGGGTTGGAATACAAGCTCAACTGAAAAGATACAACTACAACAGAAAACAGAAAAAACAACTCCTAAGATCGTCCTCCAAGGATCCCACATGATGGGTAGGTATGGCTCGTCTCCACAGTGCTCTACGTCAGCCAGTCACCTCTGTGTACCGCCTGGTCCTAGCTCCTATAGTCTCAGCTGAGCTGTTTGTCGTATGCATAAGACACAATAAGGTGTGGGAGAAGCCCATGCAGGGAGGAGTATAACAATACCCAGTAGGGACCCCAAGACCCCCAAAGATCTCTCAGAATTACACAAAGGAAAATCACAAAGCATGATCACAATTACAAAGCACAAAACAAAAGACTCAGGTCAAACTAGTTATAACTTAAGTACAAAAGTACAGATGATTAGTCATAAAGCTAGATCATCTTATTCTGTCAAGGGTTCTGCTACTGATCAACACAGGATCACTCGGTGTTGATCCACATAGGATCGCTAGGTGTTGATCCACACAGGATCGCTAGGTGATGATCCACACAGGATCGTTAGGTTTTGATCCACACATGATCACTATTCATTCTTCACATCTCAACCAGCCACTGGATTCCCTTAGATAGTACGCTTAATTCTGGGAGGATCCGATCATCAAGCCATCGGTCATACTTCAACCAGCACGAAGTCCCGCGAAGAAGTAACCTAAATATCTGTCATTCCATAAGGGTTACAACTCAATAAACGGCGTGTCAATCAGACGCCCAGTCTGAGAGTTATAGGCATTTTAGTGTCGAGGGTCCGGTTGGATTCAGGTATGATCCAACCTGTCCATACTCCAACTGTAATGGCTCGTGGTTTTGGGGTCCATTACTTGGTGAAAATATGATGTTTGGGGTGTTCGGGGTGGTCTGAAAGGCCATCCCATCTTCTCATTGAAGCTTAAGACTCTTAACGGTAGCCTCGACCTACCGGTGGGCTCGGCCTACCGGTGGCCTCAGCCTACCGGTAGCTCGTCCTATCGGTGGATCGGCCTACCGGTATCTCAACCTACCAGTGGACTCTGCCTATCGGTGGCTCGGCCTACCGGTGGCTCGGCCTATCGGTGGATCGGCCTACCAGTGGCTCAGCCTACCGGTGGCTCGGCCTACCGGTGGCTCGGCCTACCGGTAGCTTGGTCTACTGGTAGACCTCGCCTACCGGTGGCCTAACCCACTGGTGACCTTGGGGTATCGGTAGCTCCACAGGTTTTCCAGTAGCGCCTCCTTTTGCACGAATTGGGTTTTAAACCTTGTTTTGGCCCTATTAAACCTATTTTAAAGCCCATTAATGTCGTTTAATTAAATAATTTGGTGAGTTACCCTCCTTAAATGAAAAATCATGTGTTTTTGTCATGATTTAACCGAGTTTTTAGAAATGCATGTAGGGCATAAGGTGGTGTGTGTCAGTTTTAACCACCCTGAAGGATGGGGACCTTTTTGGTTGGACGTGTGGGGTGGCCCAACCGCATGGTCAATCCAGGATCCTGCTTCTTCCACGGTTTCGAGTTTTTCTCTCTGTATCTTAACTGTCCTGGGAATGTTGTATCTCAGTCCTTATAACCTAAAGGCTTCTCCTCTCCCTGAGTTTCTTGTTTTCTATCACCTTGTGATCCGAGTGCCCTTCCTTCCAATGAGTTGTACCCCTGTTGCGAAGTTTTACTTGATCACGTTCAGTGGAGCTCCTACTACTCCTGATTTCTAGTTTCCATGCAAGGACTTAACATCGATCCTTGATCAATCAGGTAGGGTTTTTCTTCACCTCTTCTTTCTGTGCATCATGCGGGGTGGGTATGCTTTTGTTTCTATGGGGATTGATGAAACCAAACTAAACGAAGATAATGAACGGACCTTTAAAATAATAAAGGGGTGTGATGGATGTTCTGTTGTACTCTTTTATGTTGGTATGTGTTGTGAATTATACGTGCCTATGCTCACTGAAAATCATGGTTGTTGGTGGTATTTCTCTATTCACTAATGAACCTAGGTGCTCCTGGATGTTTAAATAAACGTAACATGGAATTGGTTAATTACGTATACTCGGTTAAATAAATTGAAAGCACCAGGATCAACCCTTTTCTGTGATAACTCCGGTTAAAGCCCAGTGGAATTGAAACCATGGGGTGTGTTAAATCTTTTAAATCTAAAAATACCTGCAAGGTCCTGCTTTGTGTTGGTGGTAGTGGTTTGGTTGTTTTCTTTCACGGGCTTAGATTGATGGGGTGATGTGGGTGAGGATGGGATCCTTTGATGTGGCACGGTTTCTGGTTGTGAATCTGGGGTTGTGGTTGCTCTTCTTATATCACGAATTAGGGTGGAATCCTATTCTATTGCGAAACCTTTTTATCCATAGTTCTGGGGATGTGGGGGATGTATCTTGAAGCCTGCTTTGGTACCAATACCTGGAGGGATCTCACTTTTATGTGAATTTACAAGATAACTGGGTGTGAATGTTTAAATTCTTGTTGGCTGTAACTTTTTCCCTTAGGCTTGTGCCTGTTCCTATTAGTTTCCCAGTACTACAGAATTTGCTTAAATAAGATCACTTGAACATGGAAACAAGAATGGGTTAATTGGGAAATTGATTCTGGGAATGAGTTGTGACTCAGTTGAGAGTAGTATGCTTTCTATGAGTAGTGATTAGGCTATTCGTACTTGGGTTAGGTGTGGAACCCTAGGTTGGGTTGAGTGCTTGTTACCTATATATATATAATTTTAGTTCTTGTGTTTATTATTCGCGCTCCACCCAAGTTGAGCACTTAGTGCCGAACACCCCATTTTATGGGGAGGGTTTTTTTCCCAAAACTCCTACGAGTAGCTGGTTATTATCTCCTTTCTAATCCCTTTCCCGAATATCCCAAGACTCTTCGGGCAGGCTGTGATGGCCTGAAATCCATTATTAGCCCAAGAATCTTCGGGCAGGGTAGTTGTGGTGGTTGGCTCAGGTGTTTGCGGGCAGGTTTTTTCCCAAGTGTCTTCGGGATGAGCCCCAGGTGTCTTCAAGCGTGGCAGTAGTTGTTCTGACCCAGGTGTTTGCGGGTGTGGTTACGCGTGGTGGTTGTGGCCCAGGTGTCTGCGGGCGGAATAGCAGTTATGGACCAGGTGTGTGCGGGCGGGGTTTGGCAGTGGGACTGTAGTGATAATGGCGGGATTGGTTCGATGCGTAGGATGTCTTCAATAACCAATGGGAAAGTGGTGTGGGGTACCCAAACATCGATGTGCTATTACTATAATTTACTTGCCTTGCGTTATTTGGGGAGTGTTCCTTAGTGAGACTTGGGTGGATAGTTTTTCCTTACTAGGTGCTTTGGTTTTTCTTTTCTCACAGGGCATTAGAATACTTCTCCACTTGTGCATGAGAGTCTTTGGTTTTCCCTACTGAGTATACTTGTATGCTCACCCTACGTATATAAAATTGTTTTCAGGTTTCCAGGAGGACTTCAGGGATCGTGCGGGACCGTACTAGCGCGGACCTTGGGGCAGTTGCGGTTGTCGTTTTCCTTTTTCTTGGTACTTTACCTTTGGAGTTTTGTGGCTTGTATCTTTTACTTTTGAACATGCATATGGGAATGGTTTAGTTTTGGATTTACCTTTACTTTCAGCTTCGGTATTGTTGGGGTTGCTGTCTTATCTCTCGATCCTATAAAAAATAAAAAGTGTAATGCCTTCCATTTTTTGTGAGATTCTATACCCTTCGCGCTAGTTGCCACTCTGGGACCTATTGAAGGCGGGTTTTGGGGGTCATTATCTCTCCTTCAACTTAAAGAGGGAAGGGCTTGGAAATCTGCTGACCCTTCCCTCCTTTTGGTGAAGGAGGGTCATGATAGAATGGTATCAGAGGCGGAGGTTTGAGAGGTAGGATGGAGTCTAGAGTTAGGCACAGTGAGTATTGCATGGGGTGGTAGGGAAAAAATGTTATGTGACCTTGGTGCGTGAATTAGGCCAGGGAAGACCGGCTAGGACACATGATTTTAGGGGCCCCCGTGATCTGATGAAAGGACTCTGGACCTACCGAACGACCAAATGAGGCTACACTGATTGTAGGGTAGAGACCCTAGGAAAAGGAAAATACATCATAATGAATTGTGTTTTTATGTTTCATGGGTGTCTTGGGGATTCAAAATAAAAAGGAGTCTAAGAAAATTTATGAACAATATTCTGCACTACTCGGGCTTAGGCATTCCTTGTCTACCTTACAGCTATGGAACCTGGGAGATGACCACGAGTTGTGTGGGAGATTGAGGCCTAGGAGGTTGACTTGGCCGATCAGCAGAGGACCGACCAAGAGGAGGAGGATGATCAGTGGAAGAAGACGCTTTGTGCCTTTCAGCGACAGACCCTTGGGAAGTATGAGGGCAGCACCTCTGACATGGAGACGAAGAGTTGGCTAGAGGAGCTGGTGATAGCTTTCAGCTTGATCCGGGCTCCGGTGGAGTATTGGGTTCCTCTGGCCATGAGCCAGATGTGGGGAAAGGCACGTCAGTGGTGGACGCTTTATTTGGGGGAGAAGAGGGAGGCTGAGGTGACATGGGTTGATTTCGAGAAGGAGTTCTGGGCGGAATTCCTATCTTCTACGATGAAAGTATAGAAGAGGCAGGAGCTACTCTCCCTCCAGCAGGGGGGTATGTCAGTGAGAGAATTGGGGATCAAGTTCAAGGATCTCCTACGCTTTGCTCCAGACCTCTTTCCGAATGAGGAGTCTCAGGTGAGACATTTGGAGGAGGCACTCCAACCTTCCCTCCAGTATGTTGTTACTCCCTTCACCTTACCGACATACTTAGAGGTACAGAAGAAGGCTGAGGTGGTATAGAGGATGCACATTCTAGGAGGTGTATCGCGAGAGGGAATCTAGTCAGGCTCGTCAAAGGGGAAGGTCGTCAGCAGCAGGCCTCCAGCATCAGGACCCTCTAGGTTTCGACCAGCAGGGAACGAGACCCAGCAGTTCCAGTTCCGATCTCCCGGACCTCGCCCTTTCTTTTCAGGCCCAGAACCGAGATGCTTCATCTGTGGAAACCATGGGCACCTTCGGAATCAGTGCCCGGACAGAGTGTAGTATGGCGGTGGTGGGCAGGTTCAGCACCCACCTCAGCAGCAGCAGTTTCCAGCCAGGCCTTTTCAACAGCAGCAGGGCCAGCAAGCTCCCGCTGCTCTGAGGGCAGACATTGCAGGAGGAGGCCGACCTCAGGGTGCTCCTCAGGGACCTCGACTAGGGCGTGGTCGGGGAGGCAGACAATATCTGAGAGGCAGAGGAGCTGGGTGCGGGTAGTTGCACGCTGTGGAGGCAGCAGTTCCAGCAGGTCCAGAGATCGTTCAAGGTATGATCAGCTTGTTTAGTACCCTTGCATATGCCTTGTTCAATACAGAAGCTTATCACTCCTTTGTTACACCCAGTCTGGCCCATTCTCTGGGTTTAGACGCTGAGAGAATTCCAGTGCCCCTGGTGCTAAGCACACCAGTCGGAGGTCAGACCGACCTATTGTATGTTTGTCGAGGATGAAGACTGATAATAGGGTCACATCAATCAGTAAGGGATCTTCTAATGTTGTAGATACAGCCATACGATTTCATCTTAGGCATTGACTGGTTGTTCTTTGTATGCGCCGTCATTGACTTCTTCCGAGGAAGGGTTGTATTTTCATACTTGAGCGGCCGACGTGTGACTTTCATCGGTGAACGGGGTTTCCAGGGGAGCAGAAAGTGAGGGGAACCCCTCCTCTTTTTGTTGGCTGAGCTATCAGTGGAGTCAGTGGATGCGGAGATGGTGGAAGTTCCAGGGATCGTCAGTGAGTTCATGGAAGTCTTCCCTGAGGAGGTGACAACTCTACCCCCTTGGCGTGATATCGAGTTTAGGATAGACTTGCAGCCTGGTGCTCGTCCGATTTCGATGGCCCCCTACCAGATGGCACCTTCTGAGCTTCGGGAGTTGCGGATTCAGATTGACGATCTGATGAAGAAGGGTTTTGTTCGACCAAGTGTGTCACCATGGGGTGCTCCAGTCTTGTTCACAAAGAAGGCAGATGGTGGTCTCAAGTTGTGCATAGACTACAGGAGGCTGAATTAGGTGACAGTCAAGAATCGCTACCCTCTTCCAAGGATAGAAGATCTCTTTGACTAGTTGAAGGGGGCAGGATGGTTCTCTAAGATCGATTTGTGGCCGAGATATCACCAGTTGAGGGTGAAGGAGGGTGACATCTCGAAGACGGCCTTCAGGTGCAGATATGGCCACTTTGAGTTCGTAGTCATGACGTTCGGCGTTACAAATTCTCCAGCCGTGTTCATGGGACTCATGAACTCCGTCTTCCGGGAATACCTGGATCGGTTCGTAGTCATTTTTATTGATGACATTCTGATCTACTCAAGATCAGAGGAGGATCACGCCGAGCACCTGAGGACGGTTTTAGAAGTACTCTGATAGCACCAGCTCTATGGGAAGTTATCCAAGTGCAAGTTCTGGATGTGAAAGGTGAACTTCCTTGGGAACATGGTGTCCGATCAGGGGATAGTAGTGGACCCTTATAAGATTGAGGCGGTTTTTTCTTGGGCCGCACCTAAGAACGTGGCAGAATTTCGTAGTTTCCTTGGGCTGGCAGGTTACTACCAGAGATTCGTGCCCAACTTCTCCCGAGTTGCAGAACCTTTGACATCCTTGACCAAGAAGGACCAAGCTTTCATGTGGGATGAGCAGTTTGGGGTGGCCTTCAGTTATCTGAAGGATAAGTTGGTTAGTGCCCCAGTGTTGAGGTTGCCAGAAGAAGGTGCGGTGTATGAGGTATTCTGTGATGCTTCAGGGCAAGGCCTCGGGTGTGTGTTGATGCAGTGGTAAGGGGTGATCTCCTATGGGTCTAGGTAGTATTTTCCTCATGAGCGTAATTATGCCACCCACGATTTGGAGCTTGCAGCGGTCGTGTTCGCACTAAAGTTGTGGTGGCATTACCTCATCGGGGAGCGCTTTGTGGTCTTCACGGATCACAAGAGTTTGAGGTATGTCTTCTCTCAGTGGGACCTGAACTTATGACAGTGAAGGTGGATAGAGTTCCTTTAGGACTACAACTTCGAGATTTCCTACACCTCAAGAAAAGGGAATTTAGTGGCCGATGCCTTGAGCAGGAAGTCACAGAAGGATGTGGTTCGAGAGTCGGTAGATGCTTGGAAGGCGATGGAGGAATTGGTTGCCCTGCACCTGGATACGAGGATGGATAGTGCTAGAGGTTTCATGTATCAGATGACAGTGTAATCCTCTCTTCTATGGAAGGTGGAGGAGTCCTAGTGGGGGGACTCCGAAAGTGAGGTGGTGCATGACCGGGTTACCCAAGGTGATGCCCCGGGAGGATGGGCGGAGGATGGTCAGAATCGGATTCTTTTCTGAGGGAATTTGTTCGTTCCAGAGGCGATGCGCGAGAGAGTTCTTGGTGAGTTCCACAACTCACCCCTAGAGGTGCACCCAGGAGTTTCCAAGATGTATCAGGGCCTGAGGAAACAGTTTTAGTGGCCCGGGGTAAAGCGGGCGGTGGCAGAGTTCGTGGCCAAGTTCTGGTGTGTCAGCAAGTGAAGGTTGAACACTGTGTTCCAGGCGGTTTGTTGAAACCCTTAGATGTCCCCAAGTGGAAGTAGGATGACATATCAATGGATTTCATCACAGGGCTACCCAGGTTTCAAGGAGGCTGTGACGCTATCTGGGTGACGAAGTCGGCTCACTTTCTAGCGATTAAGGAGTCGAGTGTAGTGGATTCTTTAGCATGGAGATATGTGGATGAGGTGGTGCAGTTGCATGGTGTTTTGAGGTACATAGTCTCAGATAGGGATGCACGGTTTACCTCACGAGTCTGGAGGGGATTGCAGCATGCTTTTGGCACCCAGCTACATCTTAGCACTGCCTTCCACCCCCAGACAGATGGACAGACAGAGCGCACCATCCAGACCTTGGAGGATATTCTACGGGCATGTGTTCTAGATTTTGGGGGATCATGGGTGCAACATTGTCCACTGGTATAGTTTTCCTATAATAATAGATATCACTCTACCATTGGTATGGCTCCATTCGAAGCCTTGTATGGAAGGTCGTGTTGTTCACCCGTTTGCTGGACAGAGATTGGGGAAGCAGTTGTTCTTGGGCCAGAAGTGGTGTAGGGCACCACTGAGAAGGTTCAGCTCGTGCATGAGAGGATGAAGTCATCCCAGGACCGACAGAAGTCTTATGCTGATTCTAGTAGGAGGCCCTTGGAGTTCGAGGTTGGAAATCATGTGTTCTTGAAGGTTTCCTCTTGACGTGGGCAGTGAAGGTTTGGGAAGGGGAGTAAGCTCTCCCCTAGGTTCATCAGACCTTTTAAGGTGTTGGAACAAATTAGTGAGGTGGCATATCAACTGGCATTACCACCTCAGTTGGAGAAAGTTCACAACATCTTTCACATCTCTCAGCTTCGTCGATATCTACACGACGACTCCCACATCATCGATTGGGGAGATTTAGATGTCGAAAACGATGCGAACTTCATAGAACGACTGATCAAGATTGAGGATCGTAAATAGAAAGTGCTTTGTGGATGAAACATCCCCTTGGTTCGTGTGTTGTGGAGGAATGGTGACCTCGAGGAGATCACTTGGGAGCGGGAGGCCCAATTACGCGTTCAGTACCCAGAGCTGTTTTGACTTCCTGATTGTTTTTGTTTCAAGATTTGTTGCGATGTTTTACCTTGTTCTTTAATATATGAAATGATTGTTTTGATTAGCTATGAGATGATTTGTTCCTTGTTCTCTCTGTGTGTGTGCTCGAATACGTGATGATGGGAAAACCTGACTTCTAATCAAGGCGCATTAATGTGGATGTGATTAAACCCGTGTGGGCGAGTCAGTGTCGCCCAAAGCGGATAAAACCCTAACATGTAGGAAGGGATTCCCTGAATTGTGTGTTGGACAGTGTGATCCTTATGCTTGTTGTGGATGTTTGGGAATGATAACTCTAGGGGGATTTTGTTCCAGCTTTCGAACAACTCAGGGTTCTTCCACTGAGAAGTATCTTTAGAGGGTGGTTGTTACCCCAATTTTCCCCTTTCTGGTTTGTTCTTATATTCTCGGGGATGAGAATAGTTTGAGAAGTATATGATGTAATGGCCCGGGGTTTTGGGGTCCATTACTTGGTGAAAATATGATTTTTGGGGTGTTCGAGGTGGTTTGGAAGGCCATCCCAGCTTCTCATTGAAGCTTAGGACTCCTAACGGTAGCCTCGGCCTACTGGTGGCCTCAGCCTACCGGTAGCTCGGCCTACCGGTGGCCTCGGCCTACCGGTAGCTTGGCCTACCGGTAGCTCGGCCTACCCATAGCTCGGCCTACCGGTGTCCTCAGCCTATCGGTAGCTCGGCCTACCGGTGGCCTCGGCCTACCGGTGGCCCCGACCTACCATTAGCTCGGCCTACCGGTAGCTCGGCCTACCGGTAGCTCGACCTACCGGTAGATCAGCCTATCGGTAGCTTGGTCTACCGGTAGCCCTCACCTACCGGTGGCCTAACCTTCTGGTGACCTTGGGGTACCGGTAGCTCCACGGGTTTTCCAGTAGCGCCTCCTTTTGCGTGAATTGGGTTTTAAACCTTGTTTTGACCTTATTAAACCTCTTTTAAAGCCCATTAATGTCGTTTAAATCCCATTAATGTTGTTTAATTAAATAATTTGGTGAGGTACCCTCCTTAAATGAAAAATCATGCATTTTTGTCATGATTTAGCCGCGTTTTCAGAAACGCCTGTAGGGAATAAGGTGGTGTGCGTCGGTTTTAACCACCCAGAAGGATGGGGACCTATTTGGTTGGACGTGTGGGGTGGCCCAGCTGCGTGGTCAACCCACGATCCCGCTTCTTCCGCAGTTTCGAGTTTTTCTCTCCGTATCTTAACCATCCCGGGAATTCTGTATCTCAGTCCTTATAACCTAAAGGCTTCTCCTCTCCCTAAGTTTCTTGTTTTCTATCACCCTACGCTCTGAGTGCCCTTTCTCCCGACGAGTTGTACCCCTGTTGTGAAATTTTACTTGATCACGTTCCATGGAGCTCCTGATACTCCTGATTTCCAGTTTCCACACGAGGACTTAACGTCGATCCTTGATCAATCAGGTAGGATTTTCCTTCACCTCTCCTTTCTGTGCATCATGCGGGGTTGGTACATTTTTGTTTCTTTGGGGATTGATGAAACCAAACTAAAAGAAGATAATGAACGGACCTTTAAAATAATGAAGGGGGTGTGATGGATGTTCTGTTGTACTCTTTTATGTTGGTATGTGTTGTGAATTATATGGGTCTATGGTCACTGAAAATCATGAATGTTGGTGGTCTTTCTTTGTGCACTAATGAACCTAGGTGCTCCTGGATGTTAAAATAAACATAACATGGAATTGGTTAATTATGTATACTCGGTTAAATAAATTGAAAGCACCAGGATCAACCCTTTTCTGTGATAACTCTGGTTAAAGCCCAGTGGAATTGAAACCATGGAGTGTGTTAAATCTTTTAAATCTAAAAATACCTGCAAGGGCCTTCTTTGTGTTGGTGGTAGTGGTTTGGTTGTTTTCTTTCACGGGCTTAGATTGCTGGGTGATGTGGGTGAGGATGGGATCCTCTGATGTGGCATGGTTTCTGGTTGTGAATCTAGGGTTGTGGTTTCTCTTCTTATATCATGAATTGGGGTGGAATCCTCTTCTGTTGCGAAACCATTTTATCCATAGTTTTGGGGATGTGGGGGATGTATCTTGAAGCCTTCTTTGGTACAAATACCTAGAGGGATCTCACTTTGATTTTAATTTACAAGAGAACTGGGTGTGAATGTTTAAATTGTTGTTGGCTGTAACTCTTTCCCTTAGGCTTGTGGTTGTGCCTGTTAGTTGCCCAGTACTGAAGAATTTACTTAAACAGGATCACTTGAAAATGGAAACAAGAATGGGTTAATTGGGAAATTGATTCTAGTAATGAGTTGTGACTCGGTTGTGAGTAGTATGTTTTCTATGAGTAGTGATCAGGCTGTTCGTTCTCGGGTTAGGTGTGGAACCCTAGGTTGGGTTGAGTGCTTGTTACCTATATATATATAATTGTAGTTCTTGTGTTTCTTATTCGTGCCCCACCCAAGTTGAGTACTTAGTGCCGAACGCCCCATTTTATGGGGAGGGTGTTTTTCCCAACACTCCTACGAGTGGCTGGTTATTAGCTCCTTTCTTCTCCCTTTCCCGAATAGCCCAAGACTCTTCGGGCAGGCTGTGATGGCTTGAAGCCCATTATTAGCCCAAGAATCTTCAGGCGGGGTAGTTGTGGTGGTTGGCCCAGGTGTTTGCGGGCAAGTTGTTTCCCAAGTGTCTTCGGGATGAGGCCCAGGTGTCTTCGGGCGTGGCAGTAGTTGTTCTGACCTAGGTGTTTGAGGGTGTGGTTATGCGTGGTGGTTGTGGCCCAGGTGTCTGCGGCGGAATAGAAGTTATGGCCCAGGTGTGTGCGGGCGGGGTTTGACAGTGGGACTGCAGTGAGGTTGTGTCCCAGGTGTGTGCGGGCGGGGTTTGGCAGTGGGACTGCAGTGAGAATGGCGGGATTGGTTCGATGCGTAGGATGTCTTCAATAACCAGTGGGAAAGTGGTGCGGGGTACCCAAACATTGATGTGCTATTACTATACTTTACTTGTCTTGCGTTATTTGGGGAGTGTTCCTTGGTGAGACTTGGGTGGATAGTTTTTCCTTGCTAGGTGCTTCAGTTTTTCTTTTCTCACAGGGCATTAGAATGCTTCTCCACTTGTGCACGAGAGTCTTTGGTTTTCCCTAATGAGTGTACTTGTATGCTCACCCTACGTATATAAAACTGTTTTCAGGTTTCCGGGAGGACTTCAGGGATCGTGTGGGACCGTACTAGTACGGACCTTGGGGCAGTTGCTATTGTCATTTTCCTTTTTCTTGGTACTTTACCTTTGGAGTTTTGTAGATTGTATCTTTTACTTTTGAACATGCATATGGGAATGGTTTACTTTTATCTTTACCTTTACTTTCAACTTCGGTATTGTTGGGGTTGTTGTCTTATCTCTCGATCCTATAAAAAATAAAAAGGGTAATGCCTTCCATTTTGTGTGAGATTCTATACCCTTGGCGCTGGTCGCCACTCCGGGACCTATTGAAGGCGGGTTTCGGGGGTCATTATCTCTCCTTCAACTTAAAGAAGGAAGGGCTTGGCAATCTGCTAACCCTTCCCTCCTTTTGGTGAAGGCGGGTTGTGACACCAACTTTCTCCAAAACTCAGGTGGAGTATCTCAAAAGAATCGTCACATCCCAAGTATTGCAACGCCTAAGACAGTTCATCAAATGTACGTCTGGTTTGTAAGATATGACATTTTAACCGTATATGGGCCAAAGAGGGTTAGGGTCTGGTCTGATCCGGTCAGACCGACCCGACCCACCCCATCCTGGGCCGACCTGAATCGGTTCGAGTCTACCCGACCTGGCCCGACCAGAACCGGCTAGGCCACAGCAGGCTCGTCCCACTGGACTACAAACTGGCCCAGCCTGAACCTACTAGGTTGGGCCGTGGTGGGCTTGGCCCACTGGGCAGTAGACCAGCCTGGCCCATCGGCTGGGTGTGACCCGTGCGAGGGGTCGTGCGGCCCCTCCTTCCCGAACATCTCAAAGAGCCATTCGTCTCTTCAACCAATGGTGCCACATGGTGCCTCCTTGTTGTCTGAAAGACCCACAGGGCGTGGGTCCCCCTCCGTCGTGGTGCCGCCCCACTGGTGCTACACCAACGGGTCTTCTGCGGGCCACCGGGTGAGCTCTAGTGGTCTGTTTTTCCTTCCGAAAGCGCCTACGGGCGTTTCAAGATGTCGTCGTTTCTACGTGCCTCCCTATTGCAAGGTTCTGCTATACTGAGAAATCTGACCCCAAAGAATGCAATGAAAAATCAAGCAGTGGAGGTTCTGGGCCTTGTTCATTTAGCCCACGCCCTTTGTGTTAGCATTCAATCAAGCGGTTAATAAACAATTCATCACAAAGATAAATTTAATCTCGTTCATAACTTTTGTGATTCATCATGATTCAAGAACGCGACAAAGAAACGATTCTCATGAATTTATAAATAAAAATCCCTACCTCGAGATCCGTTGGGTGATGTTGCGGTTGTGGCGGGAGAAGATTCCTCATTGTATAAAGTCGCCAGTGTTCATTGATCCCAGTTTGTTTCTGCCCAAGCTTCCATCCTCCATCGATGGAAGATGTCACGGTATTTCGCCAAAGTTTCCTCATAGTCGTGTCAAAAACCCCAACCCAAGCCTCAATTAAATAGAGGGGGAAAGAAAGTTAAAGCAACGAGAGATTAATGAGGTTTATTAATGAATGAACCTCTTAATCTCTCAATGGTGCGGTTAAAAACCGAAGAGTCAATACATTAAATGGATTGTCAACCCATCGCTCCCACCACCATCGCTCAACAGAAGGTAGGATAATAAAATAAAAAAAAATATGTTATTTTATTATTTCTTTAAAAGTAACAAAAACTAACTTTTTTACCCAAACAACTATGGTCAAAGTCAAGTCTCTCTTAAGTGAATCTTGGCGCTGCGGATTCAACAGTGCCCTTGGATTTTTAATCCGATCACTGGTTCAAAAGATAAAAAATGTTACCTGCACATTTATTGAATGTACCTTAAAAAAGTTCAAAAATCCATTCTGGGCACATCGGGCCTCGGAATCAAGCGCCGTCATTTTTCACAGGCTTGTAATAATCCCAAATAATTTAAAAAAAATATATGTAATTTCTAGGTCTTTACATTCTCCCCACATTAGGGATTTTCGTCCTCAAAAGCTACAACAAAAATAAGGGAACAAATGGGGGTACTGAGCACGTGTCTAAGACTCTCACTCCCATGTTCTCTCCTGGAAGTTCATATGTTTCCAAAGAACTCACACCATAGGAATCGACCACCCATGAAGGACCTACTCCTGTCGATCCTCTATATCCATTGGGAACTCCACAAACATCACCCCATCATCGATGTTCAGCTCGCCCCAATCGATAACGTGTGATGGATCATGCACATACCTCCTCAACTGTGACACATGGAAAACATTATGCCCCCGGTGCATCTGTGGGGGAGGAGCTAGATGGTACGTCACCTTGCCTACTCTACTTAGGTTCTGGAAAGGTCTGATTATCCTCGAAGATAGCTTGTCTCCCTAGCCAAACCTTTGTAGTCCTTATCAGGGTGAGACCCATAGAAAGACATGGTCTCCCTCCACAAACTCCAAGGGTCTTTATCTCCTATCAGCATAAGACTTCTTCCGGATCTGTGCAATCTTCATCCTCTCCTGTATGATCTGCACCTTCTCTGTGGTAGCTTGTACCAACTCTGGACCCATAAGTGTTGACTCCCCTAGGAATATCCAGCATTGTGGCAATATTCAAGGTCACCCATACAGGGAATCAAACGGAGCCATGATGATGGTGGAGTGATAATTATTGTTTTAAGCGAACTCCACTAGTGGAAGGTGGTCCTCCCAACTACGGCCAAAATCAAGGACACAAGAATAAAACATGTCCTCAAGTTTCTGAATGGTCCGCTCTATCTGACCATTTGTCTAAGGATGAAAGGCGGTGCTCAAGCGTAGCTGAGTCCCGAATGCCTTCGATAATCCCTTCCACAAGAAGGGTGTAAAACTAGTGTCGCGATCTGAGACCATCGTTGATGGAACCCTATGAAACCTTATAATCTTCTGTACGTAGAGGCATCCCAAGCTCTCTATTGATCCCAGCTCTCAGATGGGTAGAAAGTGGGCCGACTTGGTGAGTTGGTCAACGATCACCCAGATGGAATTGTGGCCCCTGAACATACATGGTATCCCTATCATGAAGTCAATGGATATACCATCCCACTTCCACTTCGGCACCTCAAGTGGATGAGCTAAGCCTACTGGTACCTAATGCTAGGTCTTCACTTGCTGACAAGTGAGGCATCGTGATACTAACTCCACCAACACTTTCTTCATCCCTGGCCACCAGTACTAATACCAGAGGTCCTGGTACATCTTTTCTACTCCAGGATGTACCGCCAAAGGGGGTGTGTGGAACTCTCTCAACACCTCCTCTCGTAGCGTCACTAGTACCATGGTGCATCCTCTGAAGAGAACGATGTGCTCCCCACCTTCAAAAAATCCTTCAAGAGACTATCCTAAGGATATATGAGTATGTAGGGCCTTGCAATCAACATCCCCTAGCTGAGCCTCTTGAACTTGCTGAAGAATTGGGGGAGTGATAGTAATAGACTGGAGGTAAGCTACTCCATCTCTATTCACAAAGGATATCTGCAACGTGGCTAAGTGCTCTATCACCTCACTCAACAACTGTAGACCAGACCTCCTATTGAGTGCATTTGCTACTATGTTCCTCTTTCCAGGAGTGTAGACTATCTCAAAGTCATAGTCCTGGAGGAACTTTAGTCATCGTTGCTGTCTCAGGTTCAGGTCCTTCTGTGAGAAGATATACCTGAGACTCTTGTGATTAGAGTAAACAGTAAATTATTCACCTATCAAGTAGTACTGCCACATCTTCAGCGCAAAGACCACTACTGCTAACTCTAGGTCATGGGTAGCATAGTTATGCTCATGTTTTCTCAACTACCGTGAGCCGTAGGAAATCACTGCTCACTCCTGCATCAGGACCAACCTAGTTTAGTCCCTGATGTGTCGTAGTAAACTACATACCCAATTCCCTCTTCTGATATCCTCAAGATGGGGGCACTTGTTAGCCTCTGTCTCATCTCCTGAAAACTCTATTTTCATCTCTCCATCCACATAAAGGGTTGTCCCTTATTTTTCAAAGATGACAAGGGTGTTGCAAATCTGTAAAATTCAGGTATGAATCTTCGGTAGTACCCAGCCAATTCCAGGAAACTTTGCACCTTGGTCACACTCCTGGGTGGCTCCCAATCAAGCATTGCCTCTATCTTTGCTGGATCCACTACAACTCCAACCTCCGAGATAATGTTCCCCAGGAATTGGAATTCCCGTATCCATAACCGGTACTTCAAGAGCTTTTCATAAAGCTGGTTCTCTCCGAGTTTATCCAGAACTATATGTAGGTGCGTGGCATGCTCCTCCTCTGACGCTGATTATATCAAGATTTTGTCAATGAAGACCACCATGAAGCGATCGAGGTAAGACTGTAATGTCCAATTCATGATCCCCATGAACACTATCGGAGCATTGGTCATGCCGAAGGGCATCACCAAGAACTCATAATGGTTATACCGACATCTGAAGGTTGTCTTCAGTACGTCCTCATCCTGTAACCTGAGTTGGTGATAGCCTGATCTAAGGTCTATCTTCGAAAACCATCAAGATAACTTTAGTTGGTCAAAGAGATTATCAATCCTCAGGAGTGGATACTTGTTCTTCATGGTCACCTGGTTAAGGAACTGATAATCCACACAAAGCCTCAGACTCCCATATGCCTTCTTGGTGACTAAAATTAGGGATTCCCATGGAGAAACACTGGGCCTTATGAGCCCCTTTCCCTACAAGCCCTCCAATTGTACCCACAACTCATGAAGATTTGTGGGGGGCCATCTGATATGATGGCATAGATATCAGTGTCATCTTGGGGTACAGGTCAATGTATAAGTCTACCTCTCTATGAGGAGGTAGTCCCGAAACATCATCAAGAAAGACATCAACATGTTGTTCCACCACTACAGGATAACTCGAACTCCTCACATCAACAACTCTGAGGGTAAGGCTAGCCAACTGATGAGTGATCGACTGCACCCTCCTTCGAGAGAGCTCATCCTATGCTACAAAGGTTTCCTTCTCACTGGTGAAGGAAAACCTGATCTCATCCTCACGGACACACCACACTTTGCGCCTAAAACAATCAATCTGAGCATGGACTATGGATAGCCAGTCCATACCCAAGATGACGTCGTAAGGCCTTGACGCTGCTACTAGGAGATCCCAGCTGAAGCTCTCACCTCCTAGAGTGAGATCACACTGTCTACACCAATGTTTAATCATTGAATATTCTCCTGTAAGAGTCTCTAATAGTAAGGATCAAGCCAACAGATCCATCAAAATCTATGAGCTCTGAACGAGTGTTGTGGTAATAAAAGAGTGACTGGAACCTGTGTTTATAAGAACTGCAACTAGGGTGGAATAGACACATATCGTACCTCTAATCATTTTGGAGCACCATGGTCGTAGGCCTCTACCGCCTGAAGTTGAGTTCGCCTCTTTCCACTTAATCCATGTGGTCGAGGTGGACCACCTGGGGGTGGTGGTGGTAGAACCTCAAACCGTCGTCCACCACCTTCTGCACGACCTGCTCCTCTGCCACGTCTGCCACCCTACGGACCTCCTTGCTTAAACCTTGACCGCTGCCTCAGTGGTCTCTCGGTTATCTGTGGATTGTCTATGCGGGGAGTCAGATAGTTTCAATCCATGTGTCCTTGTCCACCGCAATAGTAATAGGATTTAGTCCTCAGAAAACCTCCTCTGCCTCACGAGCTCACACCTCCAACCCTACGTCTTGGGGTTATCCACTGAAAGGTCTAGCCTGCTTGGACCTCTGCGTCATCTGCCTACTGTCTGCTGCAGATGACTCACCTACCTGTCATCAAGTGGTGGCTCTCACTGTCAGTGCCTTCTCAGCTAAGAATTTATCCACTAATAATGCTCGCTCGAGTACTCCAGTCTGCGTCGAGATATTGGGTGATATCATTGATGCTCTGATCTCCCGCCAGAGACCCTACTCGAAGTTCCAGGCCCTAAAGAAATGGTCTTGTACCATTTTGGTGGAGTAGCATGAGAGTTCAGTGAATCTCGCTGAGTACTGGGCCACTGATAGGCTACCCTGCTATAAGTGCAGCAGCTCCTGGATACGCACTGAGAGTAAATCACTGGTACAAACTCTACCCTGAAGAGGGTCTCAAAGTCCAACCAGAAGAGTTTTACCTCCTCATGCATATGGAGAATCAAACTCCACCATCTCCCTGTTGTGACCTGGAATAGGATAGTATCTAGGATCACCATATGATCTGCTGGCGTCTCAACTAAATGAAAAACTTGTGCTACAACCTATAGTCAGACCTCAACTGCCTGGGGATCTGTCTCACCTCGAAACCTCAGAGGCCTCTACCACTGGAACTTGTGTAATGTGCTTAGTCAGCGTGTACGGTCTGCGAGTGGGGCTGGTGGCAACTATTGCCCTCTGAGTGGTGGTGCTGTTGGTACACCACCTGAAGGTGCCAAAACAGTAAGAGGTCCCTTCACCGAAGTCTCATTTCTCGGTGGGCCATCATCGTGTACTCTCTCTGGAATCTTGGCTAGATGTCTATGCAGCGGTATCCTGAAAAGAAACAGGTGTGTCATGGTCAAAAAGTTATACCTGGTGAGCTGACTCAAAAGAGATCAAAAGTAAAACATTCCCAAAACACACGCAATTAGTGGTTTCATGCACCGAGTCAGAAATTAGAATTTAGGGTCCTTATGTATGGATACGTCGGTCGTCGCACCAACACTGGACTCCCCGAACTGAAAACCACACTCAAAACACTTAACACAGTTGCTCCATTGGAAAGATCAGAGTCCTAGTTCTTCAGTAGAACTGACATCTTTTAATACCACTTTGTCATGACCCATCCCTCGGGGCCTGTGTTGTGACAACCCCAAGCCCGCCTTCCATAGGCCATGGGTTGGCAACTAGCACCTGAAAGGGGTATACCTAAAACGGGAAGGCATTACCTTTAAACATGTACAAACACACAGTCCAAGAACACAACAAGATGAAACCACGAAGTAAAACTGCAGTAGTAAAAGTGTATACTGAAATTAAAGGGGTCAGAATACAAGCCCAACTGAAAAGATACAACTACAACAGAAAATAGAAAAACAACTCCTTAGATCGTTCTCCAAGGATCCCACGTGATGGGTAGGTATGGATCATTTCCACAACTCTCCACATCATCTAGTCACCTCCGCGTACCACCTGGTCTCAACACCTATAGTCTCAGTCGAGCTACTCATCGTCTGCACAAGACACAACAAGGTGCGGGCGAAGCCCGTGCAGGGATGAGTATAACAATACCCAGTAGGGACCCTGAGACCACTAAAGATCTCTCAAAATTCCAAAAAGGACAACCAAAAAATATGATCTCAATCACAAAGCACAAAACAAAAGACTCGTCTCAAACCAGGTATAACTTAAGTACAGAAGTACAGACGATTGGCTGTAAAGCTAGATCATATTATTTTGTCAAGGGTTATGTTGTTGATCCACACAGGATTGCTCAGTGCTGATCCACATAAGATCATTTGGTGCTGATCCACACAGGATCGCTATGTGCTGATCCACACAGGATCACTAGGTGTTTATCCACACATGATCGTTAGGTGCTGATCCACACAGGATTTTTATTCATTCTTCATATCGCAGCCAGCCACTGGATTCTCGTACAAAGTACGCTTGATTCTAGGAGGATTCACTCCTCAAGTCATCAGTCATACTTCAATCGGCATGAAGTCCCATGAAGAAGTAACCCAAATATCTTTCATGTCATAAGGGTTCCAACCCAATAGACGGCATATCAATCGGACATCCGGTCTGAGAGTTATAGGCATTTTAATGTCGAGGGCCCGGTTAGATTCGGGTACGATCCAACCTAGCCATACTCCAACTTTCTCCTAAACTTAGGTGGAGTATCTCAAAATTACCATCTCATCCCAAGGATTCCAACGCCGCAAACAGTTCATCAAACAGACGTCTGGTTTGTAAGATACGGCCTTTTAAGCATATATGGGCCGAAGAGGGTCTGGGTTTGGCCCGACCCGACCTGGCCTAGCCCGAACCGGCTGGGCCGGAACCGGCTAGGCCGTGACAGGCTCAGCCCGCTGAGCTGTGGACCGGCCCAGCCTGAACCAACTGGGCTGGACCGCGGCGGGCTCGGCCCACTGGGCAGCGGACCGACTTAGCCCACCAGTTGAGCACGACCCGCGCGAGGGATCGTGAAGCCCCTTCTTCCCGAACGACTCAAAGAGTCGTCCGGCTCTTCAACCGATGGTTTTTTTTCTATTCTGAAAGCGCCTATGGGCCTCCTGAGATGCCGACATCACTGTGTGCCTCCTGATTTCAAGGTTTCATCAAGTTGAGAAATCTGCCCCTAAAGAATGCAATGAAAAATCAAGCGGCGGAGGGTCCGGTCCTTGTTCATTTGGCATGCGCCCTCCGCGTTAGCATTCTATCAAGTGGTTAATAAACAATTCATCACAAAGATAAATTTAATCTCGTTCAGAACTTCTGTGATTCATCATGTTTCAATAACACGGCAAAGAAACAATTCTCATGAATTTAGAAATAAACAACCCCTACCTCAAGATCTGTTGGGTGATGTTGCGGTTGTGGCGAGAGAAGAGTCCTCGTTAGATGAAATCGTCGGCATTCTTCGATCCCGGGTCATTGTCACCCAAGCTTCCGTCCTCCGTTGGTAGAAGATGTCGCGGTACTTCGCCAGAGGTTCCTCACAGTAGTGTCAAAAATCTCAACCCAAGCCTCAATTAAATAGAGGGGGAAAATAGGTTAACGCAACGAGAGATTGATGAGGTTCATTGATGAATGAACCACTTAATCTCTCAATGGTGTGGTTACAAACTGAAGTGTCAAGCCATTAAATGGCTTGACAACCCATTGGTCCCACCATCGCCGCTCAACAGGAGGTAGGATAATAAAATAACAATTTTTATGGTATTTTATTATTTCTTTAAAAGTCGCAAAAACTAACTTTTTCACCTGAGCAACTGCGGTCGAAATTAAGTCTCCCTTAAGTGAATCTCGGCTCTGTGGATTCAACGATGCCTTCATATTTTTAATTCGAGTACCGGTTCAAAAGATAGAAAACGTCTCTCACACGTTTACTGAACATACATTAAAAAAGTTCAAAAATCCATTTTGGGCACATTGGGTCTCGGAATCAAGCACTTTCAATTTTCACAGACTCATAATAATCTCAAATAATTTAAAAAAAATATGTGGAATTTCTGGGTCTTTACATTATGCACCACTATCCCAACAAATAATAAATAACCAAATTTTATAAACTTTCACAGACCCGTGTGATTTCAGTATGATCATGTGGCAAATGGGGTATAACCCATGTAAATTCTACACCACCCCACTTCCAAAATTCTATCCTCGCTAGTAAATGAAATGCCCCTTGTGCCACCTTGTACGGAACTCATGCATCTCACAACTCAATCACCCTTCACTGTACCACCACTTAGGGAAAAGTTCATAGAAAGTGGAACGACTCTCAAAACAAATCGGAACAGACCTCATAATGAATTGGCATAACCTGTGTCGGAGTTTGTAAAATTATCCCTCTTTCCACTATGTAATTTCATAAATTTCACAACATTTCATGCTCAAAATCATCACCAAAAATATCAAATAATCATATATCAATCTTAAATAATAAACATCACCAATTTCATGATAGCATTATATCAATATATGTTTTCCCTTCTATGTTTTCATATTCATATACCAAATCACAATTAATTAATCATTTCAAATCTTCATCTTGAATATTTATTCAATCAATCTCATTTTCATCATGCTTTTCTTCAATTTATCATTGTGATATTTATCTTAGATTATTATGAATTGTTCATCCATCATAGAAGAAGAAAAACAAGATAGATTCACATAGATTAATTTAAAAGTTGAGAATCTTGAGTCTTCTGCCTCAATTCCATGACGATTGTCGATCCTCGATCACCACTAATCATTCATCAGATATCATTTTTTGATTATCTCTCTTTTCAATCCACTACAATGACTGAAGGCATGAAGTTACTTCTTGAGAGAACAGAAAAGGGATAGATATGTTCTTTGTGGAAAGATAAATCAAAATGAGAGTCAAGCTCTATTTCCTCACATTCCATTAAAACTTTCCATAATCACATTTGACTTTTCTCATTCAAACCTCTCCATTAATTTCAGTGATTGGGCCAAGTGTCATATCATTTGACACAATGAAACATTTATTCCCCACTTCCTTTAATGTTTTCTTGTCTTTTCCAAAATATAATCCTACATAAATTATTCATAAAAAATATGAATAAAAAATCAATTACTTAAATAAATTAATTAATATAGATTAATTTAAATAAAAACTTGTATTTTCAAAAAAAAATCAACCATTTTAGAAAATTGTTGATATTACGGCCAAGGGTGAATATCATGCCCCAAATCAAACGGTGCGCTCAAATTTTCATTTTGATACAAGAAAAATTTCCATTTTTCCCTTCTAGGTCAAAAGGCCTAAAGCACCCTAATTTTTTTTACAAACTTCGAAACATCAAATTTCCAGGTCTTTATACAACCATCCAAATTAATTTCTTAGGGGGGTAGTCTAAGGTCTTTCACTTTTAATGATTTTTATAGGAGCTCAAGCTATTTGTGATGCCCCAGTTTGGTCAATTTTATATGGTTTTGACAAATTTTTAGACTTTCTGTAAGTTAAATGATTCATCAATATTGTATCCATTGTCAAAAACTAAGAGTATTATGCTTGTTTATGTTAATGATATTGTGATCACATGAAGTAAGTTTATAGGAATTATTCAACTCAACTTATTCCTTCATCAGCACTTTCATACTAAGGACATGGGTCAACTCAAGATTTTTTTGTGTACTGGGGATGCACGAAGGAAACTTTCCATTTTAGTGGTAGTATGTTACAAATTTGTTACTGGAAATAGGGATGATCAGTGTTGCGCTATTGGAATCTTTACCTATACCCAAAGTTCAAAATTGTGAGTACTGTGGGTGCTTAAGTCGTTGGGATAGACCTATACCCACTGTTTGACCAAACTGTGGGTATAGGTCATCTATACTCACTGTTCTTAAACCGTTGGTGTAGGAAATTTCGATGGAAATACTTATACCCACGGTTTGAAACCGTGGGTAACTATGGGCATAGGTCCTTTATTAAAAAAAATCTCTTGATGCTATTTGATCCCAACACTTTCCACATACACTCCAACGACTTGACCAGTATCCTATAACACATTTTGTATTCTTATATTCAAGTGTGTGTATATATATATATATAATTTATTTATATTAAAGTATTTATTATTGTTGTTGTTATTATGCAAAAATAATAGGTCAGCTAACACTCACAGTCTATACTCCAACGACTTTACCATTATCCTATAACACATTTTGTGTTCTTATATTCAAATTTATAAATATTTATATAAATTATTTATTATTGTTGTTATATGAAAAAAATGGGTCAACCTATACCCACGATTTGGTCAAACTGTGAGTATAGGTGACTTATACCAAAGGCTCACCCAAACTGTTGGTATAGGTGCCCAAAAAAAATTTTATACCCACAATTTGACCAAATTGTGGGTATAGGTTATTCCTGTGATTTTTTCCCCCACGAAACCTATTGTCATGGTTTACAAAAACCGTGGTTATATGGGTGACTTATATCAACGGTTTTTTGATAATCGTGGGTATAGGTCCCTACGAATGTTTCCCCCCCTGTGAAACCTATACCCACGATTCTCCAAACACCGTGGGTATAGATGTGACTTATACCCGCATTTTTTGGAAAACTGTGGGTATAGGTCCTTCCTGCAAAAAAATCTAGTGGCTATAGGGGTGACCTATAGCCACAGTTTTTTCCAAAACTTCGAGTATACCCTTGTTTTTAAGCAACGATGACGCTATTAATACCCCTCTTGAGCCAGGTGATACGCCTTTTCATGTTGAGTGTGAGGTGTTCTCATTGATTGATATGTATTGCAGGTTTGTTGAGAAACTAAATTATTTGATCATGACTGAGTTTGACAATGCATTCATAGTAGTTACAGTAAATTGGTTCATGAACATTTGACGAGAGGGAATGTGAGTTAAACTTATTATGTTGTAATCATGCACCTATTGATGTCGGGGTGTTTTGCAATGATGGTTATGCAGGATGTTTATCATTTGAGAGATCCACATCCGAACATACCATTTTTTTTGCAATCGCATATTGTTTAATTGTTGAGTTATAACATCAAATTGTGACTCATGCAAACATGGAAATTTTATGATTACAATAGTTTTTTAAATAGTCTTGTTAACATGGTAGGAAATCCAAACATGTTTGATGCGATAATCAAGTGATCATCAAAATTGTGACTAAGTTTTCCATGAAGAAACGAACCACATTTAAGTGAACCATCACCTTGTCAAAGAAAATTAAATGTAGAAAAATCTCACATCAGAGAATAAGACAAATTGGCCATGTGTTTATGTCATTTCTTATGTTAGCTTCCATTTATGGCCATTCCATTCCATCCTATCATTCTGTCCTCAAGATCAAATCAAAATGTCAATGCACGCTATGTTTGGGCTAAAAACATCTTTTGGTGTGACACATACACCACGCGCATCCTGGAGGGTGCCAAATTAAGAGTCCCATTGCCCAGCCTCTTAATGATTCGGATGGAGATATTAGGTGGTGACACGTGTCCAATCTGAATCTCAGCCGTTCAAATGTTTAATGTCTGCTGGAACATAAAAATTGAATTCGTAATGGAGATTTTTTCTTTTATTAAAGAAAAATGCTGATGTGTGCATGGAATGGAACAGGGGCAAAAGCCAATGCTGCAAACTGATCAACTGCTTCCACTTCTATTCACAACAGGGACTGAGCTATAGAATATCACGGCAGTGGTCCTGGCCCATGGAGGAGATCACAAAACTGTCTCCTTCATGCTGAACCACTGCTACATCGACTCGAGATTACAGAACAACAAACGGAGATCAGCATCAAGCCTAGCAGGTCTACCTGCTGGTTATTTTGCATACCAGTAAGGGCTGGACCCTGATACTCTTCACTGGCGGAAAGGCCTGAAAATACTCGGCCATCGTGCAGCAGAGTATTCATGGAAGAGGGAAAAAACTAAAAAAGGAAATTGGAGCTTTGATGTGGAGATGGTGGATCTACCACGAAATCACGGGTTGTTTTTGGAAAAATCTGCAACCTGTGATCAGGATTGGTGGTGGGCGTTCGGGGAGAACGAGGAAGACAATGGGCGGGAAACTGAAATTAGAAACCCAGAGGCGCTTTGGGGGAAAAATTCAGCAGCAAATTGTTTCAGGGTTGTTTAGGCCTGTGCGTGATCCAGAGGGAGGAAGATGGACCAGGAACAGGGGAAGGGATCAAGAAGAGGAGGAAGAAGCAGAGCCAGGGTAATCATGGTGATTCTCCGGATTGTAACCGTCGAAGCTCTGTTGGTAACCCCCCAGAAATGGACAGTTCTGCGGCAGCATGCCGGTGGTGTCCAGATCATCCCAAACCGGGCTGCTGGGACCCCACCCCGCCGGGATCGCGTTGAGCCAGGCCTCCCCGATGTGCCCCCAGACCAGCTCCGACGGAGGCTCCGTCGCAATGTTCCCTGCATCAGCTGAACTCACCCCAACCGCCGCCGCGTCGTTGCTCATCGTATCGTAATGCTCCTGCGGCGGGGGAGGCGACGGCGGCGGGTGGGGAGCCGTTTCCACCTCCGTCGCCGGCCCGGGAGCGTCGTGCGGGGGGGACGCGGCGGAGGCGCCGGGGTCCGTGGAAGCCTCCCGGTTGAGGAAGAGCTCGGGGAAGTTGAGGCGCGCGTTCTGGCCTCGCAGTTTAAAGGCCTCGCGGTCGTACGCCAGGGCGGCGTCCTCCGCGGTGTCGAAGGTGCCGAGCCAGAGGCGTGCTCTGTTCCGAGGAAGGCGGATCTCGGCCACCCATTTCCCCCAGTGCCGCTGCCGCACGCCTCTGTACAGCCTGGTGGCGCCGTACGGCGGAGCCGGAGCCCCCTGCGGGGGCCGCTCGTGGATCCCTAACCGTTCCATCATCGTCATCCTCTCGCCGGGATTCGGATTCAGTGTGTCACTCCAGTACTGATGCTGCGCCGGCGCCGGCGCCGGCGGCTGCATCCCGTAATACGGGGCGTGAAACTCCTGACCTGGAGCGAAGGAAATCATCTGCTCGGGTGCGTGGCCGGAGGAAGAAAACGGCGAGGTCGGATGTGGAGGCGGAAAACCAGAGAAGTGCGACTGGTTTTGATTCCATTGATTGTTGTTTGGTCCCCATTCCATCTGGCTCGTCAACTCGGTTCCATCGACGCCTGCATTTGACATCTCGTAGCTCCTCTGATCAGCCATGGCGAAGAACGGGGAGATAAATTTGGATCGATTGGAAAGAAAAACCGGACCTCCGGACTGAATTTGTTGCAGAAACAATTGAAATCTCAGGTGAGGAAGCCGATTGTGAAGGAAACGAACGAAGACGAAGGCGCATTCAGAGGGACTCGCCCTCGCCGGATCTCTGAAAACCAGGCGAAGTGGCGTTTGGGGAAGGGAGGGGGAGTGTGTTGGGGAATGGAGGGAGAGTGGTGTTTATATGGGAGGTGGAACAGATACGGTTGAGTAGTGGAGGGAGGCGACGAGCTTAACTGATTGGCTGGTCAGGCTGATGGAGGGCCCCGATGGGGACCAGTGGAGACGACGGGTCTCCTCCATTTTCGTAGCTTCCACTCCGGCTCTCGGTCTTGGAGAGTTTGGGATGTAAATTTTAGATGTAAATTTTTAATGAAATTTTATACTTTTTATTTATGCAACAATATATTTTTATTATGGTTTTAAATTTACATTTTTAGTGAAAATTTACAGTAAAAGTTTCTAAATCAAATTTTAAGTGTAATTTTCCAGTAAAATTTTACATTTTACATTTATGTTTTGATGCATCTACATTGTAATTTTAAGTGAAAAATTAAATTGCGGATTTCCGGTGAAAATTTGCACTGAAAAATTCCATACGAAATTTACAATTTAAATTTTCAGTGCAAAATTACACTGTTTATATGTGAATATATTTGAACTTAAAAATTGAGCATGTATTTTTTTTTTAATTTTGTTAATCAGATTTTTAGTATAATTATAATATAAATTAGATGAGAATTTACACTGAAATTTTGAGTGGAAATTTTAACTTAACTTTTCTAGTGGAAATTTGTACTAAAAGTTTTTTGTGCAAATTTTCGATGAAAATTTCAAGTTAAAATTTACATTTTTTATATATGTATTAATTTAATATATTTGTATTTTAGTTTTAATTGTTGAAATTTTAAATTTTTTATTTATGTTTTAATATATCTACAATTTAATTTTAAATGAAAAATTGAATTGCAAATTTCCTGTGAACATTTGCATTGCAAATTTTTAGTGGAAAATTTGCACTGAAAATTTCCATAGAAATTTTTTAATTCAAATTTTCAGTACAAAATTAAATTATTTATTTACGTGTTGATATATTTAAATTGAAAATTTAAGCATGCATTTATTTTAGAATTTTGTTAATCAAATTTTCAGTATAATTCTAATAAAAGTGGAATTTTGCACTAGAAATTTAAGTGGAGATTTAAATTAATTTTTCAGTGAAAGTTTGCTGTAAAAATTTGCAATGCGGTGAAAATTTGCATTTTTTTAATACATTTTCATTGTAGTTTTAATTGAAAATTTGAAAGGTAAATTTTTTAGAGAAATTTACACATGAAATTCCCACATAAATGTGCACAGGGAATTTAGTGGAAAAATTCATTGGAAATTTTATTATGTACATATAAAAATTATATATATTATATGTATATGTAATAAATATATTAATGTATTATATAAATTTATATAATAATTAATATATATTATTATATATATGTAATAAATATAATATATATTAGTTGCACCGTTAACGAGAGGCGCATGAGTATTGTTGTTTATAAACTGGTTTGGACCATTAGGTTAAATAGCTCACTTAAGACGATATTAATCTTATAAATCATCAAAGATATAATTTTTTAATGGTTGTTATTGTTAGAGTTATTGTTAATTGAAAACTAAATATTTTAATCAAATATCAAACATTTCTATTTTTCCACTCCACTTAATCATGGTTCATCAAGTAAAAAAAATCTTTATATTTTTTTTATTAAAGTTTGTGGGTCGACCCGTTAGTTTGTGGGTCCCGCATGGATATGGTCGAACTTTTATTTTTTAAGCCCGCGTTCTTTGCAGACCGGACCGAACCACTCAATAAAATTTGCACCCCGCATGATCCGTCTCATGTACCAACCCGCCCCACCCAGTTTTAGGCTCTTTTTAGAAGACAAAGAATTTATTATTTACTATTTAAATTTACAGCTCTGCATTGAAATCCATCTATTTGGGAAATATCTTTTTTTTATGAAATACAAATGAAAATGAAAATGAAAATGAAAATTTAAAAATTATATATACATTTCACACACATGTGCCAAACATATTTCGAGGTAAAATTTCAGTTTTATTGTAGTTTCATTTCTTTCAAAACCTTTAAAATATACCAAACATGACATGATAGCATGTTTGGGATTTTTATAAATAATAATACGATAAAGTCATTTATATATCTATTTTTAGTTTTTTTTTTTTTTTTTGAAGGTCAAGTGCTCGATGATGGCTGCAGCTTTCAGGATGAGGTGGGGATTGGGTCGGTACCGCGTTTGTGTGTCCGTACGGAGTTTCACTGGCTGTTCACGGCCAACAAAGGTGAAGTCGCCACGTCATGGACAAAACAATACCTGATCCAACGGTTTATATTTATTGATAAAAAACAGACTTTAAATAGGTTAATCGGTTAAAATTATACAATTCTTTTTTTCTTTCGGATTTTTCCGTACGTATGTTTAAGTTTTTTAATCGTAATCAAATCGACTGCTTAAATTAAGTACTTAAATATTTATTGAAACTGAAAATGATGGTTATTTTATTTTGATATAAGCTGAACATGATAAAAATTCTTATTATTTTTTATTATATCAGAATCTGAGGGAATGATGCCAAATTCATTTTTTTTAATCACTCATCTTATTTGTACATTTTTTATACGCGTGATAAAAACGCATTTTTGACCTTTGGTTTATTCATATACCGAATTAATTTGATTTCAGTTATTCGATGATGTTTATTTTTTTAAGCATTTAAAACCAGTTAGAACGAATATAAATTATTTAATTTGGTTGAATATACAATTTTGTGGTTTTTCTTTTAAAACAGTCAATTCTCAATCAATCAATTCAAATTAGTATCTTTAACCGTTTTAAATCATACTATAGTTTTGTTGGACTTTAAACGTTATTTTAAAATATTTAATTTTTTGTTTTAAAAAACTAAAGATCTTAAAATAACAATCATAATTTTAGCGACCGTTTTTTCACTTTAGATATTATTTATTGGGCCTGATTGAAATAGTTTGGCCGGCAGAGGCCGAACCCGGAACTGAAATCAGCATGGTCACATGTTATATCATCATTACATGAGCATGATAAAATAAAAATATCAATGCTCCCAAGAAATCGCATGACTGATCTTCATATACTAAGAAGTTTCAAAATTAATAAAAAAAAAACAGATGAATTCTTTAATAATAAAACTTTATTGTAAAGTATCATTTGATTGTACTTAGTGGACATCTCCTTGAAAAAAAGGTTGTAAAAACTTTTTTCTAAATTTTGTGGAATCATTGACCCAAGAGTAGAGATCAAAGATGTGTATATACCTTAAAACAGTCTTATGATGTTGACCTAATGACATTCTCACATCATTTATTAATTATTTATGGCAATATTAGTTGTCATTTGCTCATATTTATTGCATTACAACATGCATTATCACGAAAACGCCGAAAGCAGGCACTCAAATTTGTCGACGTTTTTGATAAACTACGAGAAAAAGGGTATTTATCAACGCTAAATCAAACAATGATAAATTGGGATTTTTGTCAACACTTATTTTAGTGTCGGGATAGATTGATTTATGAATAACATTATTCCAAACAAAAAGCGCATATGCAAATCGCCGTATATGTGGCGCTTGATTTTATTAGCTCTAAAGATAAAGTGCTGATAAATGTGCACTCTTTATCGGTACTTTTTATGTGTGTATGTATACGTGCGCGTAGATGTGTATGTGTACGCATGTATGTCTGTCATTCACGTAAATGTGACGATTTCAATTTTTAATATTCCACTAATTCATTTAATTTAATTTAATTCATTTATTATTATATATTCATTAATAATGTTAAAAATATATTTAATCATTTTACAATATTTATTTATACATATATTTATTCACCATACGTGTAATATTTTCAATATGTTTGTAATTTATATGAATAATATTTATTCGTTTTTTATTTACGAAGTTTTAACATTTAAAATATGTGAAATTTATATAATTAATATATTTAAATGTTTTTTTAACAATTTTGTAATTTAAATATTTAATTATACAATTATAAATATATATAATTTTAAAAAAAGTATTTATGAAATTATAAATAAATAAATATATATTTAAATAATTATAAAATTATAATATACATATTTAAATAATAAATATATTTACTATATTTATAATTATATATTAATAAATAAATATATATTTATATAAATATATTTATAATTATATGTAATACTTTTAAAATATATTTATTTATAATTATAAATATAAATAAATAAATACATATTTAAATAATTATAAAATTATAATAAATACATATTTAAATAACTATAAAATTATAATAAATATATTTAAGTAATAAATATATTTATTATACTTATAATGATATATTTATAATTATATATAAATACTTTTTAAATATATTTATTTATAATTATAAATATAAATAAATAAATAAATAAATATAAATAAATAAATAAATATATATATATATAAATATAATTATAAAATCATGATAAATATATTTAAATAATAAATATAGTTGTTTATATTTATAATTATATATATTTATATATTGATATAAATATATATAATTATATAAATATACCAAAGTAGTGTAGACCATGAGGTATAAGTATATAGAAATATTTTAAAATATATTTATTTATAATTGTAATTATAAATCAATAAATATATATATTTAAATAATTGTAAATTTACCATTAATATATTTATTAATATATATATATAATTATATACAAATATTTATAAATATATTTATTTTTAATTATAGTTATGAATAAATATTTAAATAGTTATAAAATCATAATAAATATATTTAAATAATTATAAAATTATAATAAATATATTTAGATAATAAATATATTTATAATTTTATAAATATAATTATAATATTTACTATTTTATAAATATATATAATAATATAAATATATTTATAAATATATACAAATATGTATAAATATATACAAATATTTATAAATATATTTATTTATAATTATAATTATATATATATATATATATAATTATAACAAATATATTCAAATAATAAATATATTTATTATATTTATAATCAACAAGGTTCAAGATCCGAGTAAAGCCCGTTCCTAGATAATTTTATTAAAATAAAGAGAAAATAACATTACAAATGGGTTTACGTAACTGAGAATGAAAAACACCACGCACATCCAAATCAACAAAATGAGAGTAGAAGTTCAGGATAACAAAAAACGATCTCGAACTTGCCTCCTCAATTTCCATTTACTAGCGCTAAAAAAACGCTGATAAAAAGTAGTTTTATCAGCGCTTTATATTTTAGCATTGATAAAACTACTTTTTATCAATGTTTTTTGAAAACACTAATAAAAGCCTTACGCGTTCTTATAAAAAGAATCCCAACGGAGTGTTGCCGCCGCTTGTGCCTTCAACCTCCCGCGGAACCAGATTATTGCCGCTGCTCTCACCGGACCCTACTATTGCCGCCGCTCGACTTTTTCAACAAATTGATCTCTCTAAATCTAAGATATGTGCCGATTTATCTTGTTAGTGCCTCCAACCGTACTCATTTCTTTAGTTGCACCTCGTTGAACCCTATTACCATGCGTCTTCACGTCTTCTCGAAGAACCGAACAAATAACCCCAAAACAACACCCATGTTGCACATTATCACCATATCATCCACCACCATTTTTTATGGCCTCATCTCCTTCACAACAACCTAACACTCACCCACACACAATTAATACCTAAAACAACCTACCTCTAATCGCTATCCACATCTCTTTACTTTAGGGTTGATGATTGAGGTGCTCATGTTTTAAGTAGATTTGTGTATGATATTAGTCTGTGGCTTGTGTGTGCAATGATTTGAGGGATCCGTTGGTTACATTCCTTGCATGGTAGTTCTAGTTGCATAGCAAAGCGTGAGCAGTTCATGAGTGTCACTGATGCTTGTGGTCTTTTTTTTTGTAATTTAGTGATTGACAGTGTGACGTTCCACATTACACAATCTTTAACGGTGACTTGCAGTGATGTTCCCATTGACAAGAACATGAAGATCACTATTTATTAATTTACGTGTTACTCAAATTTTTGTAATTATATATTTTAATTCATTATTATAATGAGTATTCCATAATATATTACATTTATCTTAAATATTCCCATATATTGTTTTTAAGAAAAACATAATTTTTGGAAACTCTATACCATTTATTTTCCTATAATAATTATTTTATAAAAAATTTATAGCAGTTTTGTTTTTTTAATGCCCACTGGGCCTACGACCCATGTAATGGGTCTTCTCTACCAAAAAAATAGGTCATTTCCTTTATTTCAATAATAAATAGGCTTCAACCCCAACTTAAAAAAAAATCATTCAAAGTATACACTTCTTTTATATTTCTTGACTTCTATAATTGTTATTTTAAGATGAAAGAATTTATTGAGTGTTAACCAAAAATGTTGCATCATTTAAAACATAGTTTAGTTTTTGTAAATATTTTTACAACCTCTTTGTTTAAGATTTTTCATCAATAAAAACATCTATTATTGAAAAAAATAATTTGTTTGAAATTATTGTTTTCTTTCTTTGAAAAAACGCATTTTAGAAAATATCATTTTCTACTTTTCAAAATTTTATGCTGATTATATTTTTTTCCTTAAAAAACATTTTTAGCTTTTTAAAACTAATTTTACAATTGAAACTATAGCGTTTTTTATAATTTAAACACAATTTTTTTCCTACTTTCACGATCATTTTTTAAACTATCCTAAAGTTAGTTATGTTTTTAAAATTGAAACAAGCGAGTTTCATGGATAATTTTTTTAGTAGTAGGAATCAATTTTATTTTATTTTAGAATAATGAAATAACACTTATGCATTTACAAACTACATAAATGATGACAAACATGGTTGCGATGACCAAGACTCTAAGACCCTTTTGTTTGAATCCTCTTACCTAAAGAATGTCCCACATACGGTAAATATTTCCCAACAATCTACAACCAAACACTCACATCCAACATTAATAATATTTTAAAATATCAGGCCAAGAAACGGTGCCACTTGAATAATGTTGAAACTCTATTTATATAGATAAATATTGAGATACAAAACTCAAGATAAATATTGGTTCGGTACAACCGCAAGTGCGGCACACAATGCTACAAAGAAAACTGTAAATAAACTGCTGACCCAGAGACTCAACCCCGCGACCATGCCCCAAATCCCAACCCACCTGCACCACCCCAGCCAACCACGGGGGAAAAAGTTTGGTGCAAAAACAAAATAAATTAAGATAAATATAAAATACAAAATTTAAACTAAAGATAAAATATATACGAAAAACCTATTCAAATAGACCGATCTTAGATAAATCCATACCCTCATTATTTAAGTATCTAAAACTATATTTCAAACTCGAGCATACTCTATCTCATTTCACTAATTTTTAAAAAAAATTGGAACTTGAGATGATAAACCTTCTTCGAAGGCGATGTTACCGACACATAAAAATCTCCAATGTATATGATTCCAAAACTATTGTAAAAGATATTCTCATTTTAGTTATATGGATGTCACAGTCTTCCCAGACATGAAAAATATGTCAAAATAGGTTTAAAAATGGTTATCTTGAAAATGATTTATGGAAAAGATCATCTGGAAAAGGACGTATGTACAAGATTGTTTGGATAAGGATTCAAGAAAAATGTCATTTGAAATAAAACATAATATCTTCAGAGACCATGTAAGATAACTTTGTGGAAAACATGTATGGAAAGCATAAGAGCGACGAAGGGGCATCTGAAAGCAATGATGCTGGAGGGAGAGATGGAGGGAGACTTAAGTTTTATAGGCTTTGATACCACGTAGAAATAATAGACCAAAAAATTTTCTTCTTTAATAAGGTTGAAACTTTATTTATAAAAATAGATAACAAGATACATGACTCGATATAGATATAAAATTAAAAAATCAAAACTAATAGGAAAGTGATAGGGTGCACCTATTAAAAAAACAGTCATAAATAGACCACTATCTTAATTCTTTAAGCACCCTAATAGATTGGTAACACAAACTCCTTATGCAATTCAATATAAACCTTGCAATTTAAAGTAACCAAGAATAACCCCACTATATTGTAAACTTTATTGGCGAAATAGTTAAACTTCCTTCCCACACACTAAAACATAAACCTTTTACCAAGCTAATCATTGAGTCATCACCAACAAGCACATGCCACCATCAAAAGGTGAATTAATGTTTAACCCCATTGTAACTCCTAAACCTACTTTGCATCCAACACCACTTGCATGGTTTAAATTAGGGGAGTCCTCCACAACTACATATTCTCTTTTATTTGGTGCTAGCTTCTAAGGGTTAATATCAATGAAAATGTGAGGACAAATGGGATGAAAAACTATGTTAGTTCTTCAGTTGGATCCAAGGTAGAAACCAATAGAATTAGTAATAATATTGATGATTTTTGGGTTTTGGAATGGTAGAGGTAAGCCTTAAAGATGATTACCTTCTTTTGATGGCTATAGATTTCAAATTTGACGGGTGTTTTCAATGCTGAAAATATTTTAAAAAATATAATAATTTCTTTTTTTATTTGTGAAACCATTATTTGGACAAGATTCATCGGGTTTTTATAATGTAAATATAATTTTAGGGGTAAATGATTGGTTTTAAAGTTAATAAATTAGGTTTCTATAATGTTTCATAATGTGGATGATATTTTGGATTTCAATGATGATCTAAATAAATAATATTTTAAATTTCATATTGAATTTTAAAATGGAGTTTTATGATTTGAAATTAGAGTGAATAGATTCATCAGTTTTTTATAATGTAGTATGCTCTATCAATGGGATGAGTGGTATCTATATTTATAAATTTTAATATGTGAGGAAAAAGGGTGGTATCTATATTTATATGATCATATTAACTTTCAGAGACCTCCTAGATACACAAAATCTCACCTCCTACATAATATATATTGATAATAACACCAAGGAAAGGGTGTGTCAATAAATCTATCCAACCCCCAAGATATCTATCATGACCCTATATCTTCTGGACATGAACCTATGTTGCTTGAACTACCCTAAGTAGTAGTCATCCTATGCTAGGTACCGATGATCATTATGGATGAATTAAGTGGATAACACCCACCACCAGTGTGGGAATTCTTTTCTTAAATTCAATTACCCATTTTCTTCAAAGAATTATGAAAGTATTTGAAACATTCAAATGTTGGGTTTCCCTTATTTGAAATCTCCCTTATTTTTTATTTATTTATTTTGTTAAATATTAATATTACTAAATCAAATAGTATGGGTATGAATTGAAAATGGATGGATGCTAATCATATGACAAAAGAGTATGAATATGGGGTGAAAAAGTTCATTAAGTTTGAAAAAATCATGCTAAGACTCTTCTCAAATCCTTTTTCCATGTTCACACTGTTGTTATTCAAGACTAATTAGTCCAGGGGAGTTGGAAGAACACTTGATCTATCATGGAATATATTGGAGTTATAAATGTTGGACTAAACCCAGGGAAAAAGTGAATGTAGTTAGTGACTGGGATAACACTGCGTTTTATAGACCATCTGATATGATTATAAGTGTGGACAATAAAGAAGACCGTATCAAGGATGTGATTACAGGTGTGAATTATGATGAAGATCATATTGAGGAAATGAAAATGATAGTTGAATATGAACTTTGTGATTGTCCAAAATTACTTGTGAAGTAAAGAGTTGTTCAAAGATGTCATTGTATGTTGGTTGTAATAAATACACAACATTGTTAGCTATACTGAAGTTGTATAATTTAAAACCTAGAAATAGATGGAGGGATGTTAGTTTTACTAAGCCACTTTCTCTCTTGAATGATATGCTCCTATTAGATAGTGAGATTCCTAGACAAATATATGATGCTAAACGAATGATACATTCAATGGGTATGATCTATGAAAGAATACATGCCTTTCAAAATGGCCATATACTATTTCTAAAGGACCAAAAATCACTTAAAGAATACCCAAAGTTCGGTGTTTCTCGATAAAAGAAAGATGAATTAGGTCCTATGAAAATTGTATGGTACTTTCCAATCATTCCAAGGTTTAGGTGCCTATATGGAAGTGAGGATATTGCAAGGTAATTGACATGGAATACAGATACAAGAAATAAATATGGGAAACTTCATCACTCGACAGACTCTCCTCAACAAAAGAGAATTGATCACGAGTATCCTAAATTTGAAAACAAGTCAAGAAACCTTCATATTGTGCTATCTATAGATGTAGTGAATCATTTTGGTTTTCAAAGAAGTACTCATAGTATATGGTCGGTTTTGTTGGTAAATTATAACTCTCCATCATGGTTATTCATGAAATACAAATACATTATGTTATCTATGCTTATATCAGGACCAAAACAACCGAGTAATGACATTGATGTTTATTTGGCTCCATTGATTGAATAATTGAAATTATCATGGGATTGAGGTGTTATGTTGTATGTGAAGGTTCCGAGCACAGTGGAAGCATGGTTGGGACATAACCCAACTTTGATTTTTACAATGATCAATGATTATTCCGAGATCAATACGATGATGAACACCAGTCTCCATGGAATAGAATCAAATATTTAGATAAAGAAGGAAGAGGTCTGAAACCTTTAGAGAGGATCTTGCATATCATGTTTATAATTAATTTAATTAATTTCATAAAGAAAATAATACTCGGATCTTCAATATTTTCTTCGTTGATGGTGTTGATTGTCCGAAATGACCCTTCCAGATTATCTTGTTGTGCTTGCAAGGATCCAAACTAGAATCCCTCTAGCGGTGATCCACACGTGATCCGATAGCCTTCGATCGACACCGCTCGTTCTCCGGGTGTTAGCGCGATAAAGCGAGTGTCTTGTGTCAGTCATTCTTGATCGCTTGTTCTTCGACCTTGAAGAATGTCTTTCATTCTTGAGAGGGGCGGGAAGAGGATTCAAGAGAGAAATTGTTTAGCTCAATAATTCTCAATTCATCAGGTGTGCGGTTCGGTCTCTATAGAACAATAGACGTACCTGTCTATTTATATGCATGGAACTTCAGTTACAATATTTAATTTCATAACAGAAATTAAATACCTTCATGAACTTAGAGAAAACCCATGCTCATAATAATAATACCGCGTCATTATTTATGGTGTGCCAACTTGTAAAAAATAGAATTATGAATAAAATTCTGCGTCACAAAATAATAGCAACATCATTATTATTTTAACTTGTGCCAACTAATAATTATTTACCATCTTGCAAATAATTATTTTACCATCGGACCGGCCTTGGTCCACTCAAACTCCACTTCCATTTATTAAACACTCGAATAACTAAATAAATTGTTTATTCTCTTAAATAAATATTTTATTCACAAACTATTAAATAAATATTTATTAAATTTTTAATAAATTAAATAAATATATTTTATTTAATTTATGCAATCATCTTAACTTGAATAAAATTATTCCACAGTCTTGAGAATAATATTTATTTCATTAATTAAATTCAAATAGAATTTAACTCAGACCACCCAAAACACTTAGTGTGTGACCCTCTAGGATTCTTTCTCGTTGGCATTAGGCGGACTTGCCTAAAGTCCAAGAGTACTATCTAGCAACGGGTCAAGGCACCCAAGATAAAGAACATAAAGTCGCAACAATGACATCCACATACGAAAACTCACTATGTAATATAATCCCTTTGTTGTAATATCTCATCAAACAGGTTTCATGATAGTGTCATCAACTTTTATGCTTGATACGTCGTTCTTTGAATACCTTAAATAAACTCATCGTTACACCATGACCATGGAATTTTGCGTGACGGTTTTATTTCAAAGGGATGAGATATCAACTTTAATAAATGGAAGGAAAAAATACTTCCTCAACTTATACATTAATAACATGCCACTTGTGATGCACCCAACACACCCTACTTCCCGCCAACTGTCTGCGTGACAATTTTCATCAGTACATCAAAGTGTGCGAGTCGTGACACGTATTAATGATAATATTAAATTCTAAGGATCATTACACATGCTCACAGATAGAAATATCCAATAACACCAAAACATGTGGAATTCCTACTGGCAGGTCTGTTCTCATAATCTCCTGTCTTGGATATTACCAAGTGAAAACTTCATGAGAGGAAGTCTCATCTGCTTACGAGTTCTCACACTTGACAGTATCCATTCTATGTGTCCCATCATAGTATGTCATCCAACCGTAGAACTAAATTTAAGAATATTGTTATAGCATTTCAAGGTTCTCATCATAGCGGGGAACTGTCATGACCTTATCAATCCAAAAAATACTCTAGTACATTATTACATTATAGTAATGAAGAACAATGAACAATATGTAATAAGATGTTTAATATTTAAATACATTAATTATTTATGTAATCCAAGTACAACTAGTTGGTTCTAGGACACCAACTCTTACAAACTCCCACTTGGACTAGAGCCAACTGACTACGAATTTCAGTTTGCTAGACCTCACATGGTGATCATGTTTCTGCTCAGTCAAGACTTTAGTCAAGGGCTCTATCACATTGTCTTCCGTGGAAATACTACTCACTGAAACTTCACCTATCTGAGAAAAATCCCTCAAGAGATGATACTTAAGAAGTATATGCTTCATCCGCTAATGTGACCTTGACTCTTTTGTGAGAGCCACCACTGTAGTATTATCACAGTACAGTGTGATGGGATCTTTACTGCTAGGTATCACATCCAACTTCTGGACAAATCTTCACATCCAAACCGCTTCTTTAGCTGCCTCAGAAGTTACAATATACTCGGACTCTACTTTAGAATCTGCAACCACACTCTACTTTGAGCTATCCAGCTCACTGTACTTCCATTCAAAGTGAAGATGTGTCCCATTTGTGACTTCATGTCACCTTGATCATTCTGGAAACTAGCATCTGCATATCCTATAATAACTAGTTCCTCATATCTTCCATAAACTAGGAACATATCCTCAGTATGCCTTAGATACTTTAATATAGTCTTGACTTCTATCCAATAGCGGTCTCCTGGGTCAGCTTGATATCTGCCTACCGCAATTAATGCATAGGTGACATCCAACCTAGTACATAGCATGAAATACATGACTGACCCAATCACTGATGCGTATAGAGTCCTTGCCATTATCATTATTTCCTCATGTGTCTGAGGACACATTTTCTTGGAAAGATGAATGACACATGATGCTGGCAACAATCCCCTATTGGATTGTTCCATACCGAATCTCTTCAGTATCTTATCAATGTATGTACTTTGACTTAGGCCCAACAATATCTTATATCTATCACGATGGATCTTGATCCTAAGAATATATGCTGCCACTCCCAAGTCCTTAATGGAGAAGCATTGATTCAACCATGCCTTAATAGACTATAAGACTGGTATCTCATTTCCAATAAGTAATATGTCATCAACATATACTATTAGGAAAACGACTGAACTCCCACTAAACCATTTGTAGACACAATGATCACATTCATTCTTGATAAAACTAAATTTATTTATGTCTTCATAAAAATGAATGTTCCATGACCTGGATGCTTGATTTAATCCATAAATGGATTTATGCAACTTGTATACCTTATTGGCATCCTTTGGAGTCATAAAACCTTTAGGTTGTGTCATGTAGAAATCTTTCTGAAGGTTCCCATTAAATAATATTGTTTTGACATCCATTTTCCAAATATCATAATCATGGTAAGTGGTAATGGACAATATAATTCTGATGGATTTCAGTATTGCAACTGGTGAAAAGGTTTCATCGTAGTCAATACCTTGACGCTGTTTGAACCCTTTTTTAACCAGTCGTTCCTTATAGGCGCTGACTTGTCCTTACATGTCCAATTTATTCTTGAATAACCATTTACAACCAACTGGATTTACATCAACTGGAGGATCTACTGAAATTCAGACTTGGTTTTGGTACATGGAATCCATTTCAGAATTCATGAATTCTTGCCACTTGGAAACATCTGTGCCCTTACTTCTTCCTCTTAGGTTAGAGGATCATTATTATCAACTAATAATGAGTCACCATCCTCAGTAACTAGAAAACCATACCATTCCAGTTCTCTAACCTCTCTTGTACTCCTACGCAACTCTTGTGTCTCTAGAACAATTCTTTTTTCCATGGGGCTTTGTGGAATCTATTCCTGTACCAACTCTTGTGTACCTTGAACATCAACTTCATTGAATTCTATCTCGCTCTCACTATATCTTTTGGATATGTGTTCCCTCTCAAGGAATATGGCATGTCTTTCCACTATAAACTTTTTGTCTAAGGGGTTGTATAGGTAATATCCCCTTGTTTTCTTGGGGTATCCTATAAAGGTACACTTTGTGCCTCGGGGTGAAAGTTTGTTACCTAAAGAGGCCTTAACAAAAGCATCGCTTCCCCACACATGTAAATTCGATAATATGGCTTTCTTTCCACTCCAGAACTCATATGGAATACCATTTATCGATTTAGTTAGTACTTGGTTTAGTATGTGCGCCGCTGTTTGTAATGCATATCCCCAAAAGGATAATGGAAGACTCACATGACTCATCATTGATCTCATCATGTCCAATAGGGTGTGGTTACTCCTTTCAATCAAACCATTCCACTGGGGTGTGTATGGAGAAGTGAGTTGGGATAAGATCCCAAACTCCTGCAAGTAATCATTGAAGTCTTGATTAAGATATTCTCCACCTATGTCTGAGCAGAATTTCTTAATCTTCTTACCAAGCTGGTTATCAACTTTATTCTTGTATTCTTTGAACTTATCAAAAGAATCCCACTTATTACTCATTAAGTAGATATATCCATATCTACTAAGATAATCAATAAAAGTTATGATGTATGGGTACCCTCCCCTTTCTTCAACTAGAAATGGTCCACACACATCGGTATGAACTAATTCAAGAAGTTATTTATCCCTTTCACCTTTACCACTAAATGGGGCTTTGGTCATTTTGCCTTGTAAACATGCATGATATACACCAAGTGGTTATAGTTTGAAAGAATCAAAATATCCATCTTGATGTAACTTTGTCAAGTGCTTCTCATTTACATGACCTAGCCAGTGATTCCAAATTTGGGTGTGGTATGAGTCATGTGAAGTATCTTTGTTATAGATTTCTATTACTTGGTTTGTGTAATCCAACACGTAAAGACTTCTGTATAAATGTGCCCTACCTAAAAAAATGATATCTTTGTAAAAGAAGCAACATCCATTTCCAAACTTAAAAAAATCCACCTGTATCTAATTTGGATACAAAAATAATGTTTTAGTAACATACGACACATAATAACAACCCTTTAACACCAAGATCATCCCAGTTTGCAACGTGAGGTGGTAGTCCCCGACAGCTACAACAGTAAGTCTAGTTCTGTTGGATACTTGTAGATCTACCTCCCCTCGGTCAATATTCCTAAATATACTTGGTTCCTGTATTTAGATACATATGTGAGCACCACAAGCTGTATCTAATACCCATTTTGTAGAAACAAATAGATTTCATTCGATAAAAAACGCACCTGAATCTTCCCCTTACTTCTTAGGATGGCTGCAGTTCTTCTTCTAGTGGCCCTTCTTGCCACATGCGAAATAAATAGCCTCCTGTTCCCTTGCCTCCCCTTTGATCTTCCTTTTCTTGGAAGGTCATGAAGAAGCTTTGGGCTTAAAGCTCTTCACCTTCCCTTTCCTCTTATTCATCATAAGGATAGAAGGCTTTTCACGCTTCATATCTTTTTCCACTTGGTGAATGAGGATAAGAAGATTAGATAAAGACTTCTCAATGTTTTTCATATTGAAATTGAAAACAAAATTAGAGAAGCTCTGAGGGAGTGATACGAGAATGAGATCAGTGCCTAGTTCTTCAGAGAGTTTAAACCCTAGAACCTCTAGGCGCTCAATGTAGCCAACGATATTGATTACATGAGGCCCAGCTGGGGCACCTTCTCCAAGATTACTATGAAATAGTTCCTTAGAGATCTCAAACCTTTCCTATCTTTCTCTCTCCTGGTAAAGACCATGAAGGTGCTCGAGCATGCTATAAACATCCATGTTTTCAAGAGACTTCGGGAGCTTACTAGACATTGATGATAACATCAAACATTGAATGTTGACTGCATCGTTCATATGTTTCTCATAGACCAGGAAATCCTCACCACTCGCCTCTTTGGCAGGAGGATCAGGTAATTCTGACTCCAGCACCTAATACTTCCATTCATGGCATAGGATAACCCAAAGACGTCTAAACTATTTCTAGAAGTTACTACCAGTGAGGATGTTTTCTTTATTCATAATTGATCGTAGGGATAGTGTGGTTGATGAGATTGTCATTTTATTCTACAATTAAAAGTGCATATAATTAGTACTTTATTGATTACATTTTATGAGAAATAATAAATTTTATTAAGTCTCACACTATTTTATCAAGTCTCAATGACCCTCACTATTGAACTCAGAATGTCCATTTGACATGAAATTCTAGTGTCAAGGATCCATATTCCCCTTCGCATAACCCCAACAAGGTTTGGTCAAGTTATTATAAGGTATTTAGGTAGGCAGGTCTTTTCCAACTGTGGGCTTGCAACTTCTTGATCTGTTGAGTGGACTCCTCAATCCTGAAATCATGGCTTTTTATTTCCTCAACTCTTGCCTCCAATATTACACCAATTCCAGCAAGGGATACTCCTCTTGATGTAATATGATTAAGTGAACCCAAAACCTTTCATAAGGGATTCCTGTATAAAAGTAAGTTTCCCAACAAGGGTTGGTCAAACACATAGTTTTATTGAGTTTTTCCTTAATCAAGTAATGAAAGGCTTGGTCTGACTTATTATTTTATTTGAGGGATTTTTATCTCTTATGCGTGAATTTATTATTATCATTATAAAATGTTTGTTAATATTAAGTGGAACTTACTTAAGTGATTAACCATGTCTTGATAATATTTACGCATAAGTCTGGTTTATTTTAGTTATATCTTGCATGCTTGTTTAATTCATTAATTATGTGATCATGACAACACATCCATAATGACAAACCATAAAACTGATAGAAATAAAATAAAGAGAATGATCATGAGATTTTATAATGGTTAGTTTATCTAGCGGTTGATAAACTAACCCTGACCTAGGGGAGAAACATCTTGAACCTTTTGGGTTTGTGTTTACAACTTTCCACCTAACCACCTATGTATTTCCTGAGATTGGTTTTGTCTTGGATTCATCTTGAACCTCCTCCACTAGCTTAATAGTTCCATCCACTACATATGCCCTTTTTTTAACTCACATACAAGTGAGGGGTAAAAAGGGGTTTTACATAAAAGAAACCTTGGGCACATAGACCCTACATATTAATGACGAAAAGGCTTGCAAACCAATAAATTTAATTTAAATAATTAAATTAAAAGAAACCATCCACATATAAAGGCCTTGGTCTAGCTCATGATCATCCGTGCATGAAACGATATTTACGCATAAATAAAACCATCATTCAATTATTTAATCATTCTTGTTTAAAATAAATCACACTCAAATCAATTAATTATCATATTTAATTAATCAATCATTTTATCTTAAACCCCTTTCTAAATTTCCTTGAGATTCTCATCCATCATAATTTTAAACAAATAAATTCATTTAAAATTATCTTTGTACATAACATGTACCTTGGAGGAAACACGATGAATTCCTATTTATAACTGCCCAATGAGTGGAAATGAACGTTACATAGATGTTAAATTAAACACATATATAGAAAACACCTATCACGTGTTGTGCCTCAACTTTACACCTGCACGATGGTACACGTCTCAAGGGATTATAAAATATAATAATAAATTTTAATAAATCTTCGTAATTTGGATGAGTACACGAATTATAGTTTCAACTACACGGTGTGTACTATTTTTCACCATCCATCCAAAGTACACGCCTGGGGAAATGGAATGTGAGTGTAATTCAGAAATATTCAGAGTACATGGCGTGTTCAGTAGGCCACACACCGTGTAGTTCCTCGTTACATGGTCTCCAGCCGGGCAAGCCCTGTATGGGGTACATGGTCCAACCCTAACCCAAAGGGACTACACGTCATGTACAGTGGGACACACATCGTGTAATCTGGAAACCGTGTGCCACCTATTCCTGGTCAACACACAGAGTCATTAAGACATAGACAAAATCCAAGGACATGACTTGGTTTGGTGGACCAGACCCGGTGCATTGAACCTTGGCTACACGACGTGTACTGCCGAATACACATTGTGTGTTTTTGTGTTGTATAGAAAGGAAACTTTGGAACCTCCGGATGAGATCCTCTATTTTATTTTAATCAAAATTAAAAGAAAATATTATTTCTATAAGGTGGATGAGAAACAAAAGAGGAGGAACAGATCTCGAGATTCAGATTTGCAGAACGATTAACTTGAATTGAAATAACTAAATTATTAAATACGTAAATCATCAACGAAATATTTAAATAATTATAAACTATGATGTAACCCCTTTGATACTAATTGAAGGTTCCAGGCATAGTTGAAGCATGGTTGGGACGAAACCCAACTTTGATTTTTACCATGATCAATGATTATTCCGAGATCAATAAAATGATGAATGCCAGTCTCCATGAAATATAATCAAAGATTTAGATAAATAAAGAAGAGGCCCAAAACCTTTAGAGAGGATCTTTAATATTATGTTTATAATTAATTTAATTAATTTCATAAATAAAATAATACTCGAATCTTCGGTATTTTCTTCGTTGATGATGTTGATTGTTCGAAATGAACCTTATGGATTATCTTGTTGTACTTGCAAGGATCCAAACTAGAATCCCTCTAGCAGTGATCCACACGTGCTTCGATGGCCTCTGATCGACATCGCTTGTTCTCCGGGTGCTAGCGCGGCAAAGCGAGTTTCTTGTGTCGGTCGTTCTTGATTGCCTATTCTTCAGACTTGAAGAACGTCTATCATTCTTGAGAGGGGCAGGAAGAGGATTCGAGAGAGAAATTGTTTAGCTCAACAATTCTCAATTCACCGGGTGTACGGTTCGGTCTCTATGGCACAATAGATGTACTTGTCTATTTATATGCATGGAACTTTAGTTACAATATTTAATTGCAAAATAGAAATTGAATACATTAATGTACTTAGAGAAAACCCATGCTCATAATAATAATAAAACGTCATTATTTATTGTGCACCAACTTGTGCAAAACAGAATTATGAATAAAATTCTACGTCACAAAAATAATAGCAGCATCATCATTATTTTAACTTATGCCAACTCATAATTATTTACCGTCTTTAAAATAATTATTTTACTACCGAACCGGCCTTGGTCTGCTCGAACTCCACTTTCATTTATTGAACACCTGAATAAATAAATAAATAATTTATTTTCTTAAATAAATATTTTATTTACAAACTAGTAAATAAATATTTATTAAATGTTCAATAAATTAAATAAATATATTTTATTTAATTTATGTGATCATCTTAACTTGAATAAAATTATTCCACATTCTTGAGAATAATATTTATTTCATTAATTACTTTCAAATAGAATTTAACTGAGACCAAAAAAACACTTAGTGTGTGACCCTCTAGGATTATTTCTTGTTGGCATTAGGCAGAAGTCTAAGAGTACTGTCTAGCAACAGGTCAAGGAACCCAAGAGAAATAACGTAAAGTTGCAAATGACATCCACATATGAATTCTCACTATGTAATATAATTCCTTTGTCACAATATCTCATTAAGAAGGTTTCATGATAGCCCGAATGGCCCGAAGGCCATCTTTTTTTATTTTTATTATGGATAATCCCCCTTTTAAGGGTTGAAGGGGAACCCGTACATGACCCATAGGCCCAAGACACAAGGCCCGACATGACTTGAAATACATGACTCGAAGGACCAGAGGCATACCATGCCCAATACATGACCTGTAGGCTCAACCAACTAGAACTGCCCCTCCTCAGTTTCTGTATCATTGATCGACTAGCTCCCCACCTTACATTGCTGATCGGATAGCATTTCCCCATACAAAGCTACACGGTGCATGGTCCCGATGGTGGTTTCCATACCCTCTTATTTTTCCAATCCGGTTAGCTCTGCTTCTGGTGACTGCTATTCTTGTTGCTCTGATCCTCTTTTGGGGCCTAATCTGTGTGAATTGGGCTACTCCATGGTCTCAATGGCCCAAAGGCCCTATGGCCTGAAGGAATTTTGAAGGCCCTTGAGACCCATAGGCCCAAACCGGTGGCCTGAAGGCCCAAATCGGGTGAATAGTTCTGGTTACTACAGTACCGAACCATAACTTCTATAGTACCTGCTATAGTGCCGCTACATTACCTACTACAATACTGCTACAATACTAGTACAGTACCAGAAATTTGCCTCCACCCAATTTTGAACCTGGGTCTCTTGGATGCCAAGCATAAGCCCTTACCACTCGGGTACGAGCTCGTTGGCGAAGGTTTCATGATAGTGTCATTAACTTTTATGCTTGATACGTTGTTCTTTGACTACCTAAAATAAACTCATCATTACACCATAACCATAGAATTTTGCACGACAGTTCTATTTCAATCAAAGGGACAAGATATCGACTTCCATAAATGGAAGGGACAAATCCTTCCTCAAATTATCCATTAATAACATGCCACACGTGACGCACCCAACGTACCCTACTTCCCGCCAGTTGTCTGCATGACAATTTTTTTCAGTAAATCAAAGTGCACGAGTTGTGACACCTATTAATGATAATATTAAAGTCTAAGGATCATTACACACGCTCGTATATAGAAATATCTGATGAAACCAAAACATGCGGAATTCCTACTGGAGGGTCTGTTCTCATAATCTTCTGTCTTGGAGATTACCAAGTGCGAACTTAATGAGAGGAAGTATCATCTACTTACGAGTAATCACACCTAAAATTCTGCATGCTATGTGTCCCATCATAGTATGTAATCCAACTGTAGAACTAAATTTAAGAATATTGTTATAGCTTTTCAAGGTTCTCATCACAGCGGGGAACTGTCATGACCTTATCAATGCAACAAATACTCCAGGACATTATTACATCATATTCATATAGAACAATGAACAATATGTAATAAGATGTTTAATATTTAAATACATTAATTATCCATGCAATCCAAGTAAAACTAGTTAGTTCCAGGACACCAACTCTTACAGTATGATGCTTACAAAAATTAAGATTTCACATTGAGATCCATGTTGTACGAGATGATAAATTAATTTCCTTTATATATAAAATTTTCAGGGCTTGGTTAATGTATGAATTTCATGTTTTGATGCAAAATTTAACAACTGTAACTTTATGTTATATTTTTCCCAAGAATTTTTGTCATACATTAACCAAGATTTGTTTATTTTTCAAATCTATATGCAGAAAAGTTATAGATCTAGTGAAATTTCCAACTATGGAAAAAGAAATTGTCATCATATTATGTGAATCAGAAATATTCTTCCCACCAACATTCGTCGATATGATGGTTCACTTGATGGTTCACTTTGTGAAATAGATTCAACTATGTGGTCTTATACATTATATATGTATATACCCCATTGAACATTATATGAAGATTTTTAAAGGGTATGTCAAAAATTGAAGTTGGATGGAGGGTTGTATTTCAGAGAGATATATTATCGAGGAAGCCATTAAATTCCATACCTACTATGTAACACCCCAAAACGATAAAGGGTTAAATGGCTTAATGATAAGACTCATGTCAACAAGGCGCACCTTCCTTTTCGGGAGCCTGCCTGATTAGAACTCCACAATTAAGCGTGCTTGGCCTGGAGTAGTGATCAGGATGGGTGACCTTCTGGGAAGTTTCCCAGGATATGTGCGAGTGAGGACAAAACACACTAGAAAGGACATGTGTTGGCCTGTGGGGACTGTCATTTAGTCAGATGACCCGTTCAGGCACGTGGGTGGACCCTAGGGTGGGCCCCATGTGTCTGCGGGGCAACTGGTGGTACCTGGTGGGATAGGACCCGACGACCATGTTAAGGCGGGGTGGATGTGCTGTCACTAGGACCCGGTTGTCACATTTTGTATCAGAGGGAGGTTCCCAACCTTAAGTGCGGTGCACTGCTTGGGTTGAGATGCAAGGCCCACAACAAGGGCGTTGTGCTCTAAAGGGGGGGGGGGGTGATTGTAAAACCCCAAAATGATAAAGGGTTAAATGGATTAATGATAAGACTCATGTCAAAAAGGTTCACCTTCCTTTTTGGGAGCCTTCCTGATTAGTACTCCACAGTTAAGCGTGCTTGGCCTGGAGTAGTGATCAGGATGAGTGACCTTCTGAGAAGTTTCTCAGGATGTGTGCGAGTGAGGACAAAACACACTGGAAAGGACATGTGTTGGCCTGTGGGGACTGTCATTTAGTCAGATGACCCGTTCAGGCACGTGGGTGGACCCTGGGGTGGTCCCCACGTGTCTGCGGGGAAACTGGTGGTACCTGGTGGGACAGGACCCGACAACCATGTTAAGGAGGGGTGACTGTGCTGTCACTGAGACCCGGTTGTCACATTTGGTATCAGAGGTGGTACCCAACCTTAAGTGCGGTGCACTGCTTGGGTTGAGATGTATGACCCACAACAAGGGCGTTGTGCTCTAAGGGGGGGGGGGGGGGGTGATTGTAACACCCCAAAATGATAAAGGGTTAAATTTCTTAATGATAAGACTCATGTCAACAAGGTGCATATTCCTTTTCGGGAGCCTGCCTGATTAGAACTCCTCAGTTAAGCGTGCTTGGCCTGGAGTAGTGATCAGGATGAGTGACCTTCTGGGAAGTTTCCCAGGATGTGTGCGAGTGAGGAAAAAACACACTGGAAAAGACATGTGTTGGCCTGTGGGGACTTTCATTTAGTCAGATGAACCGGTCAGGCACGTGGGTGGACCCTGGGGTGGGCCCCACGTGTCTGCGGGGCAACTGGTGGTTCCTGGTGGGACAGGACCCGACGACCATGTTAAGGCATGGTGGCTGTGCTGTCACCGGGACCCGGTTGTCACATACTACTCGTCTGATGTGGAAAACATTGGTCTACCAAAATCTTATTGCACTGGGCAGCTTGTGGGTAAAGGAATTTCTAGAATAGATGTTGTCACAATTACTATTATAGATCAGGAACAAGACCACCTTTACGTTTTTCAAAACATTTTAGAGGTTTCCTCATATGTTGAAACCCATAAAAAAATTCTTAAGAATTTTAATATATAACAGTTTATAGGATGGTTTTGAGAATCTATTTTTAATGAGTCATATGAAAATCTAGATTCAATTTTAGAATGACTTTGATGGCTAGCCATAGGAAAAAGTGTGCATGTAATATCTTATAATTGTTATGTAATTAATGGTCATATATTATATACAAATGAACATGATGAAGTTGGTAGCATATAAAATAATGGAGTTACAATTGTGGCTAAAGCGATGCATGTATCTGGTACCAAGGAAAAAAAATCCAATTTATGAAAATATTTCGTACTCTGGAATCATCAAAAAAATATGAGAGTTAAATTATACAACATTCCAAGTGTCGATTTTTCAATGTAAGTGGGTTTATAACATGAGTGCTATTAAAATAAATGAATTGAGATTCGTGAAAGTGGATTTCAGTAAGGAATGGTATAAAGATGAACCATTTATAATTGAATCACAGACAATACAGGTATTTTATATTCTAGATCCTATAAACCTAAAGTGGTCAATTATTCCGTTATCGACCAATACCACTGAAGGGTAAGATGAAAATTCAACTGAGGATAACCCTTTAATTGGGATTTTGTAATCATTTTATATTGGTACCAATATAGATGAGTTATTATATATCAAAGGAGACCATAATGAAGGGATTTGGATACTCGATAGAGGGATCAAATCCCTTCAACCTTTTAAAAAAGAGAGTTCAATAATTAGTTTATATATTTTTTATAATATACATTGCATTAACTCATTTTATTTTTTGTTAACTACTACATTTATATAATCCAAATTAAATATTGAAACAATTATATAGATAATGACTTCTACATGTTTTGATGCTTCTAATCCTGAGGAAAAACAGGTTTCTCAACCCGTCGCTTCTCCCAGTGTAGAGGAACGATGACCTTATGCACATGCCAATGCTACCAATCTAGAGGAACAACATATTGAAGATGTTAAACCCAAGGAAATGGTATATGGAGAAGAACTGATGTCCCAGAAAAAATAGGAATGACATAGCGTGACGGTGTTAGTAAAAATTATTAAGACAAAAAGCAAAGGCATTAAATTTGAGGTTGGATGGAATATATGCCACTGAAATTTTAACCTCAACAAGTCCATGTTTAGTAATTTTATTAGGTTCATCAATTGCAAGCATGTTCTGATTGATGTAGACTCATTGTACCATATTGTGACCACGCTTAAGACACTGATTTGGGAAGATATTGGGGTAACATTATGATATCCTTTCTTTATTTTACTAAAAAAATAAAATAATGAAACATTGAATTACTCTTCATTATCCCTTATAGAGTGAATTTATTATAGATGACTCCCAAAAGAAATTTGTATTAATGCTTATTAGAAAAAAAAACAGAGGCTTTCACACAATTCTAATGAAATTTCATCTCAAAGATGCTGAAGGGAAAATAAACCTACACCCAACACATATGTATGCACACTTGATAATCCAAGAAGCATGAGATATGTTTACTATCCATCACGAGGAGATATATTTTTAGTTACACTATGGATGACAATACATTGTTTGAAAATATGTGTATTAATCAATTTAGTTGAGAATTTTTAATTTATGAAATAGAAACTGAGTTTTGAAAATAAGAAATATGAAACAAAACCAACGTAACCCTACCATAAAGCAAGGATGGGGTATGCTTAACTTGAAACAAATGATATTTATTTTAAATATACCATAATACTTTTATGTGACATGAAACAACAACATAATTACGCTCCTTTGTTTGTATATAGATTGATGAATCTGAATCCAAATCCACTTTCATCCCACATTATGTGCTATGGACGAAGTCACATGTAACTAAATATGAGATACTAATAGATGAAAACACATAAAAAGCATATTAATCATGTGTAAGTATGACATAATAATTTTTTTATTTAAATCAAAATTACATAACAATGATTACTTTTTTTTCCTATATTTTATATCCAAATTAGATACAAGAATCATCAATAACTGTACTAGATGAACACCAACTATTAGTGTCCTTTCAGTGGATAGAATATTATAGCCATATCATAGGTGCATGTTTTGTGGAAACACCCCAAACATATTTTTAGAAAAGAAAAAAATAGGGGGATAAAGATAAACAAATGGAAGAGATGAAATCATGATTAGATTCCCTTGAAGAAAAATTTCATTGGAAGTATGAGTTGATAGAAAATGTTATGGGGGGGGGGAGTAAAAAGAATAAAAAACTTAAGAACAACCACTATGTAAAGATCCCCCCACCCCACCAGCTTTGAGGCAAGCCATTCCCCTCAAAGAGCTGTCTTAGATGAGATAATCAATATTCTCATAATTGTTTCTATGAAATGTTAATTAGATAGAAACTGATACATTTCCTATAATGATATTCTACAAGGTGAAAATGATTGTGATTTATATCTATCAACACCCACCCATTTCCTTGTTGCGAGGGATACTATGTACAATATCCAAGAAGACACTCTACACAACAAACAACTTCCAACATGTCACGTGAGAGTGGGGATTAGCATAGCTCATGAGATGAGCACCAAGCTACCTGTTCCACTTGATATAGTAGATATTCATATGGTTGATAAAGTTATTGTAACATTCATAGCATGACCATCAGATCTTGTAAAAAACCATGTCGATAAGGAGGTATTCATTTCCAATTTATTTTTCATTCTAAACCTTTAACAATTAATGAAAAAAAGACTGAACTGATGAATGTTATTACAAAATAATAAAGGGAAGGGTTTGAAATTAAAGGTAAAATCAAAAATCTAAAGGATCAACTGAAAAATCTAAAATATCTTCACAAATCACCTTTACCCCACCCGTTCAATATCCACATTTACTTACATTGAAGGTTTATGCATATACAAAGGTTAAAAAGTGGTAGCAATCAAATAGTTTATTTTGAAGAAAAAATGTATGGAGTGGAGATTACAAACTTTATTGATATTGAGAAAGTAAATGAAATCTTCAAGTATTAATAGCTAGTAGTATCATTTTTAAATGTAAACATGAGGTGTGTTTTCCTAATTTTCTTTTCCAATAGCTGATCTACTATGTTAATTATGACTAAATACAATTCATATTTTTTGTAGGTGTATATATGAATACTAATTTAAGGGATTATACCATGAATATAAATATGGACTCATTAGTCCTCACATCACTTCTACAGACCAAACTTAAATGGAATTAACTAAAATTGATGAAATAGTGGAAAAAATGGACACATCGTTTGAAAGAAAACTTACAGATGACAAACTATTCTTAATACCAACAATGTAGGGGTACAACTATACAATTTAATCATATAAAATATATTTTAATTCATTTTATTACTTATTAAATTTTGTTTTTAAGCAACATTGGGTACTCATTGCGATAAATTTGGATACTTCAAAGATTTATTTTCTAGATTTACTGCATGGATATCCAACAAATCGACCACATGTGATGACGTTTTTCAGTTTTTAATAAAATACATGTAATGTTTTAGAATTAAAATTAAACTTATATATTTTATATTAGGTTTTAATGAGAATTATGTTATGATAGGGTGGTATTTAAATATCATCAAAATCATGGCATGAGGACAGTCCATGCACATAAGGTGCCTATTGACTTATACAAGTGGATAAGTATTAGGGTATATATAATAATATTTCACTATTAAAAAACATATAAAAAATTACTTATTTTTATTAATGTTTCTATAGTTTCTAAAATAAATAAATCAAAAATATTATGGTTATAATGTTTGAAAATTTATTAGAGATATCATATACCATCAATAAACTAGTATCCTCGGAGAGGTATTTTCGAAGATAATTATTATTTCATTTAAAATATTTATTAATCCTTTGGGTATTTATATTTTTCCAGTACTACCATGACTTTCAAAAGTCCTCGTATTCAAAAGATGAAATAGATTTGTTTAGAAATGAATGGGAAACATACCTGGTGTCAAAATATACACATATATCATAAAGATGTGACTTCATACTACTTATTTAGTTGATTTTATCATCATTTTATCTACTTTTTTTAGTTAATTTCCTCATAATTTCTATATGATACTTATTTTGTTAATTTTCACAGAGATTATGAAGAAATGAATTCTTTAACAAGGATGATTAACTCCTATAAAATGATCATGCACTCAAAAAGGATAATTCACTCATGATGATGAAATTTTATTTTTATTCACCTATGAATTCAATATTTTGAGTTATCAAACTGAAATATTGTTAGATGACCTAAAATGTTGAATGCACTGCAACATAAAAAGACATGGTGGAATCAACCATACCTCAAACCGATACACGATGTACCCAATATGACTCAAATTGTGTGGTTTTATTTTAAAATTAATATTTTATTAATGTACTGTTTCATATTTATGTTTAATTTATTTCTATATATTATTACTAACATAAGAATTGTTTTTATATAGGGGGATTATTTTTCTTGAGTTAGGGTGGTTTGTTCGAAGATTCTGATGTTCATGAGAGATTGGAATTCAAGGCTACAACTGAGATAATGGAAATAAGGTAATTGGTCAATCAACCACATCTCAATCCAATAAATAGTGTGTTCGATATGACTCCAACTATATGTTTTTAGTTTATAATTTATATTTTAGTTCAAAACACACATCACATACTCAAAACTGAGAAAACATCTTCATATTTTATTGATACTTTATGAAAATTATCCATAAGTCATTTTTGATGTGTAGGAATCATCCACACCTCAATCAGACACATGGTGTGACCAGTATGACTCAAATTGTTTCTTTTTATTTAAAATTGACATTAATTTTAGTAAAAAATAGAAGTAACATACTCAAAACTAATAAAATGAATTCATATTATTTTGATACTTTAGTAAAATGATCCATAAGTTATTTATGATGTGTAGAAATTAGACTCATCTTAATCCGATGCACGGTGCGACCGGTATGACTCAAAGTGCCTGTTATCAGTTTAAAATTAACATTTTAGTTCAAACATTGTACTACTCATTAAAAATTAAGAAAAAACACTTTGATTATATTTATAATTCATGAAAATGATTCATAAGTCATTTTTTATGTGTAGGAATAATTCTCACATCAAACTGCCACATGATGTGATCAGTATGACTCAAAATGTATGTTTCCAGTTTGAAATGAAATTTTAGTAAAAAACACAAGTGACATACTCAAAAATGATAAAACACATTAGGATTTTATTTTAACTTTATAAAAATGATCCATAAGTCATTTTTAACATGTAAGAATTATCCGCACCTCAATCTGATGCATGATGTGGCCGGTATGACTCCAAGTGTGTCTTTTTATTTAAAATCAACATTAATTTTAGTGAAAATAACAAGTGACATACTCAAAATCAAAAAAACACATTTAGATTATTTTTATACTTCATGAAAATGATCCATAAGTCATTTATGATATATATAAATTAACCAAACCTCAATACGATGTAAGGTGTGATCGGTATGACTCAAAGTGTTTTCTATCATTTTAAAATTAACATTTTAGTTCAAAAAGTGTGTCACTCAATGAAAACCAAGAAAATACACTCTGATTGTCTTGATAATTTAGGACAATAATTCATATGTCATTTGTGATGTGTAAAAATCAGTCTCATATCAAATTGATACATGATGTGACTGGTATGTCTCAAAGTGTGTGTTTCTAGTTTGAAATGACATTTTAGTAAAAAAATAAGTGACATACTCATAACTGATCAAACTCATTTGCTTTATTTTGATACTTTAGGAAAATTATCCATAATTCATTTTCTATGTGTAGGAATCAACCACACCTCAATCTAATGCATGGTGTGACTAATATTATTCAAAGTGTATCTTTTTATTTAAAATTGAAATTAATTTTAGTAAAATGAACAAGAAATATACTCAAAACCAATAAAAAAAATTTGTATTGTTTTTATACTTTATAAAAATGATACATAAGTCATTTATGACTTTTAGGATTCAATAACACCTCAATCCAACACATAGTGTGATTGGTATGACTCAAAGTGTTCATTATCAGTTTAAAATTAACATTTTAGTTCAAAAAGTGCATCACTCACTAAAAACCAAGAAAACACATTTAGGAAAACAATTCATAAGTAATTTTTGATTTGTAAGAATTAGTGTCATTTAAAACTGACACACAATGTGACCAGTATGACTCAAAGTGTGTTTTTCTAGTTTTGAAATAAATTTTTAGTAAAATACACAAGTGACATACTCAAAACCAAAAAATACATTCAAGTTGTTTTGATACTTTAGGAAAATGATCCATAAGTCATTTTTATGTGTATAAATCAATTACACCTCAATATGATGTATGGTGTGACCGTTATGACTCTAAGTGTGTCTTTTTATTTAAAATTGACATTAATTTTAGTAAAAAGAACAATTGACATACTTGAAATCAAGAAAATACATTCAGATCATTTTGATACTCTAGAAAAATGATTCATAAGTCCTTTTTGACATTTAGGAATCAACCACACCTCAATCCTATGCATGGTGTGACACTCATTAAAAACTAATAAAACATGCTCCAATTGTCTTGATAATTTAGGAAAACGATTCATAAGTCATTTGTGACATGTGGGAATCAGTTTCAAATCAAACCGACACACAACATTACTGGTATGACTCAAAGTGCATGTTTCTAGTTTGAAATGACATTTAAGTAAAAAATACAAGTGACATACTCAAAACTAAGAAAACACATTCATATTATTTTGATACTTTAAGAAAATGACCTGTAAGTCATTTTTGATGCGTAGAAATAATTTTCACCTTAATTCGACACATGGTGTGATCAGTATGACTCAAAGTGCTTCTTTTTAAATAAAATTGACATTAGTTTTAGTAAAAAAACAAGTGACATACTCAAAATCAATAAAATGCATTCATATTATTTTGATATGTTAGTATAATGATCCATAATTCATTTGTGATGTGTAGGAATCACCTACACCTCAATCCAACACATGGTGTGACCAATATGACTCTAAATGTGTCTTTATTTAAAATTGACATCAATTTTAGTAAAAAGGACAAGTGACATACTCAATACCAAAAGAACACATTCATATTGTTTTTATACTTTAGAAAAATGATCCATAATTCATTTTTTATGTTTAGGAATTATCCTCACCTCAATCTGATACACCGTGTTCCCGATATAACTCAAAGTGTCCATCATCAGTTTAAAATTGAAATTTTAGTTCAAAACATGTGCCACTCACTAAAAACCAAGAAAAAATTCTCCTATTGTCTTGATAATTTAGTAAAATAATTCATAATTAATTTTTGATATGTATGAATTAGTCGCACATCAATCCGACACATGATGTGATTGGTATAACCCAAAGTGTGTGTTTTCAGTTTAAAATGACATTTTAGTAAAAAACAAAAGTGACATACTCAAAAATGAGAAAACATATTTATATTGTTTTGATACTATACTACAAAGATCCATATATCATTTTTTATGTGTAGGAATCAACCATACCTCAATCTGATACACGGTGTACCCGATATGACTCAAAGTGTCCGTTATCAGTCTAAATTTGACATTTTAGTTCAAAACATGTGTCACTCACTGAAAACTAGGAAAATTTACTTGAATTTTATTGATACTTTAGGACTATGATTCATAAGTCATTTTTGACGTGTATGAATTATTCTCACGTTAAGCCGACACATGATGTAACTAATATGACTCAAAGTGTGTGTTTGTAGTTTAAAATCACATTTTAGTAAAAAATACAAGAGGCATACTCAAAATTGAGTAAACGTATTTGGATTGTTTTGATACATTAGTAAAATGATCCATAAGTCATTTTTGACATGTAGTAATCAACCCCACCATAATCTGATGTACGGTATGACCGGTATGACTCTAAGTGTGTCATTTTATTTTAAATTGAAATTTTATTAATATATTCTTTCATATTTATGTTTAATTTATTTCTTTATAGTGTTTATAACATAAGATTTTTTTCTTATATAGGTGGATTATTTTTCTCGGGTTGGGGTGGTTTGTTCGAAAACTGATACCATGGTTGGGTTTTTTTGAGAGGGGGGAACAAGTTCCGAAGATGATGAAATATTGATGTTTTAAATGCTTAGGGATAGTAATTGCAAATATAATTATACAAAAAAATATTTTAAATATATATAATAGTGTTTTTTTTGTATTTTTAATGTAAAATTTAGTTCAATTAAATTATGTATTTGTATACATGTGTATTTTCATACAGGTGTATACAAGTGTATTTTCTACAGTGTGCTATTATTCAAACAACCCGATGTAGTAGTAGGGCCTTTATTAGTGTTATTTCTAGCACTGATAAAGGGTTCCCTTTATTAGTGTTTTTTAGCACTGATAAAGGATCACCTATTAATGACGCCAAGGAAAACATCACTTTTTAGTGTTGTTAAAGGCCTTTTTGTGCGCTGTTAATGGGTCAAACTACGAAAATGATATATATATATATATATGTTAGGTATCCACATTCATTGGGAATAAAATATTGATAATGGTGGGTGACTCACCCCCATCAATCCCCCTACCCCTTACACCACTGGATATAAAAGTGTAGTGCATGAAGGAGATATGTCCTAAAGCCCATATATATATGATATATTATTTCTATATCATATTGTATGATTAGGTATATTTTAAGGCATGTAATTGCTTTATCCAATCATATTGTATGACTGGAGATATACCGTATGGAGTAGTATCATAAGGTTTGACATAAACTTACATCCTATGATCTTGGAATATGAATGATAATATTTATCATTCAAGAGTCTTCCATGTTGTATATCATTAATAAACCTTTTCATAAAATGAAATGCATGATAGTTTGATGTATACAATCAAGGGTTTCCTGAATTTTTCGAGTGGTATTTAATCATGTGTTGTAACACATGAGTAAATGAAATTTTACTCAAGGAGCTTCCTTGAAGACTCTATGAAGGAGCTTAATGCTGTGTAATAACATAAACATAAAGGCTCATTGAAAAAACATGATAATTTCTGAAAATGATTTTTCTTGAAATAAAAAATTTCATCCCTTAAAAGATCATAACTTCCCTTTAATTAAAAATATTTTTTTAGTTACATGACCACTTTCCAGTAAATGCATCAGAAGATACTCCACCCAAATTTAACACGTGGAAGAAAAATCTTTCAAATGAACCCCACGCTACAACATACATAACATGTAAGACAACCAAACCCAAGCCACCACACTTCAAAATACAACCACCATAAGAACACAAGAAATACTAATGAATGCAATGAACAAAAAGGAAGAAAGTCACAAGAACAACAAAAAATTACATGGTTCAGGATTGCGCCCTAATCCATAGGGGAATGATGATTTACTATAACAAAATAAGAAAATATTATTACAGTACTAAGTACTCAATTTTTCACAATAATGTGATCTCACCCTACAATACATGGGAGTTCTCAACTAGTGCTTCCGGTCCCAACTGCCATCTGATCTTCTCAGGTCACAGTTCACCTTATTCCAACTTCATAAACAAACATCCATGTAGTAAAAGACTACCACTTCCTCAACTAGTTACTTTGGCACACTGTACCCCATTTGAAGATTTCATTAGATATGAAACCCATTGCATCTTTCAGTGATTTAGAATTTTGATGTTCTATTCTACTACACCTTTCTAGTTTTCATAGTCTGCATCTTCTGGTGAAATGAATCCCCATCCACTGCCACTCCATCATCCATCCATGAAACACAAATAAGGCCTCTAGAAACTTTCTCCTTTTTATTATCTTGTTTTACTCTTCTAGAGAATGAATCTTATACTCTCTACAATCTCCCACTTAATATTTATTTGAATGTATCACCATAACAAGGTCATCCAATAGTTTCTTTAGGCTTCATTCCTTACTTTGACTTATGTTAAACACTTAAATGGTTCCCAAAACATAATTTTTGGTTACCCAAGTATGACCAAGGTACAACATCACCCCAACACTTCCTAGAGTATCTATCATATTGATAAGTTCATAGGAGTTCCCCACTATGGTCAAAACCTTGAAATGACATAACAATATTATTACATATAGTTTTAAATTTGGATAACATTATACGATTGAAACATAATATGTTTAATATTAGGTGTTATTACTCATAAGAATATGAGTATTTTTCTCATGAATTTATCACTTGGTAATCTCCAATATAGGAGATTATGAGAACAAACCCACCAGTAGAAATTATGCATGTTTATGTGTCATCATATATTCCTATCCATGAGCATGTGTAATGGTACTTAGACATTTATATTATCATTAATACATTTTAGGAATTGTGCACTTGGATTTACTAACCAAAACCATGGTTCCATATGTTTGTGGGAAGTAGGGTATGTTGGGTGTGTCATGACTGGCATATCATTAGTGGATAAGTATAGGAAGTATTTTTCCCTTCTATACTTAGAGAAGTTGATATCTTGACTCTTTTATTGAAATAAAACCATCACATTAAATTTAATGGACATGGTGTATTGATGTGTTTATTTCAGATAGTCAAAGAAAGACGTATCAAGTACATAGGTTGATGACATGTGTATGAAAACTACTTGATGAGATATTGTGACAAAGATATTATATTACGCAGTAAGTGGTTGTATGTGGTTATTGATGTTGCGACATTAAGTTCTTTCTCTTAGGTTCCATGACCCATTGATAGATAGTAATATTGGACTTTAGGTAAGTTCACCTAATGATAATAAGAAAGAATACTATAGCTTTACATACTAAGTGTTTCTATTGATCTTGATTAAATTATATTTGAATTTTATTATTGGAATAAATATTAGAGAAAGTGAAATAATTTTATTCAAGTTTTATTGATAAAAATATTTAATAAATGTTTATTCACCAGGTTTTGAATATAATATTTATTTACAGATAAATATTTAATGAAATATTTATTCTCGTATTCAATAAATACCAAAAGGATGGACAAAAAAAGACCGTATCAAGTGATAAATATTAATTTACAAGTTGGTAAAATAATATTTATCATTACACTAGTTATCATAAACCATAAAATAATAATATTATTAATATTACCATGGAATGGGGTCAGTAATGCTTTATTATATTAGTTAAGGGCCGGTATGAAATTAAATAATGTTCTAATCTAAACTCTAACTCTATAAATAGGTTTTTCTGTATATTGTGTAGGGTTAATTGAGAACTGAGAATCGTTGCACACAAAAAAATTCTCACTTGATTCTTCCTTATCTCATCTTATCAAGAACGATAAGTACTCCTTCAAGACTGAAGGATATTGAAGTGATCAAGACAAATAATGCATGATGATTGATCAACCATGCTAGCACTTGACTATCAATCAGTTTCGTTTGAATATTGAAGAAGCACATGTGGATCACCGTTAGAGGGATTTTACACTTGGATTCTATAAGTGCGATTAAGGTAATTTAAAAAAAGTTTCAAAAGATCAATATCTTCATTAATAAATGATCCTAAGTTGAGGTAATATTTCTTTATATCTAATTAAATTAATTATAAATTTGACATGAAAAATATCCTCTCTCTGGATTCTGACCATTTATGTCAATATTCAATGGAAAATTCTTGGTGGTCATGATGTTTATATCATGAAAAAGTGGTGAATGATCCATCAAATCTGATAAAAAACTACATGCTTATTTTCCCACTAATCGCTTCTATTTTTCTCAGAATCTTCAATTGGAATCAGAGTGGTCATGTTTTAAATTTATAATTATTTATTTGATTATTGATCAATTATGCGCAATAGTGGTTAGATATTTATTTTCTATAATATTAATTCTTTAATATTATTTTTAATTAACACAATTTTGACATATTAATTATCATAATTCAGGGTTTCATTTACTTAAAGGACTAATAATAGATGAATAATGTCTATATATTCCATTTGAAAGTTTGAAGGAATATGGCCGGTGAGACTAAGTTACATAGTGTGTAACCAGAGTATTTTTTGTGCACCTAAGTGCACTGCACCTATGTGCACTGCACCTCAGTGCACTGTACCTCAGTGCACTGCACCTAAGTGCACTGAACCTAAGTGTACTGAACCTAAGTGCACTGAACCTAAGTGCACTGAACCTAAGTGCACTGCACCTGGACGTGTCATGGTATACATGAAATTCCAAGCAGTTATTACAAATGATGCATTTACTACATACCATGTATAGACCGAGCCAACCAGGCACATGACTTGTCGGATTACACAACGTTTAGCTGGTATACATGTAGTGTAGTCTACATGGTTTAATAAAAATATTCATGCAAACTATGTGGTCTAAAACATGGTTTTAACCTACATGAGACTAAAATCCCAAAACATTAATGAAACACATGACATGTAATTCATTAATTATCATGTTATAAATACATGCCGTGTAATTTGGTGGTTATGAGGACACATAGCTAACAGAACACATGACGTGTAGCTAGAGTACACATCATGTGATCTCACATCTGAAGAACATGAAAAGTCCTTTGGTGGGTTACATGGACACACTGAAAGCATTATACATGGAATGTAGCTAGATAGTATATGCCGTGTAGTTTGGTAGAGGTAAATACTAAATCCCCATGGGTTTATCTCGAGTATATGAAAAATGAGGAACATGATATGTATCTCAATAGTACACATCATGTAGCCTCCTAATAAAAGATATAATTAAATTATATTAAAATAATTAATTATAACATTAAAAACTTATTACACTAATTGAAACCAGATGTGTTTGAAAATGTAATAAATGTTTTTAAGAATTCAAAATTCTCAATTTATTTATAACAATTATCTATAATTATAGTCCATGATGTTTATTTTACATGAATGCATTAATGACTAGTATCTACAATAGAATTAAGATGGTCATTAAGATGAAAATGAATGGATTAATTAATTAATGAAAGTGCATTTATCTTAATAATAAAGAATGGATATAAATGAATGTTAAACAATGCAATTTTTCATATGTTTCATGTGTATAACCATTCATGATCTTAACCAAGACTTATTCATGTGTTGGTTTTATTTAATTCAATTTATTCAATGTTTTTTCAAAGATTAATTATTAAATTAAATATGATATAATGTGATTCATTCCTCCCTCCTTTATTATGTAGGGTCTACATGTCTAAAGTGATTTATGTAATTATACTTAACTAATCCTTTGGTTACCTTCATCATTGTGGGAATTATAAATACATGTAATAAAAGGAGTACCCCAAGCTATGTGAAGGAGGTTCAAAATGGTACTAAGATAATTCCAACCTAGGTGATATACATGTAGACAAGTGGCATGAAAAAATATTGATAATAACTTTAAAATGAGTTTTACCCTAGGTCATAGGTTTATTTATTGTCTTCTCAATAAATAAACCATTAGATAAGCTCATGAGCAGGTCATTTATTTATTTATTTATTTCCATCTTATGCATTATTAATTTTATGAATGAAATACCACAATCACATAAATAAATGGACTAATATAAAAAGATGTAATTTAAATAAATGAAATATGTGTAAATGTTTTATCATAACATGGTTAATCACTTAAGTAAAATCTACTAATATTAATAAGACATGTAAAGGATAAAATAAAAAATATTTACATATAATAAATAAAAATCCCATAACTTAATATTCAGTTAGACTAAGACTTATATTACTTGATTAGGAATGAAATCCATAGAAATAAGTGTTTGAACAACCCTCATTGGGATGCTTGCTTTTATTGTGGAATTCTTATGAATGTTTTGGGTTGACCTAATCGGTTTACATTAAGAGAAGTAGACCTTGCTATATTTTTTTGTAACTTGGAGGCAAGTGTTGATGAAATTTGATAAAGGGTTTATAAATTGGGGAGTCCACTTAATAGATCAAATATCTACAAGCCCACAGTTGGAAAAGACCTTATTACCTAAATATATTTTAGTAATTGAATGATCCCTCACTTGGTTTATGAGAAGAGGAATATAGATCATTTCCACTAGAATTTATAAGAAACTAAGAATTCCAATTCCAATGGTGAGGGATATTGGGACTTGAAAAAATAATAAGATACTTAAAAAAATTAAATTTATTATGCCTTATATAAATTATAATCAAGTGAATTACTAATAATATGAACTTTTATAATTGTATAATACTGGAAAGTTCATTATCCTCACCATCCCTATGATCAATATTGGATAAAGACCATCTTCTTAATGGTTGTAAATTCTAATAATGGTTCAGACACCTACAAGTTGTGTTTCACCATGAATGAAAATATTACATCCTAGAATCCTTACCACCCAATCTACCTATAAAGGAGGTGAGTGATGAAAATTTCACTTTCTATGATAAACACATGAGTGGTATGGTCAATGTTCAGTGTTTAATGTTATCATTCATGTCTTGTGAACTCATGAAGTTTCATAAAGTCATGGATTCTTATAGAATGATCTAATATATCTATGGTCTATATCAAGAGGGTGCTAGACATGAACTGTTTGAGATATCCAAGGCACTCTTTTAGAGTAATCTTAGATAAGGTATGGAAGTTGGGAATCATGTAGTCAAACTCATTGGAAATATTGAGTGCTTAGAGGTTCCAGGGTTTAAATTTCTCAAAGAACTATGTACTGATCTCATTCTTTTATCACTTCCCTATAAATTCTCCAATTTTTTATTAATTTTAATATGAATAATAGATAGAAGTCTTTTCTATATCTTCTCACACTACTTTACCAATTTGATAAGGATACATAGCAAAAAAGGACTTCCATCCTTATGGTGAATAAAAGGAAAGGCCAGGAGAAGAGATCTAATCCCAAATCTTCTTCACAACACCCATATAAGAAAATAAAGATCAATAATAAAACAAGGGAGTAGGATGATATCTATTTCACATGTGTAAAGAAGGGCCACTAGAAGAAAAATTAAACCCAGGAAAAGAAGAAAAGTGAAGCTTTACGTACATTTTTTATTTCTCACAATCCATCTTTTTCTACAAGTTGGTTATTAGATACAAAATTTGGTGGTCAAATATCTATTCAAATATAGGAACCAAGTAGATTTTGGAATATTGAATGAGGGGAGGTAGATCTATGAGCATCCAATAGAGACAGAATTTCTACCATGGTTATTGGGGATTACCACCTTACGTTATTGATAAGAATGATATCGGTTTTAAAAAATGTTATTATGTGACATATGTTACCAAAAACATTACTTATATATTCAGAATTTATACAAATGTATTTATTTTAAAGTTCAAGAATAAATGATAGTTCTTTTATAAAGATAACATTTTTTATGGTAAGACACATTTAAATAATGGTCATTATGTACTAAATTGCAAGAACTAAATAATTAGAATCACTACACTAAATTTAGTATTTAATGGAGGTTTAAGAAACCATCACTAAAAAATTGAAAGCATTTAGTAGTAGTTTCTGAAAAATAGTTTCTTAATATTTTTCATTTATTAAAAAAATCACTTCTCCCTAGAGCCCCCATTCTCCCCATTCACCCCAAGCCCCAATCCCCCTGAGCCTCATCCCTCACCATCGAACCCCCTTCCCCCCTTCTCCCCTGAGCCCAAACCCAATCCATCGGTCCCCATTTTCCCTCAATCCATCACAGAATGCCCCCATTCTCCACCTTCTACCTTGAGTACGAGCTCTCGCTGCTGCCCCCTTCTCCCCCAAACCCCTCGATCCTGAGCCCAAGCCCGAGTTGGACCCCTCCCCTGAACCCTCACCGCCTCCCCTTACCACTCATATCCCTATTATTTTCACCCCTTAACCCCTAAATAGATCCCTACCTATCCTATCACCCACTCACACTTGGAACCCATCCCAAAGAATCCCCTATAATTTTATGGTTTTAATTTTTAGGGTGTGTGATCTCCTCTTAGGTCCCTCATCTCTATGTATTTAAGGGTTTAAAATCATCTACTTGGTTATAGGTAGGTGTTTCCATGATTTCAATTTTATTTAGAATACCTCATATGCTTGGGATTTATAAATTGGTTTTTATTCAAAGCATAAAAATATTACTATATTCATAACAATCTTGTTTTACCCCACTAAGTCAAAATAGATGAAAAAATGTTGGATATGATATCAATTAAATCTAGATATATGATATGTGATCCCCATTTATTGTAATATTTTTTAATTTGAATTATTTATCTTATTTTAAATTTATCATAATCATAAAATAGAAATTAATACTCTTAATATCACTCAAAGGACTTACATATAGAATTTTACTATGATGGTAAATAAAAAATCATAATCAATTTATTCTATACCAAAACACTCAATTTTATATTAATATTAATAAAATACATAATGAATAATTCATTAATATTTATTTACCATTTTCTATTCCTTTGATTATAATAAATATGTTAAAAGATCATAGTCATGTGCACTGATCATCGAAGCCTAAAGACAAGTACCAAGGTGAATTATAGAAAATATATTGGGTAATTTTCCTGTTTAATTAAAAATATATATATTTATACAAAACATATGAATTTTATATATCATGAGAGATCTATATGTCAAATTAGAAAATACTAGTCACTGTAAATAAAATTTGAAGGAAATAATATTAAAATGAAATACCATAAATAAAATTTAAATGTGAAAGATATGTAAATTTATTACATGTGTTGGATTTTTTTTATTAAAATGACTATGAAAAAATTACAAGGAAATAACACCATTATATTTATATACCAATATATATATATATGTGTGTGTGTGTGTGTGTGTGTTTGTATCTTATTTTCTAAATGTCATAAGGCTATACTGATAATGAATCCTAAAATTCAATGGTAGGAATTCCGTTTAGTTCCCTTATAGTTACTCTTAAATATACATAAAACATGAAATATAAATATTCCCAGTCTAAAACCATGATAAACACAACGCAATATATTTAGTGAATGAGTATCATATCATAGTAGAGTTTTAATAAAACCATACCATGATTTAATGAATTTATATATCCAATATAAATTTCCTTGTGTAGATGGGAAAATATCACTAAACCCCACATCAAAAATATATAATAAAAAATAACCATAAAATAAAATGATTTATCATGTGTAAAACTATTAATAATATATAATAACATATAAATAAACCAATCTATACTTTTTAGACTAACATAAATGTCACTCTAGTTAAAATAATAAATTACTATATCTCTTTCTACCCAAATTATACTAAGATAGAGGCCATATGAGAAACCTAGGGACTTGTTCATCTAATTATTAATGAAATATTTTCTTTTTTTAGTTGTTTTTGTTTGTTAAACCTTATGATAAACCTAGTGTTCTTGGGTAGGTTAACCTAGATAGGAAGAGGTCCTCTACCACTAGAAATTCTAGTGAAGTATTATGTGACACCCCCTCCAGCTAGAGATGTGTTATAAATATGAATCCATATAAAACAAAGTGACTTGTATGATATTAGTGATTAAGTGTAAGATTTTACCTTTGAAATTGAATCCCATCAACAACAAGAACCAAACTTATTTTTCCATTGTGATATTGAAAATATTAGCTGTTCAAGGGTGGATGAAGTAGATAAAGTAATGATGGAGCAATATAAAAACATGATTGAAGGAAAAAATGATTGTATGCATAGTCATCCATTAAATTATCAACCACCTATGTTATATGTTATTAATTTATAGTACTTTGGATCTGTTATCATATTTAAATTGATTTTTATGCATGATTTATTTAATTTTGAAAAATTAAATGTTATATTTATTTTTATGTGTAGTCATTCATTATCATAACTACATATATTTTTTTAGTACTATACATATGTTATCATTTATAAATTTCTTTTTCTACATGATTTTTTTGAAATATATGTTATGAAGTTATTTTTATTTGTTTAAATGACAGGAATTCCAAGGAAGAAGCATTTAATAGGTCCCATTAGACTCCCAATCGATGTTACCTTGACTAAAAAGACACATGATGATCCATTTTGATCCCTTCCTACAACATTTGGGACACCCTCCATTTCCCCCTTATCAGCATCTTTCACACCCTCTATCTCCCTCCTGTTAACCCTTATTCTCTATCCCATCTTCCTCTAGAAGATTACCTCAAGATTCAAAAGGTTCATCATGTAGTGAATCCAAAATGAGGGAACATGTGGTTTTTCCTATTTCAACATGAAGATATTGGAGGGTGTCAGTTATAGGTACAAATTTTAATGTGAATAAAGTCATTGAGATTTTTTATACTAATAACTATTTTTTTCCATAAAATATGGAAACAATGTTACTACCAAGATAATTATTAATAGTTTAGATGTATGAAGTCTGAATGGATTGAAGATATTTTTCCCATTTAATTATTATGGGGTACCCATAGATGACAATGTAGGATTATTTGGCCAGATTCTAAGCCAGTTGGTGGCTGAGCGGATTACCCTTCTGATTACATATTCCGATTAGAGGAATATACCTAAATATTGTAAGAATAAAGTATTTAATTCCTAGATAAAGTTAATTTTAATACATTATGACTCAAATTAATTCCATTAGTTAATAAAAAATCTAATATTTAAAAAATTAATCTCTTTGTACAAATGTTATTCTACTTACCATTTCTGATATTATCGCATGAAAGTGGGCATTGAAAATTTTGGGTAAGAAATTGAAAGATTTTAAATGGAGATTATGGAATGAACTTAATGATACATAATTGACCACTCAACAACAATATGATAAGGTACCAGAAGAGGTACCTAGAGAGCAATGGAAGGTGTTTATTGATAGTCATCACAATGTGAAATAAATGGTATTGAAAAACAAATTATTATATCAATATCATTATATATACATTAATATGACAAGGAGATGACATCACATAAATTACTATTAATCATGTGTTATTTATTTCTGGATGTTTCAAGAAAAAATGTTTTAGATTAAGCTAAACAAATCATCCCCCACATTGCCGGTTTAAAGAGTTTTTCAAGAAAAAAATCAACTATGGTAATATTTTAATTAGTTTAAGTATTTATAAGATAAAATTATCTATTTCTTATATTAAATTTTTTATTTATATTTTTTTAATATAGTAAAAGAATTTAGGGCACTAAGTATACTAAATAGAACTTTGGTTAGATATTCATACAAAATATGATGGGATTTATGTGAATGATCCTGCCAAAGAAGTTGGGATATGAATTCACTTTTCATTATAATAACTTATTATAATTTTTTACTTTTTTAATATTTATTTCTTTAAATATGATTGATATTTGATTTATAGGTAAAAATAAAAGAACTATGGAATTAAAATCCCACACAGTCCTTCTCAGTCTCCCAAGATGATCCAGTTAGTCAAGTCCTTGGGAAGGAGCATCTTGGTCATGTGCGTGGGATGGGTTCAAGACCAGTACCATCTGAGGTATTTGGCAGGTCATCAGGGTTTTTAGTTGTATATAATCATAATTATAGTTAATCCTTACCTAGAGATTCTCATAGGTAGTTTATGGAAATGAAAAAAAATTCAGGAATAGGGGAGCATAATCTAGTAATAGGGGGATCATATTCTAATACAGGATGTAAAGGTCATTGCTCTGAAGAGAGCATTAGTTGATTTATATCTGAAGATGATTGGATGTGTCCCTAGTGATATTGTGTCAATGGATGGTTTGAGTGAAAAGGTAAATCACACAACTTCATAATAATTTATTATAAAAACTTTTATTGGTTTTAAATTTAAATTTAAATACACAACACTATTTAATTTTCAAGCAAATTGTAATATAGGCGCTGCTGGCAGGGAGTGGAGATGGAGAAAAAGATAGTATCGATCTTAGTTTATATATTAGTAATGAGGGTTGAATTTGTATTCATTGATGGTGATTTTTAACTAAACTCTTGAACAACTAACACAATGATATAGTGATTGAGAAACCATGTTGAGGTTTGAGGTAGGGGATATATGTATTTCTCTTACATTTTATAAAATCTATATGTTTGGTTGGTTTTATATGTTTTCTTATAATTTTTCCCTTACAATCATCATTATTAAGATCTTCAGGTTTTTTTGTTTTAGTGATCCTTATTAAACTTCCACCTATTATTATTCTTTTCAAAATCTCTAGTCTCTTTTAACCATTTATGAAATTTCTTCAGTTCTGACTTCCACTTGGTAATTCACCAATAACAATTGTCTTAAAGCTCCAAAAAATCATATAATTTAATACATATTTTGGATCACCACTTCCTCATTTTAATTCATCACAGTAAAATATGATCCCTATGAGACTTAATCTCTTCCCCTCTATGGATTTTAGTCTCCTCACCTTGGTTTCCTCTTGGCCACTCAACATAATCATCTCTTTTATCTTCCTTATAATTCTCACTTTTCTGCTTTCTTTCTTCTTCTTTATCAAACCCTAATGACAATGGTGGTCTTTATATTACATAGGGTTCATTTAATATTGATATTTTTTATATATAGGGTTGATAAATCCTTATTACTAAACTAATATAGTGTTCCTCATCAAATATAGGTTGATTTCATCACTTTGGGGTATGTGTTTTTATACAACTCTATTTATTTGACATTCCATGGATGATTTAGTTTTCTAAAACTCACCTTTTATTCAATATCAACTTATATATCCCAATATTTATGAAGTTAAATAGGTTCACATTGTACTGATGTTTTCCAATCTTGATTTAAATGGGTTTTCTATTGGTTTCTATGTTTTACACATGTAGATAAATTTCATGTACAACATATATGTTTGATAAAATTCCTAAGTGGCACTTTTTGAAGAATTTTTAATCAAAGTGATGTTTCAATTTTATATTTAATTTCTAAATGATTCTAAATAATATTTTTTTTGGATTTAAGGTGTTTTCAATGATTTAAGGGATTTTTTGGTTATAATTTAATTTTTATCAAGACCCAATGTATTTCTTTGTTATGTTCCTTTGTTACCAAAATATTGATTTTTTTTCATGTCATTTGGTATGTTTTTATGATTTTCTATTCCTATATAAGATATTTTTGACATTTTGTATCAATTTTAATGATTTTATTTACTTTAAATGAGATTTTTAATGAATGTTTGATTTCAAAATTTTTTTCTAAGAAAGTTTTCTAAATTTTCAAAATGTTGATTAAAGATAAAATCCTGTTCAACACCTTGTACCAAAGGATTTATGATTATAATCTACACTTATGGTTTGATCCCCATTGTATTATTCTTATATTATTTGCGCATATTGTGAAATGAAATTGATTACTATTTGATGATTATGTAAAATTGAAAGGGGATTCTTATCAAAGGGTGATTGAAGGTGGATTGGGGAATATGATTTAATGTGTTTTATTGGTATTATGATATCACTTATGATATGTTTCCTCACTTAAACTAGATAGTTTCACAAGAACCCTGGGTATCTATGTGGGTGATAAAAAAAATTGGTTTTATAGTCATGTTGATACTTTGACTAGTATCCTATTGTGAATGACAATCTCAGGATATAGAGAGTGCCACCCAATGAGGGTAGGTTTGAGAAAGTTGGGAGGTTATTTGTTAGAAACGTCATCAATAGTTCATAAGATATTTCTACATGAGTATGTCTAGGATTGTCTCACTAGAACATATGGTATTTACCATGATATATAAAATTTTAAATATCTTTCTTATTTTTGAGTTTTGATTACATATTTAGTTACTTTATTTCTATTATTATATTACTTTCCCATGATTTTCATTATATTGAATATACTCTTACTTTCATCATTTCTATTCCTTTATAAATGGTATTTATTCATTATCATATGAAATTCATTATGTTACATGTTTCTTTTTAACATTATTTCTTTAGTTATGTCATGTTTTCCTTGGTTTAAGAATTTGGTTACTTTTTGGTGTTTTTTATGATTTAGTTTTCTCCTCATTTTATTTTCAAATGGATTTTAATTTAAATTAAAGACTAAATATTTGAAATAAATTTACCATTTTCTTTGGTTTCTCTTATTTATCCACCCTTTATGCATGTCTCTTGATATTTACATTTTTTTCAAGTTAGATATGTATAGACTATAATATGCCTTGTTTCATTTCTACTTATACCTGAAACTATTTAGTTTGATATGGATGGAAGTCCAACGTGTGAATGCACTATACTATGATTTTATCATTATATTAATGTTTATAATTCAATATTGGACTTTTTTTGGGGATTAAGTTTCTTTATCTTTAATTTTTTTAACAGCACTATATAACGGCGGTTTAAAGCACCGCAATATATGGTCATTTTTTTTAGAGATGGTTTAAACTGCCACTATATATGGTCAAATTTTTTTTAATTTAAGTTTAAACCATTGAAATATATTGTTAAATTTATTATAGGTTTAAACTTCTGCTAACTCCTTGCAAGTTTTTGAGAGGAAAAACCAAAACTAAAAATGAAATTACCGCTGCTAAAAAAGTGTTTCGTGAAACTTCCCCTAGAAATAATGCTAAATGGGTGAACCAAAAAAAGTTGGACGACTATTCAAAATTTATCATTGGTTTTAAAAAAACACCATAGAAACATTTGGTGGTGTTTTAAACTACTATCAAATAAAAAAATAATCACCATTATTCTTCTATTTTGTTGTAGTGAATCGATAACAAAACTAGTTCACATGACTCACACCAAACCAAACTATAGAATCAATAGCTAGATCATGTAAATAAAAATAATTTTATAACATTACACCAATATGTATATTTGGATCCTTTGGAACTAAATAAACTTGGTGTATGTCCCACATGTTTACAAGGAAAAATGACTAAAGCCTCATTTAGTGGAAAAGGTGAAAACGCCAAAGTGTTTATTGTGTTAGTTCATACTAATGTGTGTAGACAATTTACTATTTAAGAAATAGGTGGGTACTCATACTTCATAAATTTTACTAATTATTTTATGAGATATGGACATGTATACTTAATTAGGTATAAATTAGATTACTTTAAGAGATTCATAGAATATAAGAATGAATTTGAGAACCATCTTGGAAAGAAGATTAAGAAACTCCACTTAGAACATGGTGAAGAATATATTAATCAAGAATTAATTGATTATTTATGGGAGTTTGAGATTTTATCTCAACTCACTCCTCCTTATACACCTCAATGAAACACTGTAAGTGAAAAGAAGAACCACACCTTGTTAGACATGGTAAGATCAATGATGAGTCATATGTGTCTTTTATTATACTTTTGGGGATATGAATTAAAAAAACAAAAATAATAAAATAATTTATAAATAAAGTGTCATATTATATCCCATACCAATTATGGAGTGGAAAGAAACCTGTGTTTTTGTACTTACACGTGTGGAGTTGCGAAGTGTTTTTTAAGGCCTAAACTGATAACAAAATTGTACCCTGAGGTACAAAGTGTACCTTTATTGGATATACCAAGTAAACAAGGGGATATTAACTATATAAAACCTTATATAAAAAGGTAATAGTGTCAAGATACACCATATTACTTAAGAGGTATAACATCTCAAAAATAGATAGTGGGAGCAAGATAGACTTTGACGAAGTCCAAGATCAAGGTACACATGAGTTAACATAGAAAAAATTCCACAAATCTCAATGTAAGATGAAGTTATATAAATACAAGTACTTTATATGAGTATAAGAGAAGTTATATAACTATAATGATATGGTTTTATAGTCACCAAGGATAGTGACTTGTTATTAGTTGATAATAATGATCTTATAACCCACAAAAAAAAAAAAAATCAGGAAGTGGCACAAATATTTCCAAGTGGAAAGAATCTATGAATTTTGAAATAGAATAAATGAACCAAAACCAAGTATATATTTTGGTATATACTCCAGTGGATGTAAATCCCATTGGTTTTAAATGGGTATTTAAAAAGAAACAGGATATGGATGGACAAGTCAGTACTTATAAGGCCTTACTGGTTGAAAAAGGGTTCAAATAATGTCAAGGTATAAACTATAATGAAACCTTTTCACCAGTTTCTATGCCTAAATACATAAGAATTATACTTTCCATTATAGATTTACATGGCTATGATATTTGGAAAATGGATTTCAAAACAAACTTACTTAATGGGAACCTTTAGGAAGATGTCTGTATGAAACAACCTGGAGGGTTTGTGACTCCAAAGGATGCCAACAAGGTATGAAATTTCAAAGATCTATTTATGGATTAATTAAATAATATAGGTTATGGAACATTTGTTTTAATGAAGCCATAAAATAATTTAGTTTCATAAATAATGAATTTGATACTTGTGTCTATAAGTAGTTTAGTGGGAGTGCAACCATTTTCTTAATAGTATATGTTGATGACATAATTATTATTGGAAATGGAATAATATTATTATAGTTAGTCTAGGACTAGTTGAATAAATGATTCTCCATGAAGGACCATGGTGAAGCAGTATATATTCTTGGGATCAAGATCCATTGGGATAGATCCAAGAGGTTTATTGGCCTAAGTTAAGGTACATATATTAATAAGATTCTAAAGATATTTAGTATAGAACAATCTAAGATGGGATTGTTTACAATGTCACATGACATTAATATTTCTAGGAAAACATGTCCCTAGAAACACGAGGAAAGATAAAGGATGAAAAAGATTCTATATGCATCATCGATTGGGCCAGTCATGTATTTTATGATATGTACTAGGTTTGATGTTTCCTATTCCTTGAGTGATGTAGAAAGATATGAATCTAACACAGGTGACTACCATTGGATAGAAGTCAATACTATCCTTAATTATATGGTGTATACTAAGAATATATTTTTGGTTTATGGAGGAGATGAGTAACTAGTCATCAGAGGATATGTAGATGCTAGTTTCCAAATAGATAAATATGATCTGAAATAACATAAGAGACACATATTCAATATTAATAGAGGTGTTGTGACCTAGAAGAGCTCAAAGAAATATATGATCAAAAATTATATACTATATTATGAGTATATTATGGTTTATGATGTAGATAAATAATCAATTTGGATATTCAAATTCATCCAATAGTTTGGTGTGGTACCTAGTATTAAAGATCCTATCACACACTATTGTGATAATACTATAATGGTGGCCCTTTCTAAGGATCTAAGGTCACATCAGTGGATGAAGCACATACTTAAGAAATATTATCTCTAGATGTATTTTTCTCAAAGAGGTGAAGTTGTAGTGATTAGAATATCCATGGAAGATAATGTAGTGGACTCCTTGATGAAAGATTTAACTCAGCAGAAACATGATCATTATGTGATGTCCAGCTGACTGAAAATTATAGGTAGTTGGATCTCATCCAAGTGCGACACTATTGGATTTTTTTCCAGGACTAACTATCTTTTACTTTAATTACATGTATTATATGTTTTTCATTGTTCTATATGACTTTAATGTAATAATGTCCTAGAGTACCAATCACGTTGATAAGGTCATATCATTTCCTACTATGATGAGATCCTTGAAATTACATGATGATATTCTTAAATATATTTCTACAGTTTTATAACATTCTATAATGGGGAACATATTATATTTATTGTTAGGTGCAATTAATCATAATTAAATGAGACTTATTCTCATGAAGTTCTCACTTAGTAATCTCTAAGATGTGAGATTATAAGAACAAACCCACCAATATGAATTTTTCATGTTTATGTGTCATCATATATTCCTATATTCAAGTATGTGTAATGGTCCTTAGACTTTAAGATTATTATTAATACATGTCATGAATCATGAACTTTAGATTTACTGACTAAAATCGTGATGCCATATGTTCACTGGAAGTAGGGTATATTGGGTGAAACATGAATGACATTTTTAATGGATAAATTGTGGAAGGATTTATCCCTTATATATTTATGGAAGTTTATATATTGAAACTTTTATTGAAATGGAACCATTGCATTAAATTCTATATACATGGTCTATTGATGTGTTTATTTTAGATAGTCAAAGAAATATGTATCAATCACATAGGTTGACGACACTTGTATGAAATTTTTTTGATATGGTATTTTAAAAAAGGGATTATATTACATAGTAATCATTCATATGTGGTTGTCTATGTTGTGATATTATGTTCTTTAACTTGGGTTACTTAACCCATTACTAGAAAATAATCTTAGACATTAAGCACGTCTTCACATTGCCAACGAGAATAAACCCTAGAGGGTCACACACTAATCATTTTCATTGATCTTGATTAAATTCTATTTGAATTTAATTATTAGAATAAATATTATTATCAAGGCTGAGGAATAATTTTATTCAAGTTTTATTGATCTCAAATATTTAATAAATGTTTATTCTCCAGACTGTGATTAAAATTTTAATTATAGATAAATATTTTATTAAATATTTATTCATGTATTCGATAAATGTTGATAAGGAAAAATGAAATAAGATCATATCCAACGATAAATATTAATTTAAAAACTGGTAAAATAATATTTATCACTGTTCCTTTTAGAATAATCCATAAAATAATAATATTATTAATATTATTATAGAATGAGGCCAGTAATGGTTTATTATATTATTTAATGTCCGATACACAATTAAATAATATTTTAACATAATCCCTAACTCTATAAATAGGTAGTTATGTCTATTGTGTAGGGTTAATTGATAACTAAGAATTTTTTCACACAATAAACTTATCTCTTGATTCTTACTTCTCTCATCTTCTGAGGAATGAGAAGAAATCCTTCAAGCTTAAAGGATCTTAAAGAAATCAAGATGAACAATGAAAGAGGATCAATACACCACATTAGTACCCAAATATCAATCAATGTCATTTATAGATCAAAGAATCATGTGTGTATCACTACTAGAGGGAATCTACACTTGGGTCCTATAAGCGTAATAAAGGTAATTTGAAAAGGGTTTCAAATGATCAAAATCCTCATCAACAAAAGATCATAATATGAAACAATATTTATTTAGATATAATTAATTTAATTATAAATTTTTTGAGAAAAATATCCTTTATTTGGGTTCTAGGAATCCTTTTCAATATTCTATGGAAAAATCTCATTGGTCATGATGTTTATGTCTTTCATAATTTTTGAATGATCCATAAAATATAATAAAAACCTTTATGGTTATTCACACACCAGGAACTTTTACTGCAGCCTGAACCTTCACCTTCTTCCCAATGGGCCTCTCTGTTAACTCCCATGTTTTGAACACATAACTGGAATCAATTTCATCCCTCATGTCTAACTCCAATTATTTTGAGTCCTTCAAACTTCTTCTGTCATTTGAGATTTTGGGCTCTCCCTTGTATGTTAGAAGTAATAAATGAAAAGTATCACCATAATTTTTCATAGGAAATGTAGAGACCCAAGCTTGATGTACATGGACATTACATTAATTTTTCGGAATACATAATACATACCAAAAAATAACACACAAGGAGCGTAATAGTTTAGTGTCTTTGGAAACTCAGAAAAATAATCTTCTAATCATGGTGAAAGATCTTCAACATCTCCCATAAAGAACTTCCCCTTTTGTTTTCTTACCTAAATACTTTCTTTATATCTTGGGGAAAAGAAAACATAAAAAGTGTGAGCTCAAATTCTCAGTAAGGGTAAACATAGAGAACATAAAACAATCCATAAACATTTGAATGCAAAATCTTGAACATAAAATCTAAACATCAAAATCTTGAAAAAGAAATAAATCTTGGAAGTACGTAAGGCATATATCATAAAGGAACATCAATCATGATAAAATAGCATGGGAATAAAACATGTAATTGTGGAAAACCATTAAGCACATGATATGATTTCCATAGTAGCCAAGGCATTGCAACCAAGACCATCTTAGTGGACAAAGTCCCTTTCTGAATCGAGTTCACTCTTCGTTCCAGTACTATAACACTAAACTAGATTAACTTACCATTACAGCCATGTCTATGTCATGAGATATAAATCTTTACCCAATGAATTGGAGGGAGATATAGGTCCCACCCATCTCATAATGAAATCATTATTACGTGTGCCACAACATAAACAAAAATCATTCATCATAACCCAAATAATAAAATGGGTTTCATAAACATCATCCCATCATAACATAATATATATAAAACAAATGGATATCATTTCATTATAAGAAAAGTGAAACAATGTAAATCATAGAGACATTATACTTGAAACATACACATATGAAATAATGTCATCTTAGATGGAAAATGGTTTTGATAAAACACTTGAAATGAATTCTTGAGGAAAATATCCTTTCTTCTTCAAAATCATTTTATTTTCACAAAATACCATGAAATTTTAAAAGAAAAGGATTTTGTTGAAAATAGTCATGAAATATTGTAGAGCAAGCTTCATGAAAATAAGGCGTTATAAAACCGTAAAAATCCGTTCATGCCGTATAAGTTAAAAAAACATTCTCCTCGTACTTTTAACGAAAAAGTCAAAAAGTACCTCATATGGTAAACAAAAGAAAGATTCCTTACATACCATGTAGTAAAAGTAAAAATGGGTAAAAAGGACTTTAAAAATACATGAAACCATTTTTATAAAATAGGGACATGAATGATAAATATAACCCCAATAAATACTTACGAATAAACAATCTCGGATAAAAACGAGATTGGAAAAGTTATCCCTTACCTTAGGTCCGATATGCTTCGTATGTATCCGAAACTCCTGTATAATGATTTAAATAATGTCATTGACTTATTATAGAATCATATTCATTGTTATGATATCATATATGGTTCACTTATGACTTTATATTACCCGTTCTTTTGTAAATTCTATGTTAAAGCAGTGTTTTGGGTAAAATCGTTTTATTTATCGTACGTGTTTGGACTTGTTGTTATTGATATTATTATTACTTATATAATTTTTTAGTTACTTACATAATCAAAATAATGATTTATATATCATATATATTCATTATATATATATATATAATAGATAGATAAATGAAATGAAATACACAGTTCATGGAGACGGTAGGCCGTACGTACGCATGAACGCAGTTTTCCTTTCCTTATTGACTTGAATTGAAGTAAGTAGATAGAATATATATATATAAATAAATCCAGTAGCTTTATAATGTCATATATTTAATTATTATTTATTACATATACTTTATAATCATTCTTGAATGGTTAACATGGAGAATGAATCTCATCGCGTCGTGGAGACGATAATCCGTACGTACGCACGAGCGATGATACCGTTCCCATAATTATTGAATTGAATTGGAGTGGATGATATAATATCTCAGAATATGTATGATGTTATAATAACTATATATAGTAATTCTTTACACCATTATACCCATCCAAGTAAGGTGGTGGTGGAAAAACAGATTACACCACGGCGTGGAGACGATATTCCGTACGTACGTACGCACGGTGATTTCGTTTTCCGTAGGATGGATATAAGGTGAAATGGGATTTTTTCATATTTATAATAACATATAAGTATATTAGTGATACTTATTTTATTACTTTATAATGAAACAACTAAAGAATAAAATGTTGAAGAAGAAAGAAACTTGAAAGAATCGGTAGAAGAGATTACCTCTTCTTCGACGCACCTCTTTTAAGCTTCTTCTTAAGGCACTGGAGTTGGTCTTTTTAGGAGACCAGAACCTCTATAATGTTTATAGGGAAGTTGAAAAGGTAAATGTACAAAGTTTGGCTGATCTTGAAGGCTCAAAATTTTGTAAAGAGAAGAGGGAGGAGGTGCCCTTTTATAAGGGAGGAGAGGGGCACCTTAGGAAAAACTTAAAATATTATATTATAATAAAGTCATATTCGGTTTATAATAGCTCCAAATTGATTTATTTCGAATATAAAGTGGGGATGGGTCTAAATACTCTCAACCAATAAGTTTTAGACAAGTTTAGGTTACTATTTTAACCTTATCATTTAGATTTAACTCTAAGTTAAATAATTTAACCTTTACCGTATCTTCTTGTTTTCTTACACTATATGGTTAATAAACTTACTATAACAAGACAAAATAACCCCAAGTGGTTCATTATTAATATATATAACCTTATTTAAGTCATTTTAATGAACCTCAGATTTTTATAAATAGAATATCAATTAATAATATAATATTTGTTTTAAAAACTATTTTATGTCAATTTTGACACTATTTGGTAATTGATTTTTGTGAAAATTATAAAAGCAATATTATTTAAAACAATGTTAATTTAATCAATACTAACAATTAATATTAACCTATAAAATTAGTGGAATTTATAAAAAGTCTTAAATTACATTTATTTGGGTATTTATAACATCAATTATGTTAATATTTCATTAATAAGGTAATTACTGCATCATCATTGTGTCATAAATAAATTAAATTATTTAATGTCTAAAAATTATAAATAAAATACCATTATGTAGTAAATATTTTTATATTTATAATGAATATTTATAGTCGAATTTATCTTATGTATAACCCTATATTAAAAATGTTTTAGTTATTAAACTTTGATTTTAACTCTTTTAACTCTTCTTTGAATTAAATAATGATAAATATCCTAATCTAATCCAAGTGGACCTAAATGATAATATTATATTCCTGAGGTTGTTTTCTATCGAATTATACCTATACAATAGAATTAGGACACGTGTTAGGGTAATAATAATATCATTTTTACCCTTAATTACCCTATTTACTTTTAACCGTGGTAAATAAAAGTAAAAAGTTACTATTCACCAAAAATTATTTTTATCTTATTGAACCACATTTTAATCCTTGATATTAACAGTATCTCTCATAATTTTGAAATTCCACTCACAAAAATGGTAAATTTAAGATTTATGTAAATTTGCAAATGCTCCTAGGAGGTGGGTAAAAGACGGTAAAAATTCAATAAAATTTTTATATATCTAAAACTCTTATAAAATGACTCCAATGAATTACATTGAACTTATATAGTTATTATGTATCTATTTTGACCTAAAATAAATTTAAATAAAATAAATTATTATTTAAATAAAAATTCGGTTTTAACCAATAACTCAGTGTTTTTCACTATTCATCAAAAATTGAAAGTTTTCAGAAAAATACAAAAAATTCACCCTAGGCTAATTTCGATATTCCAAATCCAAAAATGAAGTCCATTTTGAAAAATAAGATTTATAAAATTTCAAAAAGTGGGTATTACTATTCATAACAGTTAGTTTATATAATATTTTAATAATGTATCTTTGTTTAGTGAAACTCGGTATTGCGTACAACACACGCTATCGTGGAAGGTCGCGATTGCGTGTAATGTAAGACAAGTCAGGTTTGCCTTTAGTGCAAGATTACTTTGTTGTTGCGTATAATAGAATACAACCATATTTCATTTATACATTGAATATATATATATATACACTCAATGTTGCGTAGAATAAATTCTATCAAACGAACTTGAAATTGTGTGTAACACGATCCAAGATTAGTGTTGCGTATACTGCAAGATAATACGGTGTTGCATATAGCACCAGATAATATTGGTGTAGCATACAACACAAGACATCAAATAAATTAAAAATAATACTTCTCATAAAATCTCGGGGTGTTACATTCTACCCCCCTTAAAATGAATTTCGCCCTCGAAATTCGTCAGGGTTATAAATCAATTACTACTTGAAAGTTTCTTTCATAGAAACCCACATCATAAAAAGGAATACTAAAACTAAATTTTAAAAACTAATGTATGAAACGTAACGGTTACCCAAATTAACTTATCCCTGGGTTTCCACATAGGAGAACATAGGTGCAAATATGGATATGGAAGAGAAATCTAACCGTCAAGTTCTGATGGAGAGTGGTAGAGAACATGGCTATGAAAAAGACAACAATCACAAAGCCATAAATTTGTGATGATCTAAGGTACCATCTGATTAATCAGATATGAGAGTACTAGGAAAACATTTTTCATTTTCAAGATCATTTCCCTAACATTGATGAATTTTTACATATGGAGAAATACTTACTTGATTTCAGTGTAATATCATCGTTGGTCATTCCATGAACAATTTCCACTTCATCTCTATTTAATGAAATGAAGTTGAATTTGTCATTCATGAAGTGATAGCAGATCATGTGATAGAATGATAAGTCACCCCATCTATTTCTATCACAAAATGGTTAGCATAAGTTATTAAATATACATAAGTCCATCTATGGTGAGATTAATCGTATATGATTCCAAAAATGGACTTATACTTAATCTATCATACCGTGTAATAAAATAAAACTAGTTTATACTAACTAGAGACTTTCTTTAGGCCATTGGTAGGTAATAAAGGCCGGTCGCACTTCGGTTGTGGGTTCGATTCTCGCAACCTTGTTCGATGCGATGGGTTGTCGCCTGTCCTGCAGGTTGTCCCTTTTTCTAAAACTACACTATTATAACATTCCATAAATAATATCGAAAAAAAGTTCTATCCTTAAACAATAATATCTAATGTACAACATAATCCATTCCAATCTTTAAGCTTATCCAAAATACATATATCCAATCTCATAGTATAAAGAAAACGATTACTTGAAATGTCACATAACAAGCACGCGAATACCATAATTTATCCCCCATATATCATAAGATATATCTTGTTGGTCACATTCCAAACATGTGAATACCTTAATCATGTATTCTTTTGAAACATGAATTACTATATAACCTTAGTGAAAACATGAGTGCTGTCAAAAGTTAACTCTTTCCACATACCAAAATCCTAAAATTTGTATATACTCAAACCATGATATCACTTTGTTCTTATATCAGTCATGGGCTCATGAATACTATCAAACATTTAATTTTCTCCTTATCCAATCATTATGCGCATATCATCTGATTTCCAAAATATTTGAATTACTTTTCGTGGTTACCGGTACCATATAATTATTGAAAACCATAATAAACCAATACATAGATATTCCAATATTCTACAATACTATAAATTAGATTCCACAACATTATTTCGGAATCCTGTTTCACAAACACATAATCATTCCACTACATCATTGTCATACTCAACACTACCAATAGTGATCGCATGTGACTTCCCTTTTTATTTTGCCTTAAGAGGTTTCTCAAGTCGATCATCATTAACCCTTGGATTAGGGCATTGATTAACATAATGCCCCATTTCCTTGCACTTGAAGCATTGAAGTATTGGTGGTGCATCCTCTACAGTATTTTCTTTATTCAGATCTTTAGCAACCCTTTTTCCATTACTTCGACACTCAGATGCTCAATGAAATTATTTTCCACACTTAAAAACATTTTCTAGTCCCTTTAATACAATCTCCACCATGCTTCTTTCCACACTTTGATCATGAAGAAACATTCATCTTCTTTTCACCATTATTTTGAGATTTCTCCTTGAACTCCATCTTTCGTTTCTTTTCAAAAACCATGAGATGGATTTGTAACACCAACTTCCATTTCTACCTTGATAGCACAACACACAATTTCTTCATAGCTACTGAAGTATCTTATAGATAATTCCCTTTGAAGACTTGGTTTTAAGCCACTGAAGAATTGATCAACTTTACTTTTAGGTTGGATGATAAATACAGATTCATACCTTTCAAGCCTTGTAAAATTCACTTTGTATATACCAACATATTCATCATCCTTTTTCTTAAACTCAAGGAAATCCTTTTCCATCTTTGTTCGAAGAATACGAGGGAAGTACTTATTGAAAAATAAGTTCTTGAAATCATCCCATTCTATGGATTCAATTTCATCTCGGGGCCTCGTATTCTTAATTAGAGTCCACCATTGATCTGCTTCACCTTCTAAATGGTAAATAGCCAGAATGACTTTTTCATGTTCCAAACAGCAAAGTATGGAAAATATATTTTCAATGGTACTGATCCATTGTTCAGCAACAAGTGGATCAGAAGACCCACTGAAAGAAGGTGTATGTCTCCTCATGAAGGACTCAATAGAATATTGTTCCCTTCTATGCTCATTTGGAAGTCCAGAATGATTCATAGCTTGTGTAAGTATAACAATAAGATTTTTCACTCCATATCCCATAAAATTGGTTTGTTTAGGAGGACAATCATTGAATTTTCCATTACATTGATCAACATGGTTCCTTCGGGTTCCATCCATCGTTTAAAACGCAAAAAGAATAGTTTGAGAGGCAAAAATCATGCTAGGGAAAAAAACATAATAAAGGGGAAGTACCTTCAATATATAACATCTTAGGGTTAATTATAATATTGTTACCATAATTCTAGGACTATAACCTATACTTATACATAACCTTAGGGACATCCCTAGACATACCTTAGAAATATCTTCTAGGGATATCACTAAAGTTTTCGCATCCTAGTTTCCAAAGGTTAACTAAACCTTTCTTCTGATACAAACTATAGAGACCCAAGCATGAAGTACATGGAAATTACATTAATTTTGCGGAATACTTAATACATACCAAAAAATAACACACAAGGACCGTAATAGTTTAGTGTCTTTGGAAACTCAGAAAAATAATCTTCTAATCATGGTGAAAGATCTTCAGCATCTCCCATAAAGATCTTTCCCTTTTGTTTTCTTACCTAAAACATTTCTTTATATCTTGGATAAAAGAAAACATAAAAAGGGTGAGCTCAAATTCTCAGTAAGGGTAAACATAGAGAACATAAAACAATCCATAAACATTTGAATGCAAAAACTTGAACATAAAATCTAAACATCAAAATCTTGAGAAAGAAATAAATCTTGAAAGTACGTAAGACATATATCATAAAGGAACATCAATAATGATAAAATAGCATGGGAATAAAACATTTAATTGTGGAAAATCATTAAGCACATGATATGATTTCCATAGTATCCAAGGCATTGCTACCAAGACCATCTTAGTGGACAAAGTCCCTTTCTGAATCGAGTTCACTCCTCATTCCAGTCCTGTAACACTGAACTGGATTAACTTACCGTTCCAGCCATGTATATCGCATGAGATATAAATCTTTACCCAATGCATTAGAGGGAGATATAGGTCCCACCCATCTCATAATTAAATCATTCTTACGTGTACCAAAACATAAACATAAATCATTCATCATAACCCAAAGAATAAAATGGGTTTCATAAACATCATCCCATCATAAAATAATCCATATAAAACAAATGGATATAATTTCATTATAAGAAAAGTGAAACCATGTAAATCATAGAGACATTATACTTGAAACATACACATATGAAATAATGTCATCTTATATAGAAAATGGTTTTGATAAAACACTTGAAATGAATTATTGAGGAAAATATCCTTTCTTCTTCAAAATCATTTTATTTTCAAAAAATTCCATGAAATTTTAAAAGAAAATTATTTTGTTGAAAATAGTCATGAAATATTGTAGAGTAAGCTTCATGAAAATAAGGCGTTATAAAACCATAAAAATCCATTCATGCCGTATAAGTTAAAAAAACATTTTCCTCGTACTTTTAACGGAAAAGTCAAAAAGTACCTCATATGGTAAACAAAAGAAAGATTCCTTACATACCATGTAGTAAAAGTAAAAATGGGTAAAAAGGTCTTTAAAAATACATGAAACCATTTGTATAAAATAGGGACATGGATGATAAATATAACCCCAGTAAATACTTACGAATAAACAATCTCGTATAAAAACGAGATTGGAAAAGTTATCCCTTACCTTAGGTCCGATATGCTTCATACGTATACGAACCTCCTGTATAATGATTTAAATAATTTCACTGACTTATTACAGAATCATATTCATTGTTATGATATCATATATGGTTCACTTATGACTTTATATTACTCGTTCTTTTGTAAATTCTATGTTAAAGCAGTGTTTTGGGTAAAATCGTTTTATTTATCGTACGTGTTTGGACTTGTTGTTATTGATATTATTATTACTTATATCATGTTTTACTTACTTCCAGAATGTAAATAATGATTTACATATCATATATATTCAGTATATATATATAATAGATAGATAAATGAAATGAAATACACCGTTCATGGAGACGGTAGGCCGTACGTACGCATAAACGCAGTTTTCCTTTCCTTATTGACTTGAATTGAAGTAAGTAGATAACAAATATATATATACATAAATCCAGTAGCTTTATAATGTCATATATTTCATTATTATTCATTATTTATACTTTATAATCATTCTTGAATGGTTAACATGGAGAATGAATCTCATTGCGTCGTGGAGACGGTAATCCGTACGTACGCACGAGGGATGATATCGTTCAAATAATTATTGAATTGAATTGGAGTGGATGATATAATATCTCAGAATCAGTATGATGTTATAATAACTATATATAGTTATTCTTTACACCATTATACCCATCCAAGTAAGGTGGTGGTGAAAAAATATATTACACCACGGCGTGGAGACGGTATTCCGTACGTACGTACGCGCGATGATTTAATTTTCCGTAGGATGGATAGAAGGTGAAATGGGGTTGTTTAATATTTATAATAACATATCATTATATTAGTGATACTGATGTTATTACTTTATAATGAAACAAATAAAGAAGAAAATGTTGAAGAAGAAAGAAACTTGAAAGAATCGGTAGAAAAGATTACCTCTTCTTCGATGCACCTCTTTTAAGATTCCTCTTAAGGCACTAGAGTTGGTATTTTTAGGAGACCATAACCTCTATAATGTTTATAGGGAAGTTGATAAGGGAAATGGGCAGGGTTTTTACGATCTTGAAGGCTCAAAATTATGTAAAGAGAAGAGGGAGGAGGTGCCCTTTTATAAGGGAGGAGAGGGGCACCTTAGGAAAAACTTAAAATATTATTTTATAATAAAGTCATATTTGGTTTATAATAGCTTCAAATTGATTTATTTTGAAGATAAAGTGGGTATGGGTCGAAATAATCTCAACCAATAGGTTTTAGACAAGTTTAGGTTACTATTTTAACCTTATCATTTAGATTTAACTCTAAGTTAAATAATTTAACCTTTACCGTGTATTCTTGTTTTCTTACACTATATGGTTAATAAACTTAAAACAACAAGACAAAAGAACCCTAAGTGGTTCATTATTAATATATATAACATTATATAAGTTATTTTTCCAAACCTTAGATTTTTAGGAATAGAATATCAATTAATAATATAATATTTGTTTTAAAAACTATTTTATGTCAATTTTGACACTATTTGGTAATTGATTTTTGTGAAAATCACAACAGCATGACTAGTTCGAAAAATGTTAATTGAATCAATAATAACATGTCATATTAACCTATAAAATTATCGGGATTCATAAAATGTCTCAAATTACATTTATTTGGGTATTTATAACATCAATTATGTTAATATTTCATTAATAAGGTAATTACTGCATCTTGATTGTGTCATAAATAAATTAAATTATTTAATGTCTCAAAATTATAAATAAAATACCATTATGTAGGAAATCTTTTTATATTTCTAATGAATATTTATAGTCAAATTTATATTATGTATAGCCCTATATTAAAAATGTTTTATTTATTAAACTTTGATTTTAACTCTTTTAACTCTTCTTTGAATTAAATAATAATAAATGTCCTAATCTAATACAAGTGGACCTAAATGATAATATTATATTACTAAGGTTGTTTTCGGTCGAATTATACTTATCCAATATAATTAGGATATGTGTTAGGGTAATAATAATATCGTTTTTACCCTCAATTACCCAATTTACTTTTAACCGTGGTAAATAAAAGTAAAAAGTTACTATTCACCAAAAATTATTTTTATCTTATTGAACCACATTTTACTCTTTGATATTAACCGTGTCTCTCGGATTTTATAAATTCCACTCATAGAAGCGGTAAAATTAAGATTTATGTAAATTTGCAAATGCTCCTAGGAGGTGGGTAAAAGACAGTAAAAATTCAACAAAATTTTTATATATCTGAAACTATTATAAAATGACTCAAATGAATTACATTGAACTTATATAGTTATTATGTATCTATTTTGAACTAAAATAAATTTAAATAAAATAAATTATTATTTAAATAAAAATTCGGTTTTAACCAATAACTCAGTGTTTTTCACTATTCATCAAAAATTGAAAGTTTTCAGAAAAATACCAAAAATTCACCGTAGGCTAATTTCGATATTCCAAATCCAAAAATGAAGTCCATTTTGAAAAATAAAATTTATAAAATTTTAAAAAGTGGGTATTACTATTCATAACAGCTAGTTTATATAATATTTTAATAACATATCTTTGTTTAGTGAAACTCAGTATTGCGTACAACACACGCTATCATAGAAGGTTGCGATTGCGTGTAATGAAAGACAAGTCAAGTTTGCATGTAGTTCAAGATTCTTTGTTGTTTCATATAATAGAATCCAACCATATTTCATTTATACATTGAATATATATATACACACACTCAATGTTGCGTAGAATAACTTCTATCAAACGAACTTGAAATTGTGTGTAACACGATCCAAGATTAGTGTTGCGTATCCTGCAAGCTAATACAATGTTGTGTATAGCGCAAAAAAATATTGGTGTAGCGTACAACATAAGACATCAAATAAATTAAAAAGAATACTTCACATAAAATCTCAGGGTGTTACAGGAAATATCTAACCAATAGATCTCCTCACTTGTCGCTATTTTTGACCTCCTTCTAGTACTATAACTTTTAGAGTATGAACTTTTGATGCTTAAGATTTAACGATCCTTGAATTATCCAATGTAACTGACCTGGGAAGAACCATCAGAATTTTTCAGCTTTCTTCTAGTAACTCCATTGGATTTAAAACCCTAAATCAAACCATTGGGTCTAAAGCCAAAATTCCACACAACCTCATACATTCCTCCTTGTACGAAATAGGTTATCAACTAGTGGTGAGGCCCAAAAGAAAATTGTGGTGATACTATGGACTTTGAACTAGGTAAACATCATAGTATAATAAAGGAAGTGATAAAAATGATCAACAATAATGACTATATAAAAAAATAATCAGATTAGTAGTATAAACAAAGGTACCAACCCATGCAGTATCAATATGGCATGTTAGATAGATAAAAAAAAATAAGAAAAGGGATCCCCTAGGCAGTGGATCAATGTAAAAAATAAAGAATATTAATATAATGATAGAAAAAATCCAACCTCAGGACCATCCTACAGTACTACATACTTCTTTTATCCTTCTCAATCATCCACCATAGGGCCCTTTCCCTTCACTGAATCCCTCATCATGAAATATAAAAACACACCAAAATTCTCAAGTAGGGTGTGGTACAAGACTCTATAGGTTATCACCAATGACCTATAACATAAGTACATAAGATATGATGGTACATGATATGAAAGTAAACACAATATATATAAGCAACAATATAACACACAATCACAAAGATATAATCTAGGTCTTCAGAGATCCTCTCAACCTACTCCGACTCCATACCAGAAAGAACATCGACCGGCTTCCTAAAACATCCCCCTTGATGGGATAGTCTCAAAAATTTCTGATGTATCCCCCTTGAATAGATAGTCTAATGCATGATGACCTCTCATATAACACATACCTCTAGGGGGATAGTCCATTAGGCTCAACCTGCATTCTCAACTACAAAAGATAAAAGAAAAACACATGATACAAGATACAAATGATATATTAAACATCATGTCAAATTAAGCAAGTATCATAACCCTCACAACCCACATGCAAGAAACACAAGCATATGCCTCAGGACTACGTAGGAACACATCATGTGGTTAGGAATCATATATAGTTCTCATGGGGCTACACATGCACTCCAAAAATCATGCAAAAATCTTGTATAAAATATGCACTAAAGTCAAGGGATTCCAAACTTAGGTGTAACAATGATTTTATAGAAAGGGTCACTATTTGAGTCCAAAATGACCATCAAATCTTGCGGAGATCTAATTGCAACAATGATCTAGGTCCTATTGATGTACCAATGCCAATTCCCTGAATTTGGGTGTCAATTCGGATTGGAAGCACATGATCGATCCATCTTTTGGGAATCAAATGAAGGAGATAGAAGGGAAGTGAGGGATCTAAAATTTTTATAAAGTGATCTTATGTTGTTGAGAATAGAATATATCAAGATAGAATAATAGAAAAAGGAGTAAAAGTTGGGTTTTTAAAAACACCACATAAAGTGGAAGGATTTACTATGCCCCAAATGATTCCATTAGTGGGTCGATGGCTACTAGGTAGATTAACTTCTACCCAAGAGCCACACCATACAACCTATAGATTTTGGGAACAATTATCTCTATAAAGGATCCTCACCGATGAGTTAGTGGGACTACTGTAGCATGAAAAGCTACAAAAAATCCATTGGACTAGCCTCAACTAAGTTCCAACCACCCAAACACATATAAACCACCTCAAAACACATAAAAATAATTCAAATTATTCATATAACTTAAAATAGAGGTGTCATAGTTATCCCCTATTATGAATTCTCATCCTTAGAAATTATTCCCTTAGGTTTTCTTGAACAACTTAGGCCACTGCACTTGAATGTCTATTTTTTGTTCCCACGTTTCTTCTTGAATATTCCTATACCGCCACTAATCCAAAACAAGAGGGAAATTTTTCCCTCACATTACCATATCACTATATTCCACTAACTGAACTGGAAGCTCCACAAAATATGTGCCTGGATCCAGCTCAACATTTTCATAGTTGAGAACCTGTGCATGATCAGGCCCATGCCTCCAAATCTAATACATATGGAACACATTATGCATACCTTGGTCATGTGGAGTAAGATCCAACTGATATTTCACTATCTCGATGTGTTGGATGACCTAAAATGGCCCAATGTACCACAATACCAACTTTTTATGTTTCCTCAAAAGCATATGACCTAACTGATGGGACACCCAAAATAAAACCTTATTTCCCATAGAAAACTCTAATGGTCATCTCCTCAGGTTGACATTAAACCACTGCCTATTCTAAGTCGTAACCATCCTTTTCTGAATCAACTGCACCCAATATATGGTATCCTATACTATACTCGGCCCAAAAATTGAAGACTCACCTACCTCATGCTAGTATAGAGGTGAATGAAATAGCATCCCATACAAAGCCTCAAATAGAAACATCTAAATTGAGGACTGGAAGCTGTTTTTGTAGGAAGAATCAACCAGATCCAAGTGATTGTACTAAGCCCCTCCCAAGTCCATAATACACATATGAAGAATATCCTCTAAATTTTTGATCATTATCTTTGACTAATCATCAATATGAGGATGAAAGGATGTACTTAGCTTCAACTGAGTACCCATCACCTTTTTCCAGACCTACTAAAACTGTGACGTGAACTGTTCATCTCGGTAAGATACCACTCTCTAAGAAACACCATGAAGCCAGAAAATCTCTTGAATATATATCTTTCCTAGATCATTCACTGAGTTATTATATCAATTCAATATAAGGTGACCCACCTTGGTCAATCGATCTACTACCACCCAAATGGAATCTCAACCTCTTTAGGACCTGGGTAACCCTGTCATGAAGTCTATCATCACCTCATCCCACTTACACATAGGAACTAGAAGTGGTTTGAGAAACCCTATAGGTCTTTGATGCTCAACCTTAAACTTTTAACACATTATACAATGAGAGAAAAAACTTACAATGTCTCTTTTCATGCTAGGACACCAGAATTTTGTTCGATATTGTGATACAATTTGGTTGATTCTAAGTGAATTTACCACTATGAAGAATGAAATGTTTTCATCAGATCAACTCTCATAGAAGATGTAACCATCAACCTTCCATGAACTAAAATCACACCACAACTGTCCAAGGCCCCCTGGAATGAAACCATTCATCGACAATCTATTGTGAATCACGGTGCACTCTAGATCAAGCTCCTAAAGGACTTAATTCATTCCACCAATGATGATGTGATCACTAAGGATGCACAAGTCACTTCCCATAAATACTTAGACATATCCTCCTTCTAGTATACCAGTAAAACCCTAAGCTCCCATAAAGTATCTGATGCTCACTCACCAACTTCCTACTAAGGGAGTCTAAAAAAGATTTTTTCCTAGAATCATACTCCTTCTCAAAGTCGAAAATCTATAAATATTCCACAAAATGCCTCTGATAAATATTAAATTCATATTAGAAGAGGATATAAAACATAATCTTGTGTCCTATATATATAAAATATCTCTCAATGATGAGGTACTGTCACCGACATTTCATTGCTTGAACCATAACTGCCAACTCTAATTCATGAGTAGGGAAGTTCCACTCATGGGGTCATAGCTGACAATAACTGTAAGAAACAAAATTATTTCCCTATATCAGAATAGATCCTAGGAAAACACCAGGAATTTCATAATACACTGCATACCCAAATCTAGACTTGGTAAGAATCAGGATCAAAGACAATGTTAACTAATTCTTTAGCTATAAAAATACTTCTTTAAACTATTCTATCCATTCAAACTTGACTCCCTTCTTGGTCAGTGTGATCATGGGTGCTTCTAGACTTGAAAAATAATGAATGAACCTCATGTAATACCCAACCAAACCATGGAAAATACGAATATAGAACATTTAACTCAGTCATTCCCAATACATTAATAAATCAACCTTCTATAGATCAACTAATATTCCTACTTGAGAAACCATATGGCTAATAAATCACACCTCCTATATCCTAAAGCATCACTTAAAGTACTTGGCATAAAAATTATGTAATATAAGAATACTCAATATAATCTCTAGGTGTTTAGCATGTGAGTTTTACATCTTGGAATATATTAGGATTTCATCAACAAACACAATGATAAAAGAGTTAATGTATGGGTGAAAGACCTTGTTCATAATGTCTGTAAACACTACTGGATCATTGATCGGTCCAAATGGAATAATGTGATACTCATACAACCTATAATTTCTTCTAAATGATGTATTTGGTATATATTCCTCTTTGACTTGAAGTTTATGGTATAAAAAATGTAGATCAATCTTTGAAAACTCTAAGCTCTCTTTAATTGATCAAACAAGTAATCGATTCTTAGAAATAGGTATCTTTTTTTCATAGTGATATAATTCAACTTCCGGTATTACAAATAAACCCGATGACTACTGTCTTCCTTCTTAGTGAACAAAACTAAAGTGAACTAAGGGGAAGTGCTTGGTATGATGAATCATTTAGTCTTAAGATCACCCAACTGCACCTTGAGCTCATTCAACTCATCTAGTTCCATGTTGTATGGTGGAATCGATATGGGTCATGCACTAGGAATAATCTCGATCTTAAACTCAAATTCCCTATGTAGAGGTAACATTGATAAATCATCTAGAAATACATCTCAATATAGGTATACCACTAGAGTAAAGGAGGAGTGATTCACTGTCTGATTCATTGTAAGAATCAATCCACCCACTTTCATTGAAAATACTTCTCTCTAACAAGGGGTTTTTCCCACTCTGAATGCATTTATGTCCCATTAATAGTTAAATATGAACTTCTCCCTATTAGGTGATGTAAAATCTATTTTCCTATGATATCAATTGATGTGTACATGGTATTTAGTCTACCTATCCATGCTAAGGATCACATTGAAACCTGTTATCTCCAAAATTGTGAAGCTCCACACATGATCAAAGATAGAAAAAACTATAGGGATGTCTAGAAATATATAAAGATGGTCTAATTTTCTTCCAAGGGGTGTATCAATTGATAATATATTAGAAGATAATTTAACTAGTAAATCCAAACCAATAACTAATTGAGAAGATGTGAAGGAATGAGGAACTCCTGTTTCAAACAAAGTAACAGATACTATAAAATAAATAAAGTTCGTACATATAAATATGGAAGGTCTCTCTCCACATTTTTTTAAAGCCTAATAAATTACATAATCCCTGCTAATAACCATCCCATGACACCCTATAGGCCCATGATTCACCTGATTCACCAAACCTTGTGGGGTATTTACTTACTATTGAGGTATTATGTCTACCATTACTATGTGTATCCATGAATCCCTATCATATAATTTATTTAGATGTTTGATATTTCCACACCAGTGATAAGTCTTGAGAGAAAAGGTGTAATCCCTAAGAAAGTGTCCCTTTATATCATAATTATATCACTTAGTAGACCTATCACCCACAAATGGAGTCGAGGAACCTCTCCTTTGTTCTAAATATCGACTTCCACCCTAGCGTCTATCTTCCAACTTCCTTTTCTTATTACTAGAATAAGAAACCAATAATATGTTGGAGAAAGAACCTATTGATCCATAGATAATAAAGAGAAGATATATAGCTCTGCCTTCCTCAAAGACTTTCTCTATTATTAGCGCCTTATGAAGAACTATAGTATAGGTTATTAAATCAAAGTTCCTGACCTATCGTTTTAGACCTAGAAAAATACAAATCCTAAAATTTCTTACTTTTTTTTCCTCATTCCCCACTATAATAATAGAAAATCACGGAGAAGCATTATGAATAGGAAGACACTGTTATCACCCCTAATAGAGCTCCATGAAATATTGAGAATGATCCAAATTCAATCCTTCTAGAAAGAATTCCTCGATGAAGAGATCCTTAAAGTTCACCTATGTCATCCCTTTACGTCTACCAGCCTGAAATAGGATATCCCACCATCGTCCAACTATAAATTTAAGTATAGAGGTCATAAGCTTAACCTTTCAATCCTCCAGGGTATCTACTAGGTTGAAAACCCACTCAATGAACCTTATGAATCCCTCCACATATTGAGGGAATCTAGTTACTTGGAAGGATGAGGGATGCTAGAACTGGAAATCATGAGCATAATCAACTATCATCGACCTTCCCCAGTGGTATTCTCTTCCCCAAACAAGCACTAGATGAAAGAGTCCTAGTTGGCCCAGTTCTATAGCTTGAAATAATAGAGAAACCAAGGTAACATTCTTAGTTTCATCCTCCTGTACAATAGGTGGTGCAACTGGCAGCACAAGATGTCTATGAAATGTCATTTTTTAAAATTCAAGAACAAACCTTAGAGAAATCCAATAGCTTAAACCAAAAATAATTATATAAGATAGGAGCACACAAGGGTTTCTAACAAGGTTCAACCTGATAGGATATCTAGAATAAAAGGCATAACCCCCTAGCACTACCCATAACACAATCCAAGCCTCCATTACTTGCATGTTAGTCACAACCATATATATACACTTAAGCATAGAGTACACATGCTCAAATAAAACAATGCAATAAAAAATTCACCAAAAACACATATTGTAATTTCAATAGGAATTTAATTATTTGGGATCTATCTAAATAAAGTAATATAAATATGATATGTTTTCCTACATGTCTAAACATGATGCATGAACACCCAAAAAAACCCATAAACCAGTATACCAACATCATGTGCATCAAAAAAGGTGAATTTAAATCAGAGGTAATGTCAAACAACAAGAACATAATTCCCACTTTATGGAAACTTGAAGGCCCACTATAAAATGTTGGATAGGCACTAACATAGTTCCCCAACTTGAGTCCCAAACATCCAATCTATTTTCAACCCTGTACAAATTCAAGGAAGGATAAGAAATAATTTAGTGAACTTAGTACTCTAATGCCATTTTGTAACACCCTGAACTAAACCACTAGGTCTGATATAGAATGCTACATGACCTCATGCATGCTTCCCAATATATAAGAGGTTTCCAACTAGTGGAAAGGGCCAAAAGGGAATCATTGGGAATATTTTCCCTCAGTACTAGGTAATAATCATAGCACAATGAAGGAAGTGATACAAATAATAAAAATAATGAATAAATAAAAAAACAATCATATCAGAAGTAGAAACAAAGGTACTAACCCATGAAGTATCAGTATGGCATGTCAGACACATAAACCAAAATATGAAAAGGGGTCCCTATATGTAGTGGATCAATGAAAAAAATAAAGTATCTAAATAGAATGGCAGAAAACATCCAGCCTGAGGTCTATCCAATAGTGCTACATGTAACATCCTGAATAAAAAGGTATGCTCTTTTTAATGTTTATGAGTGTGTTTTTTTTGGGTTTGGAGGGATTAAGATCTATTTTTTGGATTTTCTACTGAACTCGAGATAAGTACTACCTCCATCCCCTAGGGATTGAGAATTCCCTTTGAGTATGTGATATATTAGGTCAGGTACAAGATTTTGAGGGTATCCTAGGCCAGTTTGTGACTTTTCATTCACCTGCTAACTCAATAAACCATCCACTACATGGCCCTTAACCTTCTCCAGATCCTTGGTCATTAAATCCACAAGATAAAAGAAATACCCAAGTAGGGTGTGAGTACAAGGATCAGTAGAAAACCACTAATGAACCTTGAAATAAGTTCATAAGATATATCGGTGTATGCCATAGAAGTAAAAAAAGTGAAAATAAGAAACAATATATCTCACAAGCATAAATATGGAAGTTGAGTCTTCAGAGAATGTCTCTACCTTCTTTAGATCTATGTTAGAGAGAACATCAACCAGTTTCCTAACACATCCCCCTTGATGGGACAATCCCAAACATGTTAGACACACCCCCTTGATGGGATAGTCCAATACATCCTGATCTATCATCTAACATATAACCTCTTAGGGGATAGTCCATTAGGCTCAACCTTCATGCTCAAATACAGAAGACAAAAAAAACACATATAATACATGATAAAAATGAGAGATAAAACATCACATAAAATCAATAAAGTATCATAATCATTACAAACTATATAAAAGAAACATAAGCATAGGCCTCAGGTCCTCACACACACTCCTCATGTGATCAAGAATCAAACATAGGTCTCATGGGACTACACACACACTCACACACCAAAAATCATGCCAATAACCTATATAAAACATGTACTAAAGTCAAGGGATTTTTACCTTAGGTTAAATAATGATTTGGTACCAAGGCTCACCATCTAATTCCAAAAGAAACACCAAATCTTGAGAAGATCTATTATCAACAACAATCTAGGACCTATTGATGTGTAGACACTAATTCCCTGAATATGGGTGTTGATTTAGATAGGAAGAGAAATATTGATCCATTATTCAGGCACCAAATAAAGGATACATAAGGAAGGATAGGGATTCAAAATCTCTATAGAGGGATCTTAGGTCACTAGTAATTAATGAGAGCAAAAGATAATGAGTGAAAAAGGAGTGGAGGTTGGGTTTTAAAAAAAACCATTTAAAGTGGTAGAATTTACTATGCCCTAAATGATTCCAATAGACAACCAGTGGATATTAGGTAGATTTTATTCTGCCTAGGAGCCCCACCGGTTAGATGGTGGCTTCTAGGTAGAATTACCTTTACCTAAGAGCCTCATCGACTGGTTGTTGGAAATGCTGTAGCTTTAAAATCTATAGTACCTAGCCTATTCTCGGTTATATACTCTCTAACACCTCTAACCCATCTCAAAACACTTAAAAACAAAACTCAAAATCTATGTACAATTATAAAATATGCATACCTTAAAATAGAGGTGTCACACTTATGGATTGGTGCTTCAGATATTGACATGATTTCTATATTTATTGTAATTTCAACACTTATGGTGGTCCACATAGCCAAAATTTATTTTCTGATTCTACTTTTATTCTATCACAATTTCCTACATGGTTATAATCCTTTCATAGAATCACTTCCTTGAGGATTACATTCAAAATTTTTATGACCTTATGAAGATCTTTATCCTAAAGTCAAAACCCAAATTCTTCATCACCATAACCCACAAAGTAACATTATCAATAATTATACTCTAACTCGTATCAATTATTGGAATCAATATGGATATAAGCTATAAATTTGAATAATCTAAGGTGATTAAATTTGAACTTTCTTCTAAACTAATATAATTCCTATAGTTTCTTCCAAATTGGTGAATATGGGCTATGGTTGATTAAATAGATAACAAAATTCTCTTTTTACTCGCAATTTATTTTTTTCTGGAAAAATATATATGAATAAAAATTCTCCTATATTTCACCACCAATGTATAATAAATCCTATTGGTTCCAAAATTCAGGACAAAGAAGAGGCCCAAAGAAGGCCCCAAAGGACTGCCTTGTGAAGCCCCTTCACGGAGATTCCTCAGCACCGTAGCCGCCGTGAAGTAAGGAGGTGGGACGCACCATGACCACACTTGATGTTCGCGCACCCACTGTGAAGAAAGGAGGTGGGATGCTCCGCGACCACACTTGATGTTCTCACACCCATTGCGAAGCAAGGAGGCGGGATGCTCCGCGACCACACTTGATGTTCTCACGCCCGCTGCAAATCCACCCATCCCCTCTTTGTTCCGTGTGAGCTCTGCTCCATGGCGCCCCTTGCCTATAAATTCCAGGCTCCCCCCTGAGCTCAAACAACGAACAATATGACTTTTTGGCTTCCCAGATCCCGAATTGTGAAGCATCCTTCTACTCTGCGAACCATGAGCTGTGCGAGGTACTTCCGCTCCGTGAAGTGCCTCCCCTTTGTCTCGTTTTGATCCCATCTTCTGAGAGGGATGCCTTTTGGGAAGCCTAAGGGTCTTCGTGAAGGAAGGGGATCCCCAAGGGGACCCGGGTCATCACGAAGCATTTATGCTTCGCAAAACACCCTTCATGTACACACGATCCACATCCTAAGGTAGGTTCACTGTATTTCGTGAAGCACATTGCTTCCCGACACCTTGCTTCATGAGGAACCTTTGCTCCGTGAGGCTCTGCTCCATGAATGCCCTTCCACTTCGCGAAGCACCTCACATTTGCACCTCCGCACCATGCTAAGGCTAAGGCACCCCACTTCATGAAGCACACCCCTTCGCAAGTGCCCTCCGCAACGTGGAACAATAGAGCTCCATAAGGCCCCTACCTATGGACCCCTCTGCTTGGCAAATCCTTTTCCCGTACGACCCTCCAGGTTTGCATGATGTGACTTCAAAGTCCCCTAGATGATACCGCCCGTTGCGTTGCTTCGCCTAATGCTTCTTCGCATAGGCACGCTAATGGCTATTGCTTTTTCACATAGCCACGCTAACGTGGACCCCTAAATGGTTTTCCCCACAACACCCCCTCAATATGGATTTGCTTATCCCCTCCCTGAACCAAGGGGAAGACGGTACCGGTTATGTAAGTCCTAGGGGTGTGGAGTGAACCCACCTCGTCCAAGATGTAGGACATTAAACTTCCAAGCACCATCGTCCTCAACACATGATGTTAAACTGTGACCTTGTCCCGTGCCTCGCACGCGAGGTCCCCTACCTTGGACATTATCCATGCCCCCTAGTCTCCACAGGGGATGATATCCTCCTTCTAGGAGTGGCGTTTATCTGCGGGGAAGGGTAACCAACTTGGTGTAATCCCCTAACCTTTCTTACAAAAGGCAGCACCCCTTGCCCCTCCTCACTTCCTTAGTGCCAAGGCCAGCCAAGGGCGTGATGGGGAACAATGTTTCTCCTTTATTCCATCCCAAATCCCTCTCCCACTGCACTTTGTCGCCAATGGGCCTATAACTTGGAGTAAGTCCCAATCTCTCTCTCCCTGGGATGCTCCACGCGTAAGCCCCTCTTTAGTTCCCACAAATTCACCTTTCGCGACGTGGTCGTCAGGCCTTTGCTGCCTCTTGTTTCTCACACCGAGCATGACTTACGTGGGATTAGAGTAAGCATCGACCATGACATCACCCTAGTCCCACATGATGTTAAACTGTATTCACCCCCTACCCAAACTATGAGGACCTTGATCCATGTCAAGGCATGGTACATAGGAAGCCTCACAAGGTTCAATCCCATCACCCATCGGACCCCTGGTCCATCTTTATGTCGGTTCACCGACACCCCCAACCCGAACTATGAGGAATTTGATCCATGTCAAGACATGGTACATAGGAAGCCTCACGAGGTTGAAGCCCATCACCCATCAGACCCCCGGTCCATCTTCACATCGGTTCGCCGACACCCCCACCCAAACTACGTGGACTTTGATCCATGTCAAGGCATGGTTTGTAGGAAGCCTCACGAGGTTCAAGCCCATCACCCATCAGACCCCCGGTCCATCTTCACGTCGGTTTGCCGACACACCCCACCTAAACTATGAGGACTTTGATCCATGTCAAGGCATGGTACGTAAGAAACCTTTTGAGGTTCAAGACCATCACCCATAGGACCCCCGGCCCATCTTCACGTCAGTTCACCAACACCCCCCACCCAAACTATGAGGACTTTGATCCATGTCAAGGCATGGTACGTAGGAAGCCTCATGACGTTCAATACCATCACCCATCAGACCCCCGATCCATCTTTACGTCAGTTCGCCGACACCCCCCACCTGAACTATGAGATCTTTGATCCATGCCAAGGCAGGGTACATAGGAAGCCTCCCTGAGGTTCAAGCCCCAAACACCCCGGGCCACCTCAGAGTATAAGCCCCACACCATTTTAACTACATGGTCTTTGATCCTTGCTAAGGAAGGGTACGTAGGAAGCCTCACGAGGTTCAATCCCACCACCCATTGGTCACTTCGACCCCCCCTTCACATCGGTTCGCCCCAGTTCCACATGACGTTAAACTGTATTCACCATCTAAACTATGTGGTCTTTGATCCATGTCAATGCATGGTACGTAGGAAGCCTCCCTGAAGTTCAAGCCCACCACCTGGTCATTCCAACCTCCTTCACGTTAGTTCAACCCCATCCAGCGGTAAGCCGTTGTGATCCCATCTAGTGGTAAACCGTTGTAAAATTATCCTTTTAAAAGGTAATTCTCACAAGTGTCCTTTTCGAACCCTCCACACACTAGCACCCCCTCCCCACGAAGAGGTCTTCCGGAGAAGCCCTAGATAGGGAGGAGCTGTTGTGACCTTATTCAGTGGTAAACCATTGACATACTTATCCAGCGGTAAGGCGTTGTCAACCTCATTCGATGGTAAGCCATCCCCAGATGAACTACACGGACTTTGATTCTCTACCATGGGGATACGTAGGAGGTATCTTCGAGGCTCCAGCCCAAAACCATCATCTATCCTGATTCTTACCCGGGCCGCCACATCCCGGTGAGATCATGCCACCTCATTCCCTCCCACAAAATTTGGAAATCCACCCACGTGTTGGCCCCAATATCGTTGTTCCCTCCAGGGGTTCCTCGATATGATCCACTCTAATCGGTGTTCCAATCAGTCCGATCCATCTCCGTTGGACGTTAAACTTGCGGAATACCCTGTATTAAACACAGGAAGCTGAGGAAAACCTCAGATACACGCCTATGGCAGATGATTCCCTGCATTCGATGTGGATGCCTTTGGCTTCCGCGCCCTCGAGAAGCCCTATAATAAGGGAAAGAATAGAGACACACCAATCCCCAATGTCCAGACATGCCAGTGATGCCCCGTGTGACTACTCCCCTAACCGAAGGTTTCTGCCCTGACCAGAACCCTTGGAATGTCCCGAAAGAAGCAGTGTAATTAACTGGTGTCCATGAAGATATGGTGCCGGGAAGAGTTTCACAAACAACGTATTAAATCTATGAGGGAGACCCAGACTAAGTAATGAGTTCTGAGGAGGAATCCACGGAAGGAAGAACCGACATCCCATCATCCTATTTTGATCAAGGAGAAAACGTCCCTGAACAAGGAACGGATGCCACCTACCTTTGGAAAGCAGGAATATGGGGTAACAAAACCACGCCTATCGCGCTCAATTAGACGGACGCGCGCGCCCTGGCGAAAGCGTCGGAAATAGAAATGGTGAACCTAACGTGAAGATTTTCTCCTCAAAATGGAGATTAGTAATGCTCGGGGCATCCATGGATTGACATGTCACTAGATCCATCTATTCGGCGCCAGGTCCCTCTAAAAAAATAGTGGGCCTGGCGTGAAACTCACCAGAAGTTGGGACAATAGAACGTTGGACATCCCATTCTACGATGTTGTTAGGATGGATCCCTTTTATCGGTCACGGAAGACGGGATGGTGCTGGGGCATTGGTTGTCGATTCCTTTTTTCCTTTTAGCATTGGTGAGTTCATCTCTCTACTTCTCAGGAATTAGGTTGCTGCCACAGGAACACGATCACTGCCCGCCCACCTACGTAGGGCCAGGGGAAACACCAGCACAACTGCTCCATGTGGCTTCACCACTTCTGCAACGGCTTCTGCATCCACGAACATGGGGCACCCACGCCCCATCTCCCCATCAGAAGTTATCCAACGAAGGGTAATTATCGACCTCGTAAGTCGTTATGAGAAGGAGGGAATAATCCCAACCTAGGATATGGCCCGCCTAGACCTGGAGGCTTCCAGGCCCTGCCGTCAATGCCGCCCCGAGGGCCGTGTAGGGAGCCGCTGCTCCCCACCCCAAAATTCAATCGTTTCGAAAATCTGTCCCCGTAGTGCTTTGATGAATCCCTGCCTTACGCTAATGAGGTGGGAGACGTTCGGCCCAGCCCGGTCAGAGTCTCAATCCAGGGTTCCCAGCAAGGGCCCCCACCCGGCTGCATCAGCGTCGCCGCCCGACCTTACTGGAGGTGTAGGTAAGCTATGCACCTGCACCACCAGCACCGGCTCACCCGACTCAATGCCGGTGTCGGGCATGAGATGAGGACGCCCACCAAGGGACATCAACATCGAAAACTACTGTGGCCCGAGGTACCACAGACGTATATCATCAAGTCCCTGCACACACTGAGCAGGGGATCTCATAAAACCAACCAGGATCGAGGCCCCAACTGCCCCAAGAGTAGACTGGGTTGACTCTCCTAGTCATAGGCACGAGAAGGGGTCGTCGTGAACCGACCCACAATGATTCCACCTCGTACGGAGGTCCTCCCCGTACCACCACCACCGAGAGCATGGGTCTTCCCCGCTTCGAGGATCATCATAGAGGTCTGCACCATGATACCCCCAATTCGAATGGAGGTATACCCCATGACAGTGATGTTCGGTACGGAAGCCTCTCCCATGCCCATCACACCAGGTATAGAGCCCTTCCTCCTGCCCCCAACCGTCGATGTGGAGACGTTACCCATCCGGTCTCTCTCCAACGTGGGAATCCTCCCTATGCAGCTAGCAAAGGTCATCCTTGCCCCAACAACCAGAGGGGTGAAGGCCAGCCTCACTCCACCCGCACCAAGCATGGAGGTCCTCCCCATGCTCTCGCTGGTTCTGACAAAGGTTTCACCCACTCAAGTGTTTTTTGTGGAGGTCCTCCCCATGTCCCCTTAGACATTTGTCCCGGTGCTCCTCACACCCTAACTGTCTCAAGTGAAAACACTATCCACCCTGGCACTAGTGCGGCCGAAGGTCCACATGTCCAAAATTAGACCTGTCCTGAGGAGCCACCCAGGGGAAGGAAGGTGGGTCGTCACCGCTACAAGAAAAATCATGGGAAGGCCCGGATGGAGATTAAATCGGTCCGCTTCTCAGACTCTGAATCAGAGTGTGACTCAGCTCAGGAACCCTCCCCTCGCTCATCCAAGTCAAGGGCCGAGGTAGGGATGAGGCACATCAGCCTAGTACTCCCAAAATGTGAGGTCCATAGGATTACCACCTCCCTCCACAAGTTTATCCAGGATGATGAAAATCTAGCGACCCCGTAGGTTACGGTTGTGCAGTCACCACCATGATCGCCAGAAGCGCTTTCTACCTCCACAAGAGATCATAGAGAGCTATTCTAGGGACCAATGGTGGGAGAGTAGCACCGTGACCCACCACTAGTAGCCCTGGCCCCTGAGCCAGGAACGGTGGCCATCAGCCCGTCCTATCGCGACGTAGCAGCCAGGTCGCTGCACTCTTCGGAAGACAACCTGAGAATCGGCGGCCAGTCATCCCATTCGCGGTATTCTCCACTGAAAAACCTACCATCCCAGCGGTCTGCCTCAGTACCGCTACCAGTTCCTCAACCAAACCCAGTTGGCGAGTGGGGAAATCAAGAGCCAGACCCTGAATTTGAGCCGAGGAGCTTCTGGAGCATCCTTGCAGCGGACCACCTCTCCGAGAAGTTCTGGCCCGCAGCAGCGTGATATTTCTACATACCCGAGTCCCTCACCCCAGAGGAAGTTGAGTGTCTCTACTACACCATATGGGCAACACATTTCAGTCTCCGTCATCAGCGTGTGGTTTATCCAAGGATCCAAATGAATTTTGAATACATCAGTGATCAGTTCTGTCTAGTCGATCTGGCCGCACTCCCGGTGGACCAGCGCCCCGAGTCACCAGGCCACCGTGAGGCCCTCCAGAATCAATGTGTTCAGAGTATCAAGGTACTCTAAAAAATCATCAGGGAGGATACCCCCACGTGCAAGTCCGTGGATGGGGGAAGTATGCTTCCCTCCTCTTCAACACTATCCGACAACATCCCGAGTCACTATGCGATATTGAGGACATGCCCCCAGGAAGGGTCACGGTCCATATGGAAAACGTTGTGGATAAGGAGGAAAAGATGGAGTTTCTCGATAGAGACTTACCCCTTGAGGGTGTGCCGCCATTGCTGGACCCATCAGGGAGGATTACTCATCAGTAGAGGAACCTCCTAGGTCTCCCTGTGCCCACCGAGGCATTGGTGCTCAGATGGAATGTTAGTAAGGGAAAAGAGAATGTCAGAGATTTCAAGCACTCTGACCCATCTGCCTAAGTGAAAAAGAAAGAGGAGGACCCCGAGAAGGTCGTGTTGCGCTAGCAACTTTCTGAGCAGAAGAGGTTGGTCGATGAACTTCTGGCTGAACGTGTTGTAGAGCAACGACCCAACTATGGTGATCCTAGGCCGGGGCAACAGGGGAAGGAACAACTACACCTCAGCGAGATGCCTCTGGGAAACCCTGATCATGCCGCTCCCACTGACAGGGTTGAAGCCAGAACTCACGGAAAGAGGGCGCGGTATGTCTCACCAAACCCTTCTGAATGATGTGGCAATCTAAGGAATCTGTCCCGAGTTCCCCCAGCTACCCCACAGGCTGCTCCACCAGTCACTCTGCGAGCCGCTGAACCTGTCTACCATGTCTAAGAGCCCTAAAATGCACTCATGGTGAGGGATCCTCACCAAGATAGGGACCCCCACCCAGATGATCCTATGGAAGCACTCATATCGCTCCTTGAGGCATTGGAAACACGGCAGGTGGAAATCCCACTAGATGGTAAGCCATACCTGGCCTGGGTGGATGATATGCCGGTGCCTCTGGGTTTTGGGAATCCCACCTTCTCCCCCTTTAACAGGACTGGGGACCCACTAAAACATCTGTCCCACTTAAACTCAAGGTTTGGGCCCATGTTGGGGACTCCAGCATAGTAGGAGGCTGCCAAGCTATGCTGTTTCGTTCAAACACTGGAGGGGCCGACATTCGTCTGGTACAGCCAGCTCCTCGTCGGATCAGTGACCAGTTGGGAGGACCTTCATATGCAGTTCCTCTACCAGTTCAGCTCTACCACCCGGAAGACCAGCATTGCAGAACTCTTCAAGTACAAACAAAGGCCTGATGAGCGAGTCACAGACTTTATCGCTTGGTGGAAGGGGCTCACATACTCCCTTGACATGCCACTGACTCAGGAGAAATTACTGACCATGTGAGTAGGGAATGTAAAGAAGGAACTGGTTCCATCCCTGATCACCCAGAACTATTTTGGATGGTTTTGAGACTTCTCAGACAAGGCCCAATGCCTTGATGAAGCCCTGCAACAGGCCATACAGGCACGTCCGTTGCCCCCTGTAATCCCAGCAAGGAGGGCTACCAAAGCCGAGCCCACTGCGGTGGCCCAAATAGAATCCCCCAAGCAGCTATAATTTCTACAAGTAGCACTGACCCCACATCCTCGTAGAGGTCCTCCACCTCAGGCGCAGCCTCTGGTTTTGTAGCGTCCTCAGAATCGGCAGGCGCCCCCATAGAATGCGCCGCCACCGCCCAGGCAGGACAACCAGGGTCCACCTACTCAACAGGCCCCTCCGGATCCCCGTTAAGGCCAGGCTCTAAGAGATCCCTATACAGAAATAAAACACCAGACTTACTTGTTTAGTGAGAATCAGGTCCCCGATTACTTCTGTAACACCCTAGAACAAGGGATTGTACGTTTTCCTGAGTGCATAAGGTTGACAGAGGAGAATCTCACCGATCTCCCTAACTACTGCCCTTATCATCGGATTATGGGGAACACACTCAAGCAGTGCTATGTGTTTAAGGACTAGATTCAAGACCAGGTCGATAACAGCATAGTCAGGGTGGGCTTAGACCTAGCACAAGTGACATGTGTCTTTATGTGGTCAGATAACAGTAGCGACAATGAAGGTGAGTGGCAGCAGGTTCCCAGCCACGGATCCAAAAAGTATGATGACTGGATGGCTCGTAAAATGGTTGCTCGCAGCTATGGAATCATCCGGGCATGCCTGAACCAATCAAATCCTTCAGAAGCTGTGACCACCACCTCTGTATCATCATCTCAGCCAGCCTCTTCCCAGAAGAGAAAGCATCATCGGTGCAAGAAGAATCAACGTTCCCCGCCAATGGCATCGTCGTCCCGCACTCTCGGTGGCTTCATGCACCCTGAGATGGGGATCCCTCCCATAATCCACCTAGTGGTGGATGATTCTTCGAGTGACAGTCAAGGGTACGCTTCGGTTAACACCGTAGAGTTGGTAAACCCCTATATGACTCCCGATGAGGGGGAACACCAGGCAAACCTCCCCAACATCCCCAACCAACATCAACATCGGAAGAGCCATGACTATATGGGTCATCGAGGTGCATCAGTTGGAACCTCCATCTAGGCCATTCATGCCACTGAGACCAGACAGAAGGTCCAGCGCAGAGATCAGCACACACAGCCTTTTCATCCGATGTCATGAGGACCGCCTCTACCACCGTTTGTGCTACTAGATCAGGAATAACCCCTTCGGCCATGCTGCGACTAGATTCACTCCGCTACATGCCAGTCTCAGCCATAAAGTTCTCATCTGGTATCTACCCTCCGGGCTTCGACTAGTGAGCAGTAGGATATCCCTAGTACCAGTCAGCCGCCGGTCCAACCAACAGGGCCTGCCATGCCTCTAATTGTAGAGAGGCCTCCTGTAAGTAGAATTTTGCACATGGCATGGAAGTATGATGTTATCAAGAACCTTCCCAGAATCCCATCAAGGATTTCCATCCTCGAAGCCCTCTACTTGTCATCAGATATGCGCGAGGCCCTCACCGAGGCTTTAAGGAGCCCCCTCCAGTTTGAGACGGAAGTAGCAGCTGCAGAAGCCTTTCATGCTGAAGTAGTTGAGACAGCCGAATGCCAGGACATCATTTCGTTCTACGGAAAGGATGAAGGCTCTCCCATATAGGGGCACATACACCCGCTGTACATCAACAACCAATTTAACGGCGTGGAGGTTCTCCGCTGTCTTGTTGACACCGGCTCCGGTATCAACCTTATCCCAACACGGACGATGAAGAAACTGGGGTTATCCGAGGATAACCTAAATCCCTCCGATTTAAGGATCCAGGGGTACGACAGGACAGAGCAGACCCCGTTTGGAAAGATCCGTCTGAAGACCCAGTTCGATGGCCTTGTTGCCAGTACTGAATTTATGGTCATCTCCGAGGACTATGCGTACAATGCATTGATGGGAAGACCATGGACCCATCTGCACGCGGTGGTCCCCTCGTCATATCACCAATGCCTAAAGTACTCCCTTAATGGTTGAGTAGGCATACTTCAAGGTGATGCATCTCCTTTCGCCTCTTGTGAAGCCCGTTATCTGGACGCTGACTATTACAAGAGCAAGGATAAGCAAATTTTGGAAAGTGAGGTTGAGCCCGCCATGGTCACAAGTGACCCCTGGGCAGGTCTGGATGGCGCCTATATCTTTCCAATCCATCGATTGGAGGCCAAAACCCCCGACATGGGGAAATGCTTTGTTGTCTCGGGTACAAGAGGAAGGCATATTCCCAAGTCCAAGCGATGGTGGAAAATCACCTCATACTCCTACACAAACCAGGCTAAGGTGATCTCGGAACCTCCTACCTTTGTACGGTATCGAGACGTCCGCCCCATGGAAACAACAGTACGTCATACGTGTCTGTTTCATCGGGATGGGATTAACTGGCTCAAGCCGACATTCCACTATTTCTTTGATATCATCAAGTATGGCCCCTTGGGCCGAAGGCTAGATGTGATTAGATCGACTGCCTTCATCGCTATGGTCTTAGTGGCGCGTGAATCTCATGATGCACTTTCCACTGCTATCCAGGTTGGTACCAGCCTCCCATAAGGTTCCTCAGACCAAGGGGAAGCCTCACCCGCTGGGAATACCTCCTCTGAAAGCGAATAAGAGGATCTGGAAGATGCTCCCCCTTCCTTTAAAGAAGGCATCTCTGCCATGGTCGATGAACTGGTACAGGTGAACCTTGGTAGCGAGGCAGATCCGAGACCCACATTGATCAGTGCCGCCATGTCCCTCGAGGAGCATCAGAGGTATGTGGACTTCCTTAAACAGCACCTTGACGTGTTTTCCTGGAGTTACGACAAGATGCCCGGACTAGATCCTCAGGTATCCATCCACCACCTCGGTCTCCTGAAAAACCATCGCGGGTTCAAGAAGCCTCCCAGAAAGATTCACCCTTTTCACGGTGCCATGGTCGAGGTCGAAGTTGACAAACTCATCAGAGCCAACTTCTTAAAGGAGGTCTAGTACCATAAGTGGCTAACCAACATTGTGCCAGTCAAAAAGAGGAACAAACAGATTAGAGTCTATATCGACTTCTGAGATCTCAACTGTCACTGTCCGAAGGATGATTTTCCTCTTTCTATGACAGAATTGTTGATCGATGCTACGATCGAGTTCCAAGACCTCTCCTTCATGGATGGTTACTCTAGATATAATCAGATTTGGATGGCCCTTGAGGATGAAGAGTCCACGACTTTCAGGGCACCCCAAGGTACTTTATGTTACCAAGTTATGCCCTTCAGCCTGAAGAATGTAGGTGCCACCTATCATCGGGCCATGCATCGTATATTCAAGCCAATCCTCTGGAAATTGGTGGAATTCTATGTGTACAATCTAGTGATCAAATCTCACCAACACCAAGACCATCTCAAGGACCTTGAGAAAGTGTTCGGATTCCTATGCTCCTGCCACTTGAAGATGAACCCGTTGAAGTGTGCCTTCAGGGTCACTTCCGGGAAGTTTCTTGGCTTTGTTGTCAGGTACCGAGGCATCGAGATCGACCCGGAGAAGATCAAGGAAATCAGCCAGATGACTCCCCTGAGAAATATCCAAGAGATTCGAGGTTTTCAAGGACACTTAGCCTACATATGCTAATTCATTGAGAATCTAGCTGGCAAGTGTAATCCCTTTTTTCAGCTAATGAAGAAAGGCTCTGCCTACGAATGGGACAATGAGTGCCAGACCGCATTTGAGGAAATTAAGCAGTACTTACTCCAGCCTCCGGTCTTGATGCCACCTTTCTCCGGTATACCGCTAATCCTATACGTGAATACCCTGGATTGATATCTCGGTTCCCTTCTCTCCTAGAAGAACAATGAGGGGATAGAGAACAAAATTTACTACCTCAGCGGCATGCTTCTCGATATAGAGACCAGATACCCCCCCATCGAGAAGAGATGCCTTGCGCTAGTATTTGTTGTGCTGAAGTTGCAACATTACCTGCAGCACCATGAGGTATAGCTGGTATCTCGGGTAGACCCGCTGAAGTACATTTTGTATCGCCCCATATTGACTGGCCGTCTAGCACGGTGGGCGGTAATCCTCCATCATTTTGACATCAGGTTCGTGCCTCAGAAGGATATCAAGGGGTAGGCATTGGAAGAATTTCTATCTGCCCATCCAACCTCTGCGGACCAGTCCCTGGACTTGAATTTTCACGAAGAGGGAATCCTCTCGGTAGATCATACCATCCCATGTTGGCAGATGCACTTCGATGGTGCCTTCTGGAGCCCTAACGGTAGGAGTCTCAATGATCCTCGACTCAACATAGTGGGCCTGGGTATCATTTTCATTACCCCGGTGCAAGCCATTCTTCTATACTCATTCCTGTTGTCAGAAGGCTTCACCAACAATGAGGCAGAGTATTAGGCTCTTATCACTGGCCTCGAGTTGGCCCTCGAGATCGATGCGCCCCATTTTCATGTGAAAGGGTATTCCGAGCTAGTCGTTAAGCAAGTCAACAACGACTACATTGTCAGAAATCCAGAGCTCGTACCATTGTTGGAGTGCACCCTCCATATAATGGACCAGTTTCCTTCTCATCCGGAGTTTACCCACGTCCCTCAGTCACATAATGGTCGAGCGGATGCTTTGGCCGGCTTAGCTGCATCACTTGTAGAGCCCGAGCAGGATGATCTGATTATACACATGAAAAACCAAAGAGTCATTGCCCTCATCACCCCAGAGGATGACAATGGATAGTGAGTAAGCCATCTTACCACCGGATCCTCCATGCCAGGACTGCTTGGCTCTTCAGATACGGTGGTTGAAGCGACTCCCGACTGGAGAGCCCCTTTTTTAGAGTATCTCCAAAATGGTTTCCTCTCGGCTGATCGGGCCAAACGCGGGTGAATCCAATGCCGCGCGCTGCATTTTACCCTCCAAAGCAATCCCAGCCTTGAGAAAAACCTCTATAAGCGCAGATTTGATGGTGTTATCCTCCATTGCATTCAAGGAGTCGAGATTCCACAGGTCATGCAATAGGTTCACGCCAGTTCCTGTGGTGCCCATCAGGCTGGGCCAAAACTATCTCACCATATCTGGAGACTGGGGTACTTCTGGCCCTCTATGATCTATGATTGTATCGAGTTTTCGAAGAGATGTCATGCATGCCAAGTTCAAGCTAACTTTGTGCATCGGCCGCCAAAGCTTTTCCACACTACCAAGTACTCTTGGCCCTTTGCAGGCTGGGGATTAGATGTCACAATACCATATCCGTCGGCAATGGCTCACCAATGCCGGTTCATTCTGAACGCTAAGGATTTCTTTTCCAAGTGGGAATAGGCAATTATACTCAAGGAAGTCAAGGCCCATTACATCATTGACTTTGTGAGATCCAACACCATCCACTGGTTTGGGGTCTCACATGCTGTCCTCACCGACAATGGCACCAACTTCCGAGCAGCTGAGCTGAAGAAATTGTATGCCAAGTACAATATCCATTTGAACCATACCTCCTACTATCACATGCAGGAAAATGGAAAGATTGAGGCATTCAACAAAACCCTCTCTAACATTTTGCAGAAAATGGTTGGACAGAACAAGAAGAGTTGGCCGGAAAAGATCCTCAACACCCTCTGGGATAATCGGATGATGGCTCGTAATTCCACCCAGGTGACTCCTTATTCCCTGGTGTACGGGGTTGAGGCCGTCCTGCCCATCGAGATCCAGCTAACTTCTTTACGCACTGTGGTCTATAACCAGCAAGCGCCAAATAAGGTGGCTGAAATCCATCTAGCAGAATTGGAAGCACTTGACGAGAATAGGCTTCGTACCCTACACAATCTGGAAAGGCATAAGAATAAGATGTCTAGAGCCTTAAATAAGAAGGTTCAACTCCGATATTTTCTAAAAGGTGACCTGGTATTGGTCCTCCGAGTGCCAATGATCCCTGGAAGGAAACCACCCAAGTTGGAGCCCAAATGGGAAGGACCTTACATAGTCCCCAAAGTTTACCCCAATGAAGCATACTCCCTGGTAACCACAGATGATGAGCATATTACTCCTCCCACCAATGCCAAGTTCCTTAAACAATACTTTGACTGAACTTAATGGTCCTGCATGACCTTAAACTGGATGGTCCTGCATGACCTTAAACTGGATGGTCCTGCACGACCTTAAACTGGATGGTATTGCATGACCTTAAATTGCACATCATCTAGCACTACAAAAAAAACTGGGTTTAGCGGCGGTTTTGTGGCGGCGGTTCACAAAACCGCCGCTAAACATTTTCTCACCAAATTGTGATACATACCTTTCCTTAGGTTGGACTCCATAACATACAACATTTGCTCATATCCTATTTTTCAATGAATACTACCATGCATTCACCAGGGGAGAGGATCACCTTCTTCCTCTTCCTATGCTCACTGCACTTGGAAGGAATCCACTCACAGTTTATAGACCTGTAGGTCTCTTCATTTGCATGAAATAATTCTTCTTCAACTGTTGATAGATTCTCTATTGAAGTCCAACTTTCATCCACTGATGAATACCTCTTTGCCTCTGAACACTGGGCAATTCACTTTGGAAACACCTTCGCAAATCACCCTACTTCGCGAAGCACTACAAAAAAAACTGGGTTTAGCGGCGGTTTTGTGGCGGCGGTTCACAAAACCGCCGCTAAACATTTTTGGTGAAGGTTTCGCGGCGGTTTTTAATAAACCGCCGCGAAACCCAAATTTTTTTAGAACATTTTCTCACCAAATTTTTTTAGAACATTTACTCACCAAATTGTGATACATACCTTTCCTTAGGTTGGACTCCATAACATACAACATTTGCTCATATCCTATTTTTCAATGAATACTACCATGCATTCACCAGTGGAGAGGATCACCTTCTTCCTCTTCCTATGCTCACTGCACTTGGAAGGAATCCACTCACAGTTTATAGACCTGTAGGTCTCTTCATTTGCATGAAATAATTCTTCTTCAACTGTTGATAGATGCTCTATTGAAGTCCAACTTTCATCCACTGATGAATACCTCTTTGCCTCTGAACACTGGGCAATTCACTTTGGAAACACCTTCGCAAATCACCCTACTTCGCGAAGCACTACAAAAAAAACTGGGTTTAGCGGCGGTTTTGTGGCGGCAGTTCACAAAACCGCCGCTAAACATTTTTGGTGAAGGTTTCGCGGCGGTTTTTAATAAATCGCCGCGAAACCCAAATTTTTTTAGAAACACAACGACCCTTTCCCCCTCCCCGACCGCGTTCCCCAAACCCTCCCCGATCCCCCCCGACCTCGGAGTCCACTGCTCCCCCCGCACCCTCCGGCGACCCCCGCACCCCCCGCACTCCCCGTGCCCTCCGGCGAAGCCCTCCGGCAAAACCCGCACCCCCCGGCGCCCCCCTCGACCACCGGCGAAACCCTAGGTGCCTTCCCATGTTTTTCCCAATTATGGTTCCCTCTATAATGGGTTTATACACTTTTTGTGGGTGGATTCACTTGGGATATACTTCTTTATACCCCCCTGATTTTTCCATTATATGTTTTAATTATTTTATTTTCATAAAAAGTTGAATTTATAGATTTCTATGAAGTTTTATATGGTTGATAATATTGATTTGATGATTTTGGGTGGGGTCTTAGACATTATTTAAGATTCAAACTTTAGTGTGGGATACTTATTTGGTTAGACTAGGATGACATAAATCTAGATTAACCATTGGTGCGTCATCTCATTTGGTAGGTTTTATAGAAATGGTTGGGTAGTTGGTCTACTCAAGGGTAAGAAGTAATCATGGTTGAAATCATTTTATAAGGGATCCCTTAGTCTTTTTTAAAAATAGAAGGGTTTTTATGGTGTTTTTTATAAAAATGGAAATGTTTATATATTTGGAAACAATTAATGGAAAATATTGATTATTTATTTAATTTTTAATATCTATATTTTGTTTTAGGAAAATTCCATGGGTTTAGGTAATGTTTTATAAAATGAATTTAATGTTTTTGGTTTATCATTTATATGGGGTACATGATATTTTTGAGGGATATCCTACTTTTTTCCTTTAATATCCCCTATATTCCCATATTGGTCAACATTTAGATTATATACAACAAAAAAATGTAAATAAAATACCTCCTTTTTTATATGTTGTGAATCATAGTCTCATATGTGGAGCTATAAAGGAGGTGTAGCTATCCGGTGGTTGGTTGGATCTTGGATTTTTTAGGGGAAACATGGAGGTTCTATTTGGGTGATTTATTAGATAGATAAATATTTAGTTGGGAGATCTTTAATCCAATGGATTTATTAATCTGAGTGTGTCTACATAGGGTTATCCATTTCTTTTTACCAATATTGCAAGTGTGAGTTATTGATTTTATATTATCTATTATAAATTAAATCATGTTACTATTAATAATTGGTATCCTTTTCTATGAATTTATGATTTATTCAATCAGTTTAGAGGTTCTTTATGGATTTTGAAGATTGTTCATCGATTAGGTTATCAGCGGTTAAAGGTTTGAGCTAAAGGTGTGTCTAAGATAGAATTTCAAACACTATATAGTAATTTTGTGTTTTTGGTAATTCTATTTAGGGTAATGGAGAAACCATATGTATTTATAACTTTGATAAACCATTTTTATCCTTTTTTTTCATTCGGGACTATATTTATCAATGATATATCGGTATGATCATGATCCTATGAGGAGCATGAAGAATAGTTGGTTATGTTCTTAGACACATTGAGATATCATCATTTATATGCCAATATATTGAAATGTTATTTCTATAATCAATAGGTGACATTTTTTGGTCGTGAGTTCTCTAAATCTAGGATATTAGGGGATATTTAGAAATTAGAATCTATAATTTCTTAATAGATTCATACTAATATTGTTGAGATTCATATTTTCATTGGTCATGTGGTTTCTTATTATTGCATTATCTTGGAGTTTTCTCACATATTCATTAAAAATATAGTATTAACTTGGAATGGAGTGAATTTTTAGTGGGATGATAAATAAAAAGATTCATTTTATGAGCTAAAAAATATATTGACATCTACACCTATTCTTATTTGACCAAAACCAAGGATGCATTATAAGGTCAATAATGAGGCCTCCAATGTGATGTTAAGATTTATGTTGATATGGAGGAATGAGTTTTAGTAAATGGGTCTTGAAACTTATAATAAATGATAACAATTATCCAACTCATGATATTGAGTTAGTCATGGTTATGCATGCCCTCCAATGTTTATGAAATTAGTTATTCAATGAGAATTTTGTGGCATTTACAAATAAAAAAACATGTAGTAAATATTTTATCATAGGGATAAAAATTTATGATAGAGAATATGGGATGAATATATTTAGTCATTTTATTTGGATTTTAATTATACTCCAAGAAAGTGAAATTTCATTATTGATGCTCTAAGTATAAATTATCAAGTGCATGTAGTTTGTACGTCGAAAGATGAATGTAAATTTATATTACTTTTCTCAGAGATTCATCATGATGTAGTTAATTATAAAGGTCATGTCATTATAGAAACCTTGACCATCACTTTATCTTTATTTTTTTATTTAAAGAAGGTATGATTTCATATTATGTGTATTGGGTTTTCCATGAATGGTTTTATAGTATGGATTTCATACCTAGGTATATGCTTAGTGAGAATTCTCTATTGTATTTTGATGGGTGTAATTTTTTTATTGACCCCGACACCCCCACGCCCCCCGTGGCCTCCGGCGACCCCCGCACCCCCCGACGCCCCCCGCGACCCCTTTCGACTTTGGTAATTTTTAGTTCTTCCTTGATTCTTTGATTTCTTCTCATAAAGGACGGATAAGTCATGCATAGTAATTGTGGATTATTTATTTTTGTGGTTTATATATTTCTCCTACATTTATTCATGTATTCATTACTAAAAGTGAGAATATCCATCCACAATTTGAGTAATTTCTTGGAATTTATATTGAGCAGTTGGTTCCTTTGGGATATCACTTAATATTATTTACACCTCAACTCTTTCCAATAATATAGATATGTTCAATAGATTAAATTCCATCCTATAGACCAATTTCAATTCCAATGGTTTATTTTACAAAAATCCATGTGACTTCTCTCCCTTGTAAATTTGGTCCATAACGACATGTCTTATCATGGATAATGAATTAATTAGGTGCTTCATGTTCTATAAACATATCCCATTGGAAACCATAAAAAATAGTTGGGTAGATAGTGTTATGATAAGTGTGTAACCTGATATTCTTATTTCTCCTCAATGAGGTGTTGACGCTGTCTCTTATGGACCAGACTTGTTCGGTTGGTCTGAAGTGGTAAATGTTATCAATGAACCATCTTTATTATATTATGCATACTTTATGATCAATGGTTCATCTTTATTATATTATGTTTCTATAATCTTACACTATCGTATATTTTGTGTAGGCACATTGTGATATACATGGATAAAAGCTGAATCACATTACCGAGGAACACAACTGAATATGTTAAGCGTTTGAATGAGTTTTTAGATTTTGAAATTTCTAATCGATCCGTTGAAGGGAGAATAAGATGTCCATGTCCTAAATGTAAATATAGAACATGGTTGAAGAGAGATGAAGTTTATGAACATTTAATACTGAAGCAATTCCCTGATCAATATTTGTGTTGGATTTGGCATGGAGAATCAAACAATACAGAAATATTGAGGACTGATGTTAATCCATAGAATGAGGTCCCAAGTTTGTCGCCAATGGAAAATGAAATGCAAAACCTCATAAATGATGCATTAGGCACTGCAAGACACCACTATGAGCATCAAAACATATCAGAACAACCAGAAGAGGGTGGTACAAATTGAAACGTGACAAGTGATGTTTTTGAGACTGTAACACAAGCAGATCAAGATTGTAACATATCATTGGATCCTCCTATTGATTCTGTGGAGCCAAATGTAAGGGAAAACTTCAGTGAGGAAAATGCGTTTCATGATTTATTTGACGATGGAAATCAAGAGTTGTATAGTGGGTGTTTGAAATATTCAAAGCTTTCATTTCTGCTGAAGTTGTACCATATCAAATGTCTATGTGGAATTACAAATAAGGCAATGTTCATGTTATTGGAATTGATTCGTTATGAATTTCCTGAAGCAAAAATACCAGAATCGTTTTATGAGATGAAAAAAGTTGTAAACAAGCTTGGTCTGAATTATACAAAAATACATGCGTGTCCCAATGATTGTATGCTTTATTGGGGAGAGGATTCAAGTAGACAGAATTGTAAGAAATGTTCTTCTTCTAGATGGCAGTTAAAAGGTGATGTTGGAAGTATAACTGAACATAATTTCATGGAGAAGAAGAAAAGGAACACACCTGCAAAAGTTTTGCGTTACTTTCCTTTGAAGCCTCGATTGCAAAGATTATTTAGGTCATAAAAAACCGCCGAACACATGAAGTGGCATTCTGTAGATAATAACAATGATGGGTTAATGAGACATCCACGAGATTCCCAATTGTGGAAGACATTTGATTCATTACATCCATATTTCTCAGCTGATCCTAGGAATGTTCGATTGGGATTGGCTGCCGATGGATTCAACCCATTTGGGACTTTGAGTACGAGTTATAGCATTTGGCCAGTTGTTTTGATCCCTTATAATCTGCCTCCGTGGATGTGTATGCAACAAACATCTTTTATCATTTCGATGATTATTCCTGGAAAACAAATGCCTGGAAATGATATTGATGTATACCTGCAGCCTTTGATTGAAGAATTGCAGGAGTTATGGAGCAACAGTGTTGAGACATTTGATGTTTCTTCTAAAAAAATGTTCAAAATGCGAGCTACATTAATGTGGACCATTAGTGACTTTCCTGGGCTTGGGAATTTATCTGGTTGGAACACTTATACGGGTTTGGATTTTCCTGTTTGTAACTTTGATTTCGAGCCCAAACGGAAACCTCACAGTAGAAAATGGTGCTTCTTGTGTCATCGAAGATTTCTTAATGCATCTCATATATTTCGGCTGAACAAATCAAAATTTAATGGTTCCATTGATCGTAGACCACCTCCAAAGTTGTTAACCGGTTCTGAAATATTGACACAGCTTGAAAATGTTAAAACAGAATTTGGGAAGGTTCATCATTTGAATGATAGCGGAAAACGAGTGCGAAGTGCATCGTCAAGTGAAATCAGAACGCATCAATGGAAGAAAAAAAGAATATTCTTCAAACTTCCGTATTGGGAATTTAATTCTTTTCTCCACAATCTTGATGTGATGCATATTGAGAAGAATGTGTGTGATAATTTGATTTTCACATTACTTAATGATCATGTAAAGTCGAAGGATCATCTCAATGCTCACAAAGACTTACAAGTAATGAACATAAAATGTGATCTCTGGCCAGATGAGAATGAAAAGTATGCTCCTGGCATTTTTTCAATGAAAAATAGGGATAAAGATGCGTTCCTTCGAATTTTAAAGAATGTGAAATTATCTGATGGGTATTCGAGTAACATCTCGAGGTGTGTTGATTTGAAGAATCGTAAGTTATATGGATTGAAAAGTCACGATTCACATGTTTTGTTACAACAGTTACTACCATTGGCATTGCGTACATTATTACTTGAAAAAGTTACTGCTGTTGTACTGCAATTCTGCACATTTTTCAGGAAATTATGTGAGAAAACTCTACATCCTTTACAGCTTGACAACCTACAGGAGAGGTTTGTATTGACCCTTTGTGCAATGGAGATGATCTTTCCTCCATCGTTTTTTACTGTCATGATGCATTTAACTGTGCATTTGGTTGACGAAGATAAATTAGGAGGCCCCATTCCTTATCGATGGATGTATCCAATTGAGAGGTATTTTATTTATATGTTTCTAGTTAAGTAAACAATATTTGGAATTTAAATAAATGCATAATATTATTATTATTTTTCACAGATATCTTGGGCATTTGAAAGCATACGTGAGAAATAAAGCTCAACCAGAAGGCTCTATTGCTGAAGGCTATTTGGCTGAGGAGTGTCTCACCTTTTGTTCCAGATATTTGGATGATATTGAGACAAGATTTAATCGAGTTGGACGTGTTGACGACACATCAACTCAATCTCAAATGCATCAGAAATCAAAAATATTTCCTGCTATTGGCCGATCAGTTGGGAGGACCTCATACGCGACACTGACAGAATTGGAGTTATTACAGGCACATAGATATGTGATACTGAATAGTGAAATTGCAGATCCATTTATTGAAGAGTTGAGGATACAAACAAAGAGACGAATGAGAGGCCGAACACGAAATGAAAAAGATATAACTAAAGCTGTGAATAAAGAGCTGGTAGAATGGTTTGCATGACGTGTAAGTTTATAAATATTGCAATAAATACGAATATTAGTTTGACACATACAATTTGAAAATCTATTAAATTATATTTTTATTCTTCAGATCATGAATACTGATACTCGAGCAGACTTGTCAGAAGATTTGAAGTTTCTTGCTAGAGGTCCTATAAAACAAGTTAGAAAGTTTGACGCTTATAATGTGAATGGTTTTAGATTTCGTACAGTCGATCGAGAAATGGGTTTGAAAACACAGAATAGTGGTATATTTACATTTGCTGAAGTAGAATACTATGGAAAGTTTCATGATATTATTGAATTAAACTACCACGAGCATTTTTCTGTTGTTTTATTCAAATGAAAATGGGTCGATATTATCAGAGGTGTTAAAAGAGATTCCTTGCAATTTACTTCTGTAAACTTCTCTCGCTTGATGGATGTTGGTGATCGTGAACTGCATGATCCATATATCTTAGCATCGCAGGAAAAAATGGTATATTATGTGAATGATGTTGTGGATGAAGGGTGGAGTGTAGTTACTCACGTAATACAAAGAGATTTGTATGATATGGGTGATGAAGTGGAAGATTTGACCTTTGCAATTGAATTTCATCAACAACAGGAAGCAGAATTATTTGTCCATCATGATATTGAAAATATTAGTCTAGAAAGGATGAATGAAGTGGATGAAGCAATGGAGCAGGAAACCGACATGATTGAAGGGGAAAATGATTGTATGTACAATTATGTATTCATTCAGCAACCACTTCTTTAATTTCTGTAGTCATTCATTATCATTGTTATATATATTTTGTTTGTTAGTACTGGGCATCTATTATCATTTTTAATTTTTTTTCTGCATAATTTTTTTGAAATATATATTCTGAACTTAATTTTAGTTGATTAAATGACAGGAATGACAAGGAAGAAGCGGTACACCATTTCATCTACTTCTGCGACAGATGACGATCCGTCTGTCCCCACGGCATCTGAGGCAGCAGCTGCCTACATCCCTGCATCATCTCCCCCTGCACCATCTCTGACACCGTCAATGGATGTCTCATTAGAGGATGAGTCATCGCCTCCCCCTACAGGAGCCTCAGCAGTGGGGCAGCGACACGCCCCTTCCAGTTCATCACGGACATTCTGGAGGGTCACAGTCATAGGTACAAATTTTAATTAAATTAATTTATTGCATTTTGTTTATAGTAATTGTTTGCTAATTGCAGATGAAAAAATGCAACCGTGGAAAAACACTTAAAAAGTTCTGATGTTTGGAACATGAATGGTGAGAAGATAGTGGTGCCATTTGATTCTTATGGGGTCCCGACGGATGACGCCGCAGGTTTACTTGGTCAGATTATAGGTCAGCTGGCAGCGGAGCCCATTTCCCTGCCTATTTCATATGATGATTGGAGGCATATTCCTCCAAACTGGAAAAATGAAGTTTTTGATTCTCAGATAAAGGTAATTTTATTACTTTATGGTTTAATTGAATGTCATGTTACTAATATATTCAAAATGAATTTCTGTATACAGATGTTCTTCCACTTTACCGTTGCTGATGTGATAACACGAAAGTGGACATTGAAAAATCTTGGGAAAAAATTGAAAGATTTCAAATGGAGGTTGTGGTGTGATGCCAATGATACTTCGTTGACCATGCAACCGATGTATGAGAAGCTACCCAGTGGGGTACCGAAAGAACAGTGGAAAGTTTTTTTCGATAGCCATCGTGAAGAGAAGCGGATGGTATTGAAATATATATTATTATATTATCCTCATTTTACATTTATACATGTACATGAAGAGGATATAGACATTGAATACATTACTGTTAAATTTAATTTTATTTATTTCAGGATCTCTCAAGACAGAATGCATCAAACTGGGCAAAACAAGTCATCCCGCACACTGCGGGCTCAAAAAGCTTTTCTAGAAGCCGAATTTCATTGGTAATATTTTAATTAGTTTAAATATTTATAAGACAATATTATCTATTTAACATATTTAATTATTGATTTATCTTTGTTTAATGCAGTCACAGAGTTTAGGGCATGAAGCATCCCGAACAGAACTGTGGCTGGATGTTCATAAAAAAACAGATGGAAGTTTTGTTAATGAACCTTCCAGAGAAGTTGGGGTATGAAGTCAATTATTTATTATAATAACTTATTATCAGTTTTTACTATGTTAATATATATTGATATTTGATTTATAGGTAAAAATTAAAGAAATATGGGATGTCAATCCTGAGCAATCCTACTCAGTCTCCCAGGATGACCCGGTTGGTAAAGTCCTTGGGAAGGAGCATCCTGGTAGAGTGCGCGGGATGGGTTTTGGACCCGTACCATCTGAGGTATTTGGCAGGACATCAGGGATTTCAACTAAATCTACTCCTGGTTCTGTTCATTTCATACCTGAAGATACTCAGAGGGAGATGTCTTCTCTACGAAACACAGTTCACCAGCAGGGGGATCAGATATCTGCTTTGCAGAAAGATTTGCTTGAAATACGTCAGCATATGAGCAGATATGCCCCCGGTGGTAGTGCATCGTCTAGTGGTGAGCAGGTAAATCACAAAAAAATCAAAATCATTTAGTTTTCACACTTTTATTGGTTTTAAGTTTAATTATAAATATGCAACAATATTTAATTTTCAATATAATGTTCTTATAGGTGGCAGCAGGTAGTGGAGATGAAGGTGGAGAGGGTGACGATGCAGCATCAGATGATGAGTAGTAGTGTTGCTGATGTGTTGAAAAAGTATGAGAACGGTTGGTTTGTATATGTAACATGTATATGGCACATAGTTTCCACCAAACATTTCCATGTCCTAACATTTTTTTTGACTTCTCATGTTTACTTCTATGCATTTTATTTATTTATGATGTTTCATTTTATGTCTTGATTTCTCGAGTGTGGTATACATCATTCCATTTAGGCCTGTGTTTGAATTGGTACCACATCCAATGAGAATACCATATATGTAACCCATATTCATACCATTTCTACTATATAGCAGCATTCGGGTAGCCCCATTGTGTAAGCTCGATTCATACCATAACTGATTCATAGAAGTACCTAGGCAGTCCAACTGTGTATGTCCCATTCATATCATTGTTGCTCTATAGCAGCACCTGGGTATCCTAGCTGTGTAAGCCCAATTCATAACATCACTATCAAGGCCCAATGAGCCGCAACACATTACACAGGCATGAAGAAATTCCCACCTGACAGGCTAATCTTAGACTATACAACCAACATACCAATTATGCTGATAAAGAACTCACGCTCTTACTGACATGGAAAGAGTGTATCTTGGAAGCCTCCCACAATACCTAAATTTAACCGTTATCAATATAACATGAATATAAGCATGTATACACTCTATTAGAACGCCTAATATGCATCATTACAATAACATCCAAATAATCATAGTTTAACTTAACTTATCCCCCAAATAATCATGTCAATTATTCATGTTAGACTTAACAAAACACAAGCACTACCCATGCTTTTACATTCACAATACCAAATACAATGATATTACTAACTGAATACCAAACCATAATCTACCTATATACCATCACTATAGAACAAAGTGTCTAAACTTACTTTCATTTTTTTAATGAACTCATAGACCTAGGATAAGTCCTCTCTTGGATTATATACATAGAAGAAAACCCTCATCAGGTGGAAATGAGAATCGCTATTTCACTTGATTAGAACACTCCAATCACCAATATGCCAAGATACATCTCAATATTACTAGTCTCTCTCAACCCTAGTTCACATGTCACATCCTATATAGGATACAACTCATGGAGAAGCATCTATGAACCCATCTCAAATATCACGAGGAAAATAATAGTCCCATATACCCACTCGAGGGTTCTCATGCATATCACAAATCCCATACCCAATCCAACTATGAAATCTAGGTTACTAATCCTAACTAGAAATCGACACACCATACTTCCCCTGAAGGATAAAGATCACATACATGCACATATATATTAATGACATTATCTTATGATAATAACTATTATGAAAAATCAATATCATTTGGTTTGGTTAAGTATAATTACACAAATAAGGTATTTAGGAAAACATTAGATAAGTTGTTGAAATTTTAAAAAACTCAAACCTATTTTCTTTAACGAAGTCAATAAAAACTATATCATGATGCATCCCATTCAACCTGCAACATGATGACCATCTTGGGATGTATGCATGAAACTCTTATCTCATATCCAATGACATAACTCAAATCCTCAATAGGAATCATGTATAACCTACAAGATCATAAACCATACTCTCTCAAGCACCATGCACGGTTAGCATGTTGTCCAACCTAAAACACACGCCAATTCACAAGTTACCCATTTTCTATAGTAGGCATTAACAACCAACCCAAAACACACAACAAACCATACCATAACATACATTCTATAACTACTCAAACATCCATATTTGGAACAAATTCTATACCCATATAAACATAATTTGTTCTATCCCATAACAAAAATCCATTGTTAAAAAAACTCAACCCATATCACAATCCACCCATGAATGTTATATCGAACAACTTAGAGCATAACCAATTACATATCATTACACATCACCATGGTTAGCATGATCACATAAATTGTATCAAAATTCATAACCATTTATTATATAGAGTATTAGTATCCATATAATATAAATCAACCCTTATTAAAACACATAAGAAATTAAATAAGCTAAAAACACATATACATCTTGGGGGTCACATGGATTGGTTACTCACAAAATTGTGATACATACCTTTCCTTAGGTTGGACTCCATAACATACAACATTTTCTCATATCCTATTTTTCAATGAATACTACCATGTTATTTGTTTGTATGGTGTCTCCTGTTCAATATTCTGGTTTGATTTGTTTTTCAGGGCAGTGGTGTGGTAGGAGCAGAATTATTTTTTTTCCAGGTCAACATTTCGCGGCGGTTTTAACCGCCGCTAATGCCTTACTGGTCAGCATTTAGCGGCGGTTATAACCGCCGCTAATGCCTTATTGGTCATTATTTATCGGCGGTTATAACAGCCTCTAAATGTATTATGTTTAAATTTAGCGGAGGTTTTCACCGCTGCGACATAGGCGCATCAAAGGACAGAATATAGCGGCGGTTAAAACCGCCGTGAAAAAAAGTATCATCTACGCATAAAACCGCCATGAAATGGTCAAAAACCGTCGCGAAAAGAGGCATCTACGAAGCTTTTCTTAAACTGCCGTGAAATAGTAAAAACCGCCGCTAATAGATTGCCGACGCCCAATTTCGCGGCGGTTTTTGTAAACCGCCGCCAAACCCTATAGCGGCGGTTTAAACCGCCACCAAATGAAAAAAAAACCGCCGCTAGGGGCCTGTTTTGTTGTAGTGAAGCTCCCAATTTCGCGAAGCTCACACAAGCCTTCGTGAAGCTCCTGCCTTTTTGCGAAGCTCAAGCCGTCGCAAAGCAACGTCCCTCGTGAAGCTTACTAAGCCAACGCGGAGCTCACAGGTTTCCCGGAGCTACAATAGCCGCCACGAAGCTCCTCTTTCGCGAAGCACACTGGCTCCGTGAACCACCTTCGCAAATCGAGAGAAAATGATCTTCTCTGAAAATTCTCTCTACTTCTCTCGAGGGGATCGACCTCTATTTATAGGTGATTCCACCGACCCTCGAACTTTCCGCGCGAAGTCAACGCCACATCATCTCAAATCGTGAAGCTCCGAAGTTTCCGCCGGAATTTTGTCCAAATCGCGAAGAACCACAGTAATTTTACATTCACGGAGCTCATCGTAATCGCGAAGCATCACCGTCAACATTCCTTCGCGCCTTCGTCACAAATCTCCCTCGCAAAGCCCTTCACCGCCGCGATGTGCTTCAACTCTGCCATTTGCGAAGCTTTGACGTAATCGCGAAGCATCACCGCCTCCATTTTTCTGGCCTTCGCGAAATCCAATCCATACATTCCATCTTCACGAAACTCATGCCTTTGCCATATAAAAATATGATCTTCATGGAAATCCACTTTTCACAATACTCACCAAATTCCAAATTTTGGACCCCAAAAATTTGGCAAACACTGGGAAACGATGCCACCTTGTACTGCTCTTTTGTACCGCCTCCAGACCATCCTTTCCTTTGTCATCATTATTTGTCAACAAGGATTGTCAAAAACTTCTCGGGAACTTGACAAATATCCATGAAAACCTTCTTTGTCAACAAACACAATCAACCCAAAAAAACTACAATGTTACCTTGTGGGATTTTTGTCCAACAACATGCATAAGAAAAGGGTGAGCTATAAAGCCCAATAAGGGAATACACATGGAATAACATGGGGAGTACAATACATGTTTAGAAATTAGGCATATCAATAGATCACAAGAGACACATGAACATAAAGGCATGATAAAGCATGAAAATCATAACATGGAAATGTGGCAACAACACTTAACATGGAATTAGCATGAGCCAAGACTCATTGCACATGGAGCATGAGTAAATCCTCATTGCACATGAAGCATGAGTAAACCCTTGTTGAACTTGAATTAGAATGAGTCAACACTCATTTCACATGACGTATCATGATACTATACTTTACCCAATGCATTGGAGCGCTATAAGGGCACACCCTTCTTAAACATTTCATTTCATGCATAAGTGTGCCACATGGATCATAGAACATTGATTCATAAAACATAATAATTTATTCCATGATAAAGGAATTTTGAATTCATACATGAAACTTTATATTAAATAAGTAAATGTTCATAAAGGTGAATACCCTTTATGGAGAAATGGGCATGGTATTCACTACATAATGACATTGGCTTAGAAAATCGGTGCGATTTCGGCAGCATAACGGCGTGACATAAGAATTCATAAAAATGGTTGATGATAGAGAAAGGGGTTACTCATAATATTTACATTTAATGGATAGTAAGGAGTTTATATAGATACATTTCCCAACAATTGTAATGGAATTTATATTCATGATACAAATGTATTGCTTGAATGTAAAAGAGGAGAGAGAAGTTCCTTTCAGAATTTCAGCATAGTAATGGGTGTACATGGGAGGCATTTAATGAGAGAGAAAGGGGTATCCCATCATTAAAACATAAATAGGGAAGTATTAGGGAGGTGATAAACCATACCCCAACATTCTTAATTGAAATTAAAAGGGCAAAACAACTTAATGAAAGTTGGATAAAAATGAGAAAGGAAGAAAAAACCCTTACTTGGAAGTGTGCTTCCAAAGGCTAGAGAGAGGCTTGTGAGAGGATTATTGGGAGATTGGGGAACCTTGGGAGGATTCTAGAGAGAGCAGGGAAGAGGTTGGAAGAACTCCAAAGGCTTTGAGTGAGGAGGAAGTGGGAGCTTGGGTGGGTTTATATAGGAAAGGTGATAGAATTGTTTATTATTTAGGTTTGAGACCCCTTATATTAAATTAATCCAAACCACAAACCATCCCATGGTTTTTGCCCATGGTTTTTGGAAAAGGGAATAGGAAAAAATATTTTATAAGGACAAAGTCCGAACTTCTTAAAATAATAGGGTTGATTATGTGGAGGTGAGTCACACTCCCATGGAAAACAATTTAAAAAGACAAGGTGTTTAATAAGTCTTGAGGGGTCCATTAATGCTTTGAAAAGTAAGTCAAACAAACCTAAAATCACATTATTTTAATGGTAAAACATATATTGGAAGAACATAAAGATTATAGTATTTTATTACATCACTATTGGGTCATTATGATGTCATAAAACATATTATATATTTAAACGACATTTAATTTTTACCCAAAAATTTGATTGTCTCAGAAAATTATGAAAAATTCACCATTGGATAATTTCGACATCCTGATTCCAGAAATAACATTTATTTTATCTAAATAATTTTCAAAATATGTTAATTTTCACTTTTAAAATAAAAACTGACATTTATCGAAAATTCACTGGTTTTGACAGAAATGACTTTCAAACCTTAAGAAAAATTATAATTGCATTCATAAAATTATAAGATCATTTATATTTAATAAAACTTAATTTAATAATAATAATAATATTTTATTAAAATAATATTTAATTAAAAAATCCCTTAATTTAATAAAATAGAATTCTTAATTAAATAATAACTAAAAATACTATTTGTACTTTAAAAACTATTTACAATGTATCAATAATGAAAAGAAAGTATATTCATTATTATATACAAAAAAATAATGTACATGAACATAGTACGAGATATTTGTTACATAACCCCTTAAAATAGCCGCATAAGACCTAAGGGTAAGGTGTGCGATGGTGAAATACTCTTGGGGTGGCTCAGATAACATCGCTCGAGTGGTAATCTCTATCAACTTTCACTTTTCCCGTATATGGTCTTGTTTGAGCTTGACATAGTGAAGCTCAGCTTGGGCTTGGTCAAGAGAAAAGTCCAAAGACACCACCTCTTTTCCGATCTCCGAAAAATGGGCTTCGTATGGAGCAATTCTACTGGATGAGGCCATTGCTTATTTTGTCTGAGTAAATTGGATTTGTTAAAGCCCTATATTTATACTAATCATGTGATAACTGTTCAACGACTATATTAGCAATGGTAAAAATTCTTAACATAAAACCAAAGAAGTTGACATTTTATATAAACATAAAGAGACATTTAATTAGATCAATAGGGACTTCCATTAATGAAACTTTGGGTCCTTACAATATTCACCCCTTAAGAAATTTCGCCCTCGAAATTTCCTTTTTCCCACACTAAAACAGATGTGGGTAACTCAGCTTCATCATTTCCTCTGATTCCCAAGTCGCTTCTTCAAACTTGAGGTTTCTCCACAACACCTTGACAAGGGGCATTGTCTTATTTCGTAGAACTTTTTCTCTATGATCTAAGATCTTCACTGGTTGCTCCTCATAAGAAAGATCGTCCTCCAACTGTACCACCTCAGAAGAGAGTACATGTGAAGGGTCTGGTATGTACTTCCTTAAGAGGGATACATGGAAGACATCATGTACTTTGGCCATGGTAGGTGTAAGTGCTAGTCGATAGGACACATACCAAACACGATCAAGAATCTTGAAGGGGCCGATGTACCTTGGACTTAACTTCCCTTTCTTTCCAAAACTCATGACCTTCTTCCACATAGATATGCATAGAAACACCATGTCTCCAACTTTAAACTCAAGGTCTCATCGACGGTTATCTGCATAACTCTTTTGTCGAATATGGGCTGCCTTGATATGCTATTGAATGGTTTTCACCTTCTCCACCATTTCCTCAACCATTTCTGGTCCAAGCAGCTTACGTTCATGGAACTCATCCCAACATGCCGGTGTTCTTCACCTTTTCCTATATAGGGCTTCATAAGGTGCCATTTGGATGCTCGAGTGGAAAATGTTTTTATATGAGAACTCAACCAGAGGAAGATGTTGATCCCATCCTCCTTTAAAGTCCATTGAGCATGCTCTCAATATATCCTCAAGTGTTTGGATAGTCTGCTCGGATTAGCCATTAGTTTGAGGATGATAGGCCATACTGAAGTTCAGTTCATTATTCAGAGCATGTTGAAGACTCTTCCAAAACTTAGAGGTGAATCTTGGATCTTAATCAGATACAATAGATAGTGGTACTCCATGAAACCTTACTACTTCCCTGATATATATCCTTTCTAGTTGATCCAATGAGAAATCCTCCCGAATAGCAATGAAGTGTGCAGTCTTTGTAAGACGATCCACCAAAACCCAGATCACATTGCTGCCTTTAGATGTCCTCGAAAGTCCAGTGACAAAGTCCATGGTGATGTTCTCCCATTTCCATTCTGGTATGGGCAATGGTTTCATCATCCCCTTAGACTTCTGCCTCTCTTCCTTCACTTGCTGGCACACCAGACACTTTGATGTATATTCAGCGATCTCCTTCTTCATATTATCCCACCAAAAGTCTTCTCGGAGATCTCGATACATCTTTGTGCTCCCTAGGTGAATAGAGAAATTTTAACTATGTGCATCATCCAAAAGTTCCTTCTTCAGCTCTGGACTCGATGGAACACATAGTCTTTTCCCAAATCGCACAATTCCTTCTTCATTAACATTAAACTCTGAGGATTTCCATTTTTCGATAGCTTCCACATTTTTATGAATTCCCACATCATCCTTTTGAGCATCCTTTAACCTTCCCAAAAGAGACGGTTGAGCAATCATTTGTGAAAGGATTGATGATGTTCCCTTCTTTATGATTATCATGTCCATCTTCATCAAGTCTAAGAAGATTAGATCCTTCTCAATTCTCATCATTGATAGAATTGCTGGGTCCTTTCTACTTAGGGCATCTGCCACCTTGTTCGCTTTCCCAGGGTGGTACTGTATTGAACAATCATAATCCTTGATGAGCTCTATCCATCTTCTTTGGCGCATATTAATCTCTTTATGTGTGAATATATATTTAAGACTCTTGTGGTCAGTATATATCTCACATTTATCCCCATAGAGATAATGCCGCCAGATTTTCAAGGCAAAGATCACCACCGCTAACTCCAGATCATGCGTTGGATAGTTTCTCTCATGGATTTTCAACTGCCTTGAGGCATAGAATATCACTTTATCATTCTGCATCAACACACAGCCTAAGACCTTCTTTGAAGCATCACTGAATACCACAAAAATTTCCCCACTTGTGGGTAAAGTGAGCATGAGCGTAGTGATAAGCCTCATTTTCAACTCCTTGAAGCTTTCTTCACATTCATCACTCTAAGAAAACTTTACTCCCTTCTGAGTTAGCTTGGTAAGAGGGTTGGAAAATTGTGAGAAATTCCTCAAAAATCATCGATAATATCCAGCTAACCCCAAGAAGCTACAGATATCCGTTAACGATGTTGTCCTCGACCATCCCTCAATTGCATCTGTTTTGGAGGGATCCAAAAATATCCCATTGCTTGTGATGATATGGCCCAAGAATGAGACCTCCTTCAACCATAACTCACACTTGCTGTACTTTTCATAGAGCTTCTCCTTGCGCAAAGTCTCTAGTATAGTTCTTAAATGCTCCTCATGATCCTCCTTGGTTTTGGAGTATATTAGAATATCATCTATAAAGACTACCAAAAATTTGTTGAGGTAATCTCTAAAGACTCTATTAATTAAGTCCATGAAGATTTATGGAGCATTAGTGAGTCCGAAAGGCATTACTATGAATTCATAGTGCCCGTATCTTGTGCGAAAAGTAGTCATGGGGATATCTTTCTTCTTCACCCTTACTTGATAATACCCCGACCGCAAGTCTACCTTGGATAAGTATTGTGCTCCATGAAACTGATCAAACAAGTCATCAATTCGTGGGAGTGGATACTTGTTCTTTATCATGATTTTGTTGAGCTTATGATAGTCGATGCAAAGGCGCATTGACCCATCCTTCTTCTTGATGAAGAGGACTGGTACACCCCATGGTGAAGCACTTGGGCGTATAAACCCTTTATCCAGATTCTCCTGTAGTTGTTTCTTCAATTCATTAAGCTCTACAACAACCATTCTATATGGATTCTTGGATATTGGTAAAGCCCCGGGTAGAAGTTCAATTGAGAATTCAACATCTCTTCTAGGAGGAAGACCAGACAGTTCCTCAGGAAACACTTCAGTGAATTCCCTCATAATAGGCATTTCCTCAAGGGTGGTTTCTTCCTTGGACTCAATCATCTGAGCCAGATACGCATGCTCATAGGGTAGTAATATCCATTTTTGAGATGATGTAGCTAAAGGAGATTCATCTTCCTCCTTATACTTGTAAAGAATCAGGGGTCGATTCTCCATATGGAGTGTGATTTCCCTCTCCCAACAATTTATGTTGGATCTATATAAGGAAAGCCAATCCATGCCAAGAATTACATCAAATTCTACCAGAGGGAGTATGATGAGGTTCGACAGGAAATTCAATCCACAGATTATAACAGGAGAGGACTTATATTCATGGGATGCAATGATTGCCCCATTTTCCGTACTCACCGATATCTTCACTTCCATAATTTGTGGTGGTGCTGGGATTGTTCTACTAAACTTTCGAGATATAAAATAATGCGTTGAACCTGAATCAAAAAGTACCTTCGCTATTCTTGAATGAATAACTAGCATACCTGTCACCACTTCGTTTTTAGGGCTCACTTTGGATGAAGTGATGGAAAAATCTCTTCCTTGATGCCTTTGAGGTTGTTGGTTGCCTCCGAAAACCCTTAGATTAGGGAACTGATTTATAAAATGGACCAGTTCTTTGCATTTATAGCATTGAACAACGCGTTGAGGTTCGATCGGGACATTCCTCTCCTCTATCGTAGCCGCGGGTCTTTATTGCCGACAGTTAATAGCTATATTCCCTTCTCTTCCACACCTAAAGGATTTCCTCGTCCCCTTAAGGAAATTTCCAGGGTGCTTCTTTCCGCACTTTTTTGCAAGTGGGGTGCTGGATCTTCTTAGCATTGTTGGATTTATCCATCGGACCACCATCAATGAATTCCACCTTACGCTTCTTATCCCCATGATACCCCTGTGATTCTCCGATCTCCATTTTGATATTTAGGGAACATCGGACAATTTCCTCATAGCTGTCGAAGTCACGGATCGCTAATGCTTTCCGTAGTCCAGGCTTCAGCCCACCAAAGAAGCGGTCAACTTTGCATTAGGGGGTAACGACAAAGCCGAAAGAATATTGTGAAAGCCTTGTGAAGTTTTCCTCGTACTCTCTAATAGATTATTAATCTTTTTTCTTGAGGGAAAAGAAGTCCCTTTCCATATTAATCCGGAGGGTGCGCAAAAAATATTTATCAAAAAACATCTTCTGGAAATCCTTCCATTCCAACGCCTCGATCTCCTCCTCAGGCTTTGTATTTTTGATCAATGTCCACCATTGATTAGCTTCACCCTCCATACGATAAGACGCTAGGAGGACCTTCTCTTGTTCAAAACATTGAAGGATGGAGAAGATCTTTTCAATGGAGTTTATCCATTGTTTAGTGATCGTGGGATCAGATGACCCACTAAAAGTAAGAGGCCTTTGTCTCATGAAGCTCTCGATAGTGACTTGTTCTTTCTTAGGGGGGGGTTGAACGTTACTCTTGAACCATGTTTCTATTCAAAGCTTGAGTTAGCTGAGAGAGAAGCGTGAAAAAGTTCACGATTCCCGCTCCCATTGGATTGGGCATCTCATTAGTACAATCATCACACTGATCTTCACAACGGTTGTTAGCCCAATTCCTCATATTACCGGCCATTGACTGGAATAAAAGGAAAGTTAGGGGTAACACATAAAGGGTAATACAAAGAAAAAAGTTGATGACTTATAAATACACTTTTATTTCCTTAACTCATGAGTCTATAGGCTTCAATCAAGGCTTTTTGTAGCACCCCAAGCTTCCACGATACGCCTCTCTTTCAATAATGCAATAGCTTGCATTGTACGCAAGTTCGAGTTCTAACACACCGCAGCTAATCAAAGTAGCCGTTATGAATAATAATAACGACTTTTTAAAATTATAGAAATTTTATATTTCAAAAATGGACTTAATTTTTGTATTCGTAATATCGAAATTATCCTAAGTTGATTTTTTTTGTAATTTTCTGAGAACTTACAATTTTTTATGAATAGTGAAAAATACTTTAAACAACTTTTTTAATCAAAATAATTTATAGTGATAAATTATTCTATTGAGTGGTTTTAAAGTATAATTAGAATATATTTTTACCATTTTATCCAATGGTGGTCATTAGAATTAATTTCACTTTGAAATTGGACATAAACAATTGTCAATCTTTTGATATATATTGTTTCTTAAAAACACGCTATTTGTTGTGACAACGGGAATTAATTATAAAATTAATTAATGCAACTTATATGTTTGGAATTTTGTAAAATAGTCATCATTTTTTAATTCAGAATATCAATTATAGCTTGGGGTAAAATTTTGGCATTGTTCTGAATAACTTCAACTTTTGATGAATAGTGAAACCACTAAGTGGTAGTTAAAAAATTGATTTTTCATTTAAATGAAACATTACCACTTCTGTGATTTGATTTTCAAAAATCTGACATACATGGATTTCATTAGGAAGTAAAATGTGGTTCAATGAGATTAAAATAATTTTTTGGTGAATAGTAATTTTTAAGTTTAATTAATCGCGATTAAAGGTAATTAGTGAAATTTAAGGTAAAAATGATATTATAAAAATATGGAAATACATTTACACTTGTCCTACACCTATTGGATGATTCATGGCCGACCAAGACAATCCATGGGTCAACTTGGGGACCCCATGGAGCCACTTTGGTAGGAAAATGACATTAAAAACTTTTTATTTAATGTTAAAATAAAAATGTCACAAACATGAGTTGTTTTAATAAAAAATTTTTTAAATGGGGTTATACAAGTCATATTTTTGAGTATAAATATTAATTAGAAAGATAAAAATATTTCCTACATAATGATATTTTTTTTATAAATTTTATACATTAAATAAATTAAATTATTTATAACACCATGATGATGCAGCGATTACCTCATTAATTAATGATTTAAATAAAATGAAAAGATAATGTAAAATCTAAGACTTAAACTTGTCAAAAACCTATTGGATGAGTATATTTAGAACCCTTATCACCTTATCCTCTAAATATATAAGTGTGGGACCTTTAAAATCCGAAACTCATTATATAATAAAGTAACATTTCATGACTTTCCAAGAGTGCCCCTCCTCTCCTCTTATAAAAGGCCCCCACCTCTACCACCTTACCCACACATCTAAAGCCTTTGTCTCAGCCAAAAACTGACCATTTTGTCTCTCCAAATCCCACTCTTACTTCTAGAATCCTCACTTTGAGCAGAAGTCTTCCCAAGGAAGCCTTTGAGCTCAAATAAAAAAGAGTTACTCGTTTTAAAGGTAGTATTTTCTCTTGCGTTCTTATGTTTTATTTTGCTTCTCCAACCCCATAAACTCTTTTTATTCATTTATTTTGTAAAAAAAACAGTATCCTAAATATACTAGGATTTTGTTATAAGAATTATTTGAGCTACACTGACACACACCTACATCTAATGGTTAAAGAACATACTGTTTCTGTGGATGGAGAATTTCTGCCTCACGAAACGATGATTGTTCAACACACATATAACACCTTAAAAGGTGGCCATTAAGATGTCACTATATTTATATATAAGATATAATATGTTTATGTTTTACTTAAGATTCTGTATTTTTCATTTATGGCATACCTTTATGGTTTCCATTATGGGTAAACGCGATATCTTCATTTTAGGAAGTGCGGACTACCGCCCCCTCAAAGTGATTTGAATCGTTAATGCCATATGTGGGATGTATAGAGGATGTAGTAAATGGTATTATACATTATATTATACTGGAATTATATTATACCTTTATATAATTATAACTTCATTCCATTAAATATGAAATAGAAATGAAAGTAGCGTTCATGCGTACGTACAACTTACCGTCTCCATGAATGGTGCATTTAATTTCTTACCTCTAAATGTTATGTAATATTATAAATGAATGTATATAATGGATATATATGATGTATACGATATCTATATCATGAAGATAATTATAGATATAATGGATATTTTACCACATGAACAAAGTGTAATTATAAGAAGTTTATTTTTGACTCAAGTACCTAAGATCGACAAAACGACCGTTATTAACTTAAATAATTACATAATGTTCATAACATGGTAATAAGTGATATAAAAGGAATAATGAACTTGAAAAAGGTTCTTAAGTAGGTAGATATTAAATCTAGTTTATTATTCAGGAGGTTAAAGATCGGTCGAGTCAAGTCGGACACGAGGTAAGGGAACTTCTTAACCCAATTTCCATTCTTTGGGTTAATCTCATACTTTAAAATTATGTCATTATATTATTATGTCCTATCTTGTATTTGTACTTTCTTTATGTGTACCTATAGTGAATACACATAATAGATCTATTTTATTTAAAAAAATGATCTTTGTAAGGGACTTCGTCTCAATCTCCTTTCATTGAGGCATATTTTCTTTTATACACAACTTTCCTTTATACGGTGTATAAACCCCTTTGACATTTACTTTTATTCAAAAGGACTCTTTTTATACGAAGTGTTTTTACTAAATGAAAAAAGGAATTTTTTTCTTACATATGTGGCGACAACGACTTCCCCACCGCCGTGACCATTATTTGAGTTTCGGCTTCCTCTACAAGCCTTAACTTTTTTTTAAAAAATGAAAAATAAATATCAAATTTTAATTTTATCTTATTTTGGTATTGAAAATGGTTTTGAAAGTGTTTTTATTATATCAATATGTTTTATTGATATCTTGTGATTGAAATGTGGAAATGTTATGTTTCCTTTATGCATGTTTTATGTGATATGATTACATTATGGTTTATGATATGTTTAAACCTATTCATATGATGAATGCATTGGACTTAATAAGTGACGGGTGGATCCCGCTATAGCTCCTCGATGCATCGATAGGTCTCATGAGACAAACTAGTGTCTTGGCACGAGGCCTTGACAAAATCTTATTTGTAGTCTTGGCATGAGGCCTTGGCTACGTGGCTATGATAGTCTGGCATTATGCATTCCATCATTATGAAAGTGGTTATTGATATTGCATGTGATTATTCGACCAGTAGAATATCCATGTGAATAAGCAAATGAAATTATCTCATTTTACTTTTTCCATATTATGTTGAAGTTCAAGTTTAAAAGGCTTTTGTTTTAGTTGTACATTGCCTTAAATGTTTATGTTTATTTATAAAATCTTCCACTATATTGTTATCCTTACTGAGCATCTGAGATCACCCCTTTCAATATTTTAATTTTTCCAGGATGTGAAGAAGTATTTTATGAATGACCTGCAGGGATAGTCAGAAGAGGATATGAGTGTGGACTATAGGTACTTTTTTATTGTAGTTTTTCACTTTATGATGTAATGTAACATTTATGAATGTATCTAGTGTTTCCAAGGCTACTAAACTAATCGGTCTTTAGAGACTTGATCTTTTGTGATCATGCCAATGTTACGCAATAATGCAATGACTCTGGGTAACTGGGGTCGGGGCGTTACACTTTTCATGATCTACTTTCTAACATATATTCTTAAGGGATTTTTTTTTAATTCCCTTAATAAGGGTTCATACTAAGATTTTGAATTTATCAAAACATATCCCCCGGGAGTGTCATAACTAAGAGTGCAGAAAGGACCATTATTGTGCACCAGTTCCCATTCGAGTCTAGCTCAAAGCGGTGTTTTCGGGTTTTACCCCTAGGATACATCTGTGCCAGAGCCGCCTCTACCTGCTCGTATCCAGACAGGGATGTATTTGCTTGATAAACCACTTACTCAATACTCACCAAAAATTAGGGATGTTTTTATTATACTTAGTCTTGTCTCTAAGGCTTTACTAGGGTTTTCTAATCCTAATCCCAAAAATAACTAAACCTATCCTCTGATACCAACTATGACAACCCTGCTTTTTATTACAACTTAAACATGATTTATTACATAAAAATTAACTTGATACAACAAATAATATCGAGAGTTTTAGTGTCTTTGGGGATTAGGATCATTACATAAAATTCAAAATCTTTATTGAAAACTTCCTTTACATGACCACTACATTCCCTCGTACTTAGCATTGCATGGGATAACCTGAGGACATGAATAAGAAAAGGGTGAGCTATAAATCCCATTAAGGGAATAAACATGGAATAACATGAGGAGTAAAATACATGTTTAGACATTAGTCATATCAATAGAGCACAAGAGAAACATGAACATAAAGGCATGATAAATCATGATAATCATAACATGGAAATGTGTCAACAACACTTAACATAGAATTAGCATGAGCCAAGACTCATTGCACATGGAGCATGAGTAAATCCTCATTGTACATGAAGCAAGAGTAAAACCTCATTTCACTTGAATTAGCATGAGTAAACACTCATTGCACATGACGTATCATGATACTATACTTTACCCAATGCATTAGAGTGCTATAAAAGCGCACCATTCTTAAACATTTCATTTCATGCATAAGTGTGCCACATGGATCATAGAACATGGATTCATAAAACATAATCATTTATTACATGATAAAGAAATGTGTAATTCATACATGAAACTTTATAGTCAATAAGTAAATGTGCATAAAGGTGAATACCCTTGATGGAGAAATGGGCATGGTATTCTCTACACAATGACATTGACTTAGAAAATCGGTGCGATTTCGGCAGCGTAACGGCGTGACATAAGAATTCATAAAAATGGTTGATGAGAGATAAATGGGTTACTCATAATATTTACATGTAATGTAAAGTATGGAGGTCATATAGATACATTTCCCAACAATTGTAATGGAATTTAGATTCATGATACAAAATTATTGCTTGAATGTAAAAGAGGAGAGAGAAGTTCCTTTCGGAATTTCGGCATAATAACGGGTGTACATGGGAGGAATTTAATGAGAGAGAAAGGGGTCTCCCATCATTCAAACATAAAGAGGGAATTATGAGGGAGGTTAGAAACCATATCCCAACATTCATAATTGAAATTAAAAGGGAAAAACAACTTAAAGAAAATTGGACAAAAATGAGAAAGGAAGAAAAAACCCTTACTTGGAAGTGTGCTTCCAAAGGCTAGAGAGAGGCTTGTGAGAGGATTATTGGGAGATTGGGGCACCCTGGGAGGATTATAGAGAGAGTATTTCATAGGTTGGATGAACTCCAAAGGCTTTGAGTGAGGAGGAAGTAGGAGCTTGGGTGGGTTTATATAGGAAAGATGATGAAATTCTTTATTATTTAGGTTTGGGACCCCTTATATTAAATTAATCCAAACCACAAACCATAACATGGTTTTTTCCCATGGTTTTTGGAAAAGGGAAGAGGAAAATAATATTTTATAAGGACAAAGTCTGAAATTCTTAAAATAATAGGGTTGCTTATGTGGAGGTGAGTCACACTCCCATGGAAAATAATTTAAAAAGACAAGGTGTTTAATAAGTCTTGAGAGGTCCATTAATTCTTTGAAAAGTAAGTCAAAAAAATCCCAAAATAACATTATTTTAATGGTAGAACATATATTGGCCTAACATAAAGAATATAGTATTTTATTACGTCACTATTGGGTCATTATGATGTCATAAAACACATTATACATTTAAACGGTATTGAATTTTTACCCAAAAATTTGAATGTCTTAGAAAATTATGAAAAATTCACCATTGGATAATTTCGATGACTTGATTCCAGAAATAACATTTATTTTATCTAAATAATTTTCTAAATATTTTAATTTTTACTTTTAAAATAAAAACCAACATTTATCGAAAATTCACTGGTTTTGACAGAAATGGATTTCAAACCTTAAGAAAAATTATAATTGCATTCATAAAATTAAAATATCATTTATATTTAATAAAAATTAATTTAATAATAATAATAATATTTTATTAAAATATTATTTAATTCAAAAATCCATTAATTTAATAAAATATAATTCTTAATTAAATAATAACTAAAAATACTATTTGTACTTTAAAAACTATTTACAATGTATCAATAATGACAAGAAAGTATATTCATTATTATATACAAAAAAATAATGTACATGAACATAGTACTAGAGATTTGTTACATAACCCCTTAAAACAGCCGCATAAGACCTAGGGTAAGGTGTGCGATGGTGACAGACTCTTAGGGTGGCTCAGATAACATCGCTCGAGTGGTAATCTCTATCAACTTCCACTTTTCCTACAGACGGTCTCATTTGAGCTTGACATAGTGAAGCTCAGCTTGGGCTTGGTCAAGAGCGAAGGCCAAAGACGCCACCTATTTTCCAAGCTCCGAAAAATGGGCTTCGTATGGAGAAATTCTACTGGATGAGGCCATCGCTTCTTTTGTCTGAGTAAATTGGATTTGTTAAATCCCTATATTTATACTAATCATGTGATCACTGTTTAATGAATATATTAGAAACAGTCAAAATTCTTAACATAAAACCAAATAAGTTGAAATTTTATATAAACATAAAGAGACATTTAATTAGATCAAGAGGGACTTCCATTAATGAAACTTTGTGTCGTTACATTATGTCCTCATTCACGTCAGGTTAGTCACCGTTCCGTACACCCCCCTCGTTGGGGTATCTTACCCCCGAGCCCCTTCAAGAACTATATGCATCTTGATCCCCATCCTCATGGGGTACGTAGAAACACCTGTGCAGTTTGCCTTAGGCCCATCTCAACTCTCATTTTCGGTCCCTCGACCTAAAACCTCTCCAAGGAACACGTGGTGGTTGGAACCCCCAGTTCCCATTCACATCATGTTTTTTGTAGTTACCCCACCACATGTCTCCCGTGTTTCCTTCCATCTATGGTCCAAGTTCTATGAACCTAAAATAAGATCTCCCTATAGGAAGGGACTCAACTCCCTCTATCTAATACGTCTCATTGCTGTATTCAGATGCATTTTGACAAAGATCCCAAAGTGTGGAATTTTCATGGGGACATTCCCCCGTTCCATATCCAAGCTTCATGAGCTCTCTATTTGGATCCTCATCCTCTTCCATCTCCGAAGGGACCCCCTAACAGCCTGGTCCCATGATGCATCAGCTCACCTACCGTCCTGGGCTAATGCCCCTAAGAATCTTTGACGACATTTGTGATAGGTCCTTTGTTTCGAACATGGTCAACGGACGACCCTCATTTGTCTGTCCCCATTCCAGGATAATGCGACGTGGATTCTTCATTTCCACCATGGTCAACAGTTATTCTCCATCGCCATTCTTCCATCATTGTGGTCCAGATTTTGAGCGTCATGATTCACACATTTCCACTTCTTCATGTTCAAGTGGAATTCCGACATACTCGGATTTATCACTTCATACGTCTAGGTGCGCTACATGGATAGGTTAGAATCATTGGGCCAGTATTCACCAAGCGCCCCTTTGACCCAACATGTTCCTTCCCATGTCGGGAAATTCCCACTACTACTTCTTGTTTCCCACATCAAGCATGACTCACATGGGTTTAGTGGTTTTGGTAGGATGTACACCAGCGCAACCAGGCTTCTCATCGTCCCGCATGACATTAAACTATGCTTCTAGAACTACGTATGGATTGATTCCCATCCTTATGGGATACATAGATACACCTCGGTATTTCGCCTAGGGTCTAGCCTCAAGAATCATAAAGTCCTGTTCCTCCCCATTTCCGGCCCTCTGTCCTGAACCCTTGTGGGGAACCGTGCAACTGCAACTTTTCCCTGAACAAGTTTGGGATTCCCCAAGATGACATTGGGAGGCGACGAATCCCTTGCTAGAGAGGCCCTATTTGAAAGAAGGAATGATCCATGATCAAACCGATGCGTCCATATACTGTGCTCCCAACACAGTGGTGTAACTTCGAGAGTGTTGGATTTTATTCAAACAAACCCTCACTCCACATTACACGCTTTGCCTGCCCCTTATTTGGACCCTCGTCCTTTTTCACGTTTGGAGGAACCCCCTAATAGTATGGATGCTCAGCCTATGGCCCACCTATTATCCTAGGCCAACATTCTAGAATACTAACAGATGGAATTTGTGACAAGTCCCATGTTTCAAACATGGTCAATGGTCGAACCTCATTTACTATCCCCACTCCAGGATAATACAATAAGAATTCTGTCTTTCGAATGCGTTCAACAATTATTCTTTATTATCACGCCACCCCCACAATGTTCTGAATCTTGGGTATCATGATTCACACTTCTCATTCCCATCTGTTCGGATCGATTTCAGAACCCATGGCATTACCCCGTTCGTGCACAAGAGCATGCCAGGAAAACGGTGATTCAGCTATTCTGAGAGCTTCATTCTACAGTCAAGTTTCTCCCATTTCCTCCTAGAAATCCAGACCAGTTGTTCAAACGCCGGACTCTTGAAGCTTGGTTTGCTCTCCTACGTTTGGATAGGGTGATAAGGTGGTAATCCCTTGTTTCTCACATTGGGCTCGACCCACATGAGCTTAGGGAATGATAGCTGGACGCTCCGCAAACATCACAAGGATGTAATAAACAAATGTAAACAATGGAACTCATGCATGCTACGAAATTCAGACAATCAAAGCATGAAAGTACGTTTAATGGTTTGTAATCATTACAATAATTGGGTTTTGACTTTCTCCATGGATGGATTGACCTCATCAAAGGAGCGTAGAAGCTCCGCCACCCTCTGGCTGGTGGCATCCAAGAGTTGCTACCGCTTGTTCATCTTTCGCTCCTCCTCGGCGGCGAGAGGACGCAATTTGTTGGCCGAAATCTAGGCCCACTCCATGTCACCCCGGATGGAGATAATCTCCCCAGAAGCTCGCTTCAGGCCCTCTTCAGCTTTTGCTAGCTGGACCTTCAATTGTAATATTAGCTCAAATTGTGCATTGAGGGAGGTCAAGTGCTTGTCTGCCCGATTCTGCAACCGCTGGACCTCGTCTTCAGCATTATAGAGCCTCTTGATGTTTATCGCCTTCCTCCACTGCCATCCCATGCCAAGGCCACAGTCATACTCCCGAATATTTTCCACCATAAGATCTCGGACGAGTATGTGAGGATGCTGGGCATCCAATACCCCAGCACATAGTTCATGTAGTAAAAAACGAAGTCTGTCCATATCAACCAACCATAGCACTTGGGGGGTGTCATTGATGAAGCACGTGACCAGCTTCCATGATCGGAGACGAACTATTTTGCTATCCTCCTCATCAGAGGCTGTCTCGTCCCAGTCGGCGCGATTGGCCGACTCGTATGAAGGGAATTCCCTAGGAACTCCTCGTCCGGGTCCACGTATGGCATCAGATCGAGCGTGGTGGGGCCTAAATCATCTGGTTGATCCTCATCATCAGATCCCACCTCGATAATCTCAGGCACAATCCCACTGGCGCCCCCGCTAGTGATCGAGAGTGATTTAGTTTGATCAGGTTGGATGTCCACCTCCATGACCATTGGCATTCCCCTGGGAAGGGAACTACCAGAAGCCCCGACCAACTTCTTCGTAGCAGCCCAGACCAACTGAAGGACTGGAAACGCCAAGAAAGGGAACGTGAATGTCAGTTAACATGGTCAGGGGATGAAAGTTGTGAATTCAGTAGAGAGGACTTACAGAGGCCAAATCCCTGGTTTCACTCTTGGGATGATGTCGTCGGAACCTCGAGACGCGACCCCCCGTATATGGTTGGTAGGTCTGAAGACTCTGGGGGAGCTTCCTCGACTGTCCCAGCCCCACCAGGCACAGAAGTTGATGCAGCCACAGGCGTGGATCCTGAAGGTCCCGCATCGGCACCCACTGAGGGGCGAGAACGAGGTCTATGCACAAGGTCCTACTGCATAATGCAGACACTGATAAGGAATCCAGAGTAACCTAAGGGCAGACTCTGAAGAAGGAACTTGGGATTTTACCTTGAGGGCCTCTACAAAATCTTCAAGATCCAAGGACTGATATCTGACTTCACCTTCCTCCGGCGTAATTTCTCTACCAACCTCGTCTCCCCAGGAGTACTCATCTGATTCTTCCGGCAGAGGGAAGCGCTCCCTCAGGTCAGCGGCTGACAGTTGCGGAGGGACCGTACGACCCAACATCACCCTGACTTGGTCTTTCATCGGGTGCAGGGCACTCCAAGAGTGGATGAAGTCTTCCAGCTCGGCTATGTATTGCTCTGCCTCTGCCTGGGATACTATGAAACTGGCCCTAATAGGGCCAATTCTCGGCAAGTCTATCCCGAGGTGGTTAAGGTGCTGCCATAACTTGGATGGGCCAAGAAATTTACAGTTTACTTCCCAGATGTCCCAGGCCACTGGGAAGATATCATTCTCCGGCATGTCAATGTGGAACAACCATTTCCCCGGGGCCTGAGTAGAAATCCTGCGGAATACCCTCGGTGGCCGCCCCTCTGGATGACTCTGTTCTCTTTGGACCACCGGCTCTACTACCGCTGCCAGATCTGTTACCGCTGCTCCCCCATCAACTAGTGCGGGCATCGCCGCTACAACAGCCCCGCCACTACGGGATGCCCTTGTCACCTTCCGGCCTCGGCCCTGTGATCGGGGAAGCTCACCCTCACCAACCAGGACGGTTGGCTGCTTCAGCATCTCCCTTGGATAGGCCGCCTCCTAGCTCTGGGCATATTATTTTATTATCCCATGGACGACGGTCGGCGGAGGTAATACATTCCTCATCTTCCCGTCTTCCCATGTGAACATGAGACACATCTTCCTCATCACACATAGGTGCTCCTCGTAGTGCACCCCCAGGTAGACCTGTGGGGTCAGCCACTACAGACACCGGAATTTCCTGGCAAACTGGTGTGGGGTGTATGGCTCGCAGAGATGCTCGCAGTCCACCCTAGCCACCAACACCCCACCTCGAAAGTCTAGGAGGTAGGCTCAGTGCTCTTCTGTTCCCTGTACATCATCCGTGAAGGCCCCCGTCGGTAGTGGGAATGGGTGGAAATTGAATTCCTCCACCCTCCACACCGGGTCAGAACCGATGGTGCGGTCAGCTTAGTCGGAAAGTTCCCCACAATATTCTAGATCAAGGGACGGAAGTTCAACCCCGGTGGTGAGATGGGGTTTGGATACTCATAAATCCCCTTGATGTGCACCGCCATCCATCCATACAAGAGGTTGAATAGCCCACATACCCTCTGTAGCCTCTTCCCCTCACTGATGTGCCACAACATTTTGTACAACTTAGCAAGCATCAGGATCCCTAGGTTGTCCTTCCCTCCTGTCTCCAATGTGGAAACCATGATAAAAGTGCTTGGCCACACTCCTATGTTTTTATCCCTCACTGGAAGGATCCAACCATATATGAAATCTATGATTAATTCTGCCAGCCTGACTATTGGCTATTGTTCAGTGCTGACACTGAACCCCCAGGTCTTCTACTGACTATTCTCCAATAGCCGCTAGTATGAGTTTTCCTTACTCCGGTCCCAATTTGGGCAAGCTCTAGGCCTCACTGAGAACTGCCTATTCTTTGGGAAGTTTTGAAACTTCTTGAACTAGTGCTTGAAGTGGACATCCCTCACTGCCTCCTTATCCTCCTCGGGCATAAGCTCCATCAATTCCATCTCCAAACGCAACATCTGCTCTGGATCGTCCCACGCACCCATAGCCGGGAGGAATTCATCGTACATCTCCCCCAGTATCGGGACCCCCGAGATCTGATGCACGTCCCATATGCTGATTCTGACCTCCCCATGATACAGGTGGAAGGTATTGGTCCTCGGTGACCACTGGCTCAACAGCTCCGACATTAACTGCTTCGGATGGTAGATATGGAACTAGGAATCCCAAGATGCCTCATACATGCCCACTCTTCTCAGCTTCGCTCCAAACTCCTCGCACGAGGCTCTTACCCAGTAGGCCCAAGCCGAATCATCCGTAAAGTTTCCGCCCTAGCGTAGGTCCCATTCCTTGGACCACCCCTTATTTGGGTTCCCCAGTGCCACCTTAAGGATGGTTCGGTACAGAGGGGGGGACGTATCTGGCCGTAATGCCTTCCCATTAACATTGTTCAGGTGATTGTATAAACAGTTGACAATTACAGGCATGAAGTCCTCCTGGGCATGACCATCGGGCGCCCTGAACCATCAGTGCTGACACAGTGTGCTCCAGAACCAGTAAGCTGGCCCATCCCTACCTACTTCAGGGATGAAGACATCATCCCTCAGCCCGAAGCCATACAAGGGAAACCTTCTACACATCGGGTAGTTCTTCTAGCTCTATGACAGCAGCTCCACCAAAGAACTATGGTCTGAGTGGCTCCAGACTAGCTCTCGTTACCCCAGACTATTCGCCATTTCATCCCTTCGGGCGGCATCCGCAAGGACCCCATGGGCAGATTCTTGGTGGGACATTCTTTCTAGAGTTGTGATGATTTTTTGGATGGTTTTCGAAGATCGTTCACAAAGCGCGTTCACGAAGCCCACTCATGGAGACTGTTCACAGGGCGCTGCCTCGGCGTTCAAAGCCAGATCGTGAAGCTTAAATGCAGAGTCAAGGACTTACTATGTGCCGCGAAGACTCGATTCGCAGAGACCACTCACGGAGTACGCCGAGATTCGCAAATCAAGAGCGCAAGAAGAAAAATTCGTAGAGAAGGGAAAGGAAAAAAGAGAGGGCACACCCCCTGTTTATAGGTGACGGACTTTGGAGCTTCGCGGCGCGTCTAGTTCGCAAGGAGCTTCGCGGTGCGCTCAACCTGCATTTCCCCTATCCGCCTCATGAGCCCTCTTCGTGAGTTAGCACCGCGAATGATCGAGGATTTTGGCGATTTCCCTCAAACTTCGACCCTTGACCTCTCCGCAGCTCCAAGTCTGAGGGGGGAATTTTTTGGCGCCAAAATTTGGGCCAAAGAAGAGGCCCGAAGAAGGCCCCAAAGGACTGCCTCATGAAGCCCCTTCGCAGAGATTCCCCAGAACCGTGGCCGCCGTGAAGCAAGGAGGCGGGACGCTCCAAGACCACACTTGACATTCACACACCCGCCGAGAAGCAAGGAGGCGGGACTCTCCACGACCACACTTGACATTCACGCACCCGCCGCAAAGCAAGGAGGCGAGACGCTTCCCGATCAGACTTGACGTTCACGCGCCCACCGCGAATCCACCCAGCCCCTCTTCGCGCCGTGTGAGCTCCGTTACGCGGTGACCCTTTCCTATAAATACCGGGCTCCCCCTGAGCCCAAATGACAAAAAATATGACTTTTCGGTTTCCTAGCTCCCGAATCGCGAAGCATCCTTCTGCTCTGAGAACCTTGAGCTATGCGAGGTACTTCTTCTCTACGAAGTGCCTCCCCTTTGTCTCGTTTTGATCCCCTCTTCCGAGAGGGATTCCTTTCGCGAAGCCTAAGGGTCTTACTAAAGGAAGGGGATCCCCAAGGGGACCCGGGTCATCGCAGAGCATTTATGATTTGCAAAATACCCTTCATTTACACACTATCCACATGCTAAGGCATGGTCACTGTACTTTGCGAAGCAAATTGCTTCCTGATACCTTACTTCGCAAGGCACCTTTGCTCTGCGAGGCTGTGCTCTGCGAATGACCATCCACTTTGAGAAGAACCTCCCATTTTCACCTCCGCCCCATGATAAGGCTAAGGCACCCCACTTCGCGAAGCACACCCCTTCGCAAGTACCCTCAGCCATGCGGAGCAATAGAGCTCCACAAGGCCCCTACCTATGGACCCCTCTTCTTGGAAAATCCTTTTCCCATGCAACCCTCCAGGTTTGCAAGATGTGAATTTAAAGTCCCCTGAACGATACCTCCTGTTGCATTGCTTCGCCTAATGATTCTTCACATAGGCACGCTAATGGATATTTCTTTTTTCACATAGCCACGCTAACATGGACCCCTCGATGGTTCGCCCCACAACACCCCCTCACTATGGATTTTCCTATCCCCTCCATACACCAAGGGGCATAGGTTACTTGTTATGTAAGTCCTAGGGGTGTGGAACGAACCCAACTTGTCTGAGCTACAAGACGTTAAACTTCCAAGAACCATCTTCCTCAACACATAACGTTAAACTGTGACCTCGCCCCGCGCCTCGCATGCGGGGTCCCCCACCTTGGACATTCTCCACGCCCCCCTGGTCTCCACAGGGGATGATATCCTCCTTCTGGGAGTGGCGTTTATCCATTGGGAAGGGAAAACACCTTGGTGTAAGCCCTTAACCTTTCTTGCAGGAGGAAACAACCCTTCCCCTCCTCACTTCCTCAGTGCCAAGGCCAACCAAGGGCGTGACAGGGAATTATGTTTCTACTTTATTCCATCCCAAATCCCTCTCTTGATGTTCTTTGTTGCCCATGAGCCTCCATCCTGGAGTAAGTCCCAATATCTCTCTCCCTAGTCCGCTCCATGCGTAAGCCCCTCTTCACTTCCCACAAATGCACCTTTCGCGACGTGGTCGTCAGGCCTTTGCTGCCTCTTGTTTCTCACACCGAGCATAAATCACATGGTCTTAGAGTTAGTATCGACCATGACATCACCCTCGTCCTGCATGACGTTAAACTGTATTCACCCCCACCTGAACTACGAGGACTTTGATTCATGTCAAGGCATGGTACGTAGGAAGCCTCACGAGGTTCAAGCCCATCACCCATTGGACCCCCGGTCCATCTTCACGTCGGTTTTCTGACACCCCCACCCGAACTATGAGGACTTTGATCCATGTCAAGGCATGGTACATAGGAAGCCTCATGAGGTTCAATCCCATCACCCATCATACCCCCAGTCCATCTTCACGTCGGTTCTCCAACACCCCCACCCGAACTATGAGGACTTTGATCCATGTCAAGGCATGGTACGTAGGAAGCCTCATGAGGTTCAAGCCCATCACCCATCAGACCCCCGGTCCATCTTCACATCAGTTCGCCAACACCCCCCACCAGAACTACGAGGACTTTGATCCATGTCAAGGCATGGTGCATAGGAAGTCTCACGAGGTTCAAGCCCATCACCCATCAGACCCCCGGTCCATCTTCACGTCGGTTCGTCGACACCCCCCACCCGAACTACGAGGACTTTGATCCATGTCAAGGCATGGTACGTAGGAAGCCTCATGAGGTTTAAGCCCATCACCCATCGGACCCCCAGTCCATCTTCACGTCGGTTTACTGACACCCCCCACCCGAACTACGAGGAATTTGATCCATGCCAAGGTAGGGTACGTAGGAAGCCTCCCTGAGGTTCAAGCCCCAAACACCCTAGGCCATCTCATAGTGTAATCCCCACACTATTTGAACTACATGGTCTTTGATCCTTGCTAAGGCATGGTACGTAGGAAGCCTCATGAGGTTCAAGACCACCACCCATTGGTCACTCCAACCTCCCCTTCACATCGGTTCACCCCCATCCTGCATGACGTTAAACTATATTCGCCACCTGAACTACATGGTCTTTGATCCATGCCAATGCATGGTACGTAGGAAGCCTCCCTGAGGTTCAAGCCCACCACCCGGTCATTCCAACCTTCTTCACGTTGGTTCAACCCCATCTAGTAGTAAGCCATTGTGATCCCATCCAGCGGTAAACCGTTGTGACCTTATTCAGTGGTAAAACGTTGACATCCTTATCCAGAGGTAAGTCGTTGTCAACCTCATTCGACGGTAAGACATCACCAGATGAACTACATGGACTTTGATTCCCTTCTATGGGGATACGTAGGAGGTCTCTTTGAGGCTCAAGCCCAAAACCATAATCCATCCTGATCCTTACCCGGGTCACCACATCCTGGTGAGATCATGCCACCTCATTCCCTCCCACAACATTCAGGAAGCCACCCACGTGTTAGCCCCGATATCAGTGTTCCTTCCAGGGGGTTCCTTTGTCTGATCCACTCCAATCAGTGTTCCGATCAGTCTGATCTATCTCCGTTGGACGTTAAACTTGCTGCATACCCTGTGTTAAACACAAGAAGCTGAGGAAAACCTCTGATACATGCCTATGGAAGGTGATTCCCCACATTTGAAGTGGGATTCCTTGAGCTTCCACACCCTCAAGAAGCCCTATAATAAGGGAAAAAAGATATACACACCAATCCCCAGCATCCAAAAACGCTAGTGATTCCCAGCGTGACTACTCCCCTAACCAAAGGTTACTGCCCTGACTGGACCCCTTGGAATGTCCCGAAAGAAGTAGCATAATTAACTGGTGTCCATGAAGATATGGTGCCAGGAATAGTTTCACGAACAATGTATTAAATCTATGAGGGAGACCCAGACTAGGTAACGAGTTCCGAGGAGGAATCCACGGAAGGAAGAACCGACATCCCATCATCCCTTTTTGATCAAGGAGCAAACATCCCTGAACAAGGAATAGATGCTTCCCGCCTTTGGAAAGTGGGAATGCAGGGTAAAAAAGTCGTGCCTGTCGCACTCAAGCAGACAGATGCGCGCGCCCTGGAAAAAGTGTCAGAAACAAATCCTATACCCAACTACATTTTTCTCTATATTCCCTAATATTTTCATATTAAAATAACACCCCTTCTACCAACATAATCTCTAAAAATCCCTACTTCGATGTGCTCCACCATTATCTGACCGTAGACACTTAAATTTTTTTTTGGTCTACTTATCTACCAAAACCCTACATCTATATAAAGTTTCAAAAACCTCATAATAATTCCTTTAAAAGTACACCCATACTTTGAGTGTAAAATCATAGATGAATGTCACATAGAAGAGTGACCCTCTGGGAGAATGCACTAATGCCAGTCCCCATACATCATGGTGTATTGGATCAAACTTCTGATGATTTGGTTCTTACCCTTTCATTTGAAAACACACCTTACATTACTTTTTAAATAAAAAATCCTCATAAATTCCATACCCCATTCTTATGACCTTCACAAATCCTTTGGTAGAAAGTATTTTCATCCCCTTATCACTGAGATGTCCTAGACGATCATACCATAACTTTATAGAAGTTAACTCTATATCATGAATCTCTCTTTCAATTGAAATTTTTAATTAGAGTGTCTCATAATTAAATATTTTTATGACCACAAATATGTGTGAAATTTTACATGCACCATTTTTGAAAGTTTTAAATAAACGAACACTATTAAATTCCCAACAGAAATAAGATTTTTCCAGAGGCCTGGAATATTCCACACATCCTTCAAATCCAACATTTTTCTGTTACTTGTATGGATCAAAAAATCACCTTTACCTATTATCTTGAGAGTATTTTTATCTACTAGATGATCCTTATCATACCTACTGTAGGTATAATTATTCAGGTTTTTTCTCTTAGATGTAGTATGTAATGAATCTCCAGAGTCTATTACCCAAGATCCCAACATACTAGCAGTACTTTGGAGAAAACCAATTATATATTCCATTATGTGATTCAAAGATCCACCATCAGAGGCATATATTCCAAATTTATCCCACTATTATCTAAACTATTTCTTGAGTCATCCTTTCCTCTCACATTTCCAACATAGGGGAGAACCTTCCATTGAGCTACTCCTATTCCAGATTCTCCTCCCTTTTCCCTTTAGACGATTTTTATATATAAATGTATACCCTCTTCATTCCACATTATATGAGTTTTTTGAAAATTCCCAAATCTAATTATGATGAATTTAATTCTAATGAATCTCCTCATTCAAGATCAGGTTAGGTACCTCCATGAAGTTCAAATCAACCTTTCTGCTAGATTTACTCACAATGGTATCAATCATATCCCAATATTCTGAGAGAAAAGAGTGTAACAACATTGCAAAAACCAGGTATCTAAATTCTACCTTCATTGAGTCCAACTGACTTCAAATAAAATTGAAGTCATTTATATGATCATTGTAAGATTTTCCTTCCAACATACACATAATGAATAATCTATGCTGCAAGAATACATTGTTCATTTCCATCGACTTTTTATACATATCATCTAAGGTCCTCATGAATTCAGATACTTTATTAACATCTTGGGTGCTATATGACACATTTTGAGCAAGTGAAATTCACATCAACCTAAGAGATTTCTTTTATATCCTCTACCATTCTTCTGATTTCATTTATTTTTACTTGGATCTAGTAAATATAAGTTTAAGTCCTCTTTGTGGAAGTAAATACTCCATCTACATCTTCTTAAACACAAAATTAATTATGCATAACTCCTCCACCTGGACCATACTCTCATCAAATTCCATCCCTCCATAACTTGTGAAATCCCAGTATTTTTATCATACGTAAGATGAAAGGTTAGGAGCTATAAATCATTATTCTTCTATAAGGAAATGGGTAGAATAATGATACTAAATTGAGCTCTAAAACACCTTAAATAGTGCCCAATCATTCAAAAATAACTCTAATCCTATGTTATTATACCATTTTTTGGGTCCAAAACCATATTATAGTAAATTAAATAGAAGATAATCCATTGGAACTTAATGAATAAAAGAAAAATATTCATAATAAAATCCTTGCTATGATTTCCGAAACTTGGAAGAAAACCACACCTAAGACACCACACCACAACATATAACTACCAGAAAAACATAATAAAGACTAAAAGATGCAATGATTAGAAATAAAACAAGGTACATGAATAATAAAGATTATGTGATTTAGGTTTGTTCCCTAATCTACTGGGGAGTGCTATTTTACTATTATGAAATAAATAAATGATGATTACAATGCTAAGTACCCAGTGACATACAATAATGTGATCACAAACTACAATATATAGAAGTACCCAAATAGTTCTTTCAATAATCTACACCATCTGATCTTCCCTGGTAACTTTACACCTTAGTATACTTTAATAGATAGACCTCCATGTAATAAAATACTCCTATCACCTCAACCATCTCTATCATTATATTATCCCCCATTTAAATTTTTCTATAGATATAAAACCAAATGTATTTTCTAATGATTTTAACTTTAAATGTTTTTATCCACTACACCTTATTATCCATCATATAAGTATCTTTTAGTGAAATTAATTATTATCAACTACTACTCCATCACCCACACAGGTATAAAAAATAAGGCCTATAGAAATTCACTACTTCTAGTGGAGTTATTTTCCTCCATTAGAGAATGAAGCTCACACTCCTAACACATTTAACACTTTAAAAGATCACAAACTTTACTTTAATCATGAAATCACCATATTATCTCATGAAATAAAAATATTTTTATTTAAAATCATACGAAATAATAGATAATCCATGAAGTCATGTTGAGATATCATATTCACTATCACTCTCAAAAAATCATCCTTAAAATGGAATAACATATCCAGTTACTTCCAAAATAGGATCTCCAAAAACTAAATCATTACCCAACATATTGGGAGCTATATAAAAGGCCCAACTATAATCATCTATATTTATCAAGAACCATAACATGAATAAAACACATAGGATATTTCCTTTCATATTTTCATGAATAAAATTTATAAAAACTAACCCATAAGAAGAATCTTTTAAGTTAACCCATAAAAATAAAGTTAACCTAAAAGAATGCATGAAACATTGGTAAAAATAATAAAGGAAAATTATTAGAAAATTCTTGAAAGAGAGTTAAAATATATTTTTTAAAATTTAAAAGTAGAAGCTTTGAAGAAAACAACCCTTTACCTTGATTTCCTTTGCATAATTGAATCTTGCCTTAAGTTTCACCTTGGTGATGAAACCCTAAGAACTCTTTCTTTTGACTAAAAGCTAAAGAAAAAGTATAATAATTATAATAAATAAATATGGAAGAATATAGATAGAAAAATTAACCTTAAATGATTGTAAATGTGAATAGTTAGTCCCCTCTTCTATAAATATCTCAATATAACATCTGTAATTAAATGTTACATGAGATTTTAATATTAGCAAGTTGCATATAGATACAGTTCGCATATCTTTACCTTCTCTTATCACTTTATTTTCTATAGACTATGAAATAAACCCAAATTTAATGTGACTATCATATTTTTAAAATAAAATATTCAAAACTTATCTCATTCCATGCCCTTATTCATATAACCCTCAAATAACCTCTCATCTTAAACATTCAAGACCCTATTAAGATCTTTATTTAATATAACTTTCATATTTTTCTTATAAAATATTTCATGAGAGTTTATAATTTTCAAACTAATCATATATAACATACATGAATGGTTTCATGAACCCTTAATATTTTATGGTACTCAACATATAACTTAATTATTGTAATTTCTAAAACAATACTTTTTAACTTTCATACTGATTTGAAAACCCATGTAGTGCTAATACTATGATGTTTAAAAATTATTTTGATTCAACTATTAAATATTATATTTTAAAACCATCATTTTCTATACTTATATGTTAATATCTTTAGATATTTCTATATTTATCCAGACATAAAACTTATTTATGGTAAGTTGAATTCATAAGGGTAAAGATAAATTCCAGAACCTCTATTTTCATAAGTGGCACTCAATGAAAATAACCCATAAATATTTTGAAAATAAATGAATGTTATTGTATATCTGTATGTTGAAGTACTGAGAAGATGAATTACCAAATATAGGAAACATAGGATGATCATAAGATAAGGAGATTGGAATACGAGAAGTGAATATTGTAATTATCAAAGGAAAAAACCTTAATCAATACATAAGTTTTTCAGAAGAATATATAATAAATTTACTGAGTCTCATGTAAAAATTTAGTAAAGGGAAAACACTCATGGGAACATGTATTGGTAGTGAAGCTAATACATAAATCTTACTCATTAGTAATTGTAAAATATGATTGATAATTTGGAAAACTGTGGGATTATGATACACATCATATCATAAGGAACAATTGATAAATTGACCACACCTTGATATAGATTCCTTGTTGAAACAATATTTTTCTCTAAAAAGGTGATATCACTAGTGAAAAGGGTTTTCAATGTTGTTTTTTTAGTTTTTAACATTGGTTAAATAGTGATGTCATTGTAAGGGATGTTGCAAATAGGTTTTTTTTTAATTTGGTTATTTTTAACTGATGTAAAAAGAGTCTTTCATGTCTATTATCACATAAACTGTCACAAAAAATGGGAAAAAGTGCAGAATATGAAGGGTATTTGGTTTCATCAATTGTATAATCAATGTGAAAGATAATTATTTTTATAATTTTTTACATCACTTATAAAATAATTGATATGAAAAATATATTTTTTTAAAATTATTTTCAAATACATTACCCAAAAAATATGATAATAATAAAAAAAATAGTACCAAAAAATAGAAAGAGAAATACAATGTCATAACAAAAATTTACATTACACTTTTGTTTAAATGATTTTAAATTTGAAATATGAAATTTAAAATTCAAAATATATATTATGAATAAACTAAAACCCAATCAAACCTGTGAAATAATCCACCCATTATCCTTGTAATTTGTTAAGATCTTTTTTTATAATAGGTGAGAGTGTCATTAAAAAGCTAAAAATTAAAATCAAATAATTTAACATGTATTATCAATATAATTATTAGATAAATTAAAATAAATGTTATAATATAATCTAACCTTTTAGAATTTTTTAACTTTACCGGTTGAAATTATTTCAAACATAAATCTTAGAACATAATATCCATATTCCTTTACTTCTTATTTCCGATGATAGTTCTATTTTAAAATAAGTTTTCAATTCAAAATAACATTTTAAGTACTCTTAGCCAAAATGTAGTAATTATAAATGATAACTTGCCTTTATGCACACATATTTGATCATTGTTTACATATTTACTATTGTCTATTTGAAGTAATCCCATATTTTCTTTGAAAATATTATATATGAGATAAAATTAAAAGTCATTATGATATATAATTATTCAAAGAATCAAACTTCCATGTCTAATACTTTGAAAAAATTTGCTCACACGCCGCCATGCATAGAGCATAACTGGTAATATGTATTATATTTTGGAAAAAATAAACACAACATCCAATGACCACTAATAAAAATAACATAATAAATATATGCTTCATACCTTTTAATATAAGGAAATATCTAACAATGAATTTCATTATTTTGAAGCCTTTCATAAATATATACTATTATTTTTGTATCTTTCTTTGTCTTTGTTGTTGGTGAAATAATTTATTGGTAAAAAAATTCGTATACTGATGTTACATTATAGTAAATAAAATGAGTATAAATATACCTACTATAAAAAAAACATAAGTATTAAGTTTTATAAATTCAAATAATTGAAAGAAATATGATGATCAACTTACATGGAAAAGAGTTGCTTCATAGTGATGCCCAAAAAATATCCAATTATATGCTCTATGATATCTATGTTTAAAATAATCATAGTTATACCATGGAAAAAATATTAACATCCATTGTAATCTCATAAAATTTCAACAGTAAAGATGAATAAGTTGATAATCTATCAAGTAACACATTGAGATTTTAGAATATATTTCTATTTAATAAATAAATGTGTTTTATAGATTATGAAGCACAAAACCCTAAAATTATGTTAATAATTATTATACATAATAAAATAAATCACATTATATGGTATTTAAATGAAATATAATTTTTGAAAATAATTTTTAATTAACTTAGGATATACTATTGATCATAAAGAAATGTTTTAAAATATTTCATTTATTAGAAATATTATTTTTCATATATGTTTTATTTAAAAATTAATTTAAAGTATTGAACTTATGAAAAATTATTTTTTTAAACATTTATAAAATTAATTCATTGGTTATAAATTGGTTATAAATTAAAATAGAAATATTTTTTTGTCAAAAGATATGTTTTTATGAAAAACTGCTTTTACGCGCACAATGTGTTTTTATATTAATAAATTAAATTAATCACTATTGATGAATTATTTTAATTAAATGAGTAGATAATATATTAAATAAAAATATTTTAACATTAATTTAATGGATTTTATTAGGTAAGGAATAATAATAAATTCCTTGTTATTCTCAACAAAGTATTTTTCTAAAAACGATTTTTGTTATGTTTTGCATACTTATTTTAAAAGGATTTTTTTTCTACTTATAGAAATTGAAAATGGTAATTTTTTTTTTCATATTTTGATTTAAATTTGTAAATTTTGTTATTTTTTTGTCATAATTAATAGTAACCATTGTAAATGTTTATCACCACGGTAATGGTTAAAATTATCAATGAGGGGGGGGGGGGGGGGTTAAACTTAGATGTAAGACATAAAATTTTTATTATACTTGGATAAATGTGATTGTTTAAGTGTATTTTGAACCAAAATTATATTATATTTGATTTTTTTCCTTGGTGCCATTTTAACTTGAATAAAACTTTATTATATTTTAGTGCTTTAAGTATTTATAAGTTTTCTACCCACCTCACTTATAAAGAGAGAACCTCCTCTCTTCAGTTATTCACACATTTTGAGCCATATAGATAATAAAATATCTACCCAAATATATTTATAACTTCCCATACCATATACTAGAGCTTATGGTCTTTCCAAAATACCAACCTTTAAAGGTTTAAGGTGTAAGCCAAAGGAGGTTTCCTAAAGATGGGGTATTCATATTTAAGTTTCTTCCTTCCTTAAAATCAACAAAATATTCTATAAATATATTAGAATTATTAATTAATAATAATAATAATTAATATAATTATTTTTTTAAGTTAATGGTATAACCATTTTCTACCTCCTTTCCATCCTATGAGAAATGATAACGTCGTTTGTGCATACATGTGGACTACCATCTCCACAAAGTGATGTGATTCATTTTTCATGTCCACTATATATGGATGGTAATGTGAATTTATTTAATGAATAAATATGACATTTATGATATTATTATGATTATATAAATATATATTGTTATTTACCTCACTTTCTTTCCTTTCATTGGAAAATGAAAACATTACTCGTGCATACATACGAACTACCATCTCCATGAAGTGATGCAATTCATTTCACATCACCAACATATTTGAATGGTTATAAAAGTGTATATAATTAATAAATATGATAATTATAACATGATTAAGATTATATATATTATGAAACTTTTAATAATGTTTAAGGCTCATAACTATTGAACCAGAACATGCACGAGAAGTGGAATAATTAACACCCAAATATTGATTTTAATGAATAATAATTAACAAATAAGTAATTATAAATTATAAGGGAATTTAATATTTTATTATAAGTATGAATATTGTAATATAATAGATATTTAATAAATATAAAATTAATTTACAAGAACTTAAGAGTGTGTATGAAGAAATTCAGGACCTGAGGTAAGGGTTTATGTTGAAATCTCATTTTTAATCAGGATTTTTTATGATTGAATATACTTTGGGGGAATTATATGATCATTATATATTAATCACCATTTATTTTTTTTCTACTCTAGTTATTTTTGTGGTTTTCACATTTTAATTTTATTTTCCTCTTTATGGTACTTAAAATGATCGATAATTTTTTTTATGAAAAGACGACCTTATTTCCTTTTTAGTTGGAGAGATTTTTCTTCCATGACCATGTTCTTTAACATGTTTTAAATAATGTTATTTTATATGTTCCTCTAAGTATTTTAATTTATCTTCAACCAAATTTAAAATTATTTTCAAATTATTAAAAGTAAATTTTTTCTTATTTTCCAAACAAGTTATTTATGATTATGTACAAAAAAGTGTAAAAGGAATATTGGTTTTAATGTTTACTACAAGAAAAACTTTCCCCACCATCATAACCATTATTTGATTTAAATATTCATTTAAAATTTTTCATAGTTATTTTAAAATATTCTCATTTTCTAAATATTGTATGAATTTTTTATTTGAAATGTTATCAAAATAAGTGGACAATTTTCTCATGTTTTAAAAGGATTAAATGTTCTTTTAAAGGTATTTTCTATCTATGTAAACATCCTTCGATATTTATTATAGTTCATTAGGGATATTATCTTATGATACCATCTAAATTATTTTTCTATATGGCTTATGATGATGATTCTTTAAGGATGAATCCATGAAACTCATTTCTTTCCCATGGTTTAATTATTCTATGATAAAATGATCAATGTTTTTAAGATTTTATGACACACATATGTATGACTTTAATTATGTAATTGGTTGGTACATTAAATTACTCCAATTAATTGGGTAATTATTGATATATCATGAGACAATATGAAAGATTATGGGTAGTGAACCCATTCCAATAATGAAAAGTGGTTGGGGAGTAAACCCAATCCATTATGGGACTTTGTCCACTATGTGATGATGATATTAGTAGTGATAATTGACTAATGAAATGATTTTTGATGCTTATGATTATGAAAAAATTAATATTAAATTTTCTCATACTTATGATATTCTATCATGGATCATGATTGATTATTGATGATTCGTCGCTCTTTTGACCGATGTATTTTGAAATGAAAAATATTTATACCATAACTCATGATTTATGATCTATGACTAACTGGGTATAAAATTCATAAGTTATGATCATTCTATCATAAAATTATGTTTATATTATTATTTCATAGGATCATTGATTGATATCTCCCATGTTTATCCTTATTGAGCATTTGATTTCATGCTTTATTATGTTTACATTTTCCCTAGGTTATGGAGAAAGGTATTAGGTAATAAATGTTTAATAATTATCAAATGAGAGAATAAATTTACGGGAGATATTAAAGATATTACATGAAACAATTTTATTATGTATCTAGTATTTAAAGACACTAAACCTTTAGGGTTATAGGGCGTGATTTATTGTGTAATATATTGATTTTTCATCTAAAATGATGAAATATTTTTATACATTTTTCTCAAGTATCGTCAGTTGGTATCAAAGTAGGGTTTACTTATTTATGGAAATTAGGTCATAAAGAATTGGAGGATATAAATTAATGAAACCTATGATGAAATGAAAGTAATATAGGGTGATCCTATAAGTTTCATAGGTTGATAAGAAAGTGTTATAATTAAAGACATCTCAAGAATAATTTTCATGATTATATGATTGCGCACTCTAATTATTGTATCTTGATACATAAACTATAATTTTTGGTTTTAGTCAATGGATGAAACTATGAGGAATCATGTTAAAAATGAATTCCATGAATAATGTAATGAATTTCTTATTGAGAAAACAAATGACACGAGAGTTATAATGTAAAATATTATTGTTAAGCTTGCAAAAATCTCTCAATACATGGATCATGTCGATCTTCCAAATTAAAAAAATAGGTACTAATGAACCATTGAGTCTTTAATGAGGTAAAACACACCTTCTTTCTATGGGTTATATGATTAACTAGTGACTGATAAATGGACTAGTACAACTAAAAATATATTTTTCATTCTTCAGTGCTTAAATTATGAAAAATTTATCCTGGTTTTGTATCATTTGGAAGGTGAAACTTAATAATAGTGGGATCTTATTAATAATATTAGATAAGAGGAAGAAATTTAATCCATGGAATGGTATGATTTTAAAAGGTTATTTTTAGTAAGTACTTTTTCCAAAATATTCATAAGAAAATAAAAAGGGAATTTCATGAGCTCAAGAAGAATGAATATGAATCTATTAGTACAAATTAGAAAAGTTTTATAATACTTACATGGTACACTTATAGATTTATCATTGAAACTAAAATACTAATTAATAAATTATCCAGTGTCTTAAAACCAAGTATTCAAAAATAATTGTCTATAAGTGAATTTAATATACGTGAATAAATCATTTGATGTGCTCTCAAGGTAGAAATGGATAGTGGTTATTCCAATCATTATCTTGGTTTTAATAAGAAGATAAAAATGGTGTTTCAAGAAAATTATAATAATTAAACCCATGGAGGAAATAAAATTAATATTCCTTTATACCAAATGTATAGAAATAAGCATGGGGGAAATTATTTTAAGGGGATGGGTAAATGTTTCATGTATGTAAAGGAAGTCCATTGAGCAAGTGAATGATCAATAGATGTAAAGGTCCAAGCCAATGAAATGAATATAGAGAGAGCTAAACAAAATACACCAACCACACTCAAATGATACAAAAAAATAATAATATGGGAATTATACAATCTAGTGCATGAATATAAGGGTTAAAGAGGATAATTAACATCAACAACCTATTAAGACAAGATACAAAGGGAATGCTCATGTGATGAAATCTATGGAAGTCGGTCATGAGAATGAAGTGGTGAATGGTACACTTATTATCTAATTTTGAAATGAAAATGTATTATTTGATCATGGTTTTACCCACTCTTGTATTTAAATATTTTTCTAAGGGTATCACATCACTAACTAAATGATTAGATATTGAATTATTAGTGAAAACTCATATTGATACGATGATCGTATCTCAAGTCTGTAACTATTATATGATAAAAGTTTGTGGGAATTTGTTTCTTGAAAATCTCGTGATTCTCCCATAGTTGAATTTGATATGATTTTGGGCATGGATTTTATTTATTTATATAGATCTCATATCAATTACTGAGGAAGGTAATCCATATTTAATGTTTTGAATGAACAAGTGATTGTCTATCAGTATGAAGATGAATATTAACCTCTAATGTAAAATAATTCCATTATATGAGTCTTAATACATATTAATTAAGAGTATTTATCTCAAATGGTTTGGGATAAACTAAACATTGATGATATTACTATTGTGTAGGAATATGCTGATGTATTTTCTGGAGAGTTTCCTAGACTTCCTTAAAATCATGAAGTTGAGTTTTCAATAGAATTCATACCTAGTACTATGCTTATTTCATATAATCCTTATAAAATGGTCTTGATTGAGTTTCAATAATTAAATAAGAAACTCTAGTATAATCTTGATAAGTGATTCATTAAGACAAGTGCATCATTATGGGGTGAACCTGTTCTTTTTATTAAGAAGATAATATAGTTCAATGCATATTTTCATTTATTTTTGGGAACTTAACAATATTAACATAAATAAAAAGTATTATTTACCTTGTATTGATGATTTGTTTGATCAAATACATGTAGATTAATACTTTTAAAATATTAACCTTTAATCTAGATATCTTTAGAGGGTAAAAACAGAGCATATATCCATGAAAACCTTCTATACAATATATGGACATTATAAATTTAAATTGATCCCATTTTTACTTACCAATTACCTTGAAATATTTATGGATTTAATGAATAGAGTATTTAGAGATTACTTTGATCAGTTTTTGGTAATCTTTATAGACAATATTTTTATATATTCTAAGAGTAAGGAAGATCATGAAGATCATTTGAGGTCTGTTTTGAGGACCTTGAGGAAGGAAAATTTTTATACCAAATTTAGTAAATGTGAATTATATATACAAATTTTATCATTATTGGGTCACATAATTACAAGTGAGGGAATATTTATGGATCCATCCAAGAAAAAAGTTATTGATCATTGAACTATACCAACTATAGTGATCAAATCCATAGTTTTCCTAGGTTTGTTGGATACTATTGACTATTTGAGAGAAATTTCTCATGGATATCAAATCCAATAACCAAGTTAACCTGAAAGGGATCCAATTTTATATAGACATATGAATGTGAAGATAATTTTAATGAATTGAATAGAAGGTTGGATAGTTCACCTATTTTCATACTACCTTGCAGTGGATAAGGGTTTGTGATCTATAGTGATCAATCAAAGAAGGGAATGATATGTTTTCTCATATATAATGGAATGGTGGTAACTTATTCATCTCACTAATTTAAGTTTTATGAGAAAAATTACCAACTCATGATTAAAAACTATAAATGATAAATTTTTCCTTTTAATATATGGAGGTATTATCTTTAGGATGAAAGGTGTGACATTTATATCAATCATAAAATATTAAAGTATATATTCACACAAAATGAGTACAATATGAACCAAAGGAGATGGTTGGAATTGATTAAAGATTATGAATACTTAACACATTACCACCTTGGGAATGTGAACAAGGTAGTTGATTCTCTAAGTCAAAAGGATCATGCTAGTTTTTTTTAGGATGAGGGTTGAAAGAGATCCAATACTTATAGATTTATAGATTATAGACCTTAAAATCATAAGGAGAGGAGAAATATCCTATATTTATTAGATGAATTTTCAACAATATATTCATGTTAAGATTAAAGAGGAATAAATGGAAGATGTGGAGATATAAAGGAAAGTAATAATTATTTATGAATTAAACCTTAAAAATTATGGAATGATTAGATTTAATAATCAAGTATGTGTACCTTCAATACCATATTTGAAGAAGGAACCATTGGATGAAGCTAATAGTTCATGTGAGGAAAAAAATAAGATAAATATCTCTATGGCTGTTGGGAACTCTTTGGAGCTATTTCAGAAGAAAATATCATGTGAGGGATGTGGTATGAGAGGTCACTCTGTCAATCATTGTTGAATGAAGTCAAATATAAAAGATTCAGACTTTCCAAAATCTATTTTTCATGATGGAGATCCCCTTGATGAGCCTAGTAACAATGTGATGGATGTATTGATTAATAGTTCAAGGGGATGATGGTCGCAGATAATGACCACCCAAGAAACTCAACAAATGTCAATGTATCCACTTCTATAAAAAATCAGAAATCTTGGGCTTCCATCTTCTCAGAAGAGGTGAATGTCATCGATGCTGATATTCCTATTAATAGAAAAAATGATAACTTGTAGCAAGCTCGGCCCCAAAGCAAAGGTAGTGATAATGACGTGATGGTTGAATAAGTCAATGATGAAAGAATGAAATAAGTGTTTTATCATCATATTTATTATGAAAGAATGGAAGTTTCAAATAACTAAAAGGGTAAAAATATTTTATAAGTTGATTCCCCACTCACTCCTAAAATTTTTACTGTTTCAAAAAATCCTATCGTGGACAATGAGGGATTCCAAATTGTTTCCTACAAGAAGAAAAGGTATTTGGGTGGCCACCAATTGGTGGTTGAGAAGAAAACTGAAGAGAATAAACATCATATGTCCCTTCCCCAGATAGGTTCACTGGAGGTTGAGGGGACGAGGGACACCTCTCTTAAAAAAACCACTGAGAAGCAGGCAGATAGCTCTGACTCTGACATCACTAATGTCAATACCCTATATGAAAGGATTAAGTATCTTACTCAAAGTGGAGGGAGATCTAGAAGTCGGGGGTAAAAATATGGAAGATATATTTCTGAATGGAATGGAATATGAGAGGAGGAAATAAAACTAAGTGAAAGATTGAAGAAAAAATTAGGTAGCTATATTTTTTGCTTCTTGTAGCTTGCTTTGTATTCCATCTCCCTATCTAGATCCTATGTTTTACTTTCTTATTTTCAATAAAATAGGTACTTCATCCAACCTTTAAAAAATCACAAAAACTTGAACTTATGTGAACAATTATTATAAATTATAAAATTAAGAACATTATTTAGTATTTAAATGAAATATAGTTGTTGAAAATAATTTCTAATTCACTTCGGAAATATTATAGATCCTAAAGAACTATTTTGAAAAATTTCATCTATGAGTATTTTTTTTGTCATATATATATTTTTAAAAAATTAATTCATAGTATTAAACTTATAAAAAAGTATTTTATACACATTTAGATAATGAATTCATCGGTTATCGATTGTTAGAATTGAAAATAGAATCATTTAATGGTAAAAAGAGATGTTTTTATGAACAACTGCTTTTATGCATTTAATGTGCTTTGAATTAATATATTTAATTAATTACTATTGATAAATGGTTTAATAAAAACCGTAGATAATATATTAATAAAATATTTTAACATTAATTTAATGGTATTTACTAGGTAAGTAATAAGAATAAATTTAGTGTTATGCTTAAAAATACATTTTTTTTCTAAAAATAGTGTTTTATTTAATTTTTCATACTTATTTTAAAATTAATTTATGTTACTTATATAACTTAAATATGGTAATTTTTTTAATACTTGGAACCATGAGGTTCAAATTTTTTAAAGTGGTAAATTTCATCTTTGGTTATAATGAATAGTAACTGTGGTAAATGTTTATTTCCATAGTAAGGGTTAAAAGGATTAACGAGGGGGTTAAACTTAGAGGTAAGGAAAAAAATATATAAAACTAGGAATAATATGATCAGTTAAGTTTATTTTTAACCAAACTTATCTTATATTCAAATTTGGGTTGCCTTGGTTCCACTTTCACTTGAATATTACTTTATTAAATTTTAATGTCTTAAGTATTTACATGTTTTCCACCCACCTCATATATTAAAGGGCACCCCATCTATTCACTAATTTAAAAAATTTGATCCATATTTCTTGGAAAATACCTAACCAAATAACTTTCAAACTTACATCCCCACATCCTAGGGATTCTAATATTCTCAAAATACCAACCTTCTAAGGCTTAATGTGTAATCCAAAGGTGGTTTCTCAAAGAAGAGGTAATAGTATTTATTAATCTATTTTGAGTTTCTTTCTTCCTTAACTTCATCAAAATATCCTATACCCACGTTAAAATTATTAAATAAGTATCATTACTATACTTAAATGTAGTTATGTTAATGTTATAATCATTTTCTAATTTCTTTCCATCCTATGAGAAGTGATAATGTTGTTCATGTGTACGTGTGGACTACCACCTACAAGAAGAACTACTATTAATTTTTCATGCCCGACATACATGGATGGTCATATGGAAAGATTTAATTAATATATATATATATATGATATTTATTATTTTATTACGATCCTATAAAGATATATTATTATTTATCTTTCTTTATTTCGATTCTTTGGAAAACAAAAACATTACTTATGCGTATGTATGAACTACCATCACTACGACGTGATATAATTAATTTTTCATTACCACCTTATATAAATGTTTATAAAAATTTATATCATGAATAAATTTTATACTTATAACATTATTCATATTTTTTATATTATTAAACCACGAACAGAGTGAAAGGACCGAAACCTTCGAACCGTAACATACATTGGAAATAGAACATTTAACACTCAAATATTAATTTTAATAAATAATTATTAATAAATGGGTAATTGAAAATTATAAGGTAAATTTATATTGTAATATAAGTATTTTTATGGTCCTAGTATAGATTTATAATAAATATAAATTTATTTCACAATAACATAAGAGTGTATACGTAGAAAGTCGGGACTTGAGGTAAGATTTTATATTGTAATCTCATTTTTAATCATGATTGTTTATGATTTAATCTCTGTTAGGAGAATTATATAATCTTTATCTCTTAAAAACTATCTATTTTATTATCCTATATTTATTTACATAGTTTTTATACTTTCCTTTTTATTCTCCTCTCCATGGTAATTATAATTATCAAGAAATGTTTTTAAGAAAAGCCGACCTTATTTTCTCTTTGGTCGATGAAAGTTTTCTTACATGTTAATGTTATTTAAAATGTTTTAAAGAATGTTATTTTCTATGATACCATGATTATTTAAAGTCATTTACAACAATATTTTAATTCATTTTCAATGGATTAAAAATAATTTTTATAATTTTTTCTGAACAGGTTATTTATCACATTTTAGAAAAAGTGTAATATTGTTTTAACTTTAATGTATGAATTTTTTTCCACCATCAAGACCATTATTTTATTTGAATCTTGATTTATAATTTTCCATGGTTATTTTAAAATAAAATATTTTTCTCAATATTCAAGTAATTTTTATTTAAAATGTTATCAAAAGATAAGGATATTTTTCTCATGTTTTCAAAGAAAGGTTTAAATGATATTTTAAAGGTATTTTTTATCTATGTCAACATTATTTGATGTTTATTATGATTCATTAGCGATATTTTATTATGATACCATCCAAATTATTTATATGTATGGTTTATGATTGTGATGTTTTGTGGATGATTCCTTGTAACCCATTTATTTCCCACATGTTAATTACGCTATAATGAAATAATGATTTTTTCTTGATTTTATGGCACACATATGTATAGTTTTCATTATATAATGGATGGGTCTATAAAATCCATCCAATTCATTGGGTAATTATTGATATATCATGAAATAACATGAAAGAGAATGGGTATTGAACCCATTCTAAGGATGAAAAGTGGTTGGGTAGTGAACCTAATCCATTATGGGAATTTTTATACTAGGTGATGATGTTATTGGCAGTGATCGTTGACTAATAAAATGAATTTATATGTTTATGATTGTGCTAAAAATCCTATTGTGATTATGATATGCTCTCATTTCTCAAGATTGATTAAAAACTATTCCTTATTTTTATGAATCATGTATTTTGAAATGCTAAAGCTTATGCTATGACCCATGATTTATAATCTATATTTGATTGGGTATGAAATTCATAATTTATGATCACGATCTCTTACTCTTATGCTTTCATAGGATCATTAATTTATATCTCCCATATTTACCATTACTGAGCATTTGTGCTCACTATTTCCCATATTTCCTATTTTCCCTAGGTTATGAAGAAAGGTATTGAGTAATAAATATCTAAGAAGGGTTCTATGTGAAAAGAAATTTATGGGAGATATTGAAGATCTTATCTGAAATAAGTTGATTATGTATATAGTCTTCAAAGACACAAAAAAATTATGGTTCTGGGGCATGAATTATGTGTTATATATTATGTTTTATTCTAAAATGATGAAATATATATGTATGTTTTTCTCAAGTCACCTCATATAAAGTTAAGAAGAAGTAGTATTTGAAGTCATAGTGGCCTGTAAATGTTACTGTCTAACCAACATGTATTTACCTTTAAAGTATTCTTATAAAAAATAGATAAATATATAAATATTAAAATATTAAAATATTAAAACAAATTTAACACTAATATGAAATAATGGATATAATATATACATAAATATATTATAATTTATCATAAAAGTTAAGATATCTAAAGTAAAAAATGGAAGATACTTTGTTTTGTTGTAGAGAAATCATCTTTAAGAAACCAAACTCTTACTGATCTATCTATAATATCTTGCACTATTTATATAAGCTGATCCATCTCTATTTAATGAGGATATAGGGTATCCCCAATATAATATATAATCCCATATGTAACAATATGATACTGGGTATCTATAACATATAACTCATAGTATATTGGAAGTTTTGGAGGAGGAGGTGTAGGAGTTGGATATGTAGGTAGGGGTGGAAGAGTGGGATATGTAGATGAAGGTAGAGGAGTGAGATACACAACCTTAAATTGTCTTTTCATGTCTGTAAACATTGAGTGTACTGAAGCTCTAATCCATTCCTCCATCATATCACCCATATCTTTAACTTTAGATTCCAATTCTTATATTTTTCCTTTATATACATCCTCCTTTAATGAATCACCAAAATGACTAAACACCTTTTGGATTGATACACTTGCCTCATATCCTCATACATGAACCAGGTGTTTGTGCTTTCCTAATGTAATAGCTAGAATATCCTTCCTACCCTAAGGTATGAAGGTCATATATATGTTCTTATTCTCAAGGTATTCCTATATATAATATTTGAAAATTTATTTATGAATCAAAATATGCATATAGTTGAAATAACACAAATAAAATAAATAACATAATTTTTTTCCTTAAAATCCTCTCAACTATATCCCTCAACTCATATATAAATATTTTCACTTTTTTCTCATTCAGAACCTCTTCCATTATTCATGTCTAGCTGGGGGGGTTAAACTCTGTGGATCCTGAAGACCCAACTCTCATTTTAAAAAAAATTTCACATATAATTTATTATTCCAAGAATGTATACCCTATATGTGATAAAGTATGAGGGAATAAATTTTTAGATTGGATATCCGAGTGCAATCTCTTTAGTAGCTATAAATTAAGGACAAATAAATCATAAATATGATCATTATTATATAAAAAACTTCCAAAAATTGATATTAAGCTTTACAAAAAAATATTATTTTCATATGCTTCTAAAAAATTGCTTCCATGTATATTTATTTAAAAATCATATATATCACATGGATTTTCATTTTTATTTTCCCCAAAAATAAAATCCTATGAGTGGGTTGATTTAAAATCCCTCCATTTCATATAATCAAAAATAAAAATTTATTCTTAACTTCTCCAGTATCAGGTATATCATATTTCATCTGAAAATAAGGGGGAAAAATATACCAGTAAGAAAATATCATGATAAGTAGAATAATAATAAAATAGATTTCTAAAGTTTTCTCCCATGAATTAGATATTACCACTTTGTCGACACTTTTCTAATCACAAATCAAAATACTAAATTTTTCCTAAGATTTCATTGAAACCAAAGTCCTATATTATTTTTGAATTTGGACCCATAGGATTACTATTATCATCAAAATCAATATATATCCCATTTTATTGGATATGGGTAACTGATAATTTTGGAAAACAAGTGTTTCCATGTTTACTTAAAGAAGATATGCCGTAAATCCATATTTATATAGATTTATGGGCAGTATATCGATTTGAATGAAATTTATGATTTGTATGGATTGGGTATATTATTATGAGAGTGTTATACACCTGAACTATTCTCCACCTTTAATATCATTTACACAAGCTGTTACATAAGTTGAAATGGCTAAGGGAGTAAATACATACAATGTATTCTTATATTCATGAAACAATCATTGTATTTATTCATGTGTTTCCACTCATGAATAAATGATGAAGCAATTAAGTATTGTCTTTAATTTCATATTTAAAAAACTTTTATATGATGATAGTTTGGTGGTGTAGATTGTGATCCTCATAATTGGTTTAAATTCCCTTATCCTGAAGCTCTTTCATCTTCCTCCTTTGCATATATCGATACTAGTATACCATATAGAAAAAGTAAATCCCATACAAACATCGAATGATTAAACATATCCCTTGGATAAATATAATGGTGGAATAATTTTGTTTGAAACTTTGGTGATATTCATAAAACACATAAAATTAAGATCAAGGGCAACATAAGCTCTTTAGTGTATAGTACATCCGACTTACAATAGTTCTTCATTTCTATTTTTTAAACTGTTTCATATTTCTTGCATAGAGAAACTAAGATTTAGTTTCTAATTTCTAATAATGTTTCTAATAAGTAATATTAGACTCATATTAAACCTAGCAGTGGCATCAAATGATATAATAAAGGGTTAGTTGATTCCTGGGAACTCTCACCCAACAGCTGCCCAAACCGTTGGTATAAGTAATTTTTTTAAAAAAGTTACAGTGGAGGTTTGAACACACAACCTATGGGTTATAGATCAAAGACTTTACCACTATCCTACAATTACCTTTGTGAATATATTTGGATATATATATATATATATATATGTAATTTATATATTGATTTATTTGACGATATTCAAAAAAATAATTCATAAAAAATAAGGGTACCTATCCCAACGATTCTAAAAACCATTGGTATAGGCCTATCTCAATAGTTTTGAGAACCATTGGGATATTTACCAACCATTTACCAATGTTTTTTCCAAACTATTGGGAAAAGTGGTCTCAAAGTGGGCTTTTCCCAACGGTTTAGCCAAATTGTTGGGAAAGCCATACCCTTTCCCAATGGTTTTTCCAAACTGTTCGGAAAAGTTGTCCCAAAGTGGGATTTCATGAAAATAAAGATATTCATGATATGTTACATCAATGGGCAGATTACACACACCATATACAAGTATTAGTAGTGAATATGGAAAATCTCACAAAAATGGAAGTGAGATGAAGAAACCCTTACCTTAAGTCTGAATGTGTTTCGCTCTTGAAATTAAGGTCATAGAATATGAAATTATACTGATTAATAACTTAATTCATAACCTATTATACATTTATTTAGTTTATCTTAATTCTATTTAGTTCATTTATGTTCTTATTGATATTGAATTACGTCTTTCCGGAGTGTCCATTTTTTTTGATTTTCATAATTAGTTCACTGATTTTTAACTAATGGAGTTAATGTGGAATGGTTGTAAATATACAGAATTGAAATTACATATTATTTATGAACATCCATAATTTTTAATGGTTATTTCTATTATTTGGTTACATTTAGTGAGGATGAATCATTAGATGACAACCACTTCGATTATTTGGTAGTATTTGGATTATTATGAACTAGTTTTGTCATAAAAATTAATAATATGTACATATAATGTATCCTGAATATTAATTAGGTTATAATAAATATATTATAGGATGGTTCAACCATCTAAATGGTTCCATTACCAGTAATTAATGATAAATTGAAGAATGAAACTTCGTTATCCACGAAGGTTATAAATTGGAACCTCATGAACATTGATTTCGTTTATAAAAATAAAAGGAAGGGAGTAAGAATATTGATTATGGTTCTTCCATTCACATGATATAATTATAGTATATAGATGATACTGGAGTTATCATAGTCATTTAGAAAAAGGAGGTGAGGAGAGAAAATGAAAAGATATGAACTTGAAAAGAAAATAAAAGTTGAGAGATCCCTTATGAAAATTCGGCAGCCTAACATTGACGTTTAAGATTTAATAAAATGAATTAATGAGAGAAAAAGGGTATACCATCACATGGACATAAAAAGGAAAGTATGAGGAATAAATAATATCAAACCCCAACTTATGAGAATGGAAATTCAAAGAGATAACATAAAAGAAGTGTTGAATAAAAGAGGAGGGTAAAAGGTTCCCTTACCTTGTAGAGTAACTCCTAGAACTTGAAGGTTGGGACCTTGGGGGATTAAGAAAACCTTGGGAGGACTCCTAGGGAGGTAAAACCACCAAATATTAGAGGATGGGGGATTTGGAATGAAAGGAAATCAATTTATGAGTGGGACACTAAGCTCATAATTTCAAGACAAGGAAAGAATTTATCTATATTCAATGCTTCAACTACAAGAAGATGGGACACTATGCAAATCAATATCCCAAGTATCAAAGGAATATACCCCAAAAGATTATTTTGGATAATGATCAAGTTATGATGCTACCACAGATGAAGTTGAATGATTAATATTCTTAGTCAAGAATCATGTCATTTGAAACAAACCCTTGGGAAAGCCATACCCTTTCCCAATGTTTTTTCCAAACCGTTGGGAAAAGTGGTCCCAAATTGGGATTTTCCCAACAGTTTTGGGAAAGCCATAACCCAACGGTTTTGTCAAATAATTGGAAAAAGTGGTCCCAAAGTGGGATTTTCCCAATAGTTTGGCCAAACTCTTGGGAAATCCGTACCCTTTCCCAATGGTTTTGCCAAACCATTGGGAAAAGTGGCCCCAAAGTGGGCTTTTCCCAACAGTTTTTCCAAACCTTTGGGAAATCCATACACATTCCCAACAGTTTTTTCCAAACTATTGGGAAAGGGGACCTATACCAATAGTTTTTACAAACTTTTGGTATAGATGCATTGGTATAGGTAGGATTTCTAGTAGTGAATATATATTCCACCACTTAATAGTGGTATAAGAGGGAAATCATGCTGAGATTTTATGAAACTTGTGATGAAATAAAGAAAAAAACTAAAAAGTAGAGTAACATTTCATCTTTTGGAAATTTAGTTTTATAAAAGGGTTTACCCTTATGTAGTTGGGCTATGTAAAGGTAACCAACACCTTACCCTTACATATCTAGTCTCTCTAAAGGTCATCAATCGCTTACCCTTATGTAACTGATACACATAAGGGTAACCAAGGAATTACCATTATACAAGCAAGGATACCCAAGGCTCAACTTTACATGTAGGGTTCATGTAGAGATAGTCTGTATTGTAACCCTTACAAAAATGGTTTACATAAAGTTTTACGTGAGGGTATGATATTGATTACCCTTATGCGTAAAGGCAATGTGGGGTTTTAAAATATCATGTAAAGGTAAATGGTTTGCACATAATGGTTATGAAATTTTAGAAAGGGTTACATAAATGTAACCGAACACTTACCCTTATGTGAGAGGCTTTATAAATTTAGTAATGTTTTTCTTAAGGATGAATAAATGTAACCTAGGGATTACCTTTATTTGAAGGAGTTCACATAAAGGTAAGAGATTAGTACCCTTACATGGTATGCACTACATAAGGGCCAAGGCTATTTATCCTTACATAGAATGTTTGTGTAGGGGTAAAATGAGGTTACCCTTATGCAGAGTTAGGATTCTATGTAAGGGTAATGGGAGGATACCCTTACACAGGAATGAGTCCTATATAAGGGTAAATAATAAAGATTTTAAAAATTGTTTTTAAATTATAAAACAGTTTTAATGGTTTATAAAATGTTCATAAATCATTATTAAAGTTATTTTGGGATATTTTAATTTATAATAGGTTTGTAAATTAACTAATTATAAATGGTTTTTAATTTAATTAAATAAATTTTTATGAAACATTTTACCCAAATATTAAATTTTGATATTTTTAATAACTTTTAACCAAGTTCTATAAAATAACTTATGATATTAAAATAAAAGTTTTTATTTATAAGTCGTTAGTGATAATTTATAAATAGTTATAAATTATGAAATAAGAGAAAAATATACATTTTTTATATTTAAATTATAAATTATTCACAATTAATTATTTTTAATTGTTAAAAATAAAAGCGAGGCCTTATTTTGATATTATTTAATACACATAAAAAGTGTTTTTATTATTGATATGATCAAGTTTTAAATATTAAAAATGTGATATTTTGATTATATAAATTTTTTAGATAATGTAAATTAGATTATAAATAGTTTATAATTCATAAAATATCATATATTTAAATAAAAATTCCATATAATGATAAATATGAAATATTTCATATTGGATTGAATATAAAGTTTTTATATTCAAAATTTTGAAATAAATATAAAATATTTCATATTTAAATGAATATAAAATTATTATATTCAAAATTATTGAATGATAATAATGTTAAAGATAAAAATTATAAGAGGTTTTACAATTATCTTTGATTTATAAATTATTTACAAATGGTTATCTCATATTTAAATATTTTAATTATTCATTTATGTAAAGGTTATTCCCTTCTATATTCGCGTTTAGTAATTTTTTTTAAGAAATATGAATATTGTGTATGATTTTGTTTAAAATATTACACTACTTTTAGGATGGAGTCTAGCATTACATGTTAGGATTAAATCTATAATGAATTTAATTTTTCATCTACCTTTACCTCAATTTTAAGTTGAATTTATTATATTGAGTTTATTTATTGAATATAGATTTTCCATATTAGGTGTAGATTTATGATGAATTATATTCTCTCTTGAGTAAAGTATCCCTGGGTAGAGGGACTTGGGGACAAACTACCTACTTACTTAGAGGCCCGTTCCTTGTATAGGAAAGTGAATGAGGTTAACTATCTATCGCTCTGGGCTTACTCATGTATAGATTTTCGATCTCATATAATTATAAAAATTTACATGAAGTGTTCATATACCTTATTCATATGATGAATTCAATTATGTATGAAAATAATTGACTTCTAATTTTGGGTGAGTAAAAAAAACTTGTGGGTTGTCTAAATGGTTACACTTAAATATGGTTTGAACATATTGAGTTAGTGGAGGTAATAAGATGCCAAATTAAATTACTCGAAGCATGAATACATAAAAGGGAATAACATGAGATAATATGATGATATTAAAATACCATTCATATACTAAGTGTGATATTTATTCCAAAGAAGCACTTTTTAAGACCTTAATCATCCAACTAGGTAGGTCATACCCAACCTAGGTGCCCCTAGATTATCTTGTGTAAGGAAAGAAATTATAGGTGACACCGATCCTTGGGTTGGTCATGACAAAGCCAGGTTCCCCATAATTTTCCTTTTTTAGTTTGTTCTTAGTGCTTGTTTTGGGTTATAATATCCAAGAAACCCTAATAGGTTTAGGTTATTGTAGGAATAAAGTTGATTTTATCTAAATAATGTATTGGAAAATGGGCTGCCCACTCAACTATCTAAGAGTCATATGTGATATAATTGGGATGACATATTACCTAAATAACTAAGTGGTGAGAGAAATTCCAAAATGGGCTTATTTCATAGTGAAATATGGATCATGGACCACTAATAGATATGGAGGTTTTTTAAAAGGGGTAATCATTTTAGTGGGATACCATTTAATAAAAGCCCTTATTAAATGGTTAATAATGCATGATACTCATCTGATAAATGATTTTTTTAGATAATATCATCATCATCATCAATCTAAACTTTGTGTTAAATCATTGATAATGATAATCTTAACGTAAGCTACTCCTTAGACTAGTAACTTAAGAAATTTTATTAAGAAAATCGGTAATTTAAGAAAAGTTATTAATAAAATTTAAATGTGTTATAATAGTTTATTCCCCACTAACCAAGTGTTTAAGTTGTTTTATAATTGAATCTAAATTCTTATGGAAGCATAGAGTGATTCATTTAAGGTTTTAGAGGAATTAGATGTATAATGAACAAAAGAATATTAGTCTCTACTAATTTCTCAATATGATTAGGTAAACCAATGATTTAAGGAATTTTAGTCTCATATACTCAATTTGAATGGGAATGTCAAAAAAACTTTAATATGACCGAATATGTTAAAGAATTTATGGGACTAAAGGTATAATTAAAACTTTATTGGTTATAGAAATTAATTTTATTATTATGAGAGATATATGATGTTAAATATATGATTTAAAAGTGGTGTAAATATATATATATATATATATATATATATATTCAGAAGATAAAAAGAATCAATTATTGATTTTTTTCAAGTAATGGGTCTAAGGAGTTACTGAATTGATAACTTTGATATTTAAAGCTTGTACAAACTCATTATATGATGTGTATTTTATCTCATTTATCTCTTGAGAAGATCATGCAACCAATAATTGTTTATATGAAACGGGATAGGTGTTTTTGATACAAATATTTATGATCTGTTCATTTCTATAACATGCTTTAAGGGGAGACTTAAAATGGATTGTTTTAGATATGGAATTTATCCTATTTTCATATATGGAAATGTTCTGAAAATATAATTTAATTAAAATAATATTTAACTAATATTATCAAAGTTTTGGGAATATATATGAATTAGGCATATGATGTCTAGGTTATAAAGTACTTTATAAAAAGTACAAACAAGTAAAAGTTCAAACTAGAAGAAGAAAAGTTTGAAAAATGTTTCTTCAAGAATCCAATCAAGATCATTGATGTAACACCCTGATATTTTGAAATAAAACTATTTTTGATAGCGTATACAACACAAAACACTAAGATTAAACAAACTACAATATATTATTAAAATATTATTATTTCAATATGGCTGTTATAACCTAATTGTTAAATTGGAATGTATGAATAAGATTAAATAATTTATGAAATATATATAAAGTTTCTAATCAAAATAAATGTATTTATAAATTCTTCGGTAATAAACACTCTTTCTTTTTAAAATATTTTTTCTACAAAAATGATTTTTATTTCTTTTCTTGAGAAAATATTATAATTATTTTCTACAAATTTTAAAAAATATATTTTATAAAATGAAATTAATTTTTTAAATAATCATATAAAATTAATCCAGGGTAAAATTTTGTAATTTTTTAGAAAATATTGATTTTCAGTGAATAGTGGAAAATACCAAATTTTGTAAAACTCTCATTTTATTTATAATAAATTAAGTAGTTTAAATATCCCATTATTCTTTTAATTTGATTTAAAATTAACATAAGTATTCTTTATTTTTATTTAATCTAATTAAATAAATTTAAATCATCTTCATACTGGATTTTAGTATAAGTTTATTCTTATGCTTAAAAACATATTTTTTTCCTCTTAAAACTGTTTTAAAGTGCATAATGTTTATCTATTTTAATTAATTATAAAAAACCATGATGAATAATTATTTAAATTAAATGTAAATATTATATATATATATATATATTTGTGAATTTAAATTCATATAATTATTATTTCTATTCATATAGTTAATATAAGATCATATTTTCCTTGAAAAATGTATTTTTTTGGAAAACTGCTTTCTTTGCACTTACAAGTTTTATTTTAAACTAAATTCTAAAAATTTTGTGAATTGAATTTTATAAAATAGATTCAATATTTGGAACCATAATAATTTATATTATTTATTAATTTCAACTTAATTTTTAATCATAATTAATAGTAAAAAATTAAAAAAAAGTTACTATGGTAAAAAATTAAAATGGTAAATGTGAGTAACCTTAGAGATAAAGTGAATAAAACGTTTAAAACATGTTTATTTTTAGTTTTATAGGTTTTTCTCAGCCTTATATCTCCTCTAATACTTTATTTTTTATTTTTTGAGGCATTTGGATTGAGAGTGACTTCCCATTATGGAATAGTTTTGGGTATTTATAAAAATGCCACTCCTCAATTATAAAACGACACCCTTCCTCTCACTTATTAACACATATCAAGCCACTTTTTTAAAAAAAACCTTCCCAAAATATCTTCCCAAAATCCTTATAAACATTCTAAAGTTTCTTATCTTTCTAAAAGACCAACCTTAGGGTTCTTAATAAGAGATCCAAATGAGGTTCTTCTAAGCGAAGGTAATCCTTTTCACCGAGATCCTTCTTTTTACACCTTAAATTATTTCTTAAAATTTATAATATAATAAAAAATATATAATATATATTGAGATGTTATTATGATGATTTAATAGTATTGATCCATCTTATCTTCTATAAAATGGGAAACAAAACCATCGTTCATGTGTATGGTGGACTATCGCCTCACGAACTAATGTATTTTTTTTTGCATCATCACCTCTCAAATATGTTCATGATTATGGATTTAATATTTATATATATATATATATTATATTTGTGGAATATTAATCATTATTTAAAATTAATATATCATATACCTTCATACCTTACTATCCATGGAAAAATAATAACATCATTCGTGTATACGAGTGACTACCACCTCACAAAATGACGTGATTAATTTTTTTATTATCAAATCACATGGATGATATATATAAGTATATTTAAAGAAATAATTTTATATTTATGATATTATAATAATTATTTAAATATAAAATAACACTTAACTTTTTTCCATCACAATCATTGAAAAATACAAACGTTACACATGTTCATGTACGACCTACCATCTCCATGATTAAAACATAGTTCATTTTTCATAACCATAATTCATGATTATTTTAAAATTATAATTTATGTACAAAAAATTATAATTATTTTATGATTATTTTTTTAGATGATGGAAAAATTACCCTTTTGACCAATCTATGACATTTTGAAATTATGAATCGTGTGTCCTAAAAACACCTGACTGTTAAATAAATGATGATGTAATTAAACACATCATTAAAATAAATGAAAAAATGGATTAAGTGTAAGTTATTCAACCTGTAAAATGTTCTTAAGAAAAATAATAATTGATATAGGTTTATTATACATGATATAAAATACATACATGATAAATATTGGACTTGAGGTAAGGGTTTCATATCAAAACTTTCTTCTTTGAGACACATGTTCTTTTATGCACCTAATTTATTTTAAATGGTGCATATAATTACTCTTTACATATTATAAAATTAATCCTTCATACTTCATGAAATTTTAAGTTACAATTCATCGACATCATTCATGGTAGTTATGAATTAAAAGTTACCAAAGTGGTCAAGGTTTATGTTTCAATCTCATTTTAATCAGGCTTGTTTATTCTTGAATTTGAACTATATAAAACTATTGATAATTATTTAATAAAACAGTTTAATTTTATTATCCTATGTATATTAATGAAAATTTTCATGTAATAGTATAATTTTACTCCCTTTATTACTTAAAATTATTAATTTATTTAATAAAATATGACTTTATTTAGCCCTTCAGTCAAAATTCTCTTTTCTTCCATATCCATGTTTTTTAAATATATTTTCATGAATATTTTTAACATTCCAAAAAATTATAACTAAATTAATTTTTCCTATGTTTCAATTTTTAAAAATGGGTTTAAAGTAATCTTACTATCATTTTCTAAATGTGGCACTTTTTATAATTTTTACAACTTTATGAAAGGAATGTTTCTTTTAACTTATACAACATGTACAAAATTACCTGCCGTCATGACCACTCAAATCTTTGTAGCTTCATTTATGAGTTTCCTTAGTTATTTTTAAAGAAAATTTGTTTTATAATATTTTGGAATTTTTTAGATTTTGAAGAAGTGATTTTAAATTGAAAAGGGTATTTTTCTCAAGAAACATTCGATATAATCATTTTAATACATTTTCATCAATTATGAAAACATTTGATATTATGGATTTATTCTAAATTATGTATATATGTATCTTACATATATACCTAGCTTATTATACCTTACTTTTATGGGGTAATACATACCTTATTTTTATCTATCAAATGTATTCATTATGAAAATTCCTTGATTATTATATAAGATAAGATTATACAACCCATAACTTTCTATGTGAAATTCTTATATTTATGCCTTATGATTGATTTACTTTTTTATGATACACAAAATCATGAACATGTTATGATGGTTGCACCCATATAGTGCTCCAATGCATTGATTAATGTTTTTAGTCTCCTGATATGTCATGTATGAGATTAGGGAGTAAACCTAATACATTATGGGACTCTTTACCTGATGTGATATTACTTAGGTAGTTATCCTTGAATCATATTTATGTCATGTTATATGTTGTTTCCACATTTAATATGATTCCATGATATTATGATACCATGTTATTGATGTTATTACCCTCTGTGATTGCCCTTGAGCCTTTGATTTTATGATATCTAATTATACCTTCGACTCACATGTTATGTTTCCTTTTCATGTTTATTCCCTTACTGGGATTTTTAGATCACCCATTTTTGTAGAAAATAGATTTTAATGTTAAAAATCATGTAATAAAATGTGTAAAAGGATTAGGTCACTATAGTTGGTATCAAGGATAGGTTTAGTTATTTTTGGGTAATTGGACTACAATAATTTAGTGATAACCTTGGGAATACGTATAAGGATAAGGATAAGTATAAAAAAAATATCCTAGAATTTTTCTAAAGTATTGAGTGAGTGGGTTTCAAAAAATTACATCCCTATTTGGATAATACAAGTGGATCTGGTTTTGAAATAGTTGTAAATTGGGGAAACAACTCTAAAAAGTGTGCATTGAGCTGTACATGATCGTTACTTAGTGCATGAAAATGGGCCTTGCTGCACACTTAGTTTGACACTCTTGGGGGATATGATTTAGAAATTCACAAAACTCTTTATGAACCATTATAAAGGACCTGAAAAAATTGTTAGGTTAGAAAACCTAAAAGGAAAAGTTACCATAGATAACCTATATTAAAACCTAGAGACTCATAAGTAAGGATATACTTATCATTTACAATTTATTCCTTCTAGTTTTATAAGTTTTCCATTTTTTATGTTAATGCATTCCCATATTTTTTATTTTATTATTTTTAATTAATGATAGGAAATAGGATAAATAATGCCAGAAAACCGATGTAATGGGAAATGTAATGATTTCCAAAAAAAGATGCCTAACTTAATGGGAACAGAAGTTAGACACCTTATTATCATTCCAAATGATCTATCTCAAATTGTGATTAAAAAATGGAACATAGTTGAATTTACAAGCACATAAAAGAAGATAATGATGAAGTATCATGGAAGATCAAGTGTTAAAGATGAAAAAAAAAGAATATTCAATTTTCTACATGTTTAAAATTTGGAAGGAGACAACATGGAAAACTATTTAAAGGAAATTAAATATGCTTTATGTGTGGGAAAGGAGGACACAAAATAGATAATTCCTAAATAAAAATAAGGAGTCTAGTCAACAAGACATAAGGAAAAATGTTCAACCTAAGGCACCGCTAATAGTTTAATGTTGTAGATGTGGGGAACTGGGTAATTATCCAAGTCAATTCCCTAATCCAAGGATTCATTCCTAAGGGACTATGTTTGGATAATTATTTAAGTGAAATGATTGAAGTTTTTAGGTTTAGAAACTCGAGAATCATATTGTTGAAATATTTTTTATCAATGGTATTCTAGTTATAATAATCACAAAACTTCTAATGATTTTTCTATATTAGTTTTCTCTAAGTTTTTGCAAGAATATGTTAAATAGAAAAAATAACCTAGAAAGGTGGTTTAATGGAAAAGTGATATTTTATGTAAAATAACATGATTAAGGAAAATATAATCTTTAATTTGTTCTTGATATTGGGGTAATTATAATCAATTAAAATTATTTTATTTATTTGGAAAAGAAGAAGGTAGATATAAACCTTAGAGTTAAAAAAATTATTTGATGAGTAATGTTATTTTTTAAGATGTTCATCTTAATTTTAGGAATGTTATAGTAATTATATCAATATAGTTTTATAAAAATGAAAACCCACATGTCAGGTGACAACTGATTATATCCAGTAAGTCCGTGGGGTATGAATCCACAACCAAAAAATGATAAGGGTGAAACACCTACTAGTGACCTACATAATTTAATAGTCAGTATTTCATTTTTTTTACTTAAAATATTTGGTGGATAAATTTTAAGTTGATTTTGGGAAACATATTAGAGGACAAATTCTTTTTGAATTTTTAGGATTTTGAGGTGATTAATGATATTTTGGGTAATATTTTATTGGGAATATATATATATATATATATATATATATATAACCTTTAGGTTTAATGTAAAGGATTATTTAAAAATAATGATATTATGTTTTTGGAGATATAAGTTGAAGGGTATGAGATTAACTTTGAGGTTAAAAACTTCTTTCATGTTGAGGTTATTGTTGTTATTTAGGATATATGGTTATTTCTTTAAGGAATGATCTATTTTAAATCTTTGGTTTTATTATTGAATTTTGGTTATTAATATAATAATATTCATTTTGGGTATTATATTACTTTGTGATAACCATTTTGGTTTTAATAAAGATAGAATAAATATATTGTTACTCTTTTATGGATCATATGATCCATTAAAATCTAATTTTAGTGATCTAGGCTTAAAAAATTTATATTGGATATTCATTACTTAGAGTAATAGGTGAAGTAGAAATGGACTGAAGCATAAAAAAGGATGAAATTTTGTTTATGAAATAATAATATATCAAGTGTGTATATTTTTTGATTTTTTCTATCCTGATAGTAAAATAATCCCCCAACTCTCGGAAAAGGGTATTGAAAAAGAAGTTATCCTATTACCTTTATATCTGTGGAATAAATGGTTTTCTAATTCATTATAGATTTATGGTTTTTTGGTTGTTAAATTTTCTTGATCATTCACTTTCTTATGATCAATGATCTTTATCACTCTCCATAATTATTTATAATTTCCATGTCTATATTTTAACTTCCCACCATTGTTCTCCTACTTAGAAACATAGTCATGTGTTATTCAAGATGACCTTCATATTTCCATTTCCTTCTTTTAAGAGGAGGGTTTTTAAACCTTTTTTTATAATGTGGATTTTCCAAAAAAGAAACATTAAAATGCTAACCCTTAATTACTAAACACAATCAAATTTTGGGGATTCAATTTATTTAAGTGGGGTATAATATAACACCTTTATATTTTAAAATAACACTATATTCAATATAACATACAAACAACACTGAGATTAAATAAACCATGACATATTATTAAAATATTATTATTTAAATATGACTGTCATAACATTGCTATTAAATTGAGAGGTATGAATAGGATTAAACACTTTATGATATATATATAATTGCTTTAATCAAAATAAAGGTATTTATAAATTCCTATAATATACAAACTCATTTTTTTTAAAATACGTTTTATTCAAAATTAATTTTTATTTATTTTTATGAGAAAATATTATAATTATTTTATATAAATTTTAGAAAATGTATTTATAAAATTATTATTCTTTAAATAAGTACATAAAAATTAAATTAGGGTTAAATTTTGGGATTTTTTGGAAAATATTGATTTTTCAACGAATAATTTAAAATATCAATTTTTATAAAACTATCATTTTCTTTTTAATAAATTAAGTAATTTAAAAGTACTATTATTATTTTAATTTGATTTAAAATTAACATAATTATTAATTATTTATATGTAATCTAATTAATTACATTTAAATCATCTTTATACTGAATTTTAGTATAAGTTTATTCTTAGGCTTAAAAACAAATTTTTCTAAAAACTATTTTAAAGTGCATAATGTTTCTCCATTTTGATCAATTAAAATAATCCCTAAATTGGAATGATTTAAATGAAATTTTTATATTATTTATCTATATTTATGAATTAAAATTCATATAATGTTGCTTTCTATTCATATAGTTATTATAAGACCATCCTTTCCTTGAAAAATGTATTTTTTAGAAAACTGTTTTTCATTGTTCTTGTGGGTTTTATTTTAAATTAAATTATATCACTTATATGAATTTAATTTTATAAAATGGATTCTGTATTTTAAAATCATCATAATTTATATTATATAACAAGTTCAACTTAATTTTTTTGTCATTATGAATAGTAAAAATAATAAAAAAATAGTTACCATGATAAAAAAATTAAAATGGTAAAAGTGAGTAACCTTAGAGGTAAATAGGTTAACATGTTTAATTTTTTTATTTTTATTGGTAGTATGACATCCCAAACCAGGTGCCACTCCGAGGTTCCCTGAGTTGGTTGGCCACATGGCCTCAAGCATGCCTCCCTGCATGCTAGAGGCTGCCGAATAACAGCGAGGGATTAGGGTGTCTATGTAGACACTATGCCCTCTCGTCAGAGTATAATAGTGGTGAAATGGTTAGACAGATAAAAAATCATATAAATAATATAAAATACTATGAAGGAAAGAGTAAATAACCAAAAACTGAATAATAATCAAAAGTAGTAAAATGAATCATATACAATAGATGATAATGTTATGTCTCTACAAAATAGGGAAAACATGTATCCACGGGAGAAGACATTCAATATAGTACATGATTTACAAAAGGAAAAAAAGGACAAAATCTATTCAAGCATCCTGAGCTCCATCCCAGTTATATGCTACCTAGACCCCATCCTAATTCATACGAGAAGTCACTCATCCAAAAGTGGATGTTTCCACTTATCTACGCCTATAAGAATATAGTCTTCCCAGGTACCATCAATGTCCTAGATAGGGTGTGAGATAAACTAATTAGGCCACTACCAAATACATCTATAAACAACCAATGAGTTCATATAATATGAAAATGTGTTGGTAATATGATAAGTAGTAATAAATCTATAAATGGGTCGACACTGGTTCTAGAAGGACACTAGGCCAACAATACCTGCTTCGTCCTTATCCAGATACTCCGATCATGTAACCATATGTAAACACATATATGAACTATATACATAATGACATATACATCCATACATGTGGATACTACCACAATCCTAGACCCGAGCCATAACTCAGTCATCCATAACCTGTAGCTTGAGTGTCACAAGTATCAAGGGAAACCATGCCCAATATCACAGTAGTAAGGGAAACCATGCTCGATATCACAATATAGAGATTCCATGCTTAGTATCACAAGATTAGGGGACACCATTCCTAGTATCACAATAATAACGGTCGCTATGCCAATGTCATAGTATAGGGTCTCCATACCCATATCACAAGAGTAGGGGATGCCATGTCCAGTATCATAGTAAGGGATGCTATGCCTGTATATAACAACAAGGGTCATCATTCCCATATATCACTGTAAGGGTCACCATGCCCATATCACATATAGGGAATCCATGAATGTTCCATATTATTGAGATGCCATGCCCGTATCATTATTATTCACAAAGGGTCTCCATGCCCATTCTTTATAATTAAAAAAGGGTTTCCATGTCCATATCACAATATATCATAAGGTTTATCATGACCATAAATTATAAAATTGAAATAGTTATCATTGGCTTTAATAAGAGCCAATGGATAATGCATAATTCATTATTATTTAATAATAAAAAAGGCATAATTATTGTTCATTTTAATCTGGTGGCATGGGTGTACCACTCACCACCATTCATTTCATTATAATTATCTCACTTATGAGTCATTTAAAAACCACTTATAAGATGATTTAGCTATTTAATCATTTAATAATATCCAGGAAAATACATGGGCACACCTAGAAGGGTGGATGTAGATAATGGTACCTAACCCAACACGAATAAGGGATCAATAGAACAATTCTATCAATAAAATTGGATTGAACATGTTTTAATTTTATTTTAGGGTAACTCTGAGAGAATCTAGCATTTGGAACAATGAAACACAATATAAAACATCGATAATTGAGGGATAAATACTAGAACACCTAAATTATGCCTATAAGGGAATAATCATCCAGTATCTGTAACAACCCGATGTTTTATCAATGGAAATTACATTTTTATAATTATGTCACATAAAATCATATTAGAAGACACAATGCCAAAATATGATTAAATGAACTAATAAATACTACGTGACCTTTATATCCTAGACATTAGACATAATTTTTCCACTTATATGATTTGAATTTCAAAAATCCGACAGACACAACTGTGATCAGTAAAATATTTAGAGTCTGATATGACAAAATTAATTTTTGGAGAATAATAACTTACCCTTATAAATAGTAATATGAACCTTCTGAATAGTAAACCAGCCAAATGATAGTAATATCACCCATGAAATTATAAATAAAATTTAGGCACCTTATAAACGAGAGAGAATATTTTAAAAATTAATAATTAAGTGTTGGTATTTTTGTGAGTAATAAATATTTAATTACAATTTTAAATTAATAAATTTATTTAAAATAAAATTAATTTTCATAAAATGTATACCTAAATTAATATTTTTTTCCTATTATTTTAGGATAATTTTATGAGACCTTAGTTAATTTTTGAAAGTATTATAAAATCAGTTTTAAATTTAAAATCTATATATTTTCAAGTAAATAATAATTTTATTTAAAAATTAAATTTAGCATATTTAAAAAATTATTTTGATAAAATGGAGTCCATTTTTTAATTATAAACATCAAAAAATTGTTAAGTTGAATTTTTGTGATTTTTTTTTCTGAAATACTTTAATTTTTGGTGAATAGTGAAATTTGATAATTTACGAAATATGCTAAATAAATGAATTTCTGCATCATGCTTAAGTCATGGATAATGTAAATGGCCATTAAATCAAACTCAAATACACAAATTAATGAATTAAGTCTTAATAATCCTCACTATTTGTTGTATTAAGAAAAATAATAAACTAATGATTAAAATAATAAGAAAACACCCCTCTCCTCCACTATAAATACCACCCTCACACCCTCTTCTCCTCACACCTATAAAGATGTTATCCTTGCCTATATCATAACTAAAAATATTACCTAGTACCTCCCCCACATCCAGGAGCTCTTGGTCTCGTCAAAATACTAATCTTAGGTTCCTTGAGGAGGATCACAAGAGGAGAATTCAAGAGGTAAATCCTCTCTATTTTCTTTTAATTTCCTTTCATTTTCAATTTATTTTCTTATTCTTTCCTCACCTCCCTTCATCCAAATGGCATGATAACTCCAGTACCTTACATATACTATAATTATATCATGTTAATGTAAGATACAATATTAAACTTCTCCCTCTCTCTCTTTCATCTTAAAAATGAAACTGTCACTCGCGATGTGTCAATTTACCGACATCATGGGCGACACACTTTAATTTTACTTAAACATCTTCAAGGCTATTAATAAAACAATTAAATGGTTGAAAAAAATATTTTAAAGTTTATTTTTAACCCCTTTTATGTTCTGGAAATAACTTATACACATAATACTAAATAATAAAACAAAACAAGTTTGTTTTGATAAAAAACCGCTAAAATCAACCTAAAACGATCATCATTAACTTTTATCTAATGAATCATCCTCATGGTATATAACCTGTCACAAACCAAATCTATTTTACATTAAAACCAACACTAGAACTGGTCTGTGGAAAGTCCCAAAGGTTGTTTCCTATCCCCATGGGCTGACACAAGTTCTTGGGTGTCATAAATATTGGTTTTGGAACAATTTACCTGAGTATAGATACATAAAACAACAAAAAACAATCAATAAACCGAATCTAAAAATTCACACCAAACAAAATTTAAATAAAATTTATAACTAAATACATGGGTCTAAACATCACACAATAGGTCCAAAGATACATAAAACTAGAAATAAAATAGCCCAAGGAACAACACATGATAAGGGGTCATCACCCACAAGCCTTCTCCATAACACCGCACCATGAAAGAAACTAACAACCCAAACCGCCGTCACCCAAGGAATTTCCTTTACCTGTGCCAAACCTGATCATGTGTACTTACAACCAAGGGTGTAATTAGGGCGTGATCCTAATACCAATAGGATACCACCCAAAAGACTCCATATTGTAATCATTACAAGATAAAAATCATGGAAGTTTTAATAAACAAGAAATGGTGGCAATAATTTCTAAAGAATGAAAATTTTAAAAGTAAATAGTTTTATAAAGATGATTTCAAAGGATGAAAACATTTAAATAAAACATGTAATCTACTTAATTTTCTATCCAAACACACTAAAATCCAATGATAAATATTAAATAGTCAATGAGTACTAATCTTGGGAACATCCCTAGGTACTGGTTAGTTTCAGGCCCCATGTACCTCATATCTCGGTGTAAAGTAACCATAAAAATATATGTTCTCATGCACGAACCACTAGTAGAGAACATACCCATAACCTAGTGGTCCCTAATCATCATCATTATAGTTTTTTAGTGTTTTCAATGTCCAACTTTCTAAGTGAAACATGGAAAAATCCATTCTGGATCACTAGTATACTAGTACACGTCCACCCACCTAGATACCCAAGTTTCCCCCCTTTATGCTCAAAAAATTTACACATGTTAAAAAATGAAATTTTCTTATAAAAACACAATTTATGATCATACACAATCAAATCAATAGCTATACATGGTTTTCATGATTTATATAAATCAATAAACCATTTATAATTTCCATAAAACATTTTCAAGGAATATAACCAGAATTTGCACTTAAAATCCCTATTTAAAAACCAAATGCACACCAATATTACCACAAACCAGAATTTAGACCATAATTCATTTTAATAAGACCCTCCCATGAATTATAAAATAGCCCCAAATGGTACAACATGGAATTCACATTTAAAACACTAATTTTCACACAAAAAGGGCACTTAAAAATCAATTGCTTAACAAATGACACCAAAAATAATTTTTATAGCAAGAAAAATGATGTAGGAGTAGGATAAAAATATAAATCAAGAAAGTATGACTCATCTAGTAGTTTTTACACATATAACCACCTACCAAATATGTCAAAAAAAACCAAATCCTTGTGCGCAATTTCAACCGCACTGCTACAACACCATAATTAAGTTAAAAAAAACATAAAACCAAAATATTAGACCAATAGACAAAAAATAAAAGCATAGTTTTGAAGCACTACTTTCTGGACATTAGGAACTTTAGGAAAAATGTAAGAAACCCTAAGAAAATGGGAGGAGTAAGGAAACCCACTTACTTGAGAGATCTTAATAAATCTCCCAAAATACACCAATATGTGAATCTCCAAGCATCCAAAACTGATAGGGAAGTTATAATAAGAATTATTAGATCAAGTGGGGACTTAAATGGGTGGAAAAAAGTAAAAAATGAATGATTTATGAATGAAAAAAATCACTTTATCAAATCTATATGATTTGAGAAACCTTGAGAAATTTATCCCTAATTCATGATGAACATGAGATCCAAAGAGGAAAAATGGAACATGGGGGAATGCCTAGGGTTTTTTGGGCTTGAGTGAGAGGTGGAATCACTGAAAAAAATTAAAAAATGAATCAGATATGAAAGAAATATATATTTTTAAAACAGGAAACAGGCTCGCGGGTTGGCCCAATGGATGAATAAATCACCCAAACCCACCATGATAATGAGTTACTAAGGGATCCAAATAGACATGGTAGTTTTAATTGGTTAGGGGAGGTCAAGTGGGAAGTGGAATGGGTAAAAATTTTTAAAAATGAAGGAGTTATAAAATAAAAAAATTTTGTTTTTTAAATCTGTAAATGGGCTCACGATTTGGCACAAATCATATTGAAAACACCCCTTTCTCCAAAAACACATGGGAAACCCCCCCAAAATAAAGAAATATTATAAATTACATGAAAAATACCATTAAAAGAAGTCATGTATTTGAAAATTATCTCCACTATAAATAATTTTCTCCCTCAGAAAGTCAGCTTGAAGCCTGATCAGATAAGAGAAATGAAAACTGCTCTTCGACCCAAGACTTATGCTCCCATGTCTCATGCTCATGAGTATATTGCTGCTAGAGGAATAGAACCAAAGTAATAGTATTCCCTCAAATAAATTTTTCTTAGGAGTCCACAATTCAAACTGGCTTCTCAAACACTAATTAATTGGGTTATATCTCCATTTATTCCCAATTTAGCACATGGGATAGATTTGGGTTGTAATTTTTCAACTAGGAGACGTGGAAGATGTCTTGAATGGATGCCAACTGAGAAGGCAAATATAACTTGTATTCCACCTTTCCAATATTCTTGGTGATTTCAAAAGGTCTGATATACTGTGGTGTCAACTTATCTTGCTTTCCCAAACGATGATGACCCAAATAAGGGGCTACTTTCAAGAATACCCCCAGTCACCCACAAAAAACTATAGGTCTCGATGCCTTTGGTCCGTATTAGATTTATGGAAACTTTGAGATGTCAATAAGCACTGTCTGATCAACTTGACCTTCTCAGATATCTCTTGAACAAGGTTCATCTCTAATAGTGAAGTCTCACCTACCTCATCCCAACACAGGGGGGACTGACCCGACCGACCATAGATCACCTGAAAAGTAACCATTCGAATCGAGGATTGGTAATTGTTATTATAAGAAAATTAAACCAATCACAAATGTCTATCCTAGTAACCTCTAAAGTCCAAAACACATTTATGGAGCATGTACTCCAAAATTTGATTCATCTGCTCTGTCTGACCATCCGTTTGAGGATGATATGCCATGATCATTTTAATATGAACCCCAAGGCCTTTTGAAGACCTTCCCAAAACCGAGAAGTGAAATAGGGGTATCTATATAAGATAATTATAGATGGAACACCATGAAGCCTTACCACCTGCTAAAGATATAATCAGCCTAACTCATCAACTTTAGATATATCCTTGATCAGAATGAAGTGGGATGATTTGGGAAGATGATAAATTACTACCCATATGTTATTATTACCTCGAAGTGTATGAGACAATCCAATAATAAAGTCCATAGTGACCTCTTCCCACTTATGAGTAGGAAAGGGTAATGGATGGAGCAAACTGGAGGGCCTTTGGTGCTCCTCTTTCACATTCTGATATATATAGCATCTCGACATGAAGTCAACTATGTATCGTCTCATACCTGGACACCATAACTGCTGAAACACATAATAATACATCATGGTGGCACCGAGATGAACATCCCACTGAGACTGGTTTCTATCCTGCATCACTGCCTTCTACAGAGATGACTGAACTACTAATCGGCCCTTGAAGCACAATATGGGGAGATGGCAACTAATTAGAAGAAATATCACCACCATGAAGAAACTTCCTCGAACATCAAAAAATTTCATCACTGGGCTATTCATGATGAATGAAATCTAAGAGAGAAGTATTCAACTGAATTCCCACCAAGAACGCACCTCCAATGTGCTCCTTAGTCTCCACATGAATCTGAGAAAAGAGCCCCATCAGAGTCCACTCATCACCGGAATTCCTCAAGGCTTTCACTCGTATTTTTCTGCTCAAACAATCCTCCAGCATATTTCCCTTGACCGGGGTATAGAAAATGTTAAAGTCAAACCCTTGCAAGTACTCGATCCCGCGGTGCTGCCTTAGATTGAGATCCTACAAGAAGATATAGGCCAAGTCATGGGTTGGATAGTTCTTTTCATGTGGTTGGAGTTGGATACAACCATATTCTACCACGTGATCACCCTACATAAGAACACACCCAAGAACCAAACCTGAAGCGTCACAATACACCACATACCCCTTTCCAGCCTCTGGAAAAATCAGCACGGTGGCAGTATTCAACCTTCTATTTAGTTCCTTGAAGGATTCCTGGCACTCTAGGCCTTATACAAACTTCACCCCTTTCTGAGTGATCACGGTCATGAGTAAAGAAAGCCAAGAGAAATCCTAAAAAAGCCACCTGTAGTAACTAGAAAGAACGTGGACACTCCTGATCTTGAACATGTTATTTGGTTGATCCCATGACATAACCACACTGATCTTCTCAGGGTCCACCAAAACCCCCTACTCTGAGATCACATTCCCTAGAAACTTTACCTACTTGATCTAGAAAGTGAACTTGGACAACTTTTCATAAAGGTGATGCTCTCACAAAGTTCCCAACATGATTCACAAATGATGTTCATGTTCCTCATCAGATATAGAGTAAACTAGGATATCATCCATGAATACAACGACAAAAGAATTGAGATACTGGTGAAACACCCTATTCATGAGTTCCATAAAGATGACTAGATCATTGGTCAATTTGAAGGGCATGAACAAGTACTCAAAGTGGCCGTATCTGATTCGGAAGGCTGTCTTTGGGATATCTGCCTCTTTCACCCTGAATTGATGGTAACCCTAACCCATATCTATTTTAGAAAACCACTTTTCCCCCTTCAACTGATCAAACAATTAATATATTTTGGGAAAAAGATATTTTTTCTTGATGTTTACCTTGTTCATATTCTGGTCATCAATACATAATCAAAGGGATCCGTCAGCCTTCTTCGCAAAAAGAATAGTAGCAGACCAAGGATACATGATTGGGTGGATGAATCCTTTAGATTATCAATTTTCCAACTACATCTTTAATTCCCTCAGCTCAGTGGGGGCCATACAATATGAGGGAAGAGATATTGGCTGTGTTCCCGATGCCAAATCAATTGAGAACTCCACATCTCGCTCTGGAGGCAAGCTTGAAAAATCATCTGGGAATACCTCAAGAAACTCATCCCCTACAATGGGTAGTCCACCTCCAAGAGAATGAACATCATCCTCTAGCACGAGTAATGATAACTAGAAGAAAAGATTCCCCAAATCTGGGAGTGGAGGTCCTACATGACCTGGCCAAGGATCCCAGTCCCCAAAGAAAACCCGACAACTCCCATCAGGTGCCATGAAACTGACCCACCTCTTATAACTATCAATGTGTTCTTGAAAGTGTACCATAAAATCCATGTAAAGTATCACATCAAATAGATCCATAATAATACCAAGAGGTCCCACTCTATCTCAACCCTTGACATGGAAAGCACAAACGACGAGCACCTGATACCCTGCTCCTTCTTTCCCAGTGGCATCCCCAACTCCATCGCAAAAGACAAATTCTTGGTTGGAAAAGTCAGTGTGTTTAAAAAATGGGAAGATATGAATGAAACAGAGGAACCAGTATAAAAATGAGAAAAATCTATAGAAGATTGAATCAAAATAGTACGTTGAACTGTTGACGACCATGCCTCTGATCCCACTGGTTCCTGATCCACCGCATGATGATGCCAACTATCTTCTTGAGAATGACCACTTTTCTGTGGATCTACCTGGAAATGGATCTACTCAAAAGATGATTTGGACCTGTTTACATGACCAAAAAACTGATATCCCCTTGTCCTCGATGGCTCTGACTGAGCTAGAACTCCCCTAGAAGCCACAGATCCTACCCCACTCTGGAGTGGACATGCCTTCCTGCAAAAATTCTGAAATTGTTCTATACCTCCACACTGATAACAAGGCTACTAAGGAGATGTGAATTATGGTAAAATGTGTCTTGGCCTCCCATAATGGTGTCACACAATAGAACTCAAAACATAAGCCACTGAAGAAAACTGCCTGCAAGGTTGGCCTGAGCTGCCACCTCCCTTATTTCCCTGCTCCTCCCACTTCATTTTCTTCTTAGAAGAGCTGCCACTACCCATTCCTGACACTGTCCTAGAGAAACCATCCCTCCCTTTATGATTGATCTCCACCATAAATTACCAATCAACCACCTCTGCATAGGTTTTTAGCTTGAACAAGAAGACTTGGGAATAGATATCTGGCCGCAAACCCCTCTAAAACTTCTAGGCCTTCATCTGCTCATTGGAGACCATTTCCAAAGCATACCAGACCAACTCAAAAAAATGGTTGGCATGCTCCATAACTAAAAGTTTCCCCTAAACTATCTTCATAACCTCTTGATATCTATCATATTCCGAGACTTCAGGGCTGTAATGGTCATTGAAGGTAACCTTAAATTCCTTCCAGCTCATATGTTCATGTTTCCCAGATTAAAGCACTGATTCCCACCACCTGCGGCTGAGACCCTCTAATAGAAAAGAGGCACACTTCACCCAAACCGCCATAGGGTCATCACCCATGAGCTGTCTCCACAACACTGCACCATGAAGGAAACTAACAACTTGAATCGCCACCACCCAAGGCCTTACCTTTACCTGTGTCAAATATGATCAAGTCTACTTACAACCAATTTTGTAAGTAGGGTGTGAGCCGAAGACCAATAGGATACCACCCAAAATACTCCATATGGTAAGAATTACAAGATAAAAATAATGAAAGTTTTAATAAATAATAAATAATAAATGGTGGCAATAATTTATAAAGAATGAAACTTTTAAAAGTAATTTTTTTAAAAAGATGATTTGAAAGGATGAACAAATTTCAATAAAAAATTTAATAGACTTAATTTTTTCATCCAAACCAACCAAAATACAATCATAAATAAGAAAGATTCAATGAACACTAATCTTGGGAATATCCCTAGGCACAAGTTAGTTTAGGGCCCCATGTACCTCATATCTCAGTGTAATGTAACCATAACAATATTCATTCTCATGAATGAGCCACTAGTATGGAACATAACATAACCTATTGGTCTCCAATCATCATAATTATATTTTTTAGTGTTGTCAATGTACAACTTGCTGAGTGAAATTGGAAAAAATCACTCCGGATCTCTAGCATACTAGTACACGTCCACCCACCTAGATACCCAGGTTTCCCCCTTTATGGTCAATCAATTTCCACATGTTACCAAATGCAATTTTCATATAAAAACACCATTTCTGGTCATACACACTCAAAACAGTAGCTACAAAATCTTTGAACCATTTATATAACCCAATAAACCATTTAGAATTTCCATAAAACATTTCAAGGAATATAACCAAAATTTGCACTTAAAATCCATATAAAAACACTCTTTTTTTAAAAAATTCACACCAATATTACCCCAAACCAGAATTTTCAGCATAAAAACATTTTAATAAGTCCCTCCCATAAAATATAAAATATCCACAAATGGTAAAACATGGAATTCACATTTAAAACAGCCATTTTCACACAAAAAATGGAACTTAAAAATAAATTGCTTAACAAAGTCCACCAAAAATAATTTTCAAAGTAAGAACAATGATGGAAGAGTAGGATAAAAATATAAATCAAGCAAGGCTAACTCATCTAGTAGTTCTTACACATGGAATCACCTACTAAGTATGTAAGAAACACCAAATCCTTGTGCAAAAGTTAAACCGCACAACCACTACACCATAAAGGAGTTAAAACAAACCTAAAACCACAATATTAGACCAGTAAACCCAATATAAAACCCTAGGTTATAATACATACTTTCTTGAAATTAGGAACTTCAAGAAAAATGGAAGAAACCATAAGAGAATGGGATGAGGAAGGAAGGAAACCCACTTACTTGAGAGATCTTGGAGAAATCGATCCAAATACACCAATAAGTGAATTTCCAAGCAGCCAAAACTGATAGGTAGGTTTTAATAAGACTGATTAGGTCAAATGGGGGCTAAAATGGGTGAAAAATAGTAAAAAATGAATGATTTATGAAAGAAACAAATTACCTTCTCAAATTTGGATGATTTGAGAAACCTTGAGTAATTTCACCCTAATTCGCAATGAATATGAGCTTCAAAGAGAAAAAATGGAACATGGAGGCATGCTTAGGGATTTGGGTCTTGAGTGGGAGGTGGAATCACCAAAAAAAATGAATAAAATATAAAAGAAATAATTTTGTTTAAAATAGGAAATGGGCTCACGGGTTGGCCTAATGGCTGAATAAATCACCCAAACCCACCCTGATAATGAGTTCCTAAGGGGTACAAATAGATATGGTGGTTTGAATTGGTCAAGGGAGGCCAAGTGGGAAGTGGAATGAGTGAAAGATGTTAAAAAACGAAGGAGTTATAAAAGAAACAATTTTTTTGTTTTTAAATCTAGAAATGGGCTCACGGTTTGGGCCAAATCATGATTAAAACACCCCTTTCTCCAAAAAACACATGGGGAACCCCCACAAACAAAGCGAGAATAGAAATTACCAAAAAAATACCTTAAAAATAATTCATGGATGTGACATAACCAAATAAATAATAAGATCATTTAAACTTCTATATTATCATTAAAAACATATAATAAAAATTCTGGATGTTTATCCCCATCTTACATGAATTTTCATTCATGTATACGAGTGAACTGATCATGAAAACTAAGAAAACGAACACTCTCAAACAATGAATTTAAACTCTCTAACTCATCCAAAGGATTATAAAATAATATAATAAAACTATAATGAATCATATTCTTGTATAAAAGGTTCTATAATTTTTAATTAATGAATTTAATGTGATTATAAAGGATACTAATGTGAAAGAAGATTTCAGACAAAAGGTAAGGGGATTTCTTGAACCCAACTCTCTTTCTTTGGGTTTTCCCTCTTTCACCCCATTTTTAGTATTTTTATTCCTTAAAAATCATTTATTCATAATTACATTACTTTTTCTTGGATATACATGTTTTATACTCGATTTCATGACAAACACATTATTTTCCAAAAGAAATTTTCTTAAAAAAACACCTTTTATTTCTCAAGATTGTTTCCATCACTCAAGGTTGATGATTTTTATATCAAGTATGTTATTCCCTCTTTGATTTGGGAACCAAAATTTTATGAATGTATGCTTATGAAATAAAACCCATTACTTTATATGGGTTATTAAATGTTTAATATTGATATATATTCTATGTGGCATGCATGATAATGTAAATGTTGTGATGTGATGGGTGCACCTAGAATTATATAGTGCAATTTAATGTTATGATGTGACGAGTGAGTCTAGAATTATATATCACTCCAATGCATTGGGTAATGTGAATAACCTCACAAGTATAATGAAATATGTATGAACATGATTCTATCTTTTTTCACAACTATGTATGGTAGTTGACCATAAAGACATGATGTTTAATTTTTATGCATTTCTACATTCCAATTATTCTATTAATGATTCCTCTCAAGATAATGATCCTATTTCTATGTCATGATGATAATTTTTATTATCAACACATATTATATTGTTTCATGTTTATATCCATCCTATTATTTGGATTTTAGCTCACCATTTTTGATGTATATCCTCAGGTGACTACGTTTACTAAGGAGAATTCAAGGGCCAATAAGAATCTATAGAAAAAGGAATTAAATAAATGTTTTTTTATTTTATAAAAGTTATGTATAATCCTAGTTTTCCCAAGACACTAAACCTTTAGATAATACATTTTCAATGAATTTATGTTGTTTATTTTTAAAATGATGTAATAGTAATGTAAGAAAGGCATGGTCGCTATATTTGGCATTAGAGGATGGTTTGGTTAAGATGGGAATTAGGATTATAGAACCTTTATGAAAAACCCTTATTATGAGACTAAGTATAAGTGAGAACCCAAGAATATTTGTTTTAGAAAATGATAAACATATGGATCCCATAATATATGCCTTTATACTTAAATACACAAAGGAATAGATTATTTATTCTTGACTTGTTGACTTATGTTTTATTCTAACCTTTTCTATTTTAGAAAATGGTGAGAACTAGGTGAAACCAGACCAACAACCCATGCGAGGGACAATGAAATGATTTCTTGAACTACATCCCCAATGATTTGGGAGGTAGAGTTAAAAATTTCATGGTGATTCTTACCCAACTATCTCAGGTTATGAACAACAACCCAAATAATAGGAATGTCCTCCTTCACCAAAGAGGGACAAACTAGCTATCAAGTGTTTTATGTGGTAATGAACACTGATGTTTAGTGGATCTTCTGACCCACTAGTTGTAGAATAGTGGGCCAAATCAATGGATAAGATCTTTTCTATGATTCATTGTTATAAGATGGAGAAGGTGAATATTACTATTTAACATCTAGATGGAGAGGCTGATCAATGGTGGGCTATGATTAAGAACACCAAGCCAAGGGAAAAAATTGAAGTGATGGAGTGGGAAGACATTAAGATAATGTTTCTTAATAAGTATTTCCCTTAAAATATTTGTAAAAATATGGATAGATAATTCATAGATGTAAATAAAAAGGAAGGAGAATATTTCATTAACTACAAATCAAATTTCACAAGGCTTTAAAGGTATGCTTCGAGTTTTGTCATAAAAAGTGATAGAAAAATTGATAGATTATTTAGTGGTTTAAAACAACACATTAGACAGGCTATTGAAATTTGAGAATTTGAGTGTTATGAAGAAGTTGTTATATGTACTCTCAAAGTGGAGATAGAGTTTGGATAATGGTCCCATGGTTATGGTGATAAGAAATGAAAGATGGAGTTTCAAGCTATAGGATCCAATGAAAAAGGTTGAAAGAAAACTCAACCACACACATGTCAAAAATGTGGGAACAAACATCATGGGAACTACCTCAAAGGGATGGAGAAATACTTTAAGTGTGGGATAAAATGTTATCAAGATCTTGAATGTCAAAAAGACATGAAAAATAAGGATAATGTGGTGGAGGAAAGAAGAGCACTATCCATGGTCCAATGATATAAATGTATGGAGAAAGGGAACTATGCAATCTAGTGCACTAAATCTCGAGTCCTCAAGAGAAATCAACGTAATCAACCACAAAAACCAAAGGATCAAGGAAAGTATTATGCCATAAATACTGTGGAAGTGGAGTAAGATAATGAAGTTATATAAGGTAAACTTTCTATTCACTCAAGAATGGAAAACTCCTTATTTGATTCTGGTTCTACGCATTCCTTTATATCATGCAAGTTTTCTAGAACTATTGAATTGAATCTCTAAAACCTTGAAGTAGATATATCTATAAAAACAACAAGTGGTTAAATTATTTCAACCCAAGTGTTGAAATATTCTCCTATTGGCGTATGTGGGAAGATTCTTCATGTGTATCTTGTGATACTTCCCTTGGTGGAATTTGACACTATACTGGGGATGGATTTTATCTCTTTATATAGATCATATATAAACTTTTAAGAAAAGAAAATATATTTTCATATTCTAAACCATCCCATGCTCCTCTATAAATGTAAGGATGATCATGAATCTACTTTGGAAAATCCTTCAATGGCGTGGGTGTTTATTCCCTAGGAAGAAGCATACCTCACTCAAATGGTTTAGTCAAAATAAGTTATCCACCTAGGTGAAATGACCATTGTGAGGGAATACAATGATGTATTTCCTAGAGAGTTACCCATACCATCCCCAGATCATGAGGTAGAGTTATCAATAGAAATCATACCTGGATCTACTCCTATCTCAAAGTTTCCCTATAGGATGGCTCTTCCTAAACTGGAGGAGTTAAAGAAGCAACTTCAAGAGAATTTGGACAAAGGGTCTATATGCCCAAGGGTATAACCTTGGGGTGCGCTAGTGCTCTTTGTCATGAAGAAGGATGGATAAATGTAGTTGTGTATCGATTATAGGGAACTTGAAAAGATCACCATAAAGAACAAGTATCCTATTATGAGGATTGAAGACTTGTTTGATCTGTTGAGAGGATCTCAGTACTTCTCAAAAGTGTATATCTATTATGGATATCATCAGCTAAAGGTGAATAAGGAAGATATTCAGAAGACTGCCTTCCGTATAAGGTATGGGCACTAGGATTTTTTGGTGATACCCTTCAGACTTACTAATTCCCCCTCAATATTCATGTATTTGATGAATCGAGTCTTTAGACATTACCTCAACAAATTTTTGGTAGTGTTTATAAATGATATTCTCATATATTCCAAGATAAAGGAGGAACATAAAGGATATATAAGACCTGTGTTGGTGACATTGACCAAGGAGAAATTGTACACCAAGTTCAGCAAGTGTGACTTTTGGATGCAGCAAGTCATGTTCTTAGGACATGTGATCACAAGTGAGAGAAATTATGTAGACCCTTAAAAAAAGTAAATTAAGGAATGGGCCAGACCCTAGAGTGTCACAGAAATGCATAGTTTTCTTATGTTATCAGGGTACTATCAACATTTTTTGATAAATTTCTCATGATTTTCAAGCCCGATAACTAAGTTAATAAGGAAAGGGGTAAAGTATGTCTAGATAGAAGAATGTGAGGAAAGATTCAAGGAGCTAAAGATAATGTTGATCATTGCACCTGTACTCACATTACCGAAAATTGGAGAAAGTTTTGTGATATATAGTGATAATTCCAAGAAAATATTAGGCCATGTACTCATTAAAAATGATAATGTGATAGCCTATGCCTCATGGAAGTTGAAGATCCATGAGAAGAACTACCCGACACATGATCTGGAGCTAGAAGCTGTAATGTTTTCCTTGAAAATATGGCGACACTACCTTTATGGTGAGAAGTGTGATATATATACCGATCATAAGAGCCTAAAGTATATATTCACACAAAAGGATCTCGACATGCGTCAAAGGATATAGTTATATCTAATCAAAGTCTATGATTACTCTATTTACTATCATCCTAGAAAGGAAAACAAGGAAGTTGATGCTCTAAGTAGAAAAGAACCTACTACTCTATCCAGGTTGCGGATTGAGAAAGTACCTATATTCAGGGATATAAAAAGGATGGAAATGTAAATCACAATGAAAGGGAATACATCCTATATTTCCCATATAGTTTCCCAACCATCTATCCAAGATAAGATTAAGGAGGCACAAAGGGATGATCTAGAGTTGCAAAAGAAGGTGAATGTAGTAAAGGAAGGGAAGATGCAAGAGTTCCATATTGATGATGATGGTGTAATTCAGTTTGGAATGAGGATTTGTGTACCATCCAATCCAAAGATAAAGAAGGATCTTCTGAATGACACACATAGCTCAACCTTCTCTATTCACCCTGGGAGCACAAACATATATCGAGATCTCTGAGAGAACTATTGGTGGGACAATATGAAGAAGGTGATTGCTGAATATACATCAAAGTGACTGGCATGTCAACAAGTGAAGGATAAAAGAAAAAACTCTGATAGGATGATGCGAACACTAACCATACCAACATGTAAGTGGGATAACATTACCATGGACTTTTTCAATGGACTTCTAAGGACAACCAGAGGAAACAATGCTTTATGGGTCACTGTGGATCGTCTTACAAAGACAACTTGATTTATCGCAACTTGAAATGACTTATCATTGGATCAATATAATGACCCATATATTACATACATTGTTATTACTTCAAAATTGAAGAACACTTATTACAACATATAACAAAACCATAAAAGGACCATATAGGTATAGTGTCTTTAGAAACTGGGAAACATAAACAACTGGTTCATAAATCATCTACACTTACTCCCTTTTATTTTATCATATCTAGAGTCCCTTTTGACACATCTTAATTAATACCCTTATTCCTGACTTGGGAAAAATAAAACATACAAAAAAGTGAGCTCAAATGCTCAGTAAGGGTAAACAAAGAAAATATCAATCATATCATATTCATAAGAACATAATATTTTGAAAATCTTAACCTACAAAAGAGATCATAATATCATAACATGGGATAAATCATGGCATTGAAATATAATCCCAATAATCATAACATAAAACATGAAACTTTGTGGCATACACACATAATCACAAAGAATCATTTCTTAGTAGTCAAGACTCATTTCCAAGACTATCCTAGCGAACAAAGTCCATTTCTGAACCGAGTTCACTCCTCGTTTCAGTCCTGTATCACTGAACTGGATTAACCTGCCGTTCCAGCCATGTATATATCATGAGATATAAATCTTTACCAAATGAATCAGAGGGAGATATAGGTCCCACCCATCTCATAATGAAACCATTCTTATGTGTGCCACAAAATCATAAATCATACATCATAACATAACCCATGTAATAAAAATGGGATTCTTAAACATCATGCCATCATAACAAAATCCATAAAAGATAAAAGGACATCATAAAAATAATTCCATAATAACATAATCAAATAAATTTAAAAATAGGGATAGAAACAGAACCCAATATTATCTTAGATGGAAAATAATTTTGATAAAATACTTGAACTCCATTCTCGAGGAAAATATCCTTTCTACTTCAAAAACATTTTTTCTTTCTTAACATATCATACAATTTTAAAATAAAAGAAGTTGATTAAAAATAAACTTGAAAACTTGTAAAGTAATCCTCATGGAAATAATGTTCTATGAAATCATAAAAATACATTCATGCGGTATAAGTTAAAAAAACATTCTTCTCATACTTTGGCCAAAAAAGTCAAAAAGTATCTTGTACTGAAAACGACAAAAGATTCCTTTCATATCTTTTACTAAAAATTCACCAATAGGTAGAATTGGATTTAAACAATTTTTGGAGGATAGAAATAATATTACATATTGAGGAAACATGTATGTGGATGATAAATATTCCCCAGTAAATTCTGAAGTATAAACAATCTCGAATAAAAATGAGATTGCGAGATTTTCCCTTACCTTAGGTATGATATGTTTTGTACATGTCCAAAAATTCTGTATAATGACTTAAATAATGTCATTGACTTATTCCAGAATCATAATAATTGTTATGATATCATATATGGTCATATTCTTAGCTTCTTATTAGTAATATTTCATTGCTACTTGTTATTAGGGTGTTCATTGCTTTATGTTCTTATGCATGTTTTGTTGAATAAATTCTTATTATTATTTTTAGGTTATAGATACCTCATTTTCAGAATGGTATTAGTATAATATATATAATATTTATTTATTCAATTCATTTATATAATCATTATTCAATGAAGATCATGTAGAACGAGTCGCATCACATCGTGGAGACGGTAGGCCGTACGTACGCACGAGCGATGATATCATTCCCATGATCGTGGAATCGTATTTAAGTGTATGTATACTATTTTAGAATCAATATCACTTTACAATAATCATATATAGTTATTATTTACACCATTATACCCATCCAAGTAAGGTGGTGGTGGAAAACAGATTACACCACAGCGTGGAGACGGTATTCTGTACGTACGCACGCGCAGTGATTTCGTTTTCTGTAGGATGAATATAAGGTGAAATAGGGTTGTTTCATATTTATAATAAAATATCAGTGTATGAGTGATACTGATGTTATTACTTCACAAAGAAACAACTAAATAATAGGAAGTAGAAGAAGAAATAAATTTGAAAGAATCGGTAACAGATATTACCTCTTCTTCGAAACGCCTCTTTGAAACCTCCTCTTAGGGCACTAAAATTGGTCTTTGAAGAAGACCAGGACCTCTAGTATGTTTATATGGAAGTTTAGAAGGGAAATGGGTAGGGTTTGTCCGAGATTTAAGGCTCAAAATTGTGTGAGGAGGAGAGGGAGGAGGTTCCCTTTTATAAGGGAGGAGAGGGGCACCTTAGAAAAAACTTGAAATATTATTTTATAATAAAGTCATATTCGGTTTATAATAGCTCCAAATTGATTTATTTCAAAGATAAAGTGGGTATGGGTCGAAATACTCTCAAAAAATAGGTTTTAGACAAGTTTAGGTAACTATTTTAACCTTATCATTTAGATTTAACTCTAAGTTAAATAATTTGACTTTTACCACGTCTTCTTAATTTCTTACACTATATGGTTAATAAACTTACTATAACAAGCCAAACGAACCCCAAGTGGTTAATTATTAATATATATAACCTTATCTAAGTCATTTTTCCTAACCTTATATTTTTATAAATAAAATAACAATTAATAATATAATATTTTTTTTAAAAAACTATTTTATGTCAATTTTGACACTATTTGGTAATTATTTTTTGTGAAAATCATAACAGCATGATTAGTTAGAAAAAAGTTAATTAAATCAATAATAACATGTAATATTAACCTGTAAAATTAGTGTAATTTATAAAAAGTCTCAAATTACATTTATTTGGGTATTTATAATATCAATTATGTTAATATTTCATTAATAAGGTAATTACTGCATCATCATCGTGTCATAAATAAATTAAATTATTTAATATCTAAAAATTATAAATAAAATACCATTATGTAGGAAATATTTTTATATTTCTAATGAATATTTATAGTCGAATTTATCTTATGTATAACCCTATATTAAAAATGTTTTAGTTATTAAACTTTGATTTTAACTCTTTTAACTCTTCTTTAAATAAAATAATAATAAGTGTCCTAATCTAATCCAAGTGGACCTAAATGGTCATATTTTATTCCTAAGGTTGTTTTTGGTCGAATTAAAATTATCCAATAGAATTAGGACATGTGTTAATGTAATAATAATATCATTTTTACCCTTAATTACCCTATTTACTTTTAACCGTGGTATATAAAAGTAAAAAGTTACTATTCACCAAAAATTATTTTTATCTTATTGAACCACATTTTACTCCTTGATATTAACTGTGTCTGTCATATTTTTGAAATTCCACTCACAGAAGCGGTAAAATTATGTTTTATGTACATTTGCAAATTCTCCTAGGAGGTGGGTAAAAGACGGTGAAAAGTTCAATAAAATTTTTATATATCTAAAATTATTATAAAATGACTCCGATGAATTACATTGAGCTTATATAGGTATTATGTATCAATTTTGACCTAAAATAAATTTAAATAAAATAAATAATTATTTAAATAAAAAGTCAGTTTTTAAATAGTAACCCAGTGTTTTCACTATTCATCAAAAATTGAATGTTTTTAGAAAAATACAAAAATTTCACCCTAGGCTAATTTCGATATTATGAATCCAAAAATGAAATCCATTTTTAAAGATAAAATTTATAAAATTTGAAAAAGTGTGTATTACTATTCATAACAGATAGTTTATATAATATTTTAATAGCATATCGTTGTTTAGTGAAACTCAGTATTGTGTACAACACATGCTATCATGGAAGGTCGCGATTACGTGTAAAGAAAGACAAGATAGTGTTGTATGTAATGAAAGATTCCTTTGATGTTGCGTATAAAATAAGACATAAAAAATATATACTTCTCATAAAATATCATGGTGTTACATTGTACCCCCCTTAAAATTAATTTCACCCTCGAAATTCGTCACTTTGTAACAAACAGATGAGGATACCCCTCCCTCATCATATCCTAAAGTTCCCATTTAGCTTCTTCTAATTGGTGGTTACTCCATAAAACTTTCACCAAGCGAGTGGTCTTTTTCTGTAGAACTTTTTCGCCATGATGCAAAATCTCTATCAGATTTTCTTCATAAGAAAGATCTTGCTCCAGCGGTACAACTTCTGAGCTTAGTACATGTGAAGGACCGGGTATGTACTTTCTTAGGAGAGATACATGGAACACATCATGAACTTGAGAGAGATTCGTTGGAAGCACCAATCGGTAAGCTACCTTCCCAACATGATCCAGTATTTCAAAAGGACTGATATACCTAGGGCTCAGCTTTCCCTTCTTTCCAAATCTCATTACTCTCTTCCAAGGAGATATTCGTAAGAACACTTTATCACCCACTTCAAACTCTTGGTCTTTTCTTCGGTTGTCAGCATAACTTTTTTGTCGACTCTGAGCTTCTTTTACGTGTTGTTGAATAGATCTGACCTTTTTTTCCATCTCATCAACAAGATCAGGTCCTAATAGATTTCTTTCCCCAACTTCATCCCAACAAGTTGGAGTCCTGCATTTCTTTCCATAGAGAGCTTCATAAGGAGCCATCCGAATACTGGAGTGAAAGCTATTATTATAAGAAAATTCCACCAAAGGTAGGAATTGATCCCAACCACCTTTGAAATCCATAGAGCAAGCTCTCAACATGTCTTCTAGAGTTTGAATTGTTCTCTCAGACTGACCATCTGTCTGAGGATGATAAACAGTGCTGAAACTCAACTCTGTATCTGAAGTATGCTGAAGACTTCGCTAGAACTTTGAGGTAAACCACAGATCCCAATCAGATATAATGTAAAGTGGTACTCCATGCAATCTTACCACTTTCTTTACATATATCCTGGAAAGCTGATCAAGAGAAAAATCTTCTCTGATAGAAATGAAGTGTGCTGACTTCGTAAGACGATCAACTATAACCCATATAGCATTATTTCCTTTGGCTGTTTTAGTAAGTACAGTGACAAAGTCCATAGTGATGTTTTCCCATTTCTATTCTGGTATGGGTAATGGTTGTAACATCCCCTTAGACTTCTATCTCTCAGCTTTAACTTGTTGACAAACCAAGCATCGAGAGACATATTCAGCAACATCTCTTTTCATTCCATCACACTAGAAGTACTGCTTCAGGTCCCTATAAATCTTCGTGCTTCTAGGGTGAATAGATAATGAAGAACTATGAGATTCATCCAATATTTCCTTCTTTAATTCTGGGATGGGAGGAACACAAACCCGATTCCTAAACCTTATTATTTCATCACAATCAATGTGGAATTCAGGAACATTTCTCACCTTCTTTTGTAACTCGACATATTATTTTTGTGCCTCTTTAATCTTCACATGTATAGATGGTTGAACATTCATTTGATAAAGATAAGATTTTTCCCCTTCCATTATAATTCCAAGATCCATCCTTTGTAAATCCATAAATATTGGATCTTTTGTGATCCTCATCATGGATAAGCTAGTATGGTCTTGTCAACTTAATGCGTCTGCCACCTTGTTTGCTTTCCCTGGGTTGTAATGAATTTAGTAGTTGTAATCCTTAATCAACCCCAACCATCTTCTTTGGTGCATATTCAGCTCCTTTTGTGTGAAAATATACTTTAAAATTTTATAATCAGTATAAATATCACACCTTTCACCATAAAGATAATACCTCCATATTTTTAATGAAAATATTACCATGGATAACTCCAAATCATGAGTTGGGTAATTTTAAAAATGGATTTTCAACTGTCATGAGGCATAAGATATCACCATATGATTTTTCATGAGAACACACCCCAGTCCCTTCTTGGATGAATCACTATAGATCACAAACCTTTCTCTACTACACGGCAGTGTGAGCACAGGTTCACTGGATAACCTTCGTTTTAACTCTTTGAAATTCTCTTCACACTCCTCCGTCCAAACGAACTTAACTCCTTTTCGAGTCAACCTGGTGAGTGGATTAGATAACCTTGAAAAATCTTTCACAAAACGTCGATAATATCCATCCAGATCAAGAAAACTTCAGATCTCAGTTACTGTCGTTGGTCTTGACCATCTTTCAATAACCTATGTTTTTGCTGGATCCACAGATATCCCCTCTTTTGAGATTATGTGACCCAAAAATGAAACTTTTTGAAGCCAAAATTCATACTTGGTAAATTTGGCATAAAGCTTATCCTTTCTTAGGGTCTTTAATACAATTGTCAAGTGATCTTCATGTTCTTCTTTGATCTTTGAATAAAAAAGAATATCGTCTATAAAGACTACCACAAACTGACCAAGATAGTCTCTAAAGACTCTATTCATCAGATCCATGAAGATATCAGGGGCATTAGTAAGACCAAATGGAATCACTATAAATTCATAGTGTCCATACCTTGTACGAAAAGCCGTATTTGGTATATCCTCCTTTTTGACCCTTAATTGATGATACCCTGATCGAAGATCAATCTTGGAAAAGTATTGAGCTCTGCGTAGTTGGTCAAATAAGCCATCAATGCACGGGAGAGGATATTTTTTCTTGATAGTGATCTTGTTAAGTTCTCGATAATCAATGTAGAGTCTCATTGATCCATATTTCTTCTTAACAAACAAAACAGGTGCTCCCCAAGGGGATTCACTTGGGTGTATGAATCCTTTATCAAGATTCTCTTGGATTTTCTTCTTCAATTCCTACAACTAAATTGGGGCCATTCTATATGGTGTATTTGAAATAGTCATATCACCCGGTATGAGTTCAATTGAAAACTCAACTTCACGATTTGCTGGAAGACCTAGTAATTCCTCCGGAAAGACATTATCAAACTCCCATAAAATGGGTGTATTCTTAATCGTGAGTTTCTCTATAACCATTTGAGATAAATAACCATTATTTATTGGAATAATGACCCATAATATTGAAGAAATTTCCACTGGAAGGTTATATTTATCCTCGCATCGATAAATGATCGTTGATTGATCAGGAATATGAAATGTGACTTCCCTTCTTTGGCAATCGATATGATCTCCATATAAAGAAAGCCAATCCATGCCAAGGATCACATCAAATTCCACTATAGGAAGGATCACAAGATTTGCAGGAAGCACTTTCCCACAAACGTCAATCGGAGAATAATTGTAAACTTTTGATGCGACCGTTGTGCCATTAGGAGTTGTCACAGCTAAGTCAACATCTAATTTTTGAGGTAATACGACAATACCCTTAGAAAATTATTTAGAAATAAAAGAGTGGGTGGATTTAGAATCAAATAAAACATTTTCTACTTTAGAGTGGATGGTAAGTGTACCTTTCACTGCTTCATTATCGTACTCCACATCACCAATAGAAATTTCATGTGACTTTCCTTTGTCTTTGGCCTTAAGAGTTTGTTGAGGTCGATCATCATCAACAAACCTTGGATTAGGGCATTGATTGGCATAATGTCCCATTTCATTTCACTTGAAACATTGAAGTGTAGGAGTTTCATTATGTGTATCCCTTTCTTTTTTCGCATCATTAGACATCTTCTTACCATTATTTCAACATTCAACTGCCCGATGACCTTCTTTTCCACACTTAAAACATTTACTTTTCCCTTTAAGACAATTACCTCCATGTTTCTTTACACACTTTGAGCATAAGGGAAAACTCATCTTCTTTTCAGTGTGGTCTTTAGATTTCCCTTTGAATTCCATTTTCCTCTTTTTATCAAACTCATATGACTAATGGGTTACTACAATCTCCATCTCAACCTTGAGAGCACATCGAACAATTTCCTCATAGATATTGAAGTCCCTTATGGCTAACGCCCTTCGAAGACTTGGTTTTAAGCCACTAAAAAATCAATTGATCTTACTCTCAGGTTGGATAATAATTCCGGAAGCGTACTTTGCAAGTATTGTAAAATTTGCTTCATAGGTACCAACAGATTCATCATCATTTTTCTTTATTTCACGAAACTATTTCTCCATCTTTGTTCAAAGAATATGAGGGAAGTAATTATTGAAAAACAAGTTCTTGAACTCATCCCATTCCATGGATTAAATTTCATCTTAGGGCCTTGTATTCTTGATAAGATTCCACCATTAATCAGATTCACCTTACAAACTATATACTGCTAAGATGAATTTATCATGTTCAGAACATTGTAGAACTCAAAATATCTTTTCAGTGGTATTGATTCATTGTTCAGCCACTAATGGATCAGTAGACCCACTGAATGAGGGTGGACGCTGCCTCATGAAGGATTAAACAGAATGTTTCTCCTTCCTTTGATCGTTTGGAATTCTTGCATGATTCATAGCTTGGGAAAGTTGTGTGATCATGGCTACAAGATTTTTCATTCCAGCTCCCATAACGTTTGGTTGATCAGGGGGACAATCATTGCATTTCCCGTCTCATTCCACATTAACACGGTTCCTTCGGGTTCCAACCATTTACTAAAACCAAGAAGAATAGTGTGAGCAACACTAATTATAATAGGAAAACAACATAATCAGTAATAAAATTTCACACTTTAGGTCTTATCATAGGTTACTCATGGCCATTTCTAAAACACTAAGATTGTGTTCTATGCTTAGACATATCCTTAGGGTTCTTACTAAGGCTTTCACATCCTAGTTTCCAAAGGTTGACTATACCTTTCCTCTGATACCAACTATAAAGACCCATATACTACATACATTGTTATTACTTCAAAATTGAAGCACACTTATTACAACATATAACAAAACCATGAAAGGACCATATAGGTATAGTGTCTTTAGAAATTGGGAAACATAAACAACTAGTTCATAAATCATCTACACGGTCTACCTTTTATTTTATCATATCTAGAGCCCCTTTTGGAATATCTTACTTAATACCCTTCTTCCTGACTTGGGGAAAAGAAAACATACAAAAGGGTGATCTCAAATTCTCAGTAAGGGTAAACAAAGGAAATATCAATCATATCATATTCATAAGAACATAACATTTTGAAAATATTAACCTGCAAAAGAGATCATAATATCATAACATGGGATAAATCATGGTAGTGAAATGTAATCCCAATAATCATAACATAAAACATGAAACTTTGTAGCATACACACATAATCATAGAGAATCATTTCTTAGTAGTCAAGACTCATTTCCAAGACTATCCTAGTGGACAAAGCCCATTTCTGAACCGAGTTCACTCCTCGTTTCAGTCCTGTATCACTGAACCAGATTAACCTTCCATTCCAGCCATGTCTATCTCATGAGATATAAATCTTTACCCAATGCATTAGAGGGAGATATAGGTCCCACCCATCTCATAATGAAACCATTCTTATGTGTTCCAAAAAATCATAAATCATACATCATAACATAACCCATGTAATAAAAATGGTATTATTAAACATCATGCCATCATAACAAAATCCATAAAAGATAAAAGGACATCATAAAAATAATCCCATCATAACATAATCAAATCAATGTAAAAATAGGTATAGAAACAGAACCCTATATTATCTTAGATGGAAAATAATTTTTATAAAACCCTTGAACTCCATTCTTGAGGAAAATATCCTTTCTACTTCAAAAACATTTTTCCTTTCTTAACATATCATACAATTTTAAACTAAAAAAAGTTTATTAAAAATAAACTTGAAATCTTATAAAGTAATATTCATGGAAATAATGTTCTATGAAATCATAAAAATCCATTCATGTTGTATAAGTTAAAAAAACATTCTTCTCGTACTTTGGCCGAAAAAGTCAAAAATTATCTTGTATTGAAAACGACAAAAGATTCATTTCATATATTTTAGTAAAAATTCACCAATAGGTAAAATTGGATTTAAAAAATTGTAGGAGGATAGAAATAATATTACATATTGAGTAAACATGGATGTGGATGATAAATATTCCCTAATAAATTCTAAAGTATAAACAATCTCGAATAAAAATGAGATTGTGAGATTTTCCCTTACCTTAGGTCCGATATGATTTGTACATGTCCAAAACTCCTATATAATTATTTAAATAATGTTATTTACTTATTCCAGAATCATAATCATTGTTATGATATCATATATGTTCATATTCTTAGCTTCTTATTAGTAATATTTCATTGCTACTTGTTATTTGGGTGTTCATTACTTTATGTTCTTATGCGTGTTTTGTTGAATAAATTATTATTATTATTTTTAGGTTATAGATAAAAAATTTCCAGAATGGTATTAGTGTAATATATATCATATTTATTCATTCAATTCATTTATATAATCATTATTCAATGAATATCATGTAGAACGAGTCGCATCACATCGTGGAGACGGTAGGCCGTACGTATGCACGAGCGATGATATCATTACCATGATCGTGGAATTGTATTGAAGTGTATGTATACTATTTTAAAATCAATATCAATTTACAATAATCATATATAGTTATTATTTACACCATTATACCCATCCAATTAAGGTAGTGGTGGAAAACTGATTGCACCACGGCATGGAGACGGTATTCCGTACGTACGTACGGGCGGTGATTTCGTTTTCTATAGGATGGATAGAAGGTGAAATATGGTTGTTTCATATTTATAATAAAATATCAGTATATTAGTGATACTGATGTTATTACTTCATAATGAAACAACTAAATAAGAGGAAGTATAAGAAGAAATAAATTTGAAAGAATCGGTAACGGATATTACCTCTTATTCGACACGCCTCTTTGAAACCTCCTCTTAGGGCACTAAATTTGTTCTTTGAAGAAGACAAGGACCTCTAGAATGTTTATATGGAAGTTGAGAAGGTAAATGGGAAGGGTTTTGCCAAGATTTAAGGCTCAAAATTGTGTGAGGAGGAGAGGGAGGAGGTGCCCTTTTATAAGGGAGGAGAGGGACACCTTAGGAAAAACTTAAAATATTATTTTACAATAAAGTCATATTAGGTTTATAATAGGTCCAAATTGATTTATTTCGAAGATAAAGTGGGTATGGGTCTAAATCCTCTCACTCAATAGGATTTAGACAAGTTCAGGTTACTATGTTAACCTTATCATTTAGATTTAACTCTAAGTTAAATAATTTGACTTTTACCGTGTCTTCTTGTTTTCTTACACCATATGGTTAATAAACTTACTATAACAAGAAAAACGAACCCCAAGTGATTAATTATTAATATATATAACCTTATATAAGTAATTTTTTCAAACCTTATATTTTTATAAATAAAATAAAAATTAATAATATAATATTTTTTTTAAAAAACTATTTTATGTCAATTTTGACACTATTTTGTAATTGATTTTTGAGAAAATCATAACAGCATGATTAGTTATAAAAAATTTAATTAAATAAATACTAACATGTCATATTAACTTATAAAATTATTTTAATTCATTAAAAGTCTAAAATTACATTTATTTGGGTATTTATAATATCAATTATGTTAATATTCCATTAATAAGGTAATTACTGCATCATTATTGTGTCATAAATAAATTAAATTATTTAATGTCTAAAAATTATAAATAAAATACCATTATGTATTAAATCTTTTTATATTTCTAAGTAATATTTATAGTTGATTTTATATTATGTATAACCCTATATTAAAAATGTTTTAGTTACTAAACTTTGATTTTAACTCTTTTAACTCTTCTTTAAATAAAATAATAATAAGTGTAATAATCTAATCCAAGTGGACCTAAATGGTCATATTTTATTCCTAAGGTTGTTTTTGGTCGAATTAAACTTATCCAATAGAATTAGGACATGTGATAGGGTAATAATAATATCATTTTTACCCTTAATTACCCTATTTACTTTTAACCGTGGTAAATAAAAGTAAAAAGTTACTATTTACCAAAAATTGTTTTTATCTTATTGAACCAAATTTTACTCATTGATATTAACCTTGTCTCTCTAATTTTCTAAATTCCACTCATAGAAGTGGTAAACATATGTTTTATGTACACTTGAAAATTCTCCTAGGAGTTGGGTAAAAGACGGTGAAAAGTTCAATAAAATTTTTATATATCTATAATTATTATAAAATGACTCCAATGAATTACATTGAGCTTATATAGGTATTATATATCAATTTTTACCTAAAATAAATTTAAGTAAAATTAATAATTATTTAAATAAAAAGTCGGTTTTTAAATAGTAACCCAGTGTTTTCACTATTCATCAAAAATTGAAAGTTTTCAGAAAAATACCAAAATTTCACCCTAAGATAATTTCGATATTCCAAATCCAAAAATGAAGTCCATTTTTAAAGATAAAATTTATAAAATTTCAAAAAGTGGGTATTACTATTCATAACAGCTAGTTTATATAATATTTTAATAGCATATCGTTGTTTAGTGAAACTCAGTATTGCATACAACACATGAAATCATGGAAGGTCGCGATTGCGTGTAAAGAAAGCCAAGATAGTGTTGCGTGTAATGAAAGATTCCTTTGATGTTGCGTATAACATAAGACATAAAAAAATATATACTTCTCATAAAATATCAGGGTGTTTCAATCAACTTGCACAGATATATATCAAAAAGGTTGTAAGGATGTTGGGGTACCACTATCGATTACGTTCGACCAAGATACAAGATTCCCCTCAAAGTTATGGAAAAGTCTCTAAAATTCTCTAAGAACTAAGATAAACTTCAGTATGACCTATCATCCTCAAACTGATGGCCAATCTGAGTGAACTATTCAGACATTGAAAGACATGTTGAGAGCGTGTTATATAGACTTCAAAGGAAGATGGGACCAACATATGCCTCTGGTTGAGTTCTCTTACGACAATAATTTCCACTCCAGCATCAAAATGGCTCCATGTTAATCTCTTTATGGAAAAAGGTGAAGAACACCTGCATGTTGGGATGAAGTCAGTGAACGTAAGCTAATAGGACCTGAAATGGTTGAAGAAATGGTGTAAAATCAGAAAACCATTTAGCATCACATCAAGGTAGCCCAAAGTTGAAAAAAGAGTTATGTAGACAATCGTGGATGGGACCTTGAGTTTAAGGTTGGGGACATGGTTGTCCTATGAATATATTCATGAAATAAGGTCATGAGGTTTGGGAATAATAGAAAGCCAAGTCCTAGGAACATCATCCCCTTTGAGATTCTTGATCGTGTCGGAGTTGTGACCTATCAACTATCACTTCCACCTAGCATGTATAAAGTACACGATATATTCCACATATCCCTATTTTGGAAGTAAATACAAGATCCTTCACATGTACTATCTTTATAGGTGGTATAATTGGATAATGATATTTCTTACGAGGATTAGCCAGTGAAGATCCTAGATCATAGATATAAAGTTCTACACAACAAGACTACTCACTTAGCCAAATTACTATAGAGAAACCATAAGTACGAAGAGGAAACATGGGAACAGGAGGAAGTGATGAAGGAGAAGTATCCAAACCTATTTTTGGCCTATAATGTAAAATGAAATTTTGAGGGCAAAATTTCATAAGGGGGGAAGAATGTAATGACCCAATGTTTTATCAATGGAAATTACCTTTTTATATTTAGTCACAGAAAATCACATTAGGAAACAAAATGACACATCATGCTTAAATGAACTACTAAAAACTATGTGAACTTTATATCCTAGCCATTAAACATATTTTTTCCACTTCTGTGATTTGAATTTTGAAAATCTGATATACACTGTTGCGATCAGTCAAATATTTAGAGTCTGATAGGACACAATTATTTTTTAGTGCATAATAACTTATCCTTATGAATAGTACTATGACCCTTATGAATAGTAAACCGACCAAATGAATATTAACCTCACCCATGAAAGTATAAATAAAATCTAGGCACCTTATAAATGAGAGGAAATGTTTTAAAAATTAATAATCAAGTGTTAGTATTTTTTTGAGTAATAAATATTTAATTAAAAATTTAAATTAATAAATTTATTTAAAATAAAATTAATTTTTATAAAATTTATTCCTAAATAAATATTTTTTTCTTGTTATATTAGGATAATTTTATGAGACCTCAGTTAATTTTTGAAAGTATTATAAAATCAGTTTTAAATTTAAAATCTATATTTTTCAAGTAAATAATGATTTTATTTAAAAATTAAATTTCACATATTTAGAAAAATATTTTTATAAAATGGAGTCCATTTTTGAATTATACACATTGAAAAATAGTTAGGGTAATTTGTTTTGGGATTTTTCTGAAATACTTTAATTTTTGGTGAATAGTGAAATTTGATAATTTATGAAATATGCTAAATAAATGAATTTCTGCCGCATGCTTGAGTCATGGATGATGTAAATGGAAATTTTTTAGATCTCACATGAACTAATTACTGTATTTAGTCACAAGAATCCTCACCATTTCTTATCTTGAGCAAAATAATAAACTAATGATTAAAATAATAAGAAAACACCCATCTCCTCCACTATAAATACCACATCTCACACCCTCTTCACCACACAACTATCAAGATTTTATACTTTCCTATATTCTTCCCAATACTCTTCCCTAGTCTCTCCCCCATTTTTGGGAGTTCTTGTTATCATCAAAATACCTATCCTGGGTTCCTTGAGAAGGATATCAAGGGGAGAATTCAAGAGGTAAATCCTCTATCTTTTCTTTTTAATTTATTTTCTTATTCTTTCCTCACATCCCTTAATAAAAATGGAATGATAAATTAATTAACTTACATATACTAGAATTATGTAATGTTAATGGATGATCCAACATTAAACTCCTCCCTCCCTCTCTTTCGTCTTAAAAATGTAATCATCGCCCGTAATGTGTCAATTTACCGACAATGTGACTTAAAAATATTAAAGGATATTAATAAAAACATTAAATTGTTGAATTGTTTTTGTAAATATTATTTTTTACCCTTTTATGTTCTAGAAATAAATTATACACATAATACTAAATGATAAAACAAAACAAGTTTGTTGTGATAAAAACTGCCAAAATTAACCTAAAACGATCATCATTAACTTTTATCTAATGAATAATTATCATGGTATATAAAAAAATAGTTAATAATACCATTTAAACTTCTTTAATATCATTAAAAACATATAATAACAGTTCTGGATGTTTATCCCCATCTTACAAGAACTTTCATTCATGTATAAAGTGAACTGATCATGAAAATTAAAAAAACGAACACTCTCGAACAATGAATTTAAACTCTATAACTCATCCAAAGGACTATAAAAGAACATAATAAAACCATAATTAATTATATTCATGTATAAAAGGTTTTTTAATTGTTAATTAATGAATATAATGTGATTATATAGGATATTAACGTAAATGAATCTTTCATACAAAAGGTAAGGGGATTTCTCGAAACCAACTCTCTTTCTTTGGGTTTTCCCTCTTTCACCCCATTTTTAGTATGGTTATTCCATTAAAATAATTTATTCATAATTATATTATATTTTCTAAGATATACATGTTTTCTACTTGAGTTTATGATAAACAAAAGTTTTTCCAAAAGAACCATTCTTTCAACTCAAGATTGTTTTCATCACTCAAGGTTGATGATTCTTATATCAAGTATGTTATTCCAACTTTCATTTGGGAACCCAAAGTTTATGAATGTGTGATTATTAAATGAAGATAATTACTTTACATGGGTTATTATAAGTTCAAGATTGATATATGTTCTATGTGTCAAGCATGATAATGTAAATGTTATGATGTGACAGGTGCACCCAGAATTATATAGTGCAATATAAATGTTATGATGTGACTGGTGAGCCTAGAATTATATAGCACTAAAATTTATTGGGTAATATGAATAAACTAATGAGAAAAGTGAAATATGTGTGAACATGATTCTAGCTTTGTTCACAACTATGTATGGTAGTTGACCACTATGACACGACATTTCATTTTTATGCATTGCCACATTCAAAGTATTCTCTTAATGATTCATCTAATGATTATGATCATATTCTTATGTTATGATGATAATGATTTTTCTCACCCTATATTAAATTTATTCATTTTCTTATCTATCCTCTTACTGGGATTTTAGCTCACCCCATTTTTATGTATATTCTCAAGTGACTACTTGTACTAAGGAGAATTCAAGGGACAATAAGAAGTTAGAGAAGAAGGAATTAAATAAAAGTTTATATTTTATTTTTTAAAATTTATGTATGGTATTACTTTTCCAAAGGCACAAAAACTTTGGATCCTCTATGTGTAATGAATATATGTTGTTTATCTTTAAAATAATGTAATAGTAATGTAAGAAAGGCAAGGTTGCTATAACATCGACCTTTGGTTTGGTCTAAATTGAAAAAATGAAAAAATAGATGAACACCCTAAAAATAGGGTGTAAGTGGATGCACGTAAATAACTATGTAAAGAGGAATATAATTGATGAAAGGAAATAGATGAATAAAGATATCACTAGCACACATCTAATGAGATGAAAAGAGATCGAATCAGAGTTTGAAAAAAGAAGTTATAAAAGAGCCTAGCTTTTGGATTCCATAGAACTCAAAGGGAGGAAGATGCCCTATTCATTATGGAGATAAGAAAATAAGAGAGTGGGTAGAGTTTAAAATTTATTTAAGGATGTTTTGGTAAATTTTACCAAAATATATGGGTCACACAATTTGACCATACAGTTGGCCAAATTGTGCGCCAACCATGAACCTCCCACCGTCTAAGGAGGGACCTGACATGACTTCATGAACAAAATTTAACTAACCCTGTGAAAACTTAGAAAAACACTGTGCTAAAAACTATAGATCCACCCAAACAGAAGTGTGCCCCAGGATGTATGGTTTACTAAAACTACGCGTCCTCTTGAGGCCCTCTGTATAACCTTCATATGGTTACACAAACCATGAAGATTGGTTCACACAATTTCTATTAACCATATGACCCAATTTCATTTTCTAAACACTGAGACTCTAGGCTCTAAACAATACCTAAACACCCCAAAAACTCCTGTTATATTATTATGCATCTATATTAGGTCCAAAACAAAGAATTAGACCGTAATTTTAAGGATCCACACCTCATTTAAAAACTGGTTTCTTACAGTCTTAACCCCTTAAAGGAACTCATCAAAAAGTTTACCTTCTAAGGGTGGAAAAACATTTCCTGAGAACAACTCCAACCACTGATCATGTTTGTTAGTCTCCCACTCTCAAGTCTCATCCTATACCTAGCTGTTCTTCCATAACACCTGTACTAGTACTAAAGGGATGAAACAACCTTAGAGATCCTTCATGATCATGTCAATGATTTGTAAATTATACTCCTCAAAATAAGCATCGATATCAAACTAAACATACTTTGGATCAAAAGTATGATATGGATTGGCATGATAATGGTGAATCTATGAAACTTGAAAGACATCGTTCATGGAACAATAACTATGAGGTAATTATAACTGATAGGATACCGGCATGACTCTCTCCAGAACCTCAAACAACCCAACATAATGAGGTAATAGCTTTTCTTACCTCCATATCCATCTATTCCAAAGTCTAGGTAAAACATGTAAGAAAAAATAATCCTTGACCTCAAAATACATAGGTTGTCGATGGTGATCAACATAATATTTCTCTCTAGACTAAGTGGTAGAAATACACTTCTTAATTAGCTGAAACCACTCTGAAGTCTCCTGAACAAGATGAGGACCCAATATCATTTCCACTCCTACCTCTAACTAGAATAGGGGTGAATAGAACAACCTACCATATAGGTCCTCAGAAGGATCCATCTAAATCATTTCTTGATAAATATTATTATAGGCAAACTCAATGAGAGGGATATGCCTCTCCCAAGAACTACCAAAATCAATGATTTATTCTAAGTTCATGTCCTGTAAAAGTTATATCATCCGTTCTGACTAGCCATTAATCTGAGAGTGAAAAACTAGACTAAAAAGCACTCATTTCCCCATAGCTCTCTGTAACCCCTATTGGAAAATTGAAGTAAAACAAGCATCTCTATCATAAAAAATAGTACAAGGGAACCTATATAGATATATGATCTCAAATAAATAAAATATTCCCAACTCATCAATTGAGAAAGTATCACATATAGGAAGGAAGTGGGATACTTTATTCAGTTGAACCATGATTACCCAAACCACATCGCTACCTTTATGTGACCTCGATAAGCCAACTACAAAATCCATCACTACATTTTCTCATTTACATTATGGGACTAGTAATGGTTGTAAGAAGGTTTCTGGTGCACCACCTCCACCATCTGATAAGTATAACACCTAGAGATAAAGCCTTATATATGAAATTTTATCCCTAGACACCAATACTATCAGTACATATCATGATACATCTTGAGGATACCTAGATGAATTACCCACTAAGAATCATGTGAATCTCACTTCAGATCCTCTCTCATATATGTGGGAACTTAGATATTCCCATGTATACCTAGTATGTCTTTATCATCAATAGACCAATCCAAAGGTGGGTCCCCACCATAAATACTCTCTTGTAGGACCATGCCCTCAGGATATGAAAACTACCTCATCTTCACCTTCTTTATACGTGAAGAGGTCACTAATAGTGATGCATGTACATACTATCCATGATGGTCCTACACCTCTATATTCATCTTAGAAAATAGGTCCATAAGATTTCACTCACTGCTGGCCTCCAGAACCATCTGTGTTCAAGTCATCCTACTCAGAACATCGACAACAACATTGTCTTTCCTAGGCTTATAGAAATTCCTGAAGTCAAAGTACTATAGGTATTCAACCCAATTCACCACATAATATTCAAGTCACACTACGTGAAAATATATCCAAGGATTTTGTGATCTATAAACACAACAAAAAACTCTCCCAATAGGTAATTACTCCAACAATGTAGGGTACAAACCACAACAGCTAACCCAATATCATGCGTCAGGTAATTCCGCTCATGATTCCTCAACTTCCTCAACCCATACACAATGACTTGATCATGATACATTATAACTAATACTATCTTGATACTTTATGTATCACAATATACTATAAAGCTTCTGCCTGACTCTGGAAGAATCATGATTGGTCCTAAATTCAATCTCCCTTTTAGATATTGAAAGGCTGTCTCGTAGGATTCAAGCCATATAAGCTTCACACCCTTCTTAGTCATGACTGTATGAGGCAATTCTAATCATGATAAGTCCTATATAAAATGTATATAGTAACCATATATCCTGAAGAATCTTCATATATCAAATATGTTCTTGGGATGATCCTAGGTAAACATAACTCTCACCTTATCTAGGTCAAATGAAACTCTAGACTATGAGATAGTATGACCCAAGAAGTGAACCTTATTGATCAAAAAGTAACATTTACTAAGATTATCATATATTTGGTGTTATCTCAGCATATTAAAAATGATCTCAAGATGTGTGGCATGGTTTCTCCAAGTATGATAATACACTAATATGTCATCTATGAAGACCAAAATAAAGGAATCTAGATATGGATGTAAAATTCTATTAATAAAATCCATGAAGATGGAATGAATTCTTGTAATACTAAATAAAATAATGAGATACTCATATAATACATACTAACTATATAAGGACATACTTGGAATATCTAAAGGACTGACTCAAACAAGATGATAAACCGATCTCATGTCGATCTTCTAGAAAATCCTCACTCCTCTGAGCAGGTCAAAAATATCATACATATAAGGTAAGGGATACCTGTTCTTTACTATAATCTAATTCAACTTCTGTTAATCCATGAAAAGCCTGAGGATTCTGTTCTCCTTATTAGAGAAAATGACCGGTGAACCCCAATGTGAAGTACTAAGATGTATAAAACCATTGGCCTTTAAATATTATAGCTTCCTCTTGAGACCATACAACTCATTAGTATCAATCCAGTAAAGAGGAATGTTTACCAATGAAACTCCAAGCACTAGATCGATAGTAAACTCTAACTATCTCTTAATGGGTAGTCCAAAAAATTCATTGAGAAAAACATCCCTAAATCGATCGACCACAGGATGGAATTCAATCTAATGAAATAATAGATCATTTAGGAAATGGATAGTAATATGGATAGTCACTATACCTAGTTTAAGATTCTCTAGTCCATCTCTACCTACCTAGACATCCCACTAACCCATATGAATATAGGTACTTCCCTTTGGTGATGTAAACAACACCCTCTAGTGATGAAAATCCACATAGGAATGATAAGGAACCAACTAGTCCATCTCTAGAATGAAGTCAAAGTTTGTCATCTCAAGGATGAAGAGGTTCCATAAGAAATTATAGATAACTTCCTCAATAGTACAATACTTGAACTAACATATAATCTTATAATGTATAACCAAAGGAGTATTAAGAATCATAACGCCATAAGAATACTCAACATGAAGCCCAAGACTATCCACAATAAGTTCAAATATAAAAGAATGTGACGTACCTATACTGAAAAAGGAATATGAAATAGTAGAGGCTACTAGAATATTACCTAGAACAATAGATGGATCTATTTCATGCTCATATAGTATAGTATGCAATGGATAAATATGGTATGATCCATGAACCTTTGCTGCAACCTGATTACCTGGATAAGGATCACATTTCTAGCGCTGTATATCTGGAGCCTGGATACCACGAACATAAGATCCTTCTATGACTATATGGCTTGTGGTACTCTATATATCTACCTGGAGAAGTGTTACTGATCCTTCTCTTAAAGGTGGAGCTAGCATAAATCCTCTCTCACTCAGTATAGATGGGACAATCTTGAAGAATCACTATAGATTCCCCAATATTACATCACCTCATCACTCAATTGGGTGTCCAGGACACTGTGGATTATTATTCTCATGCTTACCACATTGGTGACTTACTACATAACTGTCTTTGGGTGTCAACTGGGTTTTGCTACTCACACACGTAGTCTCAAAGCATCAATTTCGACTGCCACTACTAGAAATTTGGGCTATATCCATAGTTTGAAACTATGAATATAAGACCAAAAACGTGGTTATAGGTTATAACCACGATTTAATGAACCATAGATAGTATTGGAGTGGATAAAACCCTATAGAATTGATTTAAACCGTGGATAAAAGCCACATTTTAAACCATGACTAAAAGACTATAGTCACAGTTTAAACCGTGGCTAAAATCCTGTAGCCACAGTTCAAACTGTGGCTAAAATCCTATAGCCACAGTTTGAATAGTGGCTAAATACCTTTATCCACACTTTAAAACCTTGGTAGAAGCTCAATCCACACATTTCCTATAGCCATGTTTTGGAATAGTGTCTATAAGGATTTAGCCATGATTCAAACTATGGATATAAGTATTTATCCACGGTTAGGAACCGTGGATAAATACCTTCCCATTTCATAGAAAAACCCCCACCCTCCCCCCTACACAGCCCCCACCCCTAACCCCCCTTGCAGCATCCCACCACTCCCCTTCCAGGACAATCCCCCAATAATCCCTCCACTGGACCCCCTGGACACCCCTCTGGACACCCTCCCCTGGACCCCCTGGACACCCCACCTTGGACACCCCCCAGTGGACACCACCCTCCTGGACACCCCCTTGAACACCCCCATGCCATGGACACCCCCCTTAGACACCACCCTTGGACACCCCCTAGACACCCCTAGACCCCCAGGACCCCCATGGACCCCCCGGGACCCCCCAGGACCCTCCCTGGACACCCCCCACTGAACCCCCCTAGACCTCCCCCTTGGAAACCCCCATGGACACCTTTCACTAGACCCCCTGGACACCCCCACCCCCTAGAAACCCCCATGCATGCATATACATGCATATTAAGAAAAGGTAAGAAGAAAAAAGAAAAAGGAAAACTGTAAACTAAGAGAATGTATAAAATATTTTTTCCAAAAAAATATAAAGGTACAGGATTCAAAAGTTCATACTTGGGGATGAACTATCCAACCATGATACAGAGTAATGTTAATAATATTGAATATTTCACACTCAAGAGTAAACTCAAAATCATCAATTCTACAAGCACGGTGTATGCCAAGTCAATTTGATTAAAAACACAACAAATGGCTACAAATGTCTTTAAAAAATGGTATAAAAAACCATTACCTTCTGAATTTTATATTTGCGTCAATACCAGTTGCAAGTCGTGGAAGCAAATCAATTGCATTGGCTATGTTTTTTTGCTGGTCCTCTGCATAGAATGCATCCCTATCATGCATACCAATATAAGTCATCAAAATCAACAAATGGTTGAAAAGGAAAATCCACCAAGAAGCCAAAAATAGGAATCCAAACTCTCTTTTGAGCTCTTTCACCTTCATATATTCCTAGAAAACCCCCTTCCCTTGCACCCCCACACCCCCTACACACTGTCCCCCTAACCCCCTTCACCCCCTCCTGGATAGACCCTCCCCCTTGACAAAGCCCCCCCACACCCCCTTGCAGCAAGCCCCCACCCCACTTACAGTAGCCCCTACCCCCTTGAAGCATCCCACCACTCCCCTTTTTGGAAATCCCCCACTCCCATTGCAGCAACCCCCAACCCCTTACAGCAGCCCCCACCGCCTTACAGCAGCCCACCACTCCCCTTCCTATACAACACCCCCTTGGACACCCCTTGGACACCCCCACTGGACACCCTTAGGTGTTCTCCCCCTAGACACCCCCCTTGGACCCCCTGGACACCCCCACTGGACCCCCTGAGACACCCTCTACTAGACCCCCTTGAACACCCCCACCCCCTGGACACCCCCATTCATGCATATACATGCATATTAAGAAAATGAAATAAGAAAAAGGAAAAAGGAAAACTGAAAACTGAGAGAATGTATAAAATATTTTTTTCTAAAAAAAATATAAAGGTACAATATTAAAAAGTGCATACTTGGGGATCAACTATCCAACCATGATACAAAGTAATTTTCAGAAGATCGAATATTGCACACTCAGGAGTAAACTTGAAACCATAAATTCTACAAGCATGGTGTATGCCAAGTCAATTTGATTAAAAACACAAAAAATGGTTACTAATGTCTTTCAAAAATGGTATAAAATAACCATTACCTCCTGAATTTTATATTCATGTCAATCCCGGTTGCAAGTCGTGGAAGAAAATCAATTGCATCAGCTATGTTTTGTTGCTGGTTCTCTACATATCATTCATCCCTATCCTACATACCAATAAAAGTCATAAAAATCAACAAATGATCAAAAAATAAAAGCCATCAGGAAGCCAAAAATAGGAAGCCAAACTCTCTTTTGAAGAGGATTTAAAATGACTTAAAACCCCAGCTTCTAGTTACTTGATTGGTAAATCAATACTATGTGTTTTTATTTATGATGAGATTATAATTTTAGTGGTTGTTGTTATAATACCATTAGTTTAATTTTATACTCTATTTATTAATTTTATTGTTAGATATGATATAGTGATTGCTATATTATTAATAAATTTACCTTTATTTTTCTCTAATTTTTTTGGGTATAGTGGATATTTATATTTTCAATATATTTAATACTTGAGGTGGACAATTTTTTTTAGTTTTTTAAACTAATATTCACAGCTTGTAATGTGAATATAATCAATATTTTGGGATAACATTTGGTATCAAAGTAGGTATCTATGTTTGAGATCGATCTTGACGTAATCATTATAAATATTCATTACTTTATCAAATTTTTGATCATATAAGATTCCTTGCACTAAACTATAGTGGAGAATTTATTTTCCTTTTATTTTATGGTGGAAGGATTCCATGTAAAATATATTGAAAATATTAATCATAAAATATCACCCATAATTGATGGAAATGATTGTGAGTACTGACGAGATTTGATGGAAACATTAATTATTTGTATTGGGAGTGAAGTCCCAAGAATCACTCAAAATGATATGGAAATTGTGGTTATGTTTTACATCATTTATTATCATATGAATTATAATTTCATATGAAAATGTTGTGCATAAGGCTTTCCATATATAAGATCAAAGGGGGGTCACTTAGTGGTGACTTGGTCATTACACCACTTGCCTACTTGGGAAATTCCATCTTAAAATTCTAACGGCACTTAAAGGGTGTTTTGGTTCAAACAACCATTTTAATAAAAAGAGGGTAACCCCCTACAGGTATATAAAAAGGGTCAAGTACGATGTGTGATTTACGACTAACAATGACATCAAGTATAAGGAAAACATCAATGTAATAATGTCATGCAAGGTATACCACTGTGAGTTTTCACAGACAACACACCTACGTTGGAGGGGTTTTATTACCAAACCATGAATTGTTTATCAAACGAAAAAATTATCTTTACTAACACTTATTAAAACATTTCAATTAAATCTAATTATAATTAATAAGGAACCTAAATTCAATTTAAAACATTATTTAATTAAAGAGGCTAGGAGAGGGACCCTACCTCAAAGGAGCCAAGCCACACTCAGCGCTTAACACTTTTATCAGTGACAACTCTAAGCTGCTTCATCCATCCTTCGGGCATATTCACCTTTTTATATACATAAGGACTCCCTAACCTTTATGTACATGTCTACATGGACTTGAACACACACAAGAGGATCCTTATATATATGCTCATATGCATAATCCTGTTATCGCCCACACACATATGTATTTTTCATATATATACATAAGCACACCTGTCCCCTTATATGTAATCGCGCTTCCATGGTAATATATACATATAATGAGAGTACTTATTATATATATGCTTGCCTATGCATACACAGTGAGTCGCCTTTGAATCTGGTTGCTGCAACACACACGAACGGGTACCAGGAGACTATAATAAAATGGCAGTGATCTAATGAATCATCATTAATTGAACCTAAAAATTAAAGTGGGAGGAGCATAATATAACATGTGATGATGATAAAAACATCAGCACTTGAAGTTAAGGTTTCCTCTCTAATGAGGAGCCAACATATCATGCAGTTTCAATTCATGCAATAGGGATGTCGAACATCCAATTTAACATCATACATCAATGAAGTTAAACGTGAAATTTACATTTTACACAATTAAAACATCAGTATATGTAATACATGTACACCAAATTATGGTTTCTAAAATGGTAAACAAGCATTAAGAAAAACATAACATAGTTTATAAAACATCATTCTTTTCTAGATACATTGGAGATAGGTGAACCTACTTTTATGTTATGTGGGATGAGCAGTTTCTTGGTTTTATAATACTTATCAAAAAAAGTCTATAACTATTGTATGGGTTGTAACTAGGGTGTATTGATAAAATTCTAGGTAATAGACCATGTATAGTATTTTTCATGGACAATACATACCCAATACAACTTTTCTTAAATAGAAACTTCTGACATGTAACTAAAACTACAGATGAAGATAATAAATTAGAAAAGGAAGATGAATGGGAGAAACTTCCAACTAAAAGAAAGAAAAACACATAACATGAAACTGAACTGAAATAAAAAGAGACACAGACCTTAGTTGGTAACCTCCATGATAGTAGTGACTATATCCCCATCGACAGCATTCAGAGCCTTCATGAACTTATCCTTATAGACTCCATCATGTTTCATCACTAAATTGGTGTCCTTAGTTTATAAGCTCCATGCTCGGGATTTCATTAAAAAAATTCTAAATGAATATAAATTAGAAATGTAGTTATGATATCTGACAATACCCCCCCACTACACACCCCCTGACCCCTCCCCTGCACTCCCCCTTCCCCTGCCATCAACACACCACCCTACCCCTTGCACACACCCCTACACACCCACACCCCCTACAAATGCACACCCCCTTACCCCTTCACACCCCTTCCTCCTGTACAACCCCACACCGCCCCTGCCCTACCCCTACCCCCTCCCCTGCACAACCCTCCCCCTGCCACACCCCCCCTGCCCTCTCCCCTACCACCCCCGTCCCCCTCCCCTGTAATCCCCCTGCCCCTGCCACCAGCACCCCACCCTGCCCCTTGCCCCTGCACACCCCCTACGCACCCACACGCCCTACACACCCACACCCCCTACACACCCACACCCCTGCCCCATTCACACCCCCTGCACACCCCCTTCCCCCTACCCCCTTGCACACCCCCACACCTCCTCTTGCCCTACCACCTCCCTTACACACACCCCTCCCCCTGTCCCCTGCACACCCACACCCCTACCCCCTACACACCCCTACCCCTGCCCTCAACACACGCCATTCCCCCAACACACCCCCTACCCCTACACACCCACACCCCTACTCCCTGCCCCCTGCATACCCCCTCTTCCCTTGCTCCCCCTGCCCCCTCCCCCTGCCCTTGCACCCCCGACACACCCCTTTCACCCTAAAACAATATACACCACAACATATACTAAACACTAACATCATTATATGGAAGAATTCAATGTATAAACCAAGAATAAAATTTACATCTAAAATGTACCTCAATATCACTATCACCAAAACCATAACGACCCTCATCATCTCTTTTAGAAACACCAAAATCATTATCTCCGCCTCTCAGACCACCACCACCATCAACATCCTCATTGGAATATACACCTAAATTAATAGGAGGAGTAGAAGAATCCTCATAAACCAAATGAAAATAAATGAGAATACATTTAATTAATGACAAAATAAAAAAGTTATCACTAAAATCAATAAATAAATCCATATTTATTTTACTCATAGAAAATCATACAAAATGTGAAAATATAGCAATGATAAATTTTTTAATGGAATTTGAGGGAATAAAATAACGAATTACATATAAAAATTTATGAAATTTCTAGTTCTATCACTCCCCACACTTAGTTTATTGAACTCCAATGAAATTCATTGTCTATTAGACTTCCTAAAAATGAGAAACACCTCATGAATATGAAATTCACAGAAATATCAGATCATCCAATAAAATTTTTTAGATAGTTTAAATTTTATAAACCTCTGTTGTCATTTGGTTATAATAATTCCTATTAATATAGATATTATAGTCAACTACTATCATAAACCTCAAAAAATTGAACATTTTCAAGCCTTGAGTTCCAAGCTATGTGTACTTGTCTTAAGACACAAAAATCATTATTAAAAATGCACAATTTATTATCATCATCATTTATTTGAAATTCTCATAGTTGACCAATTTAAACATCTTTAAAAAAATCCAATGAGAAAAGAATACTTTTTATTATATACATTAGATATACTTTGATATTATCTATATAACTATGGTAAGAAACAATTTGATAACCTCAATATAATCAATTGGTGAAAATATTTTATCTATAACCACCCTATCAATCAATGAATATCCCTTTCACAAAATTCTGACTATGAATTTTATAACTTCTCTATTTTCATTAAGCATATTTTGAATACTTTTTTAGTGAATATGATATTTTCATCTATTTTTTGTGGAATATATTTCTATGTTTCATTATTTTATGTATAATTTAACTCCCTGTTCATATATTTAATCCAATTTTAATCATTGGATTCTTGATCAATTTTTTTACTCAAATAAATATAAGAGGGCATTTCTTTTAATTATACACATCCTCCTAGTTTATACTATAGAATAATTGTCTCCCAAAATGTTCTCTTCATAAATATGTTTAGTTCTAGTAAATAAAATACTTCAACAACAATCAATAATTTCTATATATCAGAAATTTCAATCAAGAATCATTAACATATATCAATAACATGAATTCATGTTCTGATCATATGATTCACTTATTTTAAATTAAATTACTATGGTTTAATTAGTTATTTTGATTATGTTAATACATACGATCCTCTTAATAAAGAAAAATTATTAATAATTACACAATTTAATATAGTAATAATAGATAAGTTTTGAATCCCTTACCTCAAATGATGCTTCAAAAAATCATAGCATGAGAGAAAGGAATGAAGAATGGTCACACTGCAAAGAACATGTAGATTCTTATAATATGTACAAAAATAAATCTTGTTTAATATTAAACATAAACACACCAAATGATAAGGAATAAAAATACCATATACTCCCTAAGAAGATAAAATAAGAAGTAATGGAGAATAAAAGTAGAGTGAATCACCTTGGATCTCAATGGGATTGATCACTTGAAGCTGAAAAATAAATAGGAGGGTCACAGATTGGGGGAGGATAGAGGAGGAGGGAGCTACCATGAGAGGAGAGTCATGAATCAGGGGAGGATGGAGAAGGAGGGAACCACCGTGAGAGGAGGGTTGCCGTGAGAGGGGGGTCACTGTGAGGAGGGTTATCGTGAGGAGGGTCGCCATGAGTATGGTGCCTCCATGAGAGTAGGGTCACTATTAGAGGTGGGTCTATAGGAGGAGGATCACTGTCAGGGGAGGATGGAGGAGGATCACAACGTGGGCAGAGGGTCGACATGGGGGAGGATGGATGAAAAGCCTGATGAGGGTAGAGGGTCGATGCGGGGGAGGATGGAGAAGGAGCTCGGAGAAGCCCAAAAAATTTAAAAAAATGGAGGACAAATTTTAGCCAAGGTTTTTTAATTAAACCATGGCTAAAAATAGGCTATATCCATAGACTTATAAAACTATGGCTATAGGTCGGTGGCTATAGCCCAAATTTCTAGTAGTGCACTAGTCGCACCACTAATTAGTTTGGGTTCTGAACCACCCCGGCTCACACCATATTCTTCCCTTAGGTTCTTCTTCGTGATAAGGTAATGGTTCACTATAGCAGATATGGTAGTAAACTGGAAAAAATTTACTATAGAATGAATAGGATGCTGAATTCCATCCTCTAATTGTCTCACTTTCACCACCTCATCAACCGTATAGATAGGAAAAAATCACTAAATCTCTTTAAAATGAGTTGACTAATCCATAAATATCATAGAAACCATATGTGAGTTTATAAACTCCCTGACATGATCACCCCTCAAGGTATCGAGGAAGAAATAGTCATAAAAGATGGACTCAAAATTCCTCCAAGTCACTTCCTGAAACTAAACTGACTGGTTCAGAATATCCCACCAGTGTTTGGAGGATCCTCAAAGAATATAAGTAGTGAGTTTTACTATCCTCTTAGAAGTTTTATACATATGATTGAATATATACATAACCATATTGAGCCATAAATATGCATCCTGTGGTCCACCATCCCCTTAAAACATGGGTTGATGCTACTACTGGAACTCCCGAGTCAATTCTCCCATAAAAGGGGAAGAGCATGAGATTTAATGAGGATATCATTGAAAATATATGAATAAGACAGTTATAAGACTTACTATTTAATAGTCACACCGCTCTTCCATCTCAAAGAGTCAGGTCTAGGTGATAGAAAAATTTATATAGAACACAAGAGACACTACCTACTTCCCACTACTAAGGTCAGGTCTGAGTCAAGCTCTATGTTTTTCAATTTCCATTTCATTAAAATTCACATTTATTTTTAAATTATATATAAATGGTTGAACCAAATGGGACACCACTTCCAATCCATAAGAGATTATACACCATATAAACCAAAGTGTGGTGTCCAATTAATCCACACCATAACACATTCCAATCCATGCGACCAATGATCCATGACTCAAAGTTCCAAAATTGACTAACTAGGGTGTTTTCTATAGCCTAAGATGGAAGAAACTATTTAGGTTAGAATAGGAACTCTAAGTACCAACTATGTTTTCTCAATACCCTACATAAATCCTTAATAAATTTTATATTTATATAAAAAAGATACATATAACAATGTCACACAGTCAAGAAATGCATTCTATATGGCATGGCATATGCATGGCATGTGAATTTTATAAGATTATTAAAATTATTCATGATCAATGATTACTTGAACTCATCTCATTAGAATAAGGATAAAAATTAGTCCTCAATTATATCAATAATAACATCACATAGCATATGCATCACCCAATGATGGAATCAAATCAGATGTAATAGGCATAATACAAAACAACAATTTCTTTTTCTAGGAAACTCAGTATTACCTAAAATGTGGGTTAGATACTCCCAGGGATAAAATATAACCATTTCCTAAATCATTCATAATATCCTATCTATTGTCTCAAAAATTGTAAGAAAAAAATCTTTGATACTACTTTGTGATGTCTCGACCCAAGTTCTACTCCGAGGTGCCTCAATCCGGTGGACCACATAGCCTCAAGAATTACACTCCATATTCTAGAGTCTTCTAACTAGAAGTGAGGGCCTATGGTGTATCCATGGGGAGTATATTCCCTCTTGTTATAATATCATAGTGGTGAAATAGATAGATAGACTGCAGACACATATAAATAAAAGAAAAGACAACGAAAAAAAGAGTAAATGAAAAAGAACCAAATAACCATCAAAATTAATAAAATGAATCATATACAAAATATGATAATGGAATGCCTCTATAAAATAGAAAAAACACGTATCCATGAAAAAAAAAGTTAATATAGTACATGATATACAAAAGGAATAAAAATTCCAAAATCTATCCAAGCACCCCGAGATCCATCCTATTCATCTGTTACCAAGTACCCATATTAAGTCACACAAGAAGTCACTCATCCATAATTGGATGTTTTCCATTATCTACACATCCAAACATATAATATACCAAGGTACCATTGGTATTCCAGATAGGGTGTGAGATAAACTTAGTAGGCCACTAATAATGATGTCTATAAATATCCAGTCAGTTCATATAATATGGAAATGTGTAGGTAATATGGTAAGCAGTAATAAAGATGTAAATGGGTCGGCTTTGGTTCCAATAGGACACTGGGTTGACAATACCTACTTCGGTCTTAGCTGGATAGTCTGATCATGTAACCACATGTATACACATATATGGATTTTATACGTAGTGACATATATAAAAATATATGTGGATACTACCACAAGCCCAGACCTGAGGCTCAAATCAGACATCTATAAGCTATAACATGAGTATCACAAGTATCAAGGGACACCATGCCCAATATCATAGTAGTATGGGTCACCATGACCAGTGTCACAGTATAGGGCCACCATGCCAAATATCACAAGAGTAGGGGATGGAATGCCTGATATTAGAGTAATAAGGGTCACCATGCTTAGTGTCACAATATAGGGTCTCCATGCTCGTATCACAAGAGTAGAAGATGCCATTCCCAATATCACAACAAGGGAAGCTATGGCCATATATAACAACAAGGGTCGTCATGCCTGTACATCACTATAAGGGTCACCATGCTTGTATCATAAATAGAGATGCCATGCCCATATCATAGTATAAGGACACCATGCCTATATCATTATCATTCAAAAAGGGTCACCGTGTCCATTATTTATAATTCAGAAAGGGTATCTATGATCATGTCACAATATATAATAAATTTCATGATACCCATACATGATAGAAGTAAAATAATACTAATTATCATTAATACAATCTAATGGATAATTCATAATTCATTATCATTTAATAATAATAAGGGTGTAACCATTATTCATTTTAATCAGGTGACATGAGATTACCACTCACCTCCATTCATTTAATTATAATTCTCTCACTTCATAGTCACACCAAAACCATTTAGAAGTTGATTTTTCCATTTAATAATATCAAGGAAAATACATGGGCACACCTAGAAGCATGGTGATAGATGATGAGACCTAACCCAACTTGAATATAGGATCACTATAACAATTCTATCAAGAAAATTTAATTGAACATGATTAAATTGTATTTTAGAGAAACGTTTGGAGAATTTGTCATGCTGCACAATGACACATATTATAAAACATCAATACTTTAGGGATAAAAATGAGAACAAATACCTTATGCCTATAGAGGAAGAAACATCCAATATTGGCCTTTAGTTTGGTAAATATTAGAGGAAATTATAAAAATAGACTAATTCTGTAAAAATAGGGCATAAGATCGATCTCCTAAATAACTTTGTCAAGAGGAAGAGAAACAACAGAAGGCACAAGATGAATGAATATCTTACCGGTACACATCCAATGAGATAAATGAATATTGAATTAGAGTCCGAACATAGAATTTTTCTAAGATACAAGATATAGGATTCTATATAACTCAAAGGGAGGAATAATCCCTTTTCATGTTGTAAATAATAAAATATGGTGGGTTGGGTTTAAAATCGGTTTAATGGAATTTTGTTAAATTTTCCCAAAATATATGGGTCACAAAGTTTGGCTACACAATTGGCCAAACCATATGCCAACTATATGCCTCACACTATCTATGCATATAAGGCACATGGTTTCATGCACATGGTTTGAATAATTTTTTGAAAAATGTGAAAAATCCTATAATAAAAATTGTATAGCGACCTGCATGATTGCATTACCTAGGCTGCACGATTTCCTCAAACTGTATGACCTCTTGAGGTCCTCTGTCCAACCATCACAAACTCAAAGAATACAGATTGGGTCCCATGGTTTCTACTATCCATGTGTCCCAATCTCCTTTTCCAAACACTAATCCTTTGGTCTCCAAACAAGCCCTAGACACCCTTGAAACTCCTGTGATCTTATTACACATCCATATTAGGTCCAAAACAAAGAGTTAGACTAAAATTTAAAGGTTAAAAACCTCATATAAAAACTAGGTTCTTATATTTAGAGGTGTTTATATGACTTATCTATCCTCCACTCCTTTATTTTTAAATTTTTGAGGCACTTTTCTTGAGAGTGACTTCACATTATTAAATATTTTTGGGTATTTAAAAAAATTACACTCCTCAATTATAAAAGGGAACCCACTCACCTCACTTCTTTACACATCTCATGAAATTTGGATCAACCTAAACCTGCTAAAATCTCTCCCCAAAATCATTTTCCACATTATAGATCTTATTTTTTTCCCAAAATACCAACCTTAGGGTCTTTAATAACATATCCAAAGGAGGTTCTTCTAAGTGAAGGTAATCATCTTCACTGAGATCCTTCCTTTTTTAATTATTCTTTTCACACATTAAATTATGACTTAATAATTATAATATAATAAAACCATTATATTATATATACTGATATGTTTTTGTATTTATGGAATAATATTTATCTATCCCCTCTTCTATCAAATGGAAAATAAATCTATCATTTGTGTATATGGTGGTCTACCGCCTCTCACATCTATGGAATTTGTTTTCCATCATCGCCACTCATGGTTAATCATAATATTGGATTTAATATTTATATTTTAAATTCATGAATGATTAATAATTTTTGGAAAGAAACATATCATATACTTTCTTACTTTACCATATATGGAAAAATGATAATGTTGTTCATGTGTATGACATACTACCACCTCGCAAGATGATGTGATTAATTTTTTTAATACTATATAAAATGGATGGTATATGTAAGTGTATTTAAATAAATAATATTTTATTTATGATATTATTATCAATATAAAAAGATAAAATAACACTTACCTTCTTTCTATCATGATTATTGAAATATGGAAATGCTACATGTGCGTATGTATAACCTACTATCTCCAAGATTATAATGTAGTGCATTTTTCATAACCACAATTCATGGTTATTTTTAAAAGTATAATTTATGTATAAAAAATGAAAATTATTTCATTATTATTATTCCAGAGATGATGGAATAATGATATGTTTTACCATAGTCAACACACCTATTCCATTTTGAAATTATGAACCGAGCGTCCTTAAAACACTTGACGTGAAAAAAACTGATTATGTAACTAAAAATGGAATTAAAATAAATTAAATAAATGGGTTAAGTATATGGGATTAAACCTAGAAAATTTTATTACAAAAACAAATAATTGATATATTTTTATTATACAAGAGATAAAGTATATACAGGACAAATCTTTGACTCGTGGCAAGGATTTTGTCTCAAAACTTCCTTCTTTGAGACACATGTTCTTTTATGAACCTAATCTATTTTAAATGGTCTATATAGTACCCATTTATATATTATGTCATTAATACTTAATACTTAATTATATTTTAATTTATAATTCATCTAGTTAATTCATGGTATTTATGATTCAAAATTTAACAAAGTTGTAAGGGTTTATGTTTCAATATCATTTTAGTCGAGATTATTTATGCTTGAATTTATATTTTAGAAAATTGTTTGATTGTTTTATAATAGAACCATTTAATCTAGTTATTCATGAAATTTTAAAGTAATAGTACCATTTCCCTCTCTTTGTTACTTAAAATGATTGAGAAAATGTTTTTATAAAAAGATGACTTCATTTATCACATTGATCGAAAATCTTTTTTCTTATATATCCATGTTTTATAAAAATATTTTGAAGAATACTTTTAACATTCCAAAAAATATTTATTAAAGACATTTATACCCATTTTTGAATTTTAAAGATTGGGTTTAAAGGAATTTCTCTGTCATTTTATGAATGAGTAACTTTTTAAACATTTTTACAACAATGTGAAAGGAATGTTTCTTTTAACCTATACCACATGTACAAAATTACTTGCTATCATAAATACTCAAATATTTATAGATTCCTTTATAACATTCCTTGTTTATTTTTTGAAATTTTTTTATATATAATATTTTGTAAATTTTTATATTTTGAAGAAGTTATTAAAAATTGAAAGGGGTACTTTTCTAAATAATTATTCCACATAATCGTTTAAATACATTTTCATCAATGAATACAACCTATGATTTATGGATTTATTTGAAATTATGTATATTTTTCACTCACATATATACCTAGATTATTATCCCTTAATTTGATAGGGTAATAAAGGCCTTATATTCATCTATCAAGTGACTTCATTATGAAATTTATTTGATTATTATATGAGACCATATTACACAACCCATCTATTTCCATGGGGGATTCTTATGTTTATTCCTTATGGTTGATTTACTTTTTATGGCACACAAAATTAGGAACATGTTATGATTGGTGCACCCAGATAGTTTTCCAATGCATTGGGTAATATTTTTAGTCTCATGAGACATCATGTATGGGATTAGGGAGTAAACCTAATCCATTATAATACTTTGTCTGTGATGTCATATTGTATAGGAAGTTATCCTTGACTCATGTTTATGTCATGTTATATGTTTCTACTACATTTCCTATGATTCCATGATCTCATGATACCATTTTCTTTATGTTATTCCCTTATGTGATTACCCTTGACCCTTCTATTTTATGATATCATGTTATACCTTTGACTCACATGTTATGTTTCATTGTCATGTTTATTCCCTTATTAGGACTTTCAGCTGACCCCTTTTGTCTATGTATTCCCTAGGTTATCCCATATAGTTTTAAGAGCTCAAAAGAATTTAGGATCTCATTATGAATAATAAAATAAATAAGTTTTATTTTATCCTCACTTCGATGTATTGTGAGCCCAATCTTACAAATACACTAGGCCTCACAATTTTTGGGTTGTAACAAATAGTTGTTTATGTTAAAAATTATGTAATAATATGTGTAAAAGGCTCGGGTCACTATAGATGGTATCAGAGCTAGGTTTAGTTATTTTTTTAGATTAGGACTAAAATAATTTAGAGAAAACCCTATGGATAGTATTTGGATAAGTATAAGTATGAAAAAAATATTCTAGAATTTTGGTGATGTATAGAGTGAATGAGTTCCATGAAATTGCATCGATTTCTGGATACTACAAGTGGATATGGATCTAACACAGTTGTACCTATGGGTAACAACTCCAAAAAGGGTGCATTAAGATGGACTTGATAATCACATGGTGAGTGAAAATGGGACTTGTTGCATACTTGGTTTGACACTCCTGGGAGATATGATTTAGAAATTCAAAAAACTTTTTATGAACCATTATGAAGGAATTTTAAAAAAACTTTGGTTAGAAACCAAATAGGAACTGTTACAATGGATAACCTAGATTGAAACCTAGAGACTCATAATTCAGGATATAATTATCATTAATAAGTTATTCCTTATAGTTTTATAAGTTTCCCCATTTTTATGTTAATGAATTATCATGTAGTTTCTTTTATTATTTTTAGTTAATGATAGGAAATAAGAGAAATCATACCGACAACCAATGTGATGTTCAATGTAAAAATTTCCCTAAAAATTTCCCTAACCTAATGGGAATAAAAGTTAGATATATTATGATCATTACAAATGAGATATCTCAAATTATGATTAACAGCTAGAATATAATTGAACTTACAATCACATCAAATAAGAGAAGGATAGACACTCATGGAAGTTCAGGTGTTTAAGATGATAAATAAAATAAGAATAAATTTTCTAGATTTAAAAAATGTTGGAAGAGACACCATGAAAAATGAATTAAAGGAAATGAAAGTTGCTTTATATGTTATAAAGGAGGCTAGAAATAAGATAATTGACAAATAAAAATGAAGATACAAGTTAACAAGGCACATGGAAATAATGTTCAACCTAAGGCACCACTAATAGTTCATTGTCATAGATATGGGGAAATTAGTCCTTATATAAGTCAATTTCCTAATAAAAGGATTGATTACTTAGGGAATATGTTAGGAAAATCATTGAAGTGGAATTATTGAAGTGCTTAGGTGTTGAAACTTGAGAATCATATTCTTGAAGTATTTTTTTATCAATTTTATGCTTGTTATAATAATCATGAAACTTATAAGGATTGCTATGCATTATTTTTTCTCTAATTTTTTTAAGAATATATTGAATAGAGAAAATGACCTTGAAAGGTGATTTAATGTGATATGTTGCAAAAAAACACATGATTTAGGAAAATAAATTTTTTGATATGTGCTTGATATTACTGTAATTATTATCAATGAAAATTATTTTTTTTTGTAAAATAATGAGATGGATATAAAACTTTGAGTTAAAAAACTATTTGATGAATAATTTTATTTTTTAAGATGTTCATCATATTTTTGGGAATTTTATATTAATTAAATTAATATAATTTTATAAAAAAGAAAACCCACATAACAGGTGATAAATCATCATATTTGAAAAGGATGTGGGGATTTAAACACAACCAAAGTATAATAAGGGTGAAATTACTACCACTAGACTATGTAATGCACTGTTGAGTGTCATTTTTTTACTTAACTGATTTGGTGGATAAATTTTAAGTTTATTTTGGAAAAAATATTAGAGGATCAATTTTTTTTAATTTTTTAAGATCTTGAGGTGATTAATGATATTTTTGGAAATGTTTTTTTTGATTTGATATATATATATATATATATATAACATTTAGGTTTAATGTAAATCATTATTTGAAAATAACACTATTATGTTTTTGGAGATGTAGGTTAAAGGTTATGTGATTAACTATGAGGTTAAAACCTTATTTTATATTGAGGTTATTACGGTTATTTAGGATATAGGGTTATTTATTTAATGAATTAGCTATGTTAAAGCTTTGGTTTTATTATTGAATTTTGGATATTAATATATTCATATTCATTTTGGGTATTATATTACTTTGTGATAACAATTTTGGTTTTAATAAAGATAGAAGGAATATCTTGGTACTCTTTTATGGATCATATGATCCATTAAAATCTAATTTTAGTGCTTTAGGAGTAAAAAAATTTATATTGGATATTCATTCCTTAGAGTAATAGGTGAAGTGAAAATTGATCGAAGCACAAATAAAGGATAAAATTGTGTTTATGGGATAAAAATATATCAAGTAAGTATATTTTGTGGTGTTATATATCTTGATAGTAAAATAATCCCACAATTATAGGAAAAGGATCTTGAATTTTGTTATACTATTACTTTAATATCTGAGGAATCAATGGTTTTCTATTTCATCACATATTTATGGTTTTGTGGATGTAAACATTCTCTTGATCATTCAATTTCTTATGATCATTAATCTCTATCACTCTGCACAATTATTTATGATTTTATTACATTTATATATTTTCACTTTCCACCAATGTTCACTTACTTGTTAATATAATCATGTGTTATTCTATCCAACCTTCATATTTCCATTTCACTCTTTTTAGAAGAAGTATTATTAACCTTTTTTATGCGAGTTTTATAAAAATGAAATTTTCAAATTTCAAACCCTTTATTACTGAGAAAAATTTCAAATTATGGGGATTAAATTTATTTAAGGGGGTATAATGTAACAACTTGATATTTTAAAAGAACACTATGTCTGATATCATATACATTAGGGAACACTGAGATTAAACGAACTACAACATATTATTATAATATGACCATTATAAACTAGCTATTAAATTTGATGGTATGAATAGGATTAAATAATTTTTGAAATATATATAAAAGTTCTAATAAAAATAAATTTATTTATAAATTCTTATAAATTTAGCACTCATTTAAAAATTTTTCTTCAAAAAATTTTCTTATTACTTTTTGTGAGAAAATATTAAAATTATTTTATATAAATTTTAGATAATGTATTTTATAAAATTAAATTAATTTTTTAAATAACTATATAAAAATTAACTTATAGTGAAATTTAGGGATTTTTTTGGAAAATATGGATTTTAGTGAATTGTTGAAAATACCATTTTTTTGTAAAACTATCATTTTTTTAATAAATTAATTATTTTAAAATTACCATTATTTTTTTTAATTTGTTTTAAAATTTAAATGAAAATTAGATATTTATATTTAATCCAATTAATTACATTTAAATCATCTTTACACTAGATTTCATTATAATTTTATTCTTAGGCATAAAAACACATTTTTTTTCTTTTGAAAACTGTTTAAAGTGCATAATGTTAATCCATTTTAATTAATTAAAATAACCCCTAATGAGGAATGATTTAAATTAAATGTATATATTATATATATTTGTGAATTTAAATTCATATAATGATTATTTTTATTCATAAATTTAATATGAGATCATCTTTTCCATAAAAAATGCATTTTTTTCTTCAGAAAATCACTTTTCATTGTGCTAGATGGTTTTATTTTAAATTAAATTCTACCACTTATATGAATTAAATTTAATAAAATTTATTCCATATTTTTAGTAATCATAATTTTTATTATATAATGAGTTCAAATTAATTTTTAATCATAATGAATAGTAAAAATAGTAAAAAAATAATTACAGTGATAAAAAATTAAAATGATAAAAGTTAATATCCTTAGAGGTAAATTGGATAAAATGTTTAAAAAATGTTTATTTTTATATATAGAGGTGTGAATGGAAATTATCTATCCTCAAATTCTTTATTTTTCAATTTTTGCTGCACTTGTCTTGAGTGTGACTTCCCATTATTGAATAGTTTTGTTTATTTACAAAAATGCTACTCCTCCTCAATTATAAAAGGGAATATACTCCCTTCACTTATTCACACCTATGAAGAAATTTTTCTTAACAAAAAACTTATAAAATATCTCCAAAAAATACTTATACACATTCTTGATCTTATATTATCCCCAAAATACCAACTTTAGGTTATTAATAAGAGATCTAAAGGAGGTTCTTCAAAGTAAAGGTAATCATCTTCAAAGAGATCCTTCTTTTTTACTTATTATTTTCACACATTAAATTATGTATTAAAAATTATAATATAATAAAACAATTATATCATATATAGTGAGATGTTATTATATTTATATAATAATATTTATCTATCTCCTTTTTCATCAAATGGGCAACAAAACCATCATTCGTGTATATAGTGGACTACATTCTTACGAACTGATGCAATTCATTTTCTATAATTACATCTCATGGATATTAATGATGGTGGATTTAATATTTTTATATGAAATTAATGACACATTAATAATTATTTTAAATTAATATATCTTATACCTTCGTACCTTACCATCTGTGAAAAAATGATAACGTTGTTTGTGTGTACAACATACTACCACCTCGTGAGATGATGTGATTCATTTTTTATTACCACATCACATAGGTCACATATGTAAGTTTATTTAAAGAATTTATATGATATTTATAATATTTTTATAATTATTTAATGATAAAATAACACTTACCTTCTTTCCATCATGATCATTGAAAAATAGGAAGATAACACATGCGTACGTAGGACCGACTGTCTCCATGATAGTGATGTAATATGTTTTTCATAGCCATAATTCATGGTTATTTTTGAGAGTATAATTTAGGTATAAAAATGAAAATTATTTAATTATTATCATTATGGATATGATGGAATAATTAACTCTTTGACCAAAATCAACACACTGATTCCATTTTGAAATTATGAACCGAGCATCCTTAAGACGCTCGATGTGGACATAATTGATTATGTAACTAAAAACATCATTAAAATAAATTAATTAAATGGTTTTAGTATTGTAAATTTAACTTGAAAAATTTCATTAAGAAAAAAATAATTTATATAAGTTTATTTTATAGGATATGAAAGACATATGTGACAAATCATGGACTCAATGTAAGGGTTTCGTCTCAAAACTTCCTTTTTTGAGACACATGTTCTTTTATGCACCTAATTTATTTTAAATAGTGTATATGCTAACCCTTTATATATTATATCATGAATATTTAATAATTCATTATATTATAAGTTAAAATTTATATAATTCATTCATGGGAGTTATGATTCAAAAGTTACCAAAGTAGTAAGGGTTTATGTTTCAATCTCATTTTAAATGAGGATTTTTTATACTTAAATTTCCCTTATAGGAAATTATTTGATTTTTATATAATAAAACCCTTTAATTTTATTCTCAACTTATTATTCAAGAAATTTTCATTTAATATTACCATTTACCTCTCTTTGTTACTTAAAATTACTAAGAAATTTTTTTTAATAAAAGTTGACTTCATTTCCCTATTCAGTAGAAAATATTTTTTCTTTCATATCTATGATTTCTAAAAAAAATTCAACAATATTTTTTACATTCCAAAAAATATTTATTATATAAATTTTTACCCATGTTTGAATTTTAAAAAATGGGTTTAAATTAATCTTTCTAGAGTTTTCCAAATGAGGAAATTTTTAAACCTTTTTACAACAGTGTGAAAGAAATATTTCTTTTAACTTATACCGTATGTATGTAATTACCCATCATTATGACCACTAAACTATTTTTAGATTACTTTATAAATTTTTTTGGTTATTTTTAAAGAAAATATTTTCTATAATATTTTCTATAATATTTTTGATTTTTTTTGTATTTTGAAGAAGTGATTTCAAATTTAAAAGGATATTTTTCCCAGGAAACATTCCATATAATATTTTAAATACATTTTCATCAATGATGAAAACCTTTGATATTATGTATTTATTCTAAATTATGTATATATGTCTATCCGATATATACCTAGATTATTCTACCTTAATTTTATGGGGTAATATATTCCTTATGTTTATCTCTCAAATGCCTTCATAATGAAATTTATTTGATTATTATATGAGACCATATTTCATAACCCATATCTTTACATGGGTAATTATTATGTTTATAACCTAGAATTGATTTATTTTTTATGGAAAACATAATCATGAACATATTATTATAGGTTCACAGAGATAGTGCTTCAATGAATTGGGTAATGTTTTTAGTTTCATGATACGTCATGTATGGGATTAAGGAGAAAACCTAATCCATTATGAAGATTTTTCCATGATTTGATATTTTTTAGGTAGTTATCCTTGAATCATGTCTATGTCATGTTATATGTTGTTTTCACATTTCCTATAATTCCATAATCTCATGGTACCATGTTCTTCATTTTATGCCCCCATGTGATTACCCTTGAACATTATCTTTTATGATATCATGTTATACCTTTGACTCACACTTTATGTTTCCTTGTCATGTTTATTCCCTTACCGAGATTTTAGATCACCTCATTTGTCTATGAATTACCTAGGTTATATCATGTAGTTTTAAGATATTTAAATATTTTGGGATCTCATTATGGAAAATAAAATAAAGAAGTTTTATTTTAGCCTCACTTCGATGTATTATGAACCTAGTCTTCCAAATACACTTGGAATCTTGATCTTTGGGATGTAATTAATAAATGTTTATATTAAAAATCATGTATTAATATGTGTAAAAGGCTTGGATAAATGTAATTTAAACCTATGATTGTTAGTAAGGAATAATAACAATTCAATATGATGGGATTATCTAAGATATACATGAAGGAGTTTGTGAAACTTTATGATTATATGTAAAAGATATGTATATTAATCACATTTACCTTATATTATAAGAGAATAAATTTGTTAAAAAATATTTTTTATGAAAAAAATTAAATGATTTAATGAATACACATGGTTTATAATTCATCAGGATTCTATAACATGTTTGATAAGACTATTTGGATTAAATTGTTTTATCTAGAATAAAATGTTTATCCATGTATTTTTTAAAATATATAGGAATGTGTTTCCACCAACTATCGGTGGTATATTTTGTTAAAGTTATATTTTAATCGAAAGATGTTCCAAATATATGGAATACCATATTTTATATGGAAATAATAGTTTATTTGTTAAAATTTCATAATGAAGGAAATAACTGTTATTTCTTAACAAAAAAGGGTTTTTTTATTTTAAAAAGATATACTAAAAAGAATATGGTGTCTAAGAGGCTAGTGAGAATATGTTTACACTTAGATTATTTCAAAACTAACTGATAAAGGATAAAACCAATCTCAATTTTACGAGTTTTCCACTTAATATCCTAAAATGTTTAGGATATATGAAGGTAAAAAAAATTAAAGCATTATATTTAGTTACCATTTAGTTTGTAGATATCACTATTATACCAGTCTAAAATTAGACTATTTTTTTCTTAATATCCTAATAGATTTTAAGATATGCAATAATAAAAAAAAATTTAAAGTGTTACATTTTTTTATTAGGAAAAATGGAAGACACTATTTTTTTAAGGGTTATACTGGTCAAAATGAAAGTGAATTACACTTGATTTCCTAAAATATTTTAGGATATAATGGTAAAGATGAATGTAAATAGTTATATTAGTTACTACAAAAAAATAGTTAACAATATTTCCTAAAAGAGTTTTGGATGTGGCAGTAAAACGAAAAGTAAGAGTTACATTTAGTTACATATTATAGTTATTGTAACTTTTTCCAAAAAGAGTTTAGGAGGATTGATAAACAATAGTTCAAGTAGTTATATTATTTCAAGATTTTTTTTATATAATTAGGTTCCAAGGATGATGATGATGAACTTAGAAAGAGTTATAAGTAGGCAATAAAACTTTACATTGTAACATTTGATGTTGTGAAGTTAAGAAGTTTGAATATGTTCAAGAAGTTAAACTATTAGGAATATAATTTCTAAGTGGCACTATTATTCAAACATGCTTACTTTATCGATGTTTCTCACTAAAGAGTTTAGTGGAGAGTTTTATCAGATAGTCACATTTAGATGTGATGTATATTACATATGATGTAATGTGTTAACAAAACTATAAATTGTGGATAACTTAAGGATGATATGGTAGTTTTACATTTATCATATATTAAATCAGTGCTTATATTGGTTTTGTTAAATATTATTAAAGAGATTAATAATATTAAAAAGTATAATATTAAAATAAAACCTCAATATTATCATTTTTTCACAATGTCTTCATAAATTTATATATAGATATATATTTTTTGAAATATAATGATAATTGAACTCTCAAAGTAAGACATTAAGTTTATCCATAACTAATTTTCATCATGGGGTATTGTAGGTTATGATGAAATGTTAAGGTTAACATGTGTAGGTTTATTTTATAGAGATACAAAATATTCTCATGAGGCATAAGATAAATAATAGGATTGTTTGTGTGTGTTGGATGACCTACCAATAATACCACATAGAGTGTCATGTATATATTTCTTTGGTATAGTAGGGGAGAATTGATCATATTCGAGTCCCCATTACCCAAGGTTGGTGAGATAACTTGTATGTGAACCTTTAAACTTTGATACCCTAATTACACAAGCCTACATATTGACTTAGCTAATATGTGGGTGATTGGGTATGTTGATAATCATATCTTAGGTTATAGATTAACCAAGTTGATATTTTTCCTCTTATATGAAAAGTATGAAATTAGAAACCTCAATTAAGATAGACTGTGGGAGTGTGTGGTCACACCTAGGTATTATATATCTATTTGGATAAGGGGAATGTGATGTGATTTTACAAAAGAATGAATTTCATGTGATGCATTCATCAATTAGTTAATTATATACTATGATAAGCAATAATATATGATTTGTCAATATGGGATTGACATGTTCTATGTCCCATGGTCACTCAATGTCTTGGGAAAAAGGAAAATATGACAATGAACATTTTCATATGATGTATACTGGTGGAAATATGTATAAAGATACAACACATCCAATACATTTATATCTTGAGTAGTGATTAGGCTTTTATAGAGGCCACTTTATGCTTACATATATGGATTTGGAGATTCATATTTGTTATCAATGTAATAAAGGCTCATGGGGTCACACTTTGTGGTTGAATGAATGGGAATTGAGTTTGACTCAGAGAGATCCTCTAAAAGTGTTTTAGAGTTAATCTAAAAATACTTTTGGATGGGTATTGAAAAGGTAATTCATGTGATGTGATACAATGTGTATTTGATTATAACTTTCCAATAGTGTTTTCAAATATATCAAAAAATATTTTTAGATATGGTTTTATAAGTTATTGTATATGATACAATATAAGGTGAAATGAAACAAAGTCTATTAAGATTTAGTGAAATATTACCTAAATTCATATATATATTATTTTATGGGCTATATATAAACTTTCATTAAAATTAGTATTTTCATGAATTTGGTATATTATTCCGAGTGCACTATACTCCCAAATTTTTTTCCACCTAGGATATCATTTACACAAGTCCTGTATAAGATAAACTGACTGAGTGAGTAAATTCATATGATGAATTCTTGTATTCATGAATCAGATATGGTATTTATTTATGTATTTCAACACATTAATAAATTAGATGATAATTAAGTAGAATCATTAATTACAAATTTAAACTACTTCCATGCAGTGGTAGTGTGTTGGCGTGGATTGAAATCCTCATGCTTGGTTGAAACTCCTTGAATCCGAAGCTATTTCATCTTCCTTTTTTTCATATAGAGGTACAGAGGGGACCACTTCAGGATATGATCAACACTAGGGGGGGGGGGTGAATCAATTTTAGGAACCTTTTGACCAATTATAAAGTTTTATCCCTTTACCTCTTATACTTATTAGGATATTGATTCCCCTATTATCTTTTCTTTATTATATGCAAGTATATGAAATCAAGTAAAAGATAGATCACTATATTTTTAAAAGTTTTACTACTCAATAAGAGCAGATAGTACTTTCTACCTATGATGATGAAAATTAAATGGATTCTCCACTATAATAAGATACCAAGTACAATGGTTTATATGGAAAAAAATCCTTAGCCTAATTATGAGTGTCTACACTTAGGAGGGGGGATGAAAATAATACTTCTTCCCTGGACTGGTGATGACCTAGTCCAACATTCAACTCCTCATTGGTTCTTTATAATACCTATATATATAGTCTCTAACTTATTTAGTTTTATACTTTGAAACAACTTAGAAAGTATTCAACCTATTGAGACTTCTTTTTCATGTCACAATTCTACTTTATTATCCAATTCCTTCTTATTATAACATTACTTGCATAATAGTGAGTAAGTAAATTTCCTTTTTCTTTCTTCTCTTTTTCCTTCATTTGGATATTTTCTATTTGATAACTTCATTTGAACCTATTCGTCTGATTCTAGTTCATCAAGTGAAAAACTGATTGATTCTTTTTCTCTAAACTATTCATTTGATTTCCAATTGATAGTAAATATATGTTTGATGTCTGGAAAATCCCTTCTTATTATTCTTGATCATCTAGTAACTGTTCACCTGGTGATAATTATTCATTTGATATATTTTACTCAGCCCAATAACTATATATCTGATCACTTTCTCTCTCTTTTTGATATCCAATTAATATGATAAATCCATCCAGTATATGGAAAATATTTTATTCATTCCTTTTACTGATGGATTGTCTCTCCATTTAGTGCTTCTTGTGATAGTTTTTTTGACAAAAGACATATAATCATTAAAAACAAAGATTAGCGGAAGTATAATCGCTTAACCGTGAAGGAAAGTTGTCCAGCCAGAGCTGGTCATTGTCAGGAGGGACAGATGCCTCCACTTGATGGGAATACTTGTTTCCTTCCCTTTTGATAAAGTAGAAGGTGCAAATTGTGAAGCTTTGACGGAGAGATTAGATTTTCCTGAAGAGTGAACCAAAAGGTTGGAATCCATCGTCATTGAGGTTGATAGCCTTGATAATGGCGAGACAGTCCAATTCCAGGTGGATTTCATCCCATTCGTGATCTTTAAAGAACATCATCCCAGCAAGGATGGCGGCAGTTTCAGCAACCACAGGTTCCTAGAGAACGTGGGGAGATTCATGTTTGGCTGTGATGGTCTGCCCAAAATGATCCCGGGCCAAGAGACCAAGACCTATAGGTTTATCCTTGGGAATAGATGCATCCACGTTAATATTGAGACTCCCTTATGGTGGAGGGTGCCAATGGGAAGAAAAGGATGGGGTTCCAAAAGGCTTTTGTTGTCCAGTGTGATGCTGCCATCCCTCAATCCATGATAATGGCCATTCAATCTAGAAACTGGGGGGCTTGATGATGTGGTAGAAAATGGCCTCATTGTGCCACATCCAAATGATCTAGGACAAAATGCAAATCAATCCCGCTTTGGCTGGTGAAAAAGAGGAGCACCATCACATCAGAAGAGAAGGGAGGTCTGAGACCATGTCCAGTGAGAGATTCGTACAAGATCCCCATTTGTGCCAGACCTCCTTTTCCCCCAAGCATTGGATGATAGCATGGAGGGGAGTTTCTACGGTGTTCAGGTAGAAGGGGTACATCATGTTGCTGGAAATATGACGGAGGATGAGAAGGTCCTTGTTTAGGAGGATTCCAGTGCATACCTACCACCAGAAGTGGTGGATTTTTGGAGGGACATTGAGCTTCCATAGCTGTTCCTAGGGCCCCCCATCACCTCCGTCTTTCTGAGTGCAGAGGGAGAGCCGATAACCAGATTTTACCATATAGGTTCCCGAGATGTCTTTGATCCAGTAAATATGGTCAGGGCCTACATCTGTCACACAGGGGATACTCAGGATAACCCTTTTTTCCCTTTCATTAAACCACAAGTTAAGTTTTTCCATGCACTACCCATTACCATTATCAGCAAAAAAGCATCAAATAGTGGCCCCTTCAAAGCCTGGTTGATCCAGGGATGATGCCCACACACCTTCCTTGTCAATCAGAGCGGGACCAGTCCAAATATTAACAGTTGATCCATTCCCAATCCTCCAACCCAACCCTTTATTCAGAAGACTTTGGGATCCCCATAAACTTCTCCAGAGGAATCTGGGTCAGAGGCCCAGAGATGAATCCTGGAAATCCTTGTGGGGGAAGTATTTTGCCTTCTCAACCTATTAATTTTCCAGTTTGGTAGTTGAAGGTGTTTGGAAGAGGTTTGAGGAGGGTTCAATGGTGGTTAGAGATAAATTTATACTATAGATGGTTGTTTATAATGTTAAAAGCGAGTTTAAAATGTGTGTTTATGTTTCACAGATTGTGTGGCTCACAATTCATAACTTGTGTTCAGGTGAGGGGTTCTATGAAAAAAAATTTTATGACGTGAAATTGAAATTCATGATTTGAATTAAATGAGGTCGACACTCCCTGAATTTCAATTTAAGTTCACTGGGTTTGAATTTTGAGGAATTCATGGATTAAATTGGTTTCAAAGCATGAGTTTTTGGACCTTACAAGACTTCATGTCATGAATATGTATTGCATGATGTAAATGACGTGAATTCAAACTATTTATAAATAAGATCTTTTTATGATTTCTATCATTTGAATATCAATACCCTTGGGGTTTTCCCAAAACTTAGGAATATTTAAATGATCTTCCAACCCCTTCCCTCCTACTTTGATCCATGGGTTTAGGAGGTTGGTTGTTAGCAATATGAGGTAAGTTATTCCCTTTTATCCCCAAGTTTCCTTTTGTTATTATTTCTAGAATTCATAGTGGTGATGTTGTTCTATTTTTGGGAGTATTTAGATTTCCTTTTGATAATCCCTTGGTGTGATCTAGGTTAATTAGAGGTTTTCTTGTATGGATGTGGTTTCTAGGTTGCTTCCCCTTTTCTATATTGTGTGCAACGAATCCAAAAGCATCTTTTAGGTAGGGGATCCTTATTTTCTCCCTATTTAAGTGAAATTGTGGGGATTTCATGATTTTTTCCTTTCACTAGGTGTATGGTAAGTGTAACCTTAATAAAGATAATGGATTATCTAAATTTGAAATTATTGGGAATGGGGAAAAGTTTCATGTTTTTACTATTTTTATGATATTATTGATGAGATTATATATGCTTGTTTCCATTGGTAAAAATCATGAATTTTGGGAGCCTTTCTTATGCTGTAGTTGATATATTTGAGACCCTTTATATGTTTATTATTGATATCACACTAAATGAAGTGGCTAAATAACATATATATGGAAAATTAATTATATGCCCATGGAAATATGATTTGTGTGATAATACCCATGCTAAATAATGAAGAGGAGTAATGTAAACCCTTGAACTAAATTTTTGGAAGTCGGGATGTGGTTTTATGTGTGGTTATGCTTGTTGTGTTTCATTATGTGATGTGGGATGTTGTATGGTAATGGAGGTGACCGAATGATTTGTGAATAAGTGGGGGTAGTGATACGATAACATGTTCGTGGGAAACGATGTGGGAAGTTTTGAGGTGGCTGGGTGTTGTGGTGGTTGAGATGGGTGGTTTTTGTGATGATATGAATTAATTGTGTGTGGTGTGGTGGTTGATGCTTGATGTGATATGAGTGAGATATTATATGGTAATGTTATGTTTGTTTTTTTATTATCCATGGGATAAATTCTAATGATGAAATGAAATGAATTGGCTTGGTAAATTAATAAGAATGGTTTGGACTTGTCATGTGGTGTCTGGATTAAATAATCTAAATGATAAATGAATTGCTATGTAAGTGTGAAATGAAATGTATTAGTAAATGGGAGTTAATGGAAACATGTTAAATTTAGAAAATTATGGAATATATAATTTAAAGTGGGTTTGGGTGGCATTATGTGGTGGTTGTGTGTTGTGATGTATTTTGTAGTGGAAGAGGCTTTAAAAGATGTTGTGTGGTGTAGTGGTGGTGGTGTGGTGGTGTGGTAGTGTTGTGGTTATGAACCAATAGGCTGGGTATTTAATGCTATATATCTATCATTTATTTTATGTTATTTCTATATGTACCCACTTGAGTTGGATAAGCTTACCAACACCCAATGGTTTTGGGTTTTTGGTGTTTTCATGACATCCAGTATGGTAGTGATATAGATGGATAACTACCAACTCTTCCTTGATATTCTTTTAGCAGTGATGATGTGGGTTAGTGTTGGATATTACCCAATAGTAACAAGGATGTGATATGTGTTGGGGATCATTCATGGTAGGAGGAGGTAATGAGGTTGACGTCCTTCATGTTCATGATACCCAACTTCCCTAGTTGTATGACAAACCAAGTGTCTTTGGGTGAGATATAATGTGATGAGGTTGAGATGTGGTGAAGACTAAAACTAGTACCAGATACAAGTCCTTGTGAGGGTGGGGTACGTAGGGATGCATCCCAACCCACATTAGAGATGGCTAAATATGTGATGCAACATGTATAGAATGGATGATATCACATAATGTCTGATGTTAGGGTGTGAGAGTGTAAAAATAGCAGGTAAATAGAAGCGGGGTTCATTTTTTAGGTTTTTGAGACTATGTTACTATATTGAATTCATGATTTAGTGAGAAAGCCATAGTGAGGTTGGGATTGGTTTTTTGACCAGATTAGGTACTTGTTAGTACTGTTATTTATTCATTGGCACATTAATCTGATCTTTTCACATGTTCCTTAAAGACCTTGGGTATGATTGTACCGAGTACACATGTTATGACCAACATACATGTATAAATTATTCTTAGGTTTCTAGGATGACTTTGTGGATGAATTTAGATATTACTATCTTGGGATTTAGAGATTTAGTTGAATAGTTTCTATAGGAATTGTCTTTTAGTATTTTCTTAGTGAATTTATTTGTATTTGTTAACATTTTTCTAGTATTGTGGGATGGTTTTGGGTTTAACTTTATGTTATGATCTGTATTTTCACGTTTTTTATTTATCTAATCTCTCGATCCTTTATTATTATAGAGGTAAAGACCTTCCATTTGTGAGATTTTATACTCTCAGTGCTTATTCCAAACTCAGGGCCTATTAGAGGTGGGAAATGAGGGTTATCATCTCTCTTCCTTCATTAATAAACTTGGAGGGTCACCTTTAGAGAGAGTGTGTCATGAAACTTCCACTCTATCCAATACCCCCTACTTTTTATGGTACCTTTTCTACCAATACTTTGACCTAAATAATAATTTACATCATTCTTTATAACCGAATATTTATTACAACTCTTCAATTATTCATCATACCACACAACCACATAAACATCTTCTAATCACACTTTCACAACACATGATCAACCCATTATATAGGTATAGATTCTCTATATTTTCAGAGTGAAGCACATACTTAAAATTAAGACTTATTTTTATATATTTCCTATTCCCCACTCTGAAACTTTCTTTTAATAGACATATTCAATCTTCCTAAAAAGTAGGAATTAGCCAATCTTCATAGGACACTTCTTTATATCTATATTTCAATGTTATTCTTTAATCCTCCTTAAATATTGGCTAGATTTATGATCCTCCCTTCGTTATTATTGAAAGATTGATTGTTCAGGTTAATATCTCCACAATTAATAAATTTGAAAAAAAATCATAAATTTATTCAAAAATTCAAACTAGTAAAACTTTGTAAGACATATTCTATCTAGTGAAACTATATATGGTATTATTTACAAAATTACAGGAATATCTCAAAATATTTCACAAGAAGTATACTATGAGTGATGAAACACTTCACAAAACATTCATCCTATAACTTATTTGTTTTATTACTATGTTTTATATTACCTTTAAAAGTTTTTTTAGAATAATTATAGAGGTATATTACTCCATTATATGGGTTATTTTATGTTTTTTAGTTTCATCAAACCAATAAACCCTAAGAAATATGCTATACTTCTGTATTATGGATTTATAAAACTTTGGGGGATGAATTTATAATTCTCTGCCTAATGTCATTGTAACACTTTGGGTATGATAAAATTTATTAGATACTTATATTCGATGTAATCTATTCGTAAACCTCAATAACCCTTTTCAATCTATTTCATGGAAACTTTAGTCTGATGAGCCTTACACAAAAATATATGTTTGATAAATATATATGGAAACATCTGTCTAATCTAATTGATTGAAAAACTTGTCAACCTCCAACCAATGATCTCCACATCTTTCTTGTTATTATGAAACTTATATTTAGTCATTTAGAAACCTTTATTATTTGACTTAAAAACCATTATTCTATCTAATTACCTTCTTTATAAACTTATTCTCTATCTCATGATTCATAAAGTCCTCTCATATCATTCAACAATCACTTTGTTCGAAGATCTTCACAAATTTAATTTAACTGTTGGCTATTTTAGGAAATCTATGATTGATAATTCAATAACTTCTATATGGTAAATAATGTTTTATATAACTATGAATGTAATTATTCAAACATTTATTTCCACCCATCGTCTATTTGACTTAGTCCATTCACATAAGTTTGTTGTCAGTGTGAACATTCCTTTAGAGATTTCTTGAAATTTCTTTTGTTCGATTGTACTTTTCATCTTTGACCATCCCATGGACTTTGTAAGATAAAATTTTAAATTTTCATCTGATGGAATCTATTTTAATGAATTTATAAAACCCAATCCATTGGATACTTCATATAGTGGCACAATTTGGAAACCCTCATCTGATGGTGCTACTTAGAAACCTTCATTTGATTAACTCGATATTCTAGGCTTCATCTGAAATATTCTAAATCTTCATCCATTTAACTTTCCAAACTTCTTAAGGAAAATAATGAAGGAAACGTTCATAATGTTGATGAAAAATAGACATTTCTCCAACAGAAATCACATGTTTGAGGCATTAATAATAACTCATCAATCATCATAGGTAAACTCAAAGTATTAAAAAAATTTAATCTAAATCTACAGTAAGTAAATAATTACTTTTATATGTTTATCAAGATGATTGATCACTATCATTATAATTTATCTATTCATCTAATCCACATCAACTTTGTTACCAAGCTTGGATACCTTTCATATTTTAGCCGAACTTTCTAGAAACTTTTACTTTATAAATTATTTAATATATTTAAATCAATGAAATATATCTATTTCATTTACCATTGAAAAAATTGACCTAAATTGAATAAAAATAAAAATCATATACAATTCCCCCCTTTTTATTTATTGGAAATACCTTTAATGTTTCTTCTAATTGATTCTGTTGGTATGTGAATATTTACCTTCCTTCCCCCTTTTAATTCTCCACACATTCATTTAACTTTCTCTTTACTTTATTGATAATCAATACAAAATTAGTGGGAAAATAGAATCCTTTAATTCAAATAAATTTTCTATCCATCATTTCACTCTAAGTCTATGTGATCCATGCTCGGTGTATAAACCAAGAGGATTTGATTTAGAGAATAAATTTATCCTTTACCAACTGATATTTATACCTCATGGAATTAAAACTCATAAAATTTACTTAAAGGGTTGTCAAATTTTATCCCAATATAAATTTACTAAGAGATATATGAAACACTTGTAAGATATAACAATATGAAACTCTTGTACTCACTTTAACTAAGAGATCAAAAACATTTATGTGCAAGAAGCAGGATAAGCGACCTTAGAAAACTTCCATACTTATAACTTTTTAATTTCATTTATTAATCTAATTTCTCATACTTTTTGTTTGATTTATTATTTTTAGTAACCAAGGATGTGATATTAATAAATTTGTACCTTTAAAATGATATTTTCTTTAGGAACATTCCAAAATAATCATATTTGTGTGATATAATGATTCCAACATATTATTCACCATTCTAAGAATAGACCCCCCTTTAGGAGACTTTTCTTACAAAATTTATAATTATGAATCTCTTAAATAGATATTCTTTAGAAATTTTTTGTTTATAATGCACCAAAATTTATATTTTTCATATTTGGATGTCTAGAATTGACAATTTATACATTTTCACCAAGAATGATCCTTTCATATACTTTTTAGTAAACCGACATAGGAAACTTTCTAGGATGGAAACTTTCTTAGTTTGGCTAACCAAAATTGTTATACATTATTACTCCTACTTTTATCCCCATGAGATTATTATTCACCTTCAATTACCTATTTTTTAATGAAAAAATAAAAAATATAAAGTTTAAGGGAAATAAGGTGGCTCTTCCTTACTTCTTAATGTGAACAGAAATGTTGTGATATTTTTCTCAACCAAGTTGCACCATCACCTCCAATATTCAAACTTGAACATTTGAACTTAAATAATGATTGTGGATATGTGGATCTCATCACTTATTTAATATATTTGTGTGTGAATCTTCTTTCCTCATAATATTTTAAATAACTTGTATCACCCGGTGAAAATTTCAACTTCTTTAATAACTATTAATGTACTTGAATTATGGAAGAAAAATCCTTAGGATTGTGTCCAACTATATTGTACCTCACAGACATAACTTCTTTATCTTTATTTGTAATATTTTCTTTTTCTTTAGTACTATAATTTTATAGCTCTTATTCTATTTTCCTCATTCTTTCCAAATATTCTATCCAGATAACAAACATATTATTAGGAATAATGGATGTATGTTGGATCTTCTACATGGATTCTTTTGAGTTCCATCCTTCTTATTAGTTCTTTTGGATGATTCATTTTTCTTCATCTTCCTGTATTTGGAATCGAAGTACCTCTAACCTTTTTTACTTGATACTTTATTGGGATAATTTTTGTTTACAAAATTGTTCTGCTAACTTCCCAAGTTTTCTTCTTCTTTATTACCCAACTTTTATGGAATTATATTATTAACATCTTTAAATACATGCTAATATGATAATGTTACATTCTTGTAACCACCATCTTTTCTAACATTATATGTATTCTAAGTTTTCTAACTCTATGAATGTTTCTTCTTATTCTATGGATTTCTACCCCTTAACATGGGCTTACTTTGTGATTTTAAATTTAGAAGATTGTACTCACAATCTAATTCATAATTCTTGAATCTGTTATAGCCCCAACATTGGATCATAAACCTTAATATTATTATTTCTTTTAAACTATGTTTTTGTGTTTTCTTCATATCCTGTGGGGTTATTTGTGGGTAACCCACTTCCACACTCTTCTCATACAACTTAAATAACGAGGTATATCCCTTTTCACTTTTCTTTATCTATACTTGTATATATTTTTCTTTCCAACCTAAACTATTCATAAAGACTGGTTTAGAAATATTATTACAAGATAGTATAAATGGTACATATTTCTTCAAATATTCTTGAGACATATCATTAAAATAAGTCATGATCTTCTAGTAACATGTTGTTGTAATTTTATCCTTATAATAATCCAATGAACATTTAATATAAACATAAGATTTATTCTTATTTTGTGAAGTCAAAATACATGTCTTCACAAGTTTGGCTAACTAAACTTCCAATTCTAGACATCACATATTAAGGGTGATTTTATGATCTTAAATCATAACCTCCTTCTCTTCCCAAACCTTCTTTACTCTTTCAGACTTATCTTTATGAAACTTGAATTTTTTTTGTAATGTAGAGTCAAGTTAATTGATCTTCTTGGATTTTAATTCCAATTTAAAATCTTTGACATCAATGATTTTTTAACTTTTCTTCAAGTTCATGGATCTTTTATTGTAGAGACTTCTTGACTCTATATTTCTCTTCGACTTCTTTAATAAATTTGTATTAAAATTATATAGAAATAATTTTAAGATCGAACTTTCTTGATATAACAAATACAACCTATTTAGAGAGATTTATACTTTCTATAACTTTTCCTTATAAAGCCTTTCCTATGTTATCTTCTTCTTATTCTTCTTAAAACTGGGTGATATAAAAAGAATCCACAGACTAGATAGACTACTTATTCTAAAAAAAATGCATAATATATTTAAATATATCAAATGATATATCTTTAAAAGTTCTAGATTTATCATCATCACCATTTATTATAAGATCTTATTCTTAATGGAAATTTATACCAGAGTTTTCACATACCTCACAATCTCTTAACATTTTTGATTCACTTGAGGAAGTAATGCTGTCCTTCTTCTTAGTGGAAAATTTGACCACCCATTATATAATTTTCAACCTTGATATATATTCTTTTTTATCGTGCCATGGAGAAAATGATACTTCTTCTTCTTTAGGAAATAAGGATAAGTTCATCAATTTTTTTCTCTTTCTTTCCACTATTCATCATAGTCTTGGTAAAAATAGATTTTTTCTCATAGATAACTAAATATTATCTAGAGATATAATTCAATTTTAATAAAGGAAAGAAACTAAAATATTTTATAGATAATTACTTAGACATAGAGAATCCAATATAGGTGAACATTGGCTCTGATACCAATTGAGAGGATCACTTTGGGATATAATCAACACTGGGGGGGGGGGACCAGTGATGGTAACTTTTTAAAAAATTATAATTTTTTCCCTTTACCAATTAGACCTTTTAGGATCTAAACTCTCCTATTATATTTTCCATATCGTATGAAGGTATATTAAATTAAGTAAAATATGAAACATGATATTTTTACAAGATTCACTACTCAATTAGAGTAGCTAGTACTTACCACGTATAGTGATGACTAATACATGAATTATACACTATAATGAGATACCAATTACAATGGGTTGTCTAGAAAATAATCCTTATCTAATTTTTAAGTCATTATACTTTAATAGGGGAATGGAAATAATTTTTCTTCCCCAGATAGGAGACGACCTGGTCCAACTTTCCGTTTTATGATGGTTCTTTATACCGCCTGTGTAAAAAGTCTCCACTTGAATTTTCTTTTGTGGTTACTTTCACAACATCGGGAAAAAAACTTTCCTTCTTCTTCCTTATATTCTTCTTCCAAATACTTTCTATCTGATAACTTCAAACAATATTTTATATATTATTATGATTCATCTAGTGATATATCATTATATTTTTCTTCACCTTATTCATATGACCTCCAATTTATAGGAAATATTTTTTGGGTATATGGTAGATCCCTTCTTATTCCTAATCATATGACACTTGTTCATCCGATGCTAATGCTCTATTCGGTATCTTCTACTCAATATAGTAAATTATGTTTGATCACTTATTCTTCTTATTTTAATCTATAATTAATAAATAAACTAAAACCATTATATGGACAATCCTCTCTTATTTCCTTCAGTATATGTACTGTCGCTCCTTCCGGTGCTTTCGATCCATTCGGTACCCCCTGCTTCATCTGGTACCTCTTATATCAACACTTTGACCTAAATGAGAATTTATCTCATGCTTCATGGATAAAACTTTCTTATTTTTCTTCAATTATTCAGCATAACACACAACTATTAAACTCTCTTCTAATCACAAATTCACAATGCATAAACACCCCATTATATATGTAGCAGTTCTTCTCATTTTTAAGGTGAACCATATACATCAAATTTAGACTTATCACTAAATATTTGTAATTTTTTTTCTTAGAAACTTCTTTCTGGTGACTAAATTCAATCTTCCTAAAAATTATGAATTAACCATTCTTTATTGGAAACTTCTTTAGATATTGGTGTTAACATTATTTTTCAATCCTCTTAAAATATTGTCTAGAATCACAATATTCCCTTCATGATTATCTAAATAATAATATAAATAGTTAATAACTATATAAAAACTTTATAAATCTCTCCAAACATTCCATCCTATACAAATTTTTAACACATCTTCTATCTGGTGAAAATTCATTTGGTATCCTATAAAAATTTATAAGAATATCTCAAAATATTTTGTAAGAAACTTCCTCTGACCGATGAAAAACATCACAAAAATTTCATCCAATATTTTTTTTGATGATTCTATTTGATAATAAATTTTAAATTTTATTCATAATAGTTGTATAGCGATATTCCTCTATCTTATGGGATCTCATATGTTTGTTTGTTTTCCTTCATCTTATAAATCCTAAAAAATACTCTATAATCCTTCTATCGGATGGCTTCATAGAACTATGTTAGAAGAATTTATAATACTCATCCTGATAAAACTATAAGAATTTATGTTTGATAACATCACTCAGATAATTCCTTGAACACAAGACCCATCCATGTTTAATTTTAAACCATTATGGGGGTATAACATTTTACCCAGGAGCCCAACTCCCATTTCCCTTGAGTATGTGCACCAAATGGAGGACTTGTGGATGTGTGATGGTATTTCCCATCTAGATGAAGGTTGAACACCCTTATATTTCTAAACAAGATAATAAAGGAGGTCTGAAAAATTGAATCTGATATATTATAGGTTAGTTCTAATCCCCCTTATGAAAGAACATATTTTGGGTGTCCCATATGATCCAATAGGTAGTAGCAGTGGAAATACTCCAACCCCTTTCCTATTATTAGGACCCAACAAGAAAATCCCATCTAATTTTAAGAAACTCCTCCACTAAGCTTACCATATTAGTAGAGCTTGGAAGGACCCCAATGTGAATCCAAAAGTTAAAAACACATTCAATTTTCAAGATTAAGAAATTCAATGTTTCAAAATTTTCATTGGAGTAACATTCACACTTTAATACAAGGGGTATGACAATTCTTTGAAGATTTTTTTTCAGTAGGGATGACTTGCTTGCATATCCTATAAATAAGGAAGTTGAATTTGGGACAAATGTTTTTACACCAGGTTTTGGAACCTATCAAATATATATTTTGAGAAGAATGATCCATGTTTCAAAATACTGAGTAAGATAGCTTCCCTAAGTGGGATGAAGTAATGAAACATTGGTCTGGTCCCTTATAAAAATTAATGTTGTGTAAAAATTCCTTCTATTCCTCATTAAGAACAACACCAGTGAACCTATGATAGGTACAAGATTGTTTGAAACTAATGTATGATGCTGGTCACCCCAGAAAGAATAGGTGAATTCCATCCCAATTGTGTTTTCAGAAAGATACATCTCCAAACCCTAGGATTTATTGAGAGTTGTTTAGAATTTGGTGCACAAGTCCCTAAAAACTACACAAAAGGTAGGATCCATATGATATTTAATCCCATTAAAATGGAAATCTTCCATACTTTCTTTTAATAAAGGTGGACTAGAGGGAGTTTCCCAATATTTCTTACCACATTATTTTAGCCTATAAACCCCACATTATTTCTTTAATACCTTTGAGATTGATACCCACTTATTGAAAGTGTCTTACAAGTCTATAACAACTAGCCCAATGATGATGGAATTCTTGATGGGAGTCCTAAATTAGTCTATTAAGGAGAATTTTAAACGTTCTTAATAAATAATTTTGAAGGTTTATATACATATAAAACATGCATGGGGTTAGAATATAGAAAACTATTTATTAAGGTGATTTTTCCACCAAAATAAAGGAAGTGTGTTTTCCATTTTTGTATCATTCCTATTATTCTTTTCAAAATGTTATAATAACTATGGATTCTATCCCTCCCATTAGATAAGAGAGAGCCCAAATAATCCAAAAGAAAAATTTGTTTATAAAATACAATTCTATCCCGTATAAACTTGTATCTATTGGGAGAGAATTTTTTTTAGATAAAATCATTTCTTTTTTTGATATTAATTTATTGTCTAACTTTGTTGAAATATTCATACATAATCATCATTAAATTTAAAATATAATTTTCACTACCGTTGTGAAAAAATAGCTTTCTACCCATCAACAAAATATAATAAGTACTAGAAAAGCCATACCTCCCATTGAATGGATGAATTATCCCTTCTTGAAATCCCTTGTTGAGATTTATAATAAGGTAATCCTAGACCAATTTGAAAAGTATTGAGTAGATTGGGTCCCCTTATTCTAAAACCCAATCTAAATTGAAAAATATAAATCTTTTACACATAATAGAAATGGTGAAATAATGAGAGGGGAAACAATTGAAGAATTGATCATAAACCCACCATAAAAAGAAACATTTTTTATTACTTTGATGATGAAGGACCATTCTCTTATGTTATAATCCTTTTACATATTGATTTTGATAATCACATTAGAATCTATCTGTAACGACCCAAAGTTTCATTAATGGAAATCCCTCTTGATCTAATTAAATGTCTATTTATGTTTATATAAAATGTCAAATTCTTTGGTTTTATGTTAATAATTTTGACCGTTTCTAATATAGCCATTGAAAAGTGATCACATGATTAGTATAAATATATGGCTTTAACAAATCCAAATTTACTCAGACAAAAGAAGCGATGGCCTAATCCAGTAGAATTTCTCCATACGAAGCCCATTTGTCAGAGCTCAGAAAAGAGGTGGCATCCTTGGGCTTCGCTCTTGACCAAGCCCAAGCTGAGCTTCATCATGTCAAGATCGAACGAGACCGTCTACGGGAAAGGTGGAAGTTGATAGATATTTCCACTCGAACAATGTTATCCAAGCCATCCAAGAGTCTGTCACCATCGCACACCTTACCCTTAGGTCTTATGCGGCTATTTTAACTGGTTATGTAAAAAATAAATAGTACTATGTTCATGTAAATTATTTTTTTGTATATAATAATGAATATACTTTCTTGTCATTATTGATACATTGTAAATAGTTTTTTAAAGTACAAATAATGTTTTTAGTTATTATTTAATTAATAATTCTATTTTATTAAATTAAGGTATTTTTAAATTAAATAATATTTTAATAAAATATTATTATTAAATTAATTTTTATTAAGTATAAATGATCTTATAATTTTATGAATGCAATTGTAATTTTTATTAAGGTTTGAAAGCCATTTTTGTCAAAACCCGTGAATTTTTGATAAATATCAGTTTTTATTTTAAAAGTGAAATTAACATATTTGGAAAATTATTTAGATAAAATAAATGTTATTTTTGGAATCAGGATGTCAAAATTATCCAATGGTGAATTTTTCATAATTTTCTGAGACAGTCAATTTTTTGAGTAAAAATTAAATACCGTTTAAATATATAATGTGTTTTATGACATCATAATGACCCAATAGTGATGTAATAAAATACTATAATCTTTATTTTCGGACAATATATGTTTTACCATTAAAATTATGTGATTTTGGGTTTGTTTGTCTTAATTTTAAAAGCATTAAGGAACCCCTCAAGACTTATTAAACACCTTGTCTTTTTAAATTAATTTCCATGGGAGTCTGACTCACCTCCACATAATCAACACTATTATTTTAAGAAGTTCGGACTTTGGCATTATAAAATATTGTTTTCCTCTTCCCTTTACCAAAAAACATGGGTAAAAGCCATGGGATGGTTTGTGGTTTGGATTAATTTAATGTAAGGGGACCCAAACCTAAATAATAAAGAATTCCCTCACCTTTCCTATATAAACCCACCCAAGCTCCCACTTACTCCCCACTCAAAGCATTTGTAGTTCGTCAAAACTCTTCCCTACTCTCTCTATAATCCTCCCAAGGTGCCCCAAGCTCCCAAGAAGCCTCTCAAAAGCCTCTCTCTAGCCTTTGGAAGAACACTTCCAAGTAAGGGTTTTTTCTTCCTTTCTCATTTTTGTCCAATTTTCATTAAGTTGTTTTGCCCTTTTATTTTAAATTATGAATGTTGGGGTATGGTTTCACACCTCCCTCATACTACCCTATTTCTTTTTGAATGATGTGATACCCCTTTCTCTCTCATTAAATGCCTCCCATGTACACCCGTTACTATGCCGAAATTCTGAAAGGAACTTCTCTCTCCTCTTTTACATTCAAGCAATAATTTTGTATCATGAATCTAAATTCCATTAAAATTGTTGGGACATGTATATATATGACCTAATTACTGTCTATTACATGTAAATATGATGAGTAACCCCTTTATCTCTCATCAACCATCTTTATGAATTCTTATGTCACGCTGTTACGCTGCCGAAATCGCACCGATTTTCTAAGCCAATGTTATTGTGTAGTGAATACCATGCCCATTTCTCCATCAAGGGTATTAACCTTTATGCACATTTACTTATTGATTATAAAGTTTCATGTATGAATTCCACATTCCTTTATCGTGGAATAAATGATTATTTTTTAGGAATCCATGTTTTATGATCCATGTGGCACACTTATGCGTGAAATGAAATGTTTAAGAAGGGTGCGCCCTTATAGAGCTCCAATGCATTGGGTAAAGTATAGTATCATGATACATCATGTTCAATGAGTGGTGACTAATGCTAAATCAAGTGCAAAAAGGGTTTACTCGTGCTTTATTTTCAATGAGGATTTACTCATGCTCTATGTGCAATGAGCCTTGGCTCATGCTAATTCCATGTTAAGTGTTGTTGCCACATTTCCATGTTATGATTATCATGATTTATCGTGCCATTATGTTCATGTTTCTATTATGCTCTATTGATATGCCTATTTCCTAACATGTATTTTACTCCTCATGATATTCCATGTGTTCTCCCTTACTGGGCTTTATAGCTCACCCTTTTCTTATGCATGTCCTCAGGTTATCCCATGCAATGCTAAGTACGAGGGAATGCAGTGGTCATGTAAATGAAGTTTTCAATAAAGATGTTGTATTTCATGTTTTAAGTTTTTATGTAATGATCCTAAGCCCCAAATACACTAAACCTATCGATCTTCTTTGTTGTATCAAGTGAAGTTGTATTTAATAAATCATGTTTAAGTTTGTAATAAAAGCAGGGTTGTCATACTATCACTCTCCTATCAAGATCAAAAATCATTTATTGATCAATATCTATGGATCCCCGAATTCTCCTCCCTTTAATAGAACCTTTCCCTTAATTTGAAACATGGATTTCTATATGTATAGACAATATTTTATTAAGTATGGTGGATAACACTTTATATGAGATGTTTCAAATGCTAATAAGATTAAATTTATGAAAATTGTTGTTCAATTTCACCTTATGAATGAGAGGAAAAATTTTAGCTGAGGTTACTCTAAGAAAAAGGCCACACCTAAAGTAGTCTTTGGTAGGAATCAACGATCCCCCTTTAATGATGTGGCAATAATTGAAGTAAAAAATCACTTGAAAATCCATATGGACCTAAGGAGCTCTCGATATTAAGAGTTTAATGGATTTTAAAATCTTGCCTTCTTTAAGAAGATCAACCAAGATTTGGTTGTAAAATTCATTTACAGAACATGGAATATTATCAATGATAGAATTAGACTCTCTCTAATCTTGGGAATAATTTCCTTAGGCCTTAAACTAACCTGAAAAAGATTCAGTGAAGTATGACACTACTCAAGAGGTAAAAATGATGGAATCACTAGTGTGGGAACCATCTAAAAGAGGTAGGATGAGCATTCTATCAAAACTTTTCTCACTAATACATGCATGAGAATTATCCATATTTTTGTCCCCTACCTTAAGATATTTATATTTGGATATCTCTATGATATATTTCTCAAGATCAAGAAAAACTTCCTTCAACTAGTGTTTTTTTCTAGAAGACAACATGTACATGTCATTATTCCATTATGCTTGTAATAGAAGATCTATCTGATTGATATCCTCATGAATATTTTATAGATTCTAATCTTGACTGGGAATCATGACCATCCAAGTAATAATATCACTATTTTTTACTTCATAACTTATTCTGATGGGATACCAAGAAATACCCTACTTAGGATCCATCTATGAAGACTAGACCATCTCCCTAAATTCTTCCATATGCATCCAGTGGATGGTATAAAAGAAAACTTTTATCACTTATTCAGAAGAATGAACATGGAGGAGAAGGGGGGGGGTGGGGGTGCTCATAGAGATACCTTGAAATTTGAGTTATAGAGGAACTTGAAAAATTGAATATTTCTTGAAAGTTACCCAAGAATCTGTCAAATCCACAACAAATTCTGCTACTTCCCCTTTGATTGTTTCCCCAGGTGAAGAATCTCTTGAATATCCCAAGTCTAGAAGCAGATTGGGGTAATGAATAATTGGAAGTCCTAAATTACATTGCTGGGATAGAGACCCACTTACTTATTCTATGAATGATCAATATTGTTGTTTAAATCTCCTCCAATGTCCCAAATATCCAAACTATTATTTTAAGTGGACAGTGAATCCCAAAGTCTTTTTCTTTTTGTTGGCTCACATTTGGGATACACTATAGTCATGAGAAGAGAAGATTTTTTCTTACTAACCATGATAGAGGTATGTTGGTAAGATATATCTTTGAAATCCCCTTGGACACAATTATCTAAAAAATCGATATATGGATATTTATAGGATTTCCATTTAGAAAATAGTTTAAGTACAAACTATGAGTTATTTACTTGATGAAGTAAGGTTTTAATTTTCGTTTTGGGATGACAAGGAAATAAATAATCTTCTTATGGATGGTTTTCAAGATAAACTCTCTTTTTTACAAGGATCATAATCCCTTTGAATTACTAATGATTTAATGGATCATTGAGAATAATAAAAGTTAGTTTGTTGTCCTAAATCAAGAATAGTTACAACATCAGATCTCTAGATAATAGAATTGGATCTGGATCGAGTCTCGATGTTTTTTGGAGGAGTCTTGGGTTTGACTATCCTAGACCAACCTCGATCTTGGAAGGGACTAATCATAGCTTCTCGAAGATCTTAAAGGACCTTGAAATCATTATGGGTAGGGGTGTTATTTTATAGAGAAGGAGAGTCAGGAGTACCCTTTGAAGGGATGAGAGAATTTTCATAAGGGGAAATCTCAAGTGATGAAGTATTTAAAGGAGAGATGGAGTATTGAGTGGAATAAAATACAACCTACCCTCTCCACTTAGAGGATTAGAGTAAAGATATTCACAAAAACAACCTCAGGTTCCAACGTAGTGAATGAAACCCCCTCCTTTGAGGGATAGACCAATTGGTCCTTTTGGGATGGAGATGAAGAATCATAAACTTAGAGAAATCTTGAGTAAGGGTTGATAGGATTAGGTTGAACTCAAGGAGTATGATTAGTAGAGAAACCCCTCTTGAAGTAAGGATACTGTACATGAAGTGGCATATAAAAATTTTGTAAATAAGAGGAAACCTTTTAAGGATCACCCATCAAAGGACCTAGGTGATGAACAGATGAGCCATCCCTCTTAAAAGTTATAACCAAGTGGCCTTAGATACAAAAATGGTTATATGAACCTAGAGATATTGGATAAAAAATACTTTTATAGAATGAAAAACATTAACCAAATGAAGGAGTATTATTTACGAAAGAGTATCCAATATACCTCCTTCAAAAAATATTCAGGCTTTGATGGAGAGTTCCATGAGAAGAGTGATTTCATCTGTGAAAAAGAACCATCCAAAAGACTACCAAGTACTCCTGAAGATACCAGTGTTATAGACGAGAAGTGATAATCTAGGTAGTAGAATACATAATTCATTCAATGATGAATATTTTCTTTGATGAGCATCAAAAAATAAATAAAGAAAAAGAAATATCTTACCTTCATAATGATAACCCTCTATGGGACAAGTTTTTATTAAATCAATCTTAGAGTAAAGGTAGATGCAAAAGGTCTGATGATTGAAGGATGAGATGGCTATAAAACTAGAAATATCCATGGAATTGATGAAAATACATAAATATTTCAATGATTAATGATCTACCCAAATTTTGGATAGAATAACCCACTGATGAAAGATGGCAGCCATAATAACCTCTCCCTCAGAAAGAGAAAGCATCAGGTATCCCTTTGTCGATTCATGTGGTTTAAACTCCCTTTGGATCAAGGGGATGAGAGTATTAGGGAAATGATGAAAATTATAAGGATATGATGAGGTTTCCTCCTTGAAAGTTTTGAAATGAGGAGATGGGGGGTTCACACCTCCAGGAAAGGGAATCGGGGCTATGGAATCATCGATATAAAGGGGATGACCCTACAACTATAACAAGATATAGATAAGAGGCTAGAGGATGGAACCAAACTTTCACTGAATACTGACAAAGCAAGGGATGCACTAGAGATGAAATTTGATAGAAACACATCCGAAAATTGAGCTTCAAAACGTTGATACCATCAATAAAGGACCCCAAATTTGAATCAAATATAGGTTCATTTTATGCATTAAAAAAGAGGGATCCCATCGAGTGTAATCTATTTAGAAACTTCAATAACCTCTATTCAATCATATTTCATGAAAACTTCAGTTTTATGAATATTTCATGGAAACCTCAATCTAATAACTTCATATAAAAACCTTTGTTTGATCCAACTGATCAAAAGCCTTATTTACTTATGACTGATAATCTTCACATCTTTACCACTATTAGGAAAATTTTATCTGATCTTTCAAAAACCTTTATCATCTAACTTTACAACTATTATTCTATTTTATGACTTGATTTTGAAACTTCTTATATGTCTGATGATTCATAAAATCCTATCCTATCTTTCAGAAATCTCTTTGTTTGATGATCTTAAAACATTTACTATAATTATTGAATGTATTAGGAACCTGTTATTGATAATTTTAGAACTTATATTCTGTAAATTCAGTAAAATATAACTATGAATGTAATCAATCAAATATTTATTTACACCCACCATTTGATTGACTCAGTTTATTAACATAGTTTTGCTGTCAGTGTAAAAATCCCTTTAGTGATCTTCCAAACTTTACTCTATTAGGTTTTAATTTTAATATTTATTTATATGATGGAAAATTTAAGATGAATTTGGAAAATTTCATCTGATGGACTATATTTTGATGAATTTATAAAATTCAGTCCATTGGATACTTCATCAGGTGGCACAATTCAGAAACCACCTCTGATAACACCTCCCAATATTACTTCATCTATTATTGCAATTCAAAAACCACCTCTTAATCTTTACCAAGTAAAGAAAAACTTTTAAATATTTCTAAACTTAAGAATATTTGAGAACTCCCATTCTACTTATTCTATTAATCTAAGTTGCATCAGCTTCATTACCAATATTATACACCTTTGATACTTTATCCGCACTTTCTAATAGCTTTGTCTTTATAACTTATTCAGTATATTAACATCAATGAAATAATTCTATTTAATTGAACATTTAAAACCATTGACATCCATTGAAAATAAATAGAAATTATACATAAAGTGGTCTATTTAGGTACTATAATACCACTGAGAGAAGATAGATCCCAACTTAACAAAAAATAATTAATTGTATCCCATAGATACCTTTGGAGATGGGATATTTTTGTTTTCTACTTTGGTGATCTTCATCAAATGCATCAAATGAAGATAAAGGGTAGAACAAGATCATTGGTGTATGGTATAAATGATTTACAACCGTTCTTCATTTATGATTTTTATACAGTTTCATATTTTTTTCATAGAGATCCACAAATTTGGTTTCCAGTTGCTTCTACTATGTCTAATAAGTGTTATTTTATTTATATGAAAACTAACATCACTAAACCTGGAAGCCTTATATTCCCTTATGTAAGTATATGGATCTTGTATAAAAGTATTAATAGGATCCAAAGTATAATAATGTGAATCGTACTCCCCCGAATCTCTAGGTGACTCAAATAGTTGATCTGACATTATCCAATGAATAAAATTAATAAAAAAATAGTAAAAAAAAATATAAAACCAACCATTAAATTTAAAATTAAATAAAAATTGAAAAATGATCCAAAAAAGTAAAACTAAACTAAGCACATTTGTATTCTTATTTTTTAAAGTAGTTAACTAAAATACTAATAATATTAATGATAAAATGAAATGATATAAATAGAGGAAAACAAAAAATAAGAAAAATTTTACACAAATACAACTGTTAAATATAAAATTGAATAATGTTTTTTAAAAATCATATCAGAAAAAATAAAAAAAAACAAATCAATATTTATTATATTTATTAGAGTAGTTAAATTTTTACAAAAACCTAAAAAACGTTATGTGACATTAAATAAAATAGTTAAAATAAAAGAAAATTGTAAAATATTATATAAATACAACTGTGACATAAAATTTGAATAACAATCAGAAAATAATACAAAAAACAAAACTAAAAAACTTTTTATATTATTCACTTGTAGTTAACAATGTTAAAATAAAATTGAAAATATTTATGAAACATAAAATGATATAGATAGATTAAAAAAAGTAAAATTTTCATAAATACAATAGTTATATATAAAGTTTAATAATTGAAATTTGATACAATTAAAATAAAACCAATCTAGATAAATAATTTATCATATTTTTTAAAACACATTTTTAAGTAAAAAAAATTAAAACTAATATATCTAACATTTTATGAAATTTAAAAAGGAAAATAAGAAATAGATATAAATCAACTATAATATTAGGAAATTAATAAATGAATAATTTACCATATTATTTTATTATGATCAGTCCATATGGAAGAAACTAATTCTATGACATGCTCATAAAAATTCAATAATAATATTTTAATGAAAGCTAGGATCTCATATAAATCGTCATCATCATCAAGTTTACCATCACCAAAATATGATTTTTTTTCTTTAAAAAATGATAGAACACTACAAATTTATTGGATCAAGAACATAAAAAATTTATTTCTCATGTGTTTCAATGATAAAATGATCAACTATGCATTCCAATATATTCAGATTGACTTCTGTAATACTGAATTCACCATGTTTGAAATTTTTGTGACCGACGACCTATTTATAGTTAAGCACTCAAACTTAAAATTTTATGTAATCAATCTCTCACATTTCGTCAATAACTTCATAATATTCACTTGATGCATAGATTGGTTTTTTTCTTTTGTACTTTAAAAATGCATTGCTTATGGGAACTCTAATACACTACTATTATGAACTAGACTTCCATTGTCCTAATCCTTGGTATAAAATGTATAGCCATTAATTTCATACTCAAAACATGTTATAAAATTTAAACTTAGTCCACCCAATAACCATATCAATGTTTCTAATGCATATGATCTACCGTGATCATTCTCTTTAAACCTTGGAGAAAAAGTTTTTTTATGATCATTCAATATCCACATATATTTCTTCTTTGCATAATATTGTTTTAACACATTAATATGAAATGTTATATATGGTTGAGTATCATCCATTCTATTCTAGATATATAAATATACCTACCTTATTTTTTCACCAGTTAATAATTTTAATTTCAATCAATGGATCAACTTTCCACTAAAAAACTCATTTATGGTAATATTTAGGAAAAATGATGTGTTTCACTACAGACTAGTAGTTTTTACAAAACTCTGAAACATCCTCAGGAATATAATTCTCAATAATGGAGGTTTATGGTTGATACAGATTCTTACAACATCTATTCAATATATTTATAAAAATTTTAAAATGATATATCGGATATATATATACAGGACCATAAATCATTATTTCTCACACCAAATGAACAATTAAATGCATGTTGATATCATAAAATGCTGGTGGAAATTATATTTTCAGTTAACAAAGTATAGAAGTTTCATAATTATATAATTTTTTCAAATAATTAAGATCAATCAATTTATTATAATAGGAATTAAAAAATTAGTACACCTTTAGGAAAATTATTCTAACATGGATGAGTAGTATTCAATTCAATGAAACTAGTAGGATCTGTTGCATCATGACATGAAAAAATTGAGATTTTATTCCTTCTAACTTCAAATCTTTTTGTACCATATATTTTTTTATAGTTGAAGAATATCCCTATGATACTTTGATACCATAATGAAAATAAAAGAACTATTTTTCTCCCTCGTCGATAATGTATGATAAGATAGAGGATGGTATGTTTATTTTCCATTAGGAGTGAGATCTAACTCCAAATGTATTCCCATTGAAAATAAGACTAATCTTACAATCAACCCCTATTTTGCATCACCTTTAAAATCTATATTATACCAATAAAACTATCATACATATTATTATCAATATAATTAACATCAATTTTATGTTTTACTTCATTATATCTACAATTTGGAAGTTAAAAACATATTAACCATTTTTTCCAAATATTTCTATAATTACTAGATATTTTTCCATTCCGAACATTATATAAATTTTTTCAGCCCTATGAAAATATTGATCGATTGGAAATGGTTTTAGAACAATATAAAATTCCCATGAGATGTTGGATTCCTGTTTTAAACTTTGATAAGAGATATCCATAGAAAAAAACCTTTGATGAACCCTGTATACTATTTTTCTTCTATGTTGTAGTTGATAATATGATGTTCATTCTTCAAAAATTGGACAAGATTTATGCCTCTTAATACTATATATAGAAAATTTTTCATATTTTGGTAATTCATTTATAGTAAAAATAATCATTACATGTATATGAAAATATCTCATTTCATAGGAATGATACCCACTGATACATTCCTCCCATAACATTTTTAATTCATAAATTAATGGTGATAAGAAAACACCAATATTTTTTCCAAGTTATCTTGTTCTATAAATATAACATCTGAGGACCCAGACTCCAAGATCCTATGCTGAAATCCATAAATTTACATTCCCAACTATGATTTTGATAATTATGACCCATTTTTTCCATCAAAACCTTACAACATAAAAAGGAAAACCTTGACCACTTATATTATGGATGAGATTTTAAGCTTAGAGTTTTAGGTATTTAGGATAACTCCTATATAAACAATACTCAAGTCATAAAATAAACATCTCTCCCATTTAACCTAGATTTTATTATTTCACATTAGGTCATAAACATCATCCTTTTGAAATCATTTATAGGCATAAAACTTTCAACCTCATTCTTTATTACCTAGGGAAAAGGAAACTGTTGGTCTGAGTAGATTACTCAAGAGGAGAGGGGTGAATTGAGTAACTATAAAAAATTAGGTAAAAAATATTCTTAAAAATACTTCCCCTTAAAGTCAAACACAACCCAGTTAATCAAAGTAATATGGTTATAAAGGTTTGACTGTTTAAATAACTTCTTAGAGGATTGATTATTTCTCGGTAATCTTAATGGTTATTAATATTAATTTTGAATCTATTTTACTAAGACAAAAAACTTATAACTTCTTTCCAATATTAACTATGAAAGTGAATTTAGTGATTTTTGAGTTATATAGAAAAGCAATAAAATAGAGAAAACTAAATTAAGCAGCACATCAGATATGAAACAAGTGGTTCAGTCTCAAGCCGAGACCTAATCCACTCCACTTGGTGATCACCTTCCACTAAGCAGTTTATATAAATAAACTTTTATCTACACCCTAGATCTGTAAAGACCCATAAATTTGAAGTATTTTTTTTAAATAATTTGGAATTTTACGAGTCTGTGGATTCTGACGACAATTGACTCCGAGGCCCGGTGTGCCCAGAATCAATTTCCAAAGTTTAGCTCTGGTACGTTCAGTGAACGAACAAGCAGGTTTTTCTATCTTTTGAACCAGTGCTCAGAATTAAAATCCGATGGCACCGATGAACTCGCAACGATGATAATTTCTTAACGTGATCCTTACCGTAGTTGCGTTCGCAATGGAGGAGAAGATAATTATTGGGGGTTTATTTAAGAAGTAAATAAAAATTGTTAGAACAATTTTTATTTTATAAGGAGGTTATTCCCTCCCATGGGTAGTCAAGGGTGGGGCCCACAGCCACCTAACTACCCAAGTGTGGATGTTAGAGAGGTGGGTCCCACACAAGCCCCAACCATTTAATTTCCTCTAAACTCATTAAAAAACCCCTCATTAAATTGTCAACCCCCCATTAAATGCCAATATCTCCACCTCACTCCATTAATTCATGTCAAACCACATTTTAATGATGATCTTTCATCTTTCCCCCTTTTTATTTAATTGCCAACACGTTTAATAAATGGGGACCTTCCCTCTCCCTTCCTTGATTGATTTTCAACACGTTTTTTTAATGTGGTGATTTGAATTTTTGGAAGCTACTTTCTGTGTGAAATAAAATAATAGGAGGATCCTATTATTTTATTTTTGGGAGAGTCTTCATTGTGTGAAGGAAGATCGAGAGAACTCTTGATGTTTTGGAAGAATGCTGGCCTCCAACGAAGAACAACGAAGAATGCCAGTTCCTCGAAGAACAACAACGCGCCACCAATTCTCTTCTCCGCGACAAGAGAAGGAGATGCCACTTCCTCCTCGGTGCACTCCGACGACGCCTACGAAAACTTTCCCCGTGACTCTGTCTACCATGACACTGACATTAGACATCAATTGTTGAGGTAGGGGATTTTATATATTTCATTATGTGATTTATACCTTCAGCATGATGTTTAATTGTTGGGTGACGAATTAAACCTCTAATGCGGTGGGTGCGGGTTAACGAACAAGCCCGGACCCACCGCTAATTTGTTCTTGATGCATGGGGTGATTGGCGACAATGAAACAGGACCGAAAAGGAAAATCGGAGCCTTCGCAGTGGAGCTTGGGTTTCGAGACGACTGCAGGCATAGACGAGAGAAAAATCGAATCACCAGAATTACTCCGGTGGCCCACGGAAGCCCCCGGCGGCCGAGGGCAGCGGTACCCCAGCGTGCCGCCTGTATAGGCCTGCCGTGATTGAAGCTGTGGCGGCGAGGGGGGGGGGATCCCGCGGCCGCGCAGGATCCAGGGGAGACGCTGCGCTAGCCTGGCGCCGCGTCCGCGGAACAGAGGGGGGCCGCCCCCCCCGCTCGGCTTGCTGGCCGAGCCAGCGTACCCCCTGCCCGGGCCATGCCCAGCTAGGCCGAGCCGCGACCTCCTGGTCCAGACCCGGACCTGGGTCGGGTCGACCGGTTTGGGCCGACCCGGGGGGGGGGGGGGGGGGTTGGGCCGTGTCGGACCGGGCCCAGACCCCCACTTCGGACCGTTTTCGGTATTTTTCCCATAACTTGACCTACAGACCTCTGATCGATGCACCGTTAGTTGAATAGGAATCCTTGGATTGAGTCGGTCATTTAGGTATATTACACTCTAGGTTTTAGAAAATTTTGGGTATGGATGGGTTGGTTCGAACCCGAAACCAACCGGGCCCTTGGAGCGGGAACCCTTATATCTTAAGGACCGGACGTCCGTTTGACGTGCCATCAATTGCGTTGAAATCCTTTTTTTGAGATGCTTATTTTGGCTTAATCCACTTGAGGTTTGGACACAGTTGGAGTACAGTCAGGTTGGTTTTAGCTTAAAAACCAACCGGGCCCCTGGGACGGAAAAGCCAATAACTCTCAAACCGAGCATCCGATTGACGCACCGTTTGTCGCGTTGAGTTTCTTTTGTCGAGACCGAACTTTGGGATACATCAACTCTGTAATTTGTGAAATTTTATGTATTGACTCTTTTTCTCGCAGGGCGGACCCTCCTGGAATCAAGCATGCTGTGTGCGGGAACCCTAGAGCTGATTGTGACTGCATCGACTTTGGTACTGGAATCCTCCGTGGGTTCGACAGCGACGACTACCATATTGGAATCCTCTATGGGTTTGATGACAATGACTAATGTTCTTGTATCCTATGTGGGTACGGTAGTATTGACCTATGTACTTGTATCCTATGTGGGTCCGGTAGAGTAGCTGGTCTTGTATCCTATGTGGGTCCAACAGCTTAGATGAATCAGTGGATACATCTGATCATATCTATCGCCTTATGAAGTGTATACCTGTGTGAGCTGAGTCTTGATTTAAATCATTATCATCGATGTGATTGTCTTTCTTTCCTGTGTGGACTAGGTTGTGTTTTCCTATGTGGAATGGGTTGTGCTTGGGCTCGAGAGTTGCAGACGAAATTTAAATGATGACTTAGGTATATGTATGGGCATATACCTAAGTAGAGTCGATTGATACTTCCTGATTGTATCTTTCCTTTGTGGTTTATCCTTCGTGGATTCTGAGAGACCTTTAGGGGTCTTGGAATCCCTACTGAGTATCGTATACTCACCCCTGCACGGGCTATGCCCGTACTACTTTGTGTTGGATGCAGACGACGAACATCACTGATCGAGGTGGAGGCTTGTGGAGCTGGACGGTACCCAAAGGTGGACCACTTGGAAAGATGTACATGGAGCGGAGGAGCTGAGAAGACTATCTGTACCCACCCTTCAGGTGGGATTTCTGGAGGACGACTCGGTGTTGCTGTTTTACTTACTGCTGTTTTACTTTCCTTTCAGTTGTACTATACTTTCAGTTGGGTTTGTATACTGGACCATTTACTTTTAATCACTTACCTTGTACCCAGTTTTATTTATTGCTTACTTCAACTGCGTACTCTGTTGTGTTTTTTTGTTTACTTTATAAAAAGACAATGCCTTCCCTTTTATCGGGATTTATGCCTTTGGTGCTAGTCGCCAGCACCTGGCATATGGAAGGCGGACTTGGGGTAGTCATGGAACATGCCCCGAGGACGGGTCATGAAAAATTGGTATCAGAGGATTCAGTTCTACCGCAGGAATCAAGAATTCGACATTTCATTTCTGTGAAGCAATAGTGTTAAGAGTATTGAGTGTGGTTTTTAGTCCAGGGAGTCCAGTGTTGGTGCAGAGGCCGAAGTATCCATACACCAGGACCCTGACCTCTGATTTTCCGACTCAGTGCATGAAAAAAATGATTGCGTGTGTGTTTCTTTCAAAATTTTTCTTTGTGATTACTTTATGTCAGCTCACCAGGTATACTTTTTGACCGTGGTGTAGCTGTTTCTTTTCAGGATGGCCCCACGAAGGCAGCCATCCAGGGTTCCTAGTTACGTGCGGGATGGAAGCCCACCGAGCGGCGAGGCCTCGGTGCAGGGCCTCATTAAAGTGGAGGCACCAGCGGTACCACTACCTACTGAGCCACCAATTCTACCAGCCCCAGTGGCAAAGAGTGCACGCCGCCTGAGCGTGTTGCACGAGTTTCAGAGACAGAGGCCACCCAGGTTCCGTGGAGAGACGGATCCTCAGGCAGTTGAGGATTGGCTGGAGGCTACCATTAGAGTCTTCAGACTGGTAGGGACACCAACAGATCTTATGGTGATCCTTGTCGTGAGTCTCTTGCACGCAGAAGCAGGTAGATGGTGGATCCTGATGCTCAAGGTGCACGATGAGGCATATCTACTTTGGACGGACTTCAAGATCCTCTTCCTCTCGGAGTTTTTTTCAGCCACCCTCCATGTGGTGCGCATTCAGAAGTTACTACAGCTGCGGCAGGGCAGCATGTCAGTAGCCTAGTACTCAGTGAGATTTACTGACCTCTCGCGCTACTCCATGGACATGGTACAAGACCCATTTTTATGGGGCCAGACCTTTGAGTTGGGACTGAGGCATGAGATCAAATCTTTGACGATTCCCCTTAGCATCCCAACGTAGGTAGGGGTGGTGGAGCGACCCCTGTTAGTGGAGAGATTTATTACCGAGCAGACACCAGCAGTGAGACCCACCGCAGGATGACACAGAGTGGAGTCTTTTGCCGCCGATAGTCGACAGATGAAGCATGGGTCCAAGCGGACCAGGTATTCAGGTGGGACACCTCAGGATATAGGTTTGGCTGTGCGGGGCACATGACGCATATCCAGCCTTATGAGGAGTAGACAGTGCTATGCATGCGGCGGGCTGGGCCACATGGCTCATGACTGCCTGACCCACCATGCAAACGAGTAGCAGACAGTGGAGGGACCTCTCAGCCAGAGGCAGAGGTTCGACCCTTGAGGTCCATAGGGAGCAGGCGGATGAGACCGAGGATCTGGCCAAGTAGTGGGTGGTGGACGACGTTTCGAGGCTCTACCACCACCACCCCTAGGAGGTCCACCCCGACCACAGGGAGCTGGTGGGCAGAGGTAGGCTTAGCTCCAGGTAGCGGAGGCTTACGAAAACGGCGCACCCGAGATGATTTGAGGTACTATCTGTGTCTACTCCACCCTTGTTGCAGTTCTTATAGATACAAGTGTGAGTTATTATTTTATTGCCACTGCCCTTTTTCGGAGCTTGGAGATTCTGATGTAGCTGTTGGCTTGATCCTTACGACTAGAGACTTTTATGGGAGGAGAATCGATGATTACGCACTGGTGTCGGTAGTGTGAGATTACTCTAGGAGGTGAGAGCTTCGGCTGTGATCTTCTTGTAGTGGCGTCGAGGCCGTACGACATCATATTGGGTATGGACTGGTTATCTACAGTCCATGCTCAGATCGAATGTATTAGGTGCAAAGTGCGGTGTGTCTACACAGATGGGACCAGGTTCACCTTCACCTGCGAGAAGGGAACCTTTGCAGCACAGGATGGACTCACGCAGAGGAGAGGGCAACAAATCACTCATCTATTGGATAGTCTCATCCTCAGAGTAGTTGATGTGTGGATTCCGAGTTTTCCTATTATGGTGGATCAGTATGCGGACGTTTTCCCTAAAGAAGTTCTAGGATTAACTCCTTGTATGGAGGTAGATTTCTACATAGACCTGTACCCTGGGACATCACCGATATCCACTCCAGCATATCGGATGGCTCCCGCCGAGCTTCGTGATCTGTGGGTACAGCTGGAGGTCTTACAGCGGAAAGGTTTCATCCGACCTGGTGTTTCACCCTGGGCTTCTCCGATTCGATTCGCCAAGAAGGCGGATGGGATCTTGCGACTATGTGTCGACTACTGTCATCTGAACCAGGTGACCATGAGGAACAAGTACCCTCTTCCGAGGATTGACGATCTATTCGATCAGCTCAAGGGATCACGATGGTTCTCAAAGATAGACCACAGTTCAGGCTATCATCAGCTCAGAGTTCGAGATGAAGATGCGTATAAGACGACCTTCAGGTGTCGGTATGGCCACTATGAGTTCTTAGTCATGCCCTTCGGTGTGACCAACGCTCCAGTAGTGTTCATGAGTCTCATGAATAGGATCTTCCAGCCCTACTTCGATCGGTTTGTCGTATTCTTCATTGACGACATATTGATTTACTCGAATACCGAGGAGGATCACGCCTACCACTTATGGGTTGTACTGAATACACTCCAAGAGCACCAGATTTATGGTAAGCTCTCTAAGTGACAATTCTGGATTTGTGAGGTTCATTTCTTGGGGCACGTCATCTCATAGGCAGGAGTTGTGATGGATGCCGCGAAGGTCGAGGTGGTACTTGCTTGGGAGCCACCCAGGAGCGTGATGGAGGTGCAGAGTTTCCTAGGTCTGGCTGGGTACTATCAGAGATTTTTTCCAGACTTCTCCAGAGTTGCAGCACCGCTTATAGCTTTGGCGAAGAAGGGGAAACCCTTCTTGTTGTCAGATAGATGTCAGCAGAGCTTTCAGAAGCTGAGGCTGAGATTGACCAGTGCACCCATCTTGAGGCTACCGGAGGAGGGCGTAGGGTACGTAGTTTACTGCAACACATCAGGGACTGGACTCGGGTGTGTCCTGATGCAGGAGCGAGCAGTGATCGCTTATGGTTCATGATAGTTGAGGCATCACGAGAAGAACTACACTACCCATGACCTGGAGTTAGCAGCAGTGGTCTTCGCCCTGAAGATGTGGCGGCACTATCTGATGGGTGAGTGCTTTACAGTCTACTCTGACCACCAGAGTCTTAGGTACATTTTCTCGCAGAAGGACCTGAACCTGATATAGCGGTGATGGCTCAAGTTCCTACAGGATTATGACTTTGAGGTTGTCTATACTCCTGGGAAGGGGAATGTTGTGGCTGATGCTCTCAGTAGGAGATCGGGCATTCAGCTACTTGGAGAGGCGACAGAGCAGTTCACCGCATTGAAAATATCCTTCGTGGATAGAGATGGGGTAGCCTATCTATAGTCCCTCACACTCACTCCTACACTAATTCAACGGGTCAGAGAGGCACAACGTGAATACGTCGACTGTGAGGCACGACGTGCTGAGATATCCTCAGGGCTGGCACCCGATGGTTTTTCTGAAGGTGGGGAGCACATCATCCTCTTCAAGGGTCATACCTTGGTACCAGTTTCACTACAGGAGGAAGTGATGAGGGAGTTTCACACTTCCCCTCTAGCGGTACATCCTGGAGTAGAAAAGATGTACCAAAACCTCAGATGACAGTACTGGTATCCGTGTATGAAGAAGGTTGCAGTAGAGTTCGTTTCTCGATGCCTCACTTGTCAGCAAGTGAAGGCAGAACACCAGGTACCTGCAGGCTTGGTAAAACCATTAGAGGTCCCAGAGTGGAAGTGGGATGGGATATACATGGATTTTGTGACGGGGCTTCCACGTACTTCCAGAGGGCACGACTCTATATGGATGACTGTCGACCGAATCACCAAGTTGGCCCACTTCCTACCGATCAGGGAGCATGGATCAGTAGAGAACCTAGGATGCCTCTACATCTATGATATTTTATGACTTAATGGTGTTCCATCATCTATCGTCTCTGATTGAGATGCTTTCTTTACTGCTCGGATTTGGAAGGGGTTCCAGGAGGCTTTTGGGATGTAGCTATTCCTGAGCACTACATTTCACCCTCATACGGATGGCCAGACAGAGAGAACTATTCAGACACTTGAGGACATGCTCCGTGCATTTGTCCTTGACTTTGGTCACAGGTGGGAAGATCAACTACCCTTGGTAGAGTTTGCATACAACAACATATACCATTGCACCATTGGGATGGCACCTTACGAGGCATTGTACGACCGACCATGCAGATCACCTCTGTGCTGGACTGACCCGGGGGAGTTAGCACTCGTAGGACCAGAGATGGTTCGAGCTACGACAGAGAAGGTGTAGATCATCCAGGAATGGATGAGGACTGCACAGAGCTGACAAAATTCTTATGATAATAAGAGGTAGAGACCACTGGAGTTCGAGGATGGCAACCATGTTTTATTATGGGTCTCACCTCAGCGTGGGTTGTGGAGATTTGGCCGGGGTGACAAGTTGTCTCCGCGCTTCATCGGGCCTTTTCAGGTCCTCAACAAAGTAGGTGAGGTGGCTTACCACCTGGCCCTTCCACCTCAGCTGCACCGGGTGCACGACGTCTTCCACGTATCTCAGCTGATGAGATATGTGCATGACCCGACACATATCATCGACCACGGGGTGATGGACATCGATGAAGGGGTCACATTTTTGGAGGTCCCAGTGGAGATCGAGGATTGATAGGAGTGGGTCCTACGTGGGTGGTCGATTCCTCTTGTGCACATTCGTGGGTAGCACAGGAACCTCCAGGAGAGCACATGGGAGCGGGAGGCTCAGATACGTGCTCAGTACCCTCATTTGTTCCCCTAGTTTATATTATATATTTACGGGGGCGCGAAACCCTGAGGTGGGAGTAATTTAAAGATCCGAAAATTTCAAGGATTTTTTTTAAATACTTTGGAATTTTATGAGTCTATGTCTTCTTACGACACATGATTCCGAGGCCCGGTGTGCCCGGAATCAATTTAATAAGTTTAGCTCGGGTACGTTCAGTGGACAAATGAGCGGGTTTTTCTATCTTTTGAACCTGTGCTCAGAATTAAAATCCGAGGGCACCGACGAAATCGCAATGCCGGTAATTTCTTAACGTGATCCTCACCATAGTTGCGTTCGCAATGGAGGAGAAGATAATTATTGGGGGTTTATTTAAGAAGTAAATAAAAATTGTCGGAACAAGTTTTATTTTATAAGGAGGTTATTCCCTCCCATGGGTAGTTAAGGGTTTGGTCCACACCCACCTAACTACCCAAGTGTGGATGTTAGAGAGGTGGGGTCCACACGAGCCCCAACTATTTAATTTCCTCTAAACTCATTAAAAAAACCCTCATTAAATTGAAAACCCCCCATTAAATGATAATTTCTACACCTCACTCCATTAATTCATGTCAACCCACATTTTAATGAGGATCTTTCCTATTTCCCCCCTTTTTATTTAATTTCGAACACGTTTAATAAATGGGTACCTTCCCTCTCCCTTCCTTGATTGATTGTCAACACGTTTTTTTAATGTGGTGATTTGAACTTTTGGAAGTTACTTTGCGTGTGAAATAAAATAATAGGAGGATCCTATTATTTTTTTTGGGAGAGTCTTCATTGTGTGAAGGAAGATAGAGAGAACTCATGAGGTTTTGGAAGAACGCCGACCTCCGATGAAGAATGATGAAGAATGCCTGTTCCTTTAAGAACAACGATGTGCCACCAATTCTCTTCTTCGCGACAAGAGTAGGAGACGCCGCTTCCTCCTCAGCGCACTCCGATGACACCTACAAACCCTTTCCTCGTGATTCCTTCTACCATGATGCCGACGTTCGACATCAATTGTTGAGGTATGAGATTTTGTATATTTCATTATGTGATTTATACCCTCAACATGACGTTTAATTGTTGGGTGACAAATTAAACCTCTAATGCGGTGGGTGCGGGTTAACGAACAAGCCCGGACCCACCGCTAATTTGTTCTTGATGCGTGGGGTGATTGGAGACAACAAAACGAGACCTCAATGGAAAATCGGAGCCTTTGTAGTGGAGTTCGGGTCCCGAGACGACCGCAGGCGCAGACGGAAGAAAAATCAGACCACCGGAATGACTCTGGGGGCCCGCGAAAGCCCCCAGCGGCGCGGGCCGCCGGCCGCGACTAAAGCTGTGACGATGAGGGGGGGATCATGCGGCTGCGTGAGATCCAGGGGAGACGTGGCTCCAGCCTGGCGCCGCGTCAGCGAAATAGAGGCCCCCCCTTCCCGCACGGCTCCCTGGCCAAGCCAGCGTACACCCCCTACTAGGCTAGGGCGAGTCACGCGGACCGGGCCACGCCCAGCCGGGCCGGACCCAGACCCAAGTCGGGTCGACCCGGTTCGGGCCGACCCAGGGGGGTTTGGCCGGGTCAGACCGGGCCCAGACCCCCACTTTGGACAGTTTTTGGTCTTTTTCCCATAACTTGAGCTACAAACCTCCGATCGACACACCTTCAGTTGCGTAGGAAACCTTGGATTGAGATGGTAGTTTCGGTATATTACACTTGAGGTTTCGGCAAATTTTGGGTAAGGACGGGTTGGTTCTAATCCGAAACCAACCAGGCCCTTGGAGTGGGAACACTTATATCTTAAGGACCAGACGTTCGTTTGACGTGCCATCAATTGAGTTGAAATCCTTTTGTTGAGATGGTTCTTTTGGCTTAATCCACCTAAGGTTTGGATGTATTTGGAGTACGATCGGGTTGGTTTTAGCTTAAAAACCAACCGGGCTCCTGGGACGGAAAAGCCAATAACTCTCAGACCGAGCGTCTGATTGACGCACCATCTGTCGCTTTGGGTTTCTTTTATCGAGATGAAACTTTGGGATACATCAACTCTGGACTTCGTGATAGTTGATTTATTTAATCTTTTGCTCGAGGAGCGAACCCTCCCGGAATCGAGCATGCTGTGTGTGGGAACCCTAGAGCTGGCTGCGACTGCATCGACTTCTGTACTGGAATCCTCCATGGGTTCGACAACGAAGACTACCTTACTAGAATCCTATGTGGGTTGGATGAAGATGACTACTATTCTTGTATCCTATGTGGGTCTGGCAGTATTGACCTCTGTACTTGTATCCTGTGTGGGTCCGGCAGAGTAGCTGGTCTTGTATCCTGTGTGGGTCCAACAGCTTAGCTGGTCTTGTATCCTCTGTGGGTCCGACATCTTAGATGAATCAGTGGCTATGTCTGGTCATCTCTATCGCCTTAAGAAGTGTATAGCTGTGTGAGTTGAGTCTTGATTTCAATCATTATCATCGATGTGATTTTCTTACTTTCCTGTGTGGACTGGGTTGTGTTTTCCTGTGTGGACTGGGTTGTGCTTGGGCTTGAGAGTTTGAGACGAACTATAGCTGACGACTTAGGTATATGTATGGGCATATAAATAATTAGAGTCGATTGATACTTTGTGATTGTATCTTTCCTTTTTTGTTTATCCTTCATGGATTCTGAGAGACCTTCGGGGGTCTCGAGGTCCCTACTAAGTATCGTATACTCACCCCTGCACAGGCTATGCCTGCACTACGTTGTGTTGGATGCAGACGACGAACAACACTGATCGAGGTGGAGGCTTGTGGAGTTGGAAGGTACTCAGAGGTGGACCACTTGGAAGGACGTACACAGATCGGACGACCGGACCCGAGGAGATGAGGAGACTATCTGTACCCACCCTTCAGGTGGGATTTCTGGGGGACGACTCGGTGTTGCTGTTTTACTTACTGCTGTTGTACTTTCCTTTCAGTTGTACTGTACTTTCATTTGGGTTTGTATACTGGCCCATTTACTTTTTAGCACTTACCTTGTACCCAATTTTACTTAGTGCTTACTTCACTTGCATACTCTATTGTGTTTTTTTTACTTTATAAAAAGGCAATGTCATCCCTTTTATCTGGATTTACGCCTTTGGTGCTAGTCGCCAGCCCCTGACCTATAGAGGGTGGGATTGGGGTAGTCACGACACGGGCCTCGAGGACAGGTCATGACAAGATCGAGGTTAAATAAAAATACACAGGATTGTTCAGGCCACACAAGGACCTCTTCCACAGTTCTTCATGGGTACAGATTACCAGGCCACACAGGGACCTCTTCCACACTTATCAGGGGGTAAACACAAGAATAAAAAAGGTTTGAGTAAGGATATCTTGTATCCTTTAGTTTGATGTAGGAGACAGAGTGTGTTGCTATATAGATACACACTCTATTTAAAAGTTAATAAACGATACACAACAGAGTAGAAAGATTGATATAGGTTTATAAGTGCTTTGAGTGTTGGTCTTTGCAGCTTTGGACTTCTGAGATGAAGCAGATACAGAATTCGAGTCCTCATCTGGAAAACAAAGTGTTATAAGTCAGACAGATCTGGCTTGTGTTCTTCATGATGTTTCACAGCGTGAATATGTTCTCGAGATTCAAGTATGCTTCATGTGTTCTTCAGAAGAATCAAGTTGCATGATCCAATTATGCAAAATTTATATTGATCTCATGTCCACGCCCACCGTCTTGTTCTTTTTTTCATGCTACTTCATAAAATCTTTTCCACTCATCGCTTGTTTCTTGGCCGCACTAATCTTTTATCTTGGAGTGTATGTGTTGGGGACGACAGGTTGCATGTATTATGCACCTCGTACCTCATACTTTATGATGATATGTCTACAAAGAAACATTAATTATGTCAGTGCATTAAAATATTCAAATATGACTGTTAGAGATTAAATTGAAAGACAACAAAATATATTAGGAAACAGTGTCACAATATGTCATGGAAGTAGTGTCTCCTTCAAACAGTGTCTATATTGGACACGGTGTCTCTTAGTCACGGTTTTGCATGGTCACAATGTCTCACGGTCACAATGTCTTATGTTCACGGTGTCTCATGGTCATTGTGTCTTGTTCACGATGTCTTGTTCACAATGTCATGTTCATGGTGTCTGGATATCACGGTGTCTTGTTCATGGTGTCAGGATATCAAGGTGTCTGCTTGTTCATGGTGTCTACTTGTTCACAATGTCTAGTTGTTAACGGTGTCTACATGTTCACGGTGTCTACTTCACAGTGTCTGAATGTTCACAGTGTCTGATTCACTTTTCCAGAAAGACATAACCACTGGGGGACTCACGGTGTCTTAGAAATTTTAAGATAACTATATTCAGACTTAAGCAATTATGATCATAGAGTGGATTAGACTTAATCGTTTGTCAAAGATGATATTATAAAAGTAAATCAAGGATAGTATAAAGTAATTAAAATGAATGTAGAGCAATTAAGATCTTGAATGACTCTTCCTAAAGTGTGAGAATACTTTAAACATTAATACACATTATTTGATATAATTTATAGGATTTAACCTGGTTGAATAGGATTTGTGATCATTAAAACATTATTAGTACATGAGGAGTCCAACAATCTCCCTCTTTTTGATGATCACAAATCATGTAGATTTTAAGTATATATTTTATTCAACTATAGATATTGAGATAAATTTCTAACATATAGAGATTTCTACCCCTTTTGGGATTATCAAAAAGATAGAATTAGAGAAGTCATGAAAAGGGAACATTCCATTAAAGAAAATAAGATCCAGTACAAATATAAAGGGATAAAAATGAAAGAAACATCATTCCTATCAGAAAGGATTAAACACTGTCCTTCTTCAACAACTGCTCTTATCTTGCGTTTATCAGCAGTAGTAGAAGAGAAAGCCATAGGAGCTGAAGTGAAGGTAGAAGAAGGGAGTGAGATGGTCAATAGAGAAGGTAAAGGAAGGCCTTCAAAAAATAGATGGAGACATAGTAGGTGTAGTAGAAGACCAAGGAAGGTGTTGATTAAGGATTACATGCCTAATCTGACTCAGTGCTTGACTAACAGACATGGAAGTGGAGGTGAGGGCAGAAGTGAAAGTAGGCAAACTAGGCCTTAGAGGTGGAGCCGCAAGATCAACAATGGTTATACTCTGTACATGAAGGTAGGGATTCAGGAGTTTGATAAAATCCGCAATAATATCTCCACCATACTACATGCCTTTCTCAAAATCATCCTTGTTATCCATAAACTTGTCCAGAAATCAACTAAACTCTATGAGCTTTTGGACTTCAGTCTTGAAATCTTGAGTAATAGGAGGAATCTTCATATTTTCCACAAGATACTTGAAATAATTATTCATGTCAGTTTTGGATAAGATTCTGTTGAAGTATTAATCCACTTTCTTGGAAGTCTCTTTCTGAGCATCATTATCAATTTTAGAATGGATTTGGAATAGATCAGGAACTCTATCACTGTTCTTGATAAATGCAGAGAGAGAATCTTTATTGATGCTACTAAGAATAGTCTGAAGCTCTTCTTTGACCACTGTTCTGGGAAGATCACTATCTAAAGAGGTTTGAGAGGCTTGACCAGAGGACCTAGAAGCATTGACCACGACGGTGAGAGATTTCAATTGATTCATCACTTTCTGAAGCCACCCTGTATACTCATCAGTGAGTTTTTTTAGATTTACAACAAGATCTCTCATATATTTCACAATAAGTTTGTTCCTTTTTGAAACCTTTTTAGCTAAGGAAGATAAATGTGGCTGAATCTCAGAAACAACAGTCTGTGAGGTTTGAGGAACAACAGGTTCTACAGGATGAGAAATAATATCTGATCTTGAATGTATATCTTTCTATATATCTTAAATCATACCTCTTAGGGTCTTCACTTAATTTCTAAGAAGCCTGTTCTCAACTCTTACTTCCTGAATATCATGAAGCATTTTAGGTTTTATTTTCCAAATAACTTTCTCCAATAATAATGCGGCATATTTCTCCCTCAGATGTGTCACAAGAGCAGGTTGGGAATTCAGAACTTTTTCAACACCATACAAGAGGATAACACCAAATTACTTTAGTGCATCTTTAATCACAAAGGATGGTTAGTATGATAAAGGTTTATAAATAGGGATTGATATAGTTTTAGGTTTCATTGCAGGGGCTAAATTAGAGACCTATTTCAACTGGAACAAAGAGGAAAGGTCAAGGCCTTTTGCCAAGATTTTTTGAGAGTCATACACATCATAGAAACTGGGGAACTTATATCGAGTGTCTACAGGACTTGGAACTATTGGGTTTACTTATTTAGTGGATTCCAGATTTGGGGGTTGCTCCCCCTAAATAGTTGCATACTTCTCAAGACTGAGAGGCTTATAATCCTGATCTAATTCCACAAACTCATCTCATAGTTCTTATCCCATTTCCTGTCTATCCAAATGAAAATGCAGCTCCATCCTTTCCTCAGCTGAAGGGATTATCTCAGAGATAGATTGTTCCAATGGGAGTTTCTCAAGGTCAAATCATTGCATAATAGGTAGCTCTTCAACTATAGGTTCTTCCATGGCATTCTTTTCAGTTTTTTTGGAAACAGATTCTGTTTCAGTCTTGGGTTGATCTTCCAGAGTAACAACTTCTATAGGTGCATGGACTTTCTTTTTCACTTACCATTGGAGGGATAAGAGTACTATCTTCCTCAACAGAAATAGTTTCCCTAGGGGGCACAACAACATCTTCTTCTTCTTCATAAGAGTATTCAAAAACCTCATCTGGTTCCAAACTAGGATCATAAATATCTCTTGGTCTTGAGGGATGTTCCACATGATTGAATTTTTCATAAAGTCTATCATTCTCTTCTACCCATGCCTTTTTCCAAGGGTTCCAATTTATCTTCATCCTCTTGATAGTGACTTTTGAAAGGCAGTACTCACACTCCTTTATAACTTCCTCATTAGGTCCAACCATACCTTTGGCATGAAGCATGGATGAGATAAGCTGAGAGTAAAACATGGAGTTTGACTTGGATGTGGCTTTGATCAGTTCACACCTATGGTGTATGATATACCTTCAAAGGTTTATCTTATGCCCATTTTTCATAAGTCGAATCATAAACACATCCTGATATTTCAAAATAGCAAAATCACCTTTTCTGGGGCTAACCAGATTCTGAATAAACTTGAACAAAATCCTTGATTCTCCATCTAGTTCAACTGTAATGGATCTCCTCTTGGTGCCATCTTCAGTTATGGCTTTCAAAGAATCTTCCAGATCAAAGAATTCAGTTGAAGGTGGAGGTCCTATCTGATAATCCTCACAGATGCCTTGAGGTATTCTAAGGCATGAAACCCATAACCTCGAAGAGAATGAGAATCTCTGCCCATTGATCTATCTTCTCATAACATATCCATCTTCAGACTCAAAGGAGAACTGAACATATTGATAAAACTGAGCCACTAACTTAGGGTAGATAGATCTATCTTCCTTCAAAAACCACTCTATCTAGCCTTTTTCTCTTAAAACTTTTAGAACCAGAGACTTACTAGACAAAATCTATTTGGGGAAAACCTCTTTCTTAGGTATAACAACTCGGTTTACCAGATTTGGGTTTAGAGGTCCTTAAGGTGCTAGCTTAGGTGAAATCTTTTTCTTCTTTGTGCTATGTTTCTCAGGAGTCGACAATGAAGGGAGTTTTATCCTGGGCATCCACCGAACGTTTGAGAGATAGAGAAGGGTTTTAGGTGTGAAGAGAGGTTATGAATGAGTGAATAGAAGAAATCTCATGTGAAGGACAAATGATACTTCCTTTATTTTATCATTTAGGAATACCAAACGTCGCAAAAGTTAAAGTGCTAGAAAACAAAAAGGTGATAAGAAGAATTACCATGATAAAATTTTTAATTAAAATATAAAAATCATAAAGAATATTTACAGTGAGTTCATATCGGGTCTTTACATTGAGACAAAGAATAAATGTTACGGTGAGACAGTAAACATGAACTTTACGGTGAGATAGTAAACATCAACTTTACAGTGAGATAGTAAACATCAAATTTACGGTGAGACAATAAACATCAACTTTACAATGAGACAGTAAACATCAACTTTATGGTGAGATAGTAAACATCAACTTTATGGTGAGACAGTAAACATGAACTTTAAGGTGAGAAATTAAATGTTAGAAAACAGTCACGAAGCACTAACTGTGAGACCGTAATCATGAAACAGTAAGATATTTACTTAAGATTTATCACACCTAATTCATGTATGATGTAGTCTATTATTTTATAATTTAAATATTTGGTAAATATTTCAGAAAAATGATACTCAATACTAATGAATTCCAAATTGATATCACCTTTTTGATAATGATCTTTCAAAAAGTGATGTCTTAAATCAATATGCTTTGTCCTAGAATGCGAAACATGATTTTAAGAGATGTTAATTTCACTTGTGTTGTCATAAATTATAGGTACATGCCTGAATTGATATCCATAATCTAGTAATGTATGTTTTATCTACAAAATTTGTGCACAAGAATTTCCAGTAGCTATGTATTCATCTTCTGCAGTAGATAATTCTATAAAATTGTGTTTCTTACTACACCATGATACCAGTGACTTGCCTAAAAGGTGACATGTTCCAAAGGTTCTTTTTCTATCTAACTTATATCCACTGAAGTCAGCATCAGAATAACTCACTAATTCAAATGATTTTCCTTTAGGATAGAATAGTCCTAGATTGGATGTATGCTTGAGGTATTTGAAAATTATCTTTACAACATTTAAATGATATTCCTTATGATTTTCATGAAAAGGAGAACACATACCCACACTAAAAATAATGTCAGGTTGACTAGTACTCAAGTAGAGTAAACTTCCAATCATTATTCTATAAGTGGTTTGATTAATAGATTTTTCATCTTCATCAAGATCCAACTTACAAGTGGTACTCATAGGAGTGTTATTACTTTTAGTTCTATCCAATCCAAAACATTTTAAAAGATATCTAGTATATTTACTTTGAGTTAAAATAATTCCATCATTATTTTGAAAGATTTTAAATCCAAGAAATAATTTTAGTTCACCCATTAAACTCATTTCAAATTCGTTTTCATCATTTTAGAAAAATTAACAAATAAAGATTTTTTTGAAGATTAAAAAATAATGTCATCTACATAGATTTGAACAACTAAAACATCATTAGAAATTTGTTTTTATAAAAAGGTTAGGATCAACTATTCCTTTTGTAAAACCTTTGGAAATAAGAAAAGTACTCAGCCTATCATACTAGGATTTTGGAGCTTGTTTTAAAGCATATAAAGCTTTAGATAATTTAAAATTATGATTCGGAAAAAGAGGGTTTGTAAATCTATGGGGTTGTTAAAAAAACATCCTCAACAATGTACCCATTTAAGAATAAACTCTTAACATCCATTTGATATAGTTTGAAATTCAGATGTGCGACATAAGTAAGTAGGATTCTGATGGCTTCGAGTCTAGATACTGGTGCAAAAGTCTCCTAATAGTGAATTCCTTCTTCTTGACTACACCCTTATGCGACCAATATATCCTTGTTTCTAACTATATTACCAGCCTCATCTACCTTATTTATAAACACCCATTTAGTGCCTATGGTAAATGTGTCCTTATGTCTTTCAAAAAGTTTCTAAACTTTGTTCCTTTCAAACTGATTAAGTTATTCTTGCATTACCATCACCAAAAATTCATCATTGATAACATCATTAATGTTTTTAGGTTCAATTTGTGACAACAAGACTTGATGTTCAACCTGATTTCTAAGATAAGCTCTAGTTTGTGTTCCTTTTTCTAGGTCTCCTACAACAACATCTAAAGGATGGTTCTTAAGAGTTCTAACAACTCTAGTAAAGGAGGGACTAGTGATTTCAGGTTCATTAGTAGGTCCAGGTTCATTGTGACTTGATTCTAGGGAATTTCCATAACTGGAAGTTTTCATATATTCTTTCATAGAAGTGTTTGAAGATTTTGAATTGATGTTTAGATTTGATACATCATCCTCCAGGTTTTCTAGAGAGGTTTTAGGCTCATGTGGATCTGTTTTATCAAATTTTACATGGATAGATTCTTCCACACATTTAGTTCTTTTATTGAATACTCTATATTTACTAGACAAGGAATATCCTAAAAAGATACCTTCATCACTTTTGGATGTAAATTTTTCAATATTTTCCTTAGTATTAATAATATAGACTTTACAGCTAAAAACTTTGATGTAGTTAACCTTGGGTTTTCGATTGTTCCATAACTCATAAGGAGTCGTTTTAAGAATAGGTCTGATCATCACTCTATTGATTATGTAGCATGCTGTATTGATAACTTTAGCCCAAAAATAAATAGGATGGTTATATTCACTAAGCATTGTTCTAGCAATCTCTTGCATGGTTTTATTTCTTCTTTCTATAAATCCATTTTTTTGAGGTGTTCTAGGGGAAGAGAAATTGTGACTATAACCATTTTGTGAGAAAAAGGATTAAAAATCTTGATTTTAAAACTCACTTCCATGATCACTTCTTAATGATTTAATTCTAAGTCCACTAAGATTTTCTACAGACTTGGAATATTTAATAAAATAAGAGCAGGCTTCACTTTTGTGAGCCTTAAAAAAAGTCCAAGTATATATAGAAATGTCATTTACAAGAACATAAAAATAGTGCTTCCCATTTAAACTAGAAACTCTATATAGTCCAAAAAAATCAATGTGAACTAGTTCAAGAGGTTGAGAAGTTGGCACTTCTTTCTTTGGTTTAAAGGAAACTTTGTGTTGTTTTCCCTTTTTACATGGATTACACACTTTTTCATTTGGAAACTCAAGTTTGGGTATGTCTTTAACTAAGATTTTTCTAGTTAGCTTTCTAAGGGAGTGAACATTACAGTGTCCTAGTCTCTTATGCTAGAGACAAGACTCTTTATGAAATACACTTAAACGTGAAGCATATTTTGAGAAGATAAGGAATCTAAGTTAACAGAGTAAAAATTTTCATTTCTTAAAGTAGAAAACACTAATTCATCTTTAGAATTAAATACATCGAAAGTATCATTTTCAAATCTCACATAAAATCCATCATCACATAACTATGAGATGCTGAGCATATTGTATTTTAATCCATCAAAAAACAGTACTTTAGAAATTAAAACTGAGTTAGAGTTACCGATTTTTCCAAGGCCAATAATCTTTCCTTTGGAATTGTCACCAAATGTGACATGTCATCCATCTATTTTTATTAGATTCTTGAAGCATGAGTAGTCTCTTATCACGTGACTTTAACATCCACTATCCAAGTACCATAGAATTTTACCGGAACTCTTTAAGCAGCTTTCCTAAAAAACGATCAAGTAAAAATATATTTTGGTACCCATACTTGTTTGGGTCTAGTAATATTAGTAATAAGAGCTTTGGGAACCCATATTTTCCTCATTGGTTTTCTATAAGCATTGAGTAAATTATTTGAAAAAATAAACTCTATTCGGTCCACAAAAACTTGAAACAATAGAATATGTATCATGAATTGAATTAGTTGAATTGTGTCTAGAACTAGAAGTAAAACTATATGTCCTAGATTTAGAAATAAACTTTGTTCTACCAAGATTTATTTTTTCATGTTGATAACCAATGCCAGTGTTGTATTTAGGGGCAACTTGTTTTCCCAGCATTTGAGTAAGGGTATTCTTCCCATTGGTAAACTTTTCAAGGTCATTATTTAATTTCTCATTAGACATTTTTAATTCATTGTTTTCTTTAAGCAGTTGAGAATTTTTCTCTTTTTCAATTGTGAGTTCAGATTTAACAGTCACAACGAGAGCATGCTGTTTCTTTAATGATTTATATTTGTCTTTTAGTTTATTGCATGTTTCTTCAAGCATGTTATAGTATTCAAACATCTATTCATTAGTCATGTTCTCAGAGTCACTCCCATATCCATAATAGTATGAATCATGTACAGAAGAATCCAGTGTTACCTCAGATGTGTTTCTCATAAAACACATATTGGATTTATTTGACTGTTCATCATGTGATGTTTCTAAGTTGCTTGAACTGTCCTCAGAGGAACTCAAAGTTTCTTTCATGTCCTTTTTATACTTCCTATCCTTATCCTCATATTTATTTTTGTACTTGAGCTTTGGAAAGTCTGCCATGATATGTCCTTTGCACTTACATTCATAGCAGGAAATTTCATCATCCTTGTCACTTCTTTTCTAGTCCTTCTTCCAATTTCCTTTTTGGTCATATTTTCCCTTGAAGTTAGGCTTTCAGAAAAAGTTCTTTTTCTTATAAAATATTTTAAATCTTCTGGATAATTGATCCATATCCTCATCACTTTCAGGTGATGATTGTTCACTAGTGGAGCTTTCTATAGAAGCTTCCAGTTTCCCTATGTATTTGTGTTTAGTGGTGGTGGTATTGAATGCAAAAGCTTTCCTCTTTGGTTAATCCTCCTCCTCCTTGTTGACTTTAAACTCTTCTTCATACATAATCAGTTTCCCAATGAGTTATTTTATGGGTAGCCTACTAATGTCGCATGATTCTCAAATAGAGACAGAGGTTCCCCTCCACCTGTCAGGTAGATATCTACGTATTCTCATGATTTGTTCCTTGGAAGTGACTTCTCTTCCAAGAAAGATCATTGTGTTGACAATCTCATTGAACCTAAGATATATGTCAGAAATAGTCTTATCAGGTTTCATTTTAAAATTATCATATTTGATAATATAAGTATTAAGTCTCATTTCTTTAACACTAGATGTTCCTTCATGTGAGACAAACAAGGTATCCCAAATTTCATGGGCAGTTTTACAAGCAGCAATTATATTGAATTCCTCATCCCCTAAGGAGCAGTATAAAGCATTCATAGCTTTGCAATTGTTATTGTAGGCAGTTTTGGTAGGTTCATCCCATGTGATTCTATCAATAGTATAAATATTATATTCATCTATAATGGATGACCAAATTTAAAATCTCATACTCTCTAAATGCATTTTTTATTTTAATTTTCCATTGATCATAGTTGATTCCATTAAAGAATGGTGGTCTGTTGGTTGCAACACCTTCCAATCTATTATCTATAATAACAAAATAGGTTTAAAGAGTTAGAAATTTAGAATTAACAGAAATTTACAGATCTTTAAGGTTCAACTAAAATCACAGCTATTAAATATAAAATTGAATAATGTTATTTAAAAATCACACAATAAAAAATAATAAAAAACAAACCAATATTTATTATATTCATTATAGTTGTTAAAAAAATGTCAGAAAAACATAAAAAAGTTATGTGACATCAAATGAAATAGTTAAAATAAAATAAAATTGTAAAATATTATATAAATCCAATTGTTACAAAAAAATTGAATAGCAATCACAAAATAATACAAAAAACAAAACAAAAAAACTTTTTATCTTATTCATTTGTAGTTAACAATGTTAAAATAATATTTAAAATATTTATGAAACATAAAATGATATAGATAGAATAAAACAAAGATTAATTAAAATTTTTATAAATCTAATAGTTATATATAAAGTTTAATAATTGAAAAATGATACAATTAAAACAAAACGAATCTAGAGAAATAATTTATCATATTTTTTTAAAACACAAGTTTTAAGTAAAAAAAATTAAAACTAATGTATCTAACATTTTATGAAATTTACAAAGGAAAATAATAAATAGATATATGTTACCTATAATATTAGGAAATTAATAAATAAATAATTTAAGATATTATTTTATTATTATCTGTCCATATGGTAGAAACTAAGTCTATGACATGCTCATAAAAATTCAATAATAATATTTCCATGAAATCTAGGATCTCACATAAATCGTCATCATCATCAAGTTTACCATCACAAAAATATGATTTTTTTCCTTGAAAAATGATAGACCACTACACATTTATTGGATCAAGAACATAAAAAATTTATTTCTCATGTGTTTCAATGATAAAATGATCAACTATGTATTCCTATATATTCAGATTGACATGTGTAATACTGAATTCACCATGTTTGAAATTTTTGTTAACGACAACCTATTTATTGTTAAGCAATCAAACTTAAAATTTTATGTAATTAATATCTCACATTTCATCAATAACTTCATAATATTCACTTGATGCAGTGATTGGTTTTTTTCTTTTGTACTTGAAAAATTAATTGCTTATGTGAACTCTAATACACTACTATTATGAACTAGACTACCATTATCCTAATCCTTTGGATAAAATGTATAGCCATTAATTTCATATTCAGAACATGTTATGAAATTTAAACTTAGTCCACCCAATAACCATATCAATGTTTCTAATGAATATTATCTACCATGATCTCTCTCTTTAAACCTTGGAGAAAATGTTTTGTTATGATCATTCAATATCCACATATCTTTCTTCTTTACATAATATTGTTTTAAAACATTAATATGAAATGTTATATATGGTTGAGCATCATACATTCTATTTAAGATATATAAATATACCTACCTTATTTTTTCACCTGTTAATAATTTTAATTTCAATCAATGGATCAACTTTCCACTAAAAAAACTCATTTATGGTAATATTTAGGAAAACTGATGCGTTCCACTATAGACTAGTAGTTTTTACAAAACTCTGAAACTTCCTCAGAAATTTAATTCTCAATAATGGAGGTTTATGGTTGATACATATTCTTACAACATCCATTCAATATATTTATAAAACTTTTAAAATGATACATCCGATATATATATATATATAGGCCCATAAATCTTTATTTGTCACACCAAATGAACAATTAAATGCATGTTGATATCATTAAAAGATGGTGGAAAGTATATTTATAGTTAACAAAGTATAGAAGTTTCATAATTCTATAATTTGTTAAAATAATTCAGATCAATCACTTTATTATAACGGGAATTAAAAAATTATTACACCTTTAGGACAATCATTCTAACATGGATGAGTAGTATTCAATGCAATGAAACTAGTAGGACCTATTGCATCATAAAATGAAAATAGTTATATTTTATTCCTTCTAACTTCAAATATTTTTGTTCCATTGATTTTTTTACAGTTAAAGAATATCCTTATGACACTTTGATACCATAATGGCACTAAAAAAACTATTTTTCTACCTCATTGATAATGTATGATAAGATAGAGGCTCGTATGTTTATTTTCTATTAGGAGTGAGATCTAACTCCAAATGTATTCCCATTGAAAATAAGACTAATCTTACATTAAACCCATATTTAGAATCACCTTTTAAATCTAAATTATACCAATAAAACTATCATACACATTCTTTTCAATATAATTAATATCAATTTTATGTTTGAACTCATTATATCTCCAATATATAAGTTAAAAAAAACATTGACCATTTTTTCCAAATTTTTCTATAATTACCAGATTTTTTGCCTTTCCGAAGATTATATAAAATTTTTCAGCCCTATGAAAATATTGATTGATTGGAAAATATTTTAGAATAATATAAAATTCCCATGAGATTTTGGAAACCTATTTTAATATTTGATAAGAGATATCCATAGAAAAAAACCTTCGATGAACCATGTATACTATTTTTTCTCTTATGTTGTAGTTGATAATTTGAAGTTCATTCTTCAAAAATTGGACAGAGATTTATGCCTATTAACACTATATATAGAAAAATTTCCATATGTTGGTACGTAATTTATAGTAAACATAATCATTACATGTATATGAAAATATCTCATTTTATAGGAATTATACACACTGATACATTCCTCTCATAACATTTTTAATTCATCAATTAATGGTGATAAGAAAAAACCAATATTTTTTCCATGTTATTTTTTTATATAAATATAACATCCGATGACCCACACTCCTAGATCCTATGCTAAAATCCATAAATTTACATTCCCAACTATGATTCTGATAATTCTGACCCATTTTTTCCAACAAAACCTTACAACATAAAAAGGAAAACATGGACCACTTATATTATGGAGAATATTTTAAGCTTAGAGTTTTAGGTATTTAGGATAGCTCTTATATAAACAATACCCAAGTCATAAAATGAACATCTCTCCCATTTAATCTAGCTTTTATTATTTCACATTAGGTCATAAACATTATCCTTTTAAAATCATTTATAGGCATAAAATGTTCAACCTAAATTGTTGGTCAGAGTAGATTACTCAAGAGGGGAGGGTTGAATTGAGTAGATATAAAAATTTCTATAAAAAATATTCTTAAAAATACTTCCCTTAAAGTTAAATACAACCCAGTTAATCAAAGTAATATGGTTATAAATTTTTAACTATTTAAATAACTTCTTAGAAGATTGATTATTTCTTAATAAACTTAATGGTTATTAATATTACTTTTGAAACTATTTTACTAAGAAAAAGCACTTATAAATTCTTTCCAAGATTAACTATCAAAGGGAATTTAGGGATTTCTGAGTTATATAGAAAAGGAGTAAAATAGAGAAATCTAAATTAAGCAGCACAACAGATATGAAATAAGTGGTTCAGTCTCAAGCCGAGACCTAATCCACTCCACTTGGTGATCAACTTCCACCAAGAATTTTATATAAATAAACTTTTATCCACATACTGGATTGGGGTTAAACAATAGTACACAGGACTGTATAGGCCACAGAGGAACCTCTTCCACAGTTCTTTATGGGTACAGATTACCAGGCCACACAAGGACCTCTTCCACACTTATCAGTTGGTAAACACAAGAATAAAAAAGGTTTGAGTAAGGATATCTTGTATCCTTCGGTTTGATGCCGGAGATAGAGTGTGTTTTTATACAGATACACACTTTGCTCGAAAGTTAATAAATTATACAAAACAGAGAAGAAAGATTGAGATAGGTTTAGAAGTGCTCTGAGTGTTGGTATTTGCAGCTGTGGACTTCTTAGATGAAGAAGATACCGAATTTGAGACCTCGTTTGGAAAATAGAGTGTCATAAGTCAGAAAGATCTGGCTTATGTTCTTCGTGATGTTTCACAATGCAATGATGTTCTTGGGATTCAAGTATACTTCATGTGTTCTTCAGCATAATCGAGTTGCATGATCCAATTCTCCAAAATGTATATTGTTCTAATGTTCACGCCCACTAGCTTGTTATTTTTGTAGTGCTACTTCATACAAGCTTTTCCACCCGTCACTTGTTTCATGTCCGCACTATTCTTTTATCTTGGAGTGTATGTGTTGGGGCTGACAGGTTGCAAGTATTCTACACCTCATACCTCATATTTTCTGATTATATTTCTACGAAGAAGCATTAATTATTTCAGTGCATTAAAATATTTAAATATGATTGTTAGAGATTAAATTTAAAGACAACAAAATATATTAGGAAACAGTATCACAATATTTCCTGGAAATGGTGTCTTCTTCACACGGTGTCTAGATTGGTCATGGTGTCTCATAGTCACGGTGTCTCACGGTCACGATGTCTCGCGGTCACAGTGTCTTATGGTCACGATGTCTCATGGTCATAGTGTCTTGTTCAAGGTGTCTTGTTCACAGTGTCTGGATATCATGGTGTCTTATTCACGGTGTATAGATATCATGGTGTCTGCTTTTCCACGATGTCTACGTGTTCTCAGTGTCTACTTGTTCACGGTGTCTACTTGTTCATGGTGTCCACTTGTTCACAGTGTCTACTTCACGGTGTATGAATGTTCACAGTGTCTGCTTCACATTTCCAAAAAGACATAACCACTGGCAGACTTACGGTGTCTTAGACTTTTCAAGATAACTATATTAATACTTAAGCAATGATGATCATAGAATGTATTAGACTTAATCATTTGTCAAATAATATATTATAAAATTAAATCAAGGATAGTGTAAAGTAATTAAACTGAATATAGAGAAATTAAGATCTTGAATGGCTCTTCTTAAAGCATGATAATACTTTAAACATTAATACACATGATTTGATATAATTTACATGATTTAACCAGGTTGAATAAGATTTGTGATCATTAAAACATGATTAGTACATGAGGAGTCCAACAAAAACATAAAAAGTGTGAACTGAAATTTTCATTAAGGGTTAACATAATCCTTAAAAATTTAATATAATCAATGAGAATAGGAGTGCATAAGGGTGTGGCAACATAATCAGAGTTCCTGATAAAATCATAAATTAACTCATACCCATCAATACATGGATCATTAAATATACAAAAATGGAAAAGTAAAGATTCATTAGAATCAATAATCATAAGACATGTGATATCAATCTCGATCATGAGAAACATTATAAATCCATAACAAGTATAAAGAAAACATTTATGTAACTTGGGACATCAAATTTCAAAGTACAATTATGCATTCATAACACATAAAAGATTTAATTTCATCATAAAATCATAGGAACAACCAATATCCCTTTCATAAATTTATTAAACCATGGAAAAGAAATAGATTCTGTAACAGTCTCATTGAAATATGATTAACCCTTGGAAAAGAAACAGGTTTCGTAACAATCTCTTTGAAACAATATTAATCTATCCAGAGAAGAATCAGGATGATATCAATATAAAATATTCCTAGTGAAGGATATGTGACAACAAGTTTTGTTCAAGATGATGAATAGACATACTAAAATATAATTAAAAACATTCTTCATAAAAATATCATTTTCATTTTATAAAACACTTTTTAAAACATTAAACATTTTTAAAATCATTTTCTTTGAAAACCATTTTTTTTAAAATTAATTAAAAATATCCTTATAAACTTATAAAGTAATATTAAAATAAATGATAGTGGTAAATATATACATTCTTTACAAGATAAAAATAACATTCCATTTTCACTATAAAAAGGTTAGAAAGTACTTTGTTCAGAAAGTGATAAGAGGGATCCTTTCACATTTTGGTAAAATACAAATGAGAATTGTTTTGAAAATTAATTAATATTAATATTAATTTTTTTTAAATTACTTTAATAAATCATTTTTAAGAGGTTAAAAACAATTTTTGAAAACATTTTTTTAGAAAACATGGTTTTAGAAGAAAATAGATTTCTGACTATAGATTGAAATAAAGTCAGGTTTTCTTAATTTTTTCTAAAATGATTTATGTACCAAAGAGTGTAAAAATGGTACTATTAATTAAAAAATTTATCAATAAAAAAATTAAAATACATTTCATGATAATTATAATATTTTAACATGATAGAATTAATCATATTCAATCCTAATAATTTATGAGATTGTAACAAAATACTCTTTCCACTTTGGTAACTTTGAATCATAATCCTCATGAAAGAATAAAAATAAGGGAAAATTATAATATCATGAAAATTATTATATCCATGATATAACATGTCAATGGGGTAGTATATACACCGAATAAAATAATATAGGTTCATAATAAGATATAAGTCTCAAATAAGTTAAATTATGACAACAAACTATTACTAGTTTGGTAACTCTGAAACCATAAAAATGAAGAATAAGATATCATAAAATTGATATGTAAATCAAGATAAATATAAGTATAAGAATTATATAATACATTAATGGGTATTTTATATTCCATACAATAAAAATAAGTGGTGAATATGTCATATATCTCGTAGAAATAAAAGTGAGATGAGAAAAACCCTTACCTTAAGTCCGATTTGTCATCCCTGTTCTTTATCTTCCTGAATAAAATTTTGTTAATTATTTAATTTATTGAGAAAAGTTTAAAAGTTTATTATTACTTTTATTTCAATTATTATAATGTTTTATACAGTTACTTAATAAATTAAATTTACATCAGATGCTTTTTCCAAATTCAACTTATGTTCTAAAAAGACATTGGTTGGTTAACTATAGTCAAAGAGGTCATTATTTAAAAATCTAAATAATAATAATCATGAAATAATTATAATATTATTTTTTAATTATTATTATATATATCATTATTATTGTTGTGTTTATGAAAATAATAATAATCACATCGGTATGAGGAGGCGGAAGTCTACACGTCCCCAAACGACTTTATTACTTTTTTAGTGTGTAAAAAGGTAAGAAAGAAAGTGATATATTTTATTTATAGAAACATAATTATTTAATGAATATAATATATGTTTAATTTATATCAAATATTTTTATTAAACCCATAGTTAATATATTCCATGTAAAGTGTGAACGAATCACATCGCTTTGAGGAGGCAGTAGTCCACACGTCCACAAACGATATTAGCAAATTATGACAAAATGGAATGAATGAATGTATGTGTTATATAATATTTAAATGAGAGTGAAGAAATAATAAAGATCATAAATATCATGTAAAATAGTATTTAAATAATTATTACTAACCTTTATAGGTGGTAATGGAAGAACGAACAACATCAGTTTGTGAGGCGGTAGTCTGCCATACGCACAAATGATGACTGCGTATCCCATTTGAGGGAACTTTATAAATTTTAAGGTTATAACCTTAACATAAAAATATATTAGTATATTTAATATAATAATGTAATTATATAATCATGATATAAAAATAAATGAAGAGTATTGATAAATAAAGAAAACAAAAGTTCTCTTTGATGAACATTACCTCTTCTTCGAGTAACTACATTTGGTTTGCACTGAAGGACTTCTTTGGATGAAATTATGCCTAATGTAAGGATTATAGTATTAGGGGATTGAATTTGGGAATATATTGATATATTTTTTCTTATACAAATGTCTTGATAGGTTTGATTAGAGGAGGATCAGAGGTGTCCTTTTATAAGCGGGGGAGAGGACACACTTGGAATTTTTGAAAATAAGTTAGGTGAACCCAAGTTTTTACCTAAAAAATAGGCTTATATAACACAAAATATTAGATCCTATATGTTTAATTGTATAAATATGGCCATAAAATTCACTTTTTACAAGTTTTGTGTCATTTTTACACCTTATATTCTAAGTTTATCTACTAAGTAAACATGTTTTTTTCTTAATCGTTGTGATCAATTTTAATTGTTTTCACTAATATTTTTGGTTAAAAAAATTTGACCTTAATAGAAATAATAAACTATGATAATTAAATATATGGAATCAATTTTTAAAAATTAAATTCACATAAGTGGTAGAAATTAATTTAAAATTAATCTCACAGATGGGACAAGAAAGCGGGTTTTTAAAGTGGAAATGTTCGAAAGTTTGAAAATTTTTTGTATCAAATTTCAATTTGAAATTGATTCAAATGAACTAAATTGGATTAATAGATATATATTTTAACTATTTTTACTTTAAAACCAATTAAAAATATAATTTAACATTAAAAATTATTTATATTAAAAATAAGTTTTCCATTAAAATTTAGTATTTTCACTATTCATCAAAATCTGAAACTTCTCAGAAAAATACCAAAAAATAACCCGAAGATATTTTTTAAATTATATTTAAAAAATTAAGTTTATTTTATCATGTAAAATTTATAAAATTGTTAATATTTATTTTTAAAATAATTGTTCCATTAAAAGGTGGAAAAAACTGTCTTTAGAAAAATATATATTTTCATGCATAAAATTTTATTTATTCTTATTTTTTATATAAATATTATTGAATTAATTTAAATTTTTTATTGAGTATATAATATATTAACTTCATTAATATCATTCACTAATATTAATTAATTTAATTTATTAAGGTAAAATTCCCTTGAGAATATAAAAATAGTTTTTTTAGAAAACATTTCCTTTATATTCAATTAGTTTTTATTTTAATTTATAATTAATTGGTAACCAATGAATTAATTTTATAAACATGTGTAAACCATATTTTTATAATATATTTAATCTTATTCATTACCACCATTCTAATGTCTAGGTGATAACTATCATGTTAAATACTAATATTAATAGTATATAATTATCTAGCAAGACTCGACCTTGTGTGTAACAAAAGTTACCAAAGAAACTCAATGTTACATTCAATATAAGATAAAATTGGTGTTTCATATAACAAAATATAAACTATTCATTTCATGTAATGCAAGAAAACAAAATAAGTTTAAATTAATTTGAAAGAAGATATTTCATAAAATCTCAGGATGTTGCATCCTACCCACCTTAAAATGAATTTCTACCTCAAAATTCATCTTGGTTTTCAACGGATTAATATTATTATAATTACTTTATTGAAACAAAAATAGTAAAAATGAAATAAATAAAACATCACTTTAAAAGGGAAAGTGGGAAACATAAATGTCACCCAAAGTTACGTATAACTGGGACTCCACATATGAAGAACATTTGTGGGAAATTAAAAGATGGATTTGGAAGGGAAAATTAATACCCACAGACTAATAGAGAGTGATAGAGAATGTTTTTAAGAGGAATTAAATGACAATAAATCCCCAAGAAAAATATGTGTGTAAAAGATCATTTATATCATCATAAAAATGCTAATATGACAAAATTTTATTTCAAGATCCTTTTCTTAAAGTTGAAGGATTCGTTCACCATCTAGACTGAGAGAATATGGAAGTATACTTACTTGATGAGTAGAATTTCATAATTTAATAAAATTTCACCATAATATCATAATTCTATCCAAATTATGAGTATTCAAGATTAATTTTTAATTTCTTATGTATTAAAATTAACTTTCAAAGACCATATTACCATAAAATGGATAGTCAAGCTATTCCACCTGTATTTAGACATTAACCAAAACCAATATGGTTAGAACATGGTAAGATAATTAAAAAAATGAGTAAAACTATATATGATACAACAATATTTTAAACTAATACCCAAAGTTAAGACCAAATCATTACATAAATTACTATCCATAAAATTATTCAAACATAGACTAACTAAGTTCGAAACCCAAATATTAGCAGGGTTTGACTTTATATTATTCCTAGATGAATAAGTAGTTATTTCTAAAATAAAATACCATATGTTTTTGAAATAAAAATTAATCTTCACTTGTAAAAATTTTATACTAACTAGGACATCATGTAGGCCAGTGGTGGGCATCAAACCTTTATCATTCTTCAGTCATGGGCTCAAGCCCCATCGCCTAGTCAGATGCGATGGGTTTCCACCCAACATATAGGTTGTCCCACCTTTTTTAATACTAAAAAATAATTCCTCCCAATAAACAATTAATGTTGATCTTAGGGGTTACAAATACCTTAACCAACCATAAAAAATTTCAGTATTAACCTCAAAATTTTTATAACTTAAAACCCTCAAATGAGTTTTATAGGAATTTTAACTGACGACCATCCTTATTATTATAGACCTATGATGGTATCCATAACTCGTATTATAAAAATCATTAAAAAAATATTAATATACAAAGTTATATAAATCGACCATTGATACCAACTATAATAGCCCAATACTCAAAATCCTTGGTATTATGCTAAAATCCATAACTTTATATTCTAAGCTATGATGCCGATAATTGTGACCCAAATTTTTTTTATATAAAAACCTTAAAACACCAAAATAAAAACATGGATCACTCAAATTTTGAGGAACTTGTTGGTTTAGAGTTTTATAGAATTAGGATAACTCCTATATAAAAAATACCCAAGTTTTCAAATGAGAATATATCCCATTTAACCCAACTTTTCTAATTTCACAATAGGTTATCAACATTAACCTTATAAAATACTTTATAGACATAAATAATTCAACCTAATTTTTTATAACCGGGGTAAAAGGAACATAAAAAGGGTGAGATCAAATGCTCAATAAGGGTAAACATAAGAATTAACAATTTCATATCATCCATGAGAATAAGAGTACATGAGGGTATGATGACATAATCATAGTGCATGAGAGAATCCTAAAAGAACTCATACCCATAAATATATGGATAATCAAATATAAAAACATGGCAATGTCAAGAGTCATCAGAATAAATAATCACGATCTATGTGATATTAATGTTTATCATGAAAAACATTTTCAACACATAACAAGAATAAAAAAAATATTTACCTAACTTGGGACTTAATTTACACTTTAGTCTTACAATAACTCTTAAAAAACGTAATAAACATATAGTAGAATTATATAACCATTGAATTGTAGGGATAACAATGAACGAACCATCCCCAGTTTATCACAGAACCACCCATCATTGTTTTATCACAAAACCACCCATCATTGGTTTATAACGTAACCACTCATCAAATTTTCAAGTACCATTACATAATCATAACACATAAAATATTTAATTTCATCATAAAATCATAGGAAAAACCATGATCCGTTTTATAACATGATTAACTAGTGGAAAAGATATGGGTTCTATAACAATCTCTTTGAAACATGATTACTCCATGGAAAATAAATGGGTTCCATAATAATATCTTTAAAACAATCTTAATCCATCCAAAGAAGAATGAGGATGGTATCAATAAAAAATATCTCTAGGGGAAGGTAAGTAACTAAAACCGTTTTTATATTTGATTAATGGTAACATTAAAAGATCATTAAAAACATTCTTGAGGAAAATATCATTTTCATTTTTAAAAATACTTTTTAAATCATAAAACATTTTTAAAATACTTTTATTTGATTTTAAAAAAAATTATTCAAAAATAGCCTCATAAAATTTCAAAGGAAGATTCAAATTAATGATGGTGGTAAATCTGTAAATTCTATACAAGATAAAAAGAACATTACTTTTTCACTTTAAAAAGGTTAAAAACTGCCCTTTTTAAAAAACAACAAGAAGGATCCTTTCACATTTAGGTAAAATCTAAATGGGAATTGTTTTGATAATGTTATAAGGTTCATTTGATTTTTTTTTAAAAAATTACTCTAATAAATAATTTTAAGAGGTAAAAAATTATTTTTGAAAACATTTTTTTAGAAAACATGGTTCGGAAGAAAACAGGTTTCCAATTGAATAGAGAAATGAAGTTATATTTTCTTAATTTTTTTTCTAAAATGATTTAAGTTCCAAAAAGTGGAAAAATATTACTTTTACTTAAAAATTTCATTAATAACTAGAGGAGAAAATATTTCATGAGAATTATAATATTTCAACATTAGATAATTAATCATACACAATCCTAATAATCAATGAGATTATAACAAAAGACTCTTACCACTTTGATAACTTTGAATCATAATCCATATTAAAGAATAAAATTAGGTGAAAATTATAATATCATGAAAATAAATATATAGATGATATAACATGTAAATGAGAAATTTTATACACCTTATAAAATAATATAGGTGTATAAAAATACATAAGTCGAAAATAAGACAAATTATGATTGAAATCCATTACCACTTTGGTAACTATGAAAGCGTATACCCCAAGAATGATAGATCCTAAAATGGATATTAAAATTACAATGAATATAAGTTTAAGAATAATAAAATACATTAGTTGTCAATATATACACTACAAAAGAAAAATAATTTGTGAATATGTCATATATCTCATAGAAATAAATGTGAGATGAGAAACATCCTTACCTTGAGTCTGTTTTTTCATTCTTGTTCTTTATTTTCCTGAATAATAAACTTATGTTAATTATTTACATGTGTGGAAACATTTTCAAAGTTTATTATTACTGTTATTTGAATAATTTTAATTTTTTATATAATTAATTAATCAATTAAGTTTACATCAGATGCCTTGACCATATTTTTCTTATGTAGCAAAAAGACTTTGGTTGGTTAACTATGGTTATACCGGCCATTATTTAAAAATACCATGAATAATAATTATCAAATTAATTATTTAATTATAATTATATGTATCATTATAATTTTTATAGTAATTAGAAAAAAATAATAATCACATATCTTTGATGAGTCGATAGTCCGTACGTCAACAAACGACGTTATCAATTTTCAAGTGTGTGAAATGGTAAGAAATAAAGTGATATATTATATTTTAATAAAAATAATTATTTCATGAATATAATATATATTTTATTTATATAAAATATATTTATTAAACTCATCCCTAATACATTCCATGTAAATTATGAATGAATCACACAACTTTGAGGTGGCGATAGTCCACAAATCCATAGATGATGTTATCGTATTCCCACAAAATGGAATACATGAACGTATATTTTATATAATAATTAAAAGAGAATAAATACATCAAAAATATCATACATATCATATAAAAATAGTATTTACATCATTATTACCAACCTTGTTAGGTGGTAATGGAAGAACTAACGACATCGATTCGCGAGGCTGTAGTCCGCCGTATACACAAACGATGATTGTATATCTCATTTGGTGGAATTTTGTGAATTTTTTTGTCATACAAAAAACATAAAAAATATTATTATATTTAATATACTGATTTTATTATATAATAATTATATAAAAATATATTAAGGGGTTTGATAAATAAAGAAAAAAAAGTGCTCGTTGATGGGCGTTATCTCTTCTTCGGGTAACTCCTTTTGGTTTTCACCAAAGAACTTATTTGGATGGATTTATGCCCAATTTAAGGATTAAATGGTTATGTTATGGAATTAGGTAAGATATTTAGATAGGTATTGGGAAATACAAAGTGGTTTAGAGGTGTAAAGAGAGGAGGAGAGGTTGTGGCCTTTTTTAAGTGTGGGAAAAGACTCAGTCAGAATTTTTGAAAAGAAGTTAGTTGAACCCACATTTTAATGTAAAAATAGTATTAAATAACACAAAAATTATATAATATAAGTTTAATGGTATAAATATTTCCATAAAATGAAATTTTTAAATGTTTTGGGTCATTTGTACACCATATATTCTAAGTTTTACCACTAAGTAAACTCGTTTTTCTCTTAATCACTGTAATTAATTTTAATTGATTTCAGGAATATTTTTGGTCAAAAACCAATTTAACCTTTCTATATTTCATAAATTATACTTATTAAATATATTTAATAAATTTTTCCAAATTATTTTCACATAAGTGGCAGAAATTAATCTAAAATTTATCCCGCAGATGAGATAAGAAAGCATGTTTTTAAAGTGAAAATGTTCAAAAGTTTGAAATGTTTTTGTATCTAATTTCAATGTGAAATTGATGAAAATAACCCAAATTATATTAATAGATAAATAATTTAACTATTTTTATGTTTAAATAAATTCAAAATACAATTAAAAATTAAAAATTATTTAGATGTAAAATCAGTTTTCAATTAAAATCCAGAACTTTTCATTATTCATCAAAAAATGAAACTTTTCAGAAAAATACAAAAAATACACCATAAGATAATTTCTGAAATTAATATTTCATAAATTATATTCAATATTTCAAATAAAATTTATAAAAGTTTCAAAATTTAGTTTAAAACAAGGTCTCCACTAAAAGGTGAAAAACCAATTTTAGAAAAATAATGATTTTTATGCATAAAATTTAATTTGTTCTTATTTTATGCATATATAACTCATTAGATGAATTGTTTTATTGAATATATAAAATATAAATTTCATTAATATTGTTCACTAATACTAATTAATTTAATTTATTAATATAAAACCCCTTTGGGGTGATAAACATTGTTTTTTTATAAAAACTTTTCCTTTATATTAAATTAGTTTTTATTTTCATTTATAATTAATTTGTAACCAAGGATTTCATTTTATAAAAATGTTTAAAACATATTTTCATAATTTATTTAATCTTATTCATTATCAATATTCCAATGGCTAGGTTATAACTATAATGTTAAATAATAATATTAATAGTATATTGTTTTCTAGTAAGACTCGATCTTGCGGGTTACAAAAATTATTAAAGAAACCTAATGTTATGTGCAAATCAATATAAACTTGGTTTTGTGTATAATAAAATATAAAAAATGAATTTTGTGTAATTAAAGGTACCAAATAATTTCAAATTAATTTGAAATAATATATTTCATAAAATCTGTGGATTTTAAAAGAAATCATTAAACTAAACGTGATATATGTTTTCTCTATAAAAAATTTAGGAGATAAGTTATAAATTACCAATAAAATTATCTATGAAATATATTTGTCACTGTGTCTCCTATATATATTCATTCTATATGTTCTAAATCTAAGTTTGGGATTTCTAATTTCAGTTTTGAATGTATGAAACTAATGATCAATTTTACTCCACTACGGATAATCAGTTGGATGATGTAATTTTTCATCAGATATTAACTCATCTACATTCCATCTTCAAATTTTTACATCATTTGAATTTTCAAATAAAAACTTTAAATAATTAATTATAGTAAGATACTAAATTTCCTTAGTTGGAGTCTTGGTAATTTCTAAATTAACCTATGATTGTTCTTGCAAATTATACTATGATATTCCACATTTTAAACACTTTGAAAAAATTTCATATTCTATACTATATAGATTATAGTCATATAGATAGACATATATGTTCTTTTGAACCTTCCCCATCAGCCATAATACCTACTTCAAATTATAATGTGAATCTAGAAGATCATTTTCTTCAAGAAGCATGTCATTCAACAATTTTAGAAACTCTATAAAAACCTTATCACTTCATCCATTTAGATACTTGATATAATGGTTTTTTAGTAGCACCATTTAATCACTCAATCATTAGTGATTTATAAATTAAATCTATTCCAATATAATGAATCATTTCTTAAATTTGATCAAAATTATTATCTTGAAAATATTCATTATCAATAAATCATTATTTTTTCCCAATTTCACCAAACCAAATCCAAGGACTATAACTCATATTAAAACCGTGACAAATTAAATGGTCTTTGATTTATCTTCTTTGATTTTTTTTCATATTTAAACATTTAAAAAATTGGAAAATAAAAAAATAATTATTTGGATAATTTTGTTTGGAAAATTAAAAAAATCATAAACACCTTCATCATATTCATCACTGGTTCTTCATGAATTAATCTAACTATAAATCATTTTCAGCTATTTCAAATTTCAAGCATTGATTTTAAGTCACTATATATTAATATTTATTTTTTATTTTTTAATAAATAAGAATAAAAAAAAGAAATATCATAGTATAAATGGAAAAATTATTATTAAATATCCATAATTTTTTTAGTTTTAACATATATACTGGGCATCTACACACTTTTTTTATAATTAAAATATGACAGCAGATGAAAAAATTTCAAATTATAAAAAACATACCTTACACATTGAAAAAAAATATTTAGTAAATTAAAAATAATTAAAAATACTCAAAAAATTAATATAATATTTAGATGACACCAATTCTTCAAAAAACCATTCCTCAAATATAACACCCATTAAAAATTGATTCATGAAAATTAAACACACCTTATATGTCATAACACCCATTAAATAATTATTAAATCAAATATAACAGCTATTAAACATAACTTAATCACCAATTAATCAGTTAATTAACATGATCTATAACACACATTCATTAAATAATTATTCAATCAAACATCAACCCAAAAAACCCCTTTAGCAAATTTAAAAAACCATAGATCATGAAAAATCAGAACTATGAATATAAACTGAGAATAAATTTTGGAGAAGCAGTTGTAGAGGACAAAAATAAATGATAAGGTGATAGTAATGGTGGTGATAGAGATGAAAAAGAGTGAGGGTGATATTAAGAATGAGGACGACAAGGGGGAATGAGAGATATCGATGGATGAGGGAGGTTTATGAAAAAAATTAGGGTCCATTTTTGGTGATATCAAACACATAGCTAAAAATATAGAAATAATCCATGTTTTTGAATTTTTGATAAGGTGTTCTATATTGGTTATGAGATAAGTAACATAATAAAGAGTTTTTCTATGTCTTTTATGGAATAAATGATGTAGAAAACCTTTAAAGTACAATTTTTATGTAGGTTAAAAATTAGTCGATGTAAAAAATAATTTATCACTATAGTTTTCAATAACTGATGTAATATAAGGGACATTAAAAACTTTCTTTCCACTAGTGTAGTTTACTCACTCTGTAAAAATTATACTACAACAAAAAGTTATATGCATGAAAAAACAAATGGAATTATGAATATTAGGCATGATAGTTATTGGGATTTTAAAGTATTAAAATTCAAAATCATTTTTAAAGGTTGAAGATGAAATTTGGAAAAATATTAGATCACACTATGATATTTTAAAAATAAAACTTTGAATATGTAAGCGTATTTCAACATTTCTCATAGCATAATTGATAAACACCATTCCAAAGAAGGTTAAGTAACCCTAAAAATGTGCTAAAGAGGATTTCATAACTTACAAGAACAAACCATGGTGTTAATATAAGGCTCTCACCATGAATTAATATTATAGAAAATTACAATGGTAAACAATTTCCTATATATATAAGAGTAAATTTTATAAAATGATGATTTTGAAAAGGCAATGTGTAAATGTTTTCCTTACCTAGAATACTGAATCAAAAAATCAACAAAGTCCCTTAGTACATAAAGGTATTACTATAAATAAATAAATGTTAACCTGAGTAGACTGAAAAAAATAGAAAACTTCTTATTCACATTTTAATACATAAAGTAAACTTTTCTAATACGTAAGGGTAAGTTTCCCAATAAATATGGATCATAATTTAGGAAAATATGGAAAAATTGGAAAAGTCATGGATTCATTATGATACATAAGAGTATAATATATGATACATAATAGTCATTAAGAAAAATAATTTGGTAAATTATGAATTTGTACCATGATACATAAAGTTAAACATAGTGATAAATAAGGTAAAATTTCAAATATATAAGAGTATTTTCCTTTATGAAAATTCTAAATGTAAGAGTCATCAATATGTAAGGGCCATTTTCCAAATTTACATATTTTTAATGTGTAATAGTAATAAATTATATGTATTAAGGTATCTTCCTTTACCAAATATTTATATGTAAGAGTAAATTCTTGGAAAAACTATAATATATAAGTGTCATTTCCTTTGTTTAATTTTCAATATATAAGGGTTGATACCTTTGTAAAAAATTTAGTAAATAAAATATATTTTTTCCAAACATATTAAATTCTTAATTTTTAGAAATCCCATTTATTTTATAATATATTTACTTAGAAAACTTATTTAAATTAAAATATAAATTTCAAAATAAAAATCCTTTTAATAGATTAAAAATCATGTACATTTAATTGAATATTTTTCAAATCAACCTAAATTTTAAAGAAAATTTTTTATAATAAAAACTAATAACCAAATTGATAAAATTATTCCCAAAATTATTATAATAATAAATAAATAGAGAGAATTATCCATTTATGAAACATTTACTAATTTACTAATTCATTTAAATTTCAATAAAAAAGTATTAAACCTTTAAATAAAACATATTTTATGTCTTAAAGTAACATAATAATTTTAAACACATAATGAGTATATAATTTATTTATATAATAAATAGTTATTGAATAAAATATGACACACACACACATAGTAAAATAAAAAATTCTTGAAATATTACAAATTTATTTGATGGATATTACTTTAAACATAACACAAATATTTCATTTAAAAAACCTGGGTTGTTACATTCTCCCCCCTTAGAAAAAATTCATCCTCACAATTTTAACAATAAAAAAATAAATAAAATCACTACTTATTGGACTTTGAAATTTATATAAATACCCCTGAAGAATACAATTTCTTCTTAATCAATATTCATTACCTTATAACACTTATTTCCTTTACCATAATCCCCACTTTCTATAATTGTGTAAGTCCCATTAAGAGAGGGAGTATGTAGTATAATAATATATTAAGATATTTTAAAAAGATTCCACTTCCTTTTTCCAAATACGATTGATACAATTGGTCCTCAATCAGTGGATATAAAGGTATGATTTTGGAATAGTGGTATTTTATACATTAATTTTAAAACATATGAATGGACTTGATTATTATAACATAACCTACTATAGACAGATTTACAATTTTCAAAATTTGGTTCATTGAAAAACATAAAAAGTAATTAAAAGATAAAATTTTAAAACTAAATATATATAGGCTCTCAAAGATATACCTCATACACAAATTCTTTAAAACCATCAAGTTATTGATACTCCTGAGATAATGTAAAAAATATATAAATACATTATTGATACTTTCTATTTCAAGAGAGGTGAAGAAGTTGAGATTCTAGTATTTGGTCATAAAAAAATGTCCCCTATAAATTTAAAAGTGTATGAGAGGTGTTTGATATAAATTATAACAGTTGTAAGTGACTTGAATGCTGTAAAAGGTTTCTAAATCACTTGAATCTAAATTTTCAATAATTATTATAAGTAATTCATTTGGAAGAGATAAAATACTTGTTCATTATTTTCTTCCTTCCATCTTGGTAATAAGGTTGTAGAATATCTAGCTTCCATGGAGATCCAAGGAGTAGTAATTACATACTTCTCATATACAAAATCCTTACCTTATAAGGAGGTGAATCTTGTAAGGGGGGTTCCCTTAGGTTTCACTATTTTAGGCCTCCCTAACTATCAGGCCTTGGTGTTCATGCATGGTTTGTTTTCACTCTTTTAATAAAATTAATAAAATGATGATGATGATGATCTTTGTAACCTGTGACAACTCGGTCCCGGTGACAGCACATACACCTCGCCTTAACATGGCTGTCGGTTCTTGTCTCTCCAGGTACCACCAGTTTCCCCGCAGACACATGGTCCCCACCCTGGGGCCCACCCACGTGCCTGAACGGGTCATCTGACTATTGATAGTGTCCCCATAGGCCAACACATGTCCTTTTCAGTGTGCTTTTTCCTCACTCACACACACCCAGGGAAAATTCCTAGAAGGTCACCTATCCTGATCACTACTCTAGGCCAAGAACACATAACTGTGGAGTTCTAATCAGGTAGGATTCTGAAAAGGAAGGTGCACCTTGTTGAAATGAGTCACTATTTCCGATGCTTTCACCAGGGCCCACATCCATTTATGGGGACATGTTGGTTGTTTCCCCACATTCCCGTATTCTAAATGTGAGTGTAATTCATCACTTCTTTAGAGATGTTTGCTCCTTGATCAAAACGGGATGATGAGATGTCAATCTCTCCTTCAGTGGATTCCTCCTCATAATTTGTTGCCGAGTCCATGTCTCCCTTAAATATTAATATATTGTTCGTGAAACTCTTCCCTGTTCCCTATCTTTGTGGACACCAGTTTATTACACTACTTCTATCAAGACATTCCAAGGGGTCAAGTCAGGGTAGCAACCTTCAGTTAGTGGATTAGTCACATTGGGAATCGTTGTCATGTTTAGATGCTGGAACACTGGTACACCTAGATTTTCCCCTTATGATATGTCTTCTTGAGGGTGTGGAAGCCCAATGAATCCTATATCAAGTTCAGGGAAATATATACCATAGGCATGTCTCCAAGGTTTTCTTTGGCTTCCCATGTTTAACACGGGGTATGTCATGAGTTTAACACCTAATAGAGGAAGATCAGACTAATCAAAATACTGATGAGAGCAAACTAGATGGGTAAATCCCTTATAGGGAGCACTTGGAAGGTTTAATTGATGGGTGGATCAAGATGCCCAATGAGGATGGATCTGAGGTGGTGTGTGCCATAAAGGGAATTTATCACACCATGAAGGCTGATTTGGACACCTCAAAGGGTAGATTGGAGGATGATTTGGTACCAAAAAATGGGACACCAAGGTTTACCATTGGCTAGGATTGAACCTTGTGGAGGCCTCCTACGTACCCTATATAGAAGACAGGGATCAAAACCCATTTATTTTGAGAGGGTGAATCATGGTATCAGGTGTACACAATGGAAAAAACCTGAAGACATGCTGGGGATTACGTGTGGTTAGTATCTTGGGTGCTACAGAGGAGCAATGAGATGAATGGGGCTTACACATGGTTAGCTTCCTGGATAGATGGCATGATTTTACCGAGATGTGGTGGCCCGAGTGGAATCCGAATGGATATGGATGGAGTGTTGAAGGATGTAATTAGTGGGGATGAAAACGAGGATTGGTGCGAAAGTGACGGTGTTGGGATTGAACCTCAAATAGGTTTCCTACATATCCACATGGTAGGGAATCAATGTCCATGAAGTTCTTGAATGGGGCGATGAGTCACCTAAGGAGGTGAATCGTGAGAATAGATTCATGGATGGGGACCTGAAGGGACTGGAACCAGTGAATTAAGGCATGATCTTCTCGAATATAAATTCTCAAGTGAGAGACCGAGATGGGACATGGGTGGTGGTCTTGAACCTCAAGGAGGTTTCCTACATATCCCCGTGGTTGGGAATCCAAGTCCATGTAGTTCATGAATGGGGCATAGAATCATAGTGTACACAAAATAAAACAACTTGACGATATATTGGGGCTTACGCATGGTTAGCAGCCCATCGTAAGAGGGACACTCTTGGTTGGAGGAGTATGTATTGAGTATGGGGATTACACATGGTTAGATTTTCAAGAACTGATCTAACACCACTAAAGAGTGGACCAGGGATGTGGCTCCCAACAAAAGGGATGATGAAGTTTGTTAGTGTTTGGGGTTGAACCTTGAGGAGGCTTTCTATGTTCACTATTTAGAAGATAGGGATTAAAACCCATATAGTTTGAAAGCATACAATTTAGTGTCATGCAGGATGAAAGGGGAATACATGTTAATGTCATTCAGGATGTGGGTGAGCTTATGTGAAGTGGTTGGGGCTGATGGATGATGGTATTGAACCTCATAGAGGCTTTCTATGTATGTCACCTAGGAAGGGTCAAGGATCAAAGACCACATAGTTCAGTAGGATTGAAAATGGGGCTTACACACTAAGGTGTCCCAAAGAGGATGTCATGGTCAATGCTTAATCTAATCCCACGTGAGTCATGCTCAGTGTGAGAAACTATAGGCAAAAAATACTTGACGATTATGTTGCAAAAGGTGTGTCCGTGAGGAATGGAATGGGTCTTACACATGGTTAGCATCCCAAAGAGAATGTCATGGTCGATTATAAATCTAAGCCCACTTGAGTCATTCTTGGTGTGATAAACAAGAGGCAACAAAGACCTTCCAATTGCATCGTGAAAGGTGCATTCATGAGAAATGGAATGGTTATTACACATGGTTAGAATCCCAAAGAGGATTTCATGATTTACGCCTACTCTAATCCCATGCGAGTCGTGCTCGGGGTGAGAAACAAGAGGCAACAAAGACTTGATGATCGCGTCACGAAATGCGTGTTCGTGAGGAATGAAATGAGGATTATGTGTGGTTAGTGGCCTCAAGAGGATGTCTTGGTTTATTCTTACTCCAAGCCCACATGAGTCATGCTTGGTGTGAGAAAAAAGAGGCAACAAAGGCCCGATGATCACGTCGGGAAAGGTGCGTCTGTGAGAAATAGAATAGGGATTATGCATGGTTAGCAGCCCAAAGAGAATAAATGGTCTTACTCCAAGAGGGAGGCCTGATTAGGGGTCCATATGTATGAGGACGATATGGAAATCATACTCGGAACACCCTGTTAAGTTGGGTCAGGGCTTACAGAAAGACTGCCTGAGGTGCACATGGCAACAAAACTCAGAGGGAGAGGGGAGTGAGAAGGCACTGGTGCCCATCCCCTTTACGTTCCTATCTGGTCTTGTCTATCTTTAAATGAGCATAGTTTAATGTCATGTTTTATAGACGTGATTGTTTGGATGTTTAACATCCTATAGCTCAGACATTGAGGATTTAGTCCTCACCCCTAGGACTTACATAACTGGCGCACTTTAACCCCTAGTGAAGAGAATAAACTTGAAATTACATTAGTGAATGAGGTTGTGGAGTGATAAATTGAGTGGTCCACGTTAGCATGGCTATGCGAAGAAGAAATATCTGCTAGTATGCCTATGCGAAGAAGAATGAGGAAAAAACACAACATGAAGTACTGCCCAAGGGACATTGAAATCACTTCATACAAGCCTATAGGGCCTCACAAGAGAAGGGTTTACGAAGCAAGAGACCTCATAGAGAGGGGTTTTGAAAATCTTAGGGGTTTGAAGAGAATAGGGGCTCATAGAGAACATGGATTCATAGAGCTCATAGACTCGCAAAGAACATGGGCTTGCAGAGCACATGGATTCACAGAGTTCATGGGCTCACATAACAAAGGGGATTACAGAGCACAGTGATTTGCAGAGATCATGGGCTCGTAGAGGATAAGAATTCAAAAAGATAAGAGCTTTGTGAAGCATAGTGTCCTAGCCTAATCATGGAGTACACCTATTTTTGGAGGGTTCTTTATGAATCTTGGGTGCATTTCGAAGTCCTAAGTTCCTAAAGGGGTCTCCTTCTTTTGCGATGGAGAATAAGCTTCACAAAGGGAATCCCTTCTTGAAACAAGGGTATATCTATGCAATGGAAAAGAGTTTTTTCAATGCTCAAGTACCAAAGATGATTCATTTTCCCAGTTGGTTCATGGATCAAAGAATACTTCTTGATTTGGGAATTCATAAGACAAAATGTCGGGGTTTTGATCCTTTGGAATGGGGGGGGGGGGGGGCAGAGAGATGTGTATTTATAGGCTCCAGGGGGGAGCAATGCTTTGAGGGATCAACATGAAGTAACTTTCACTCCTCCATCAGAGGTATATTTTTTCAACTTTCCTGGAGCTGCAAAGTCAACCGTTATCCCATCTGTGGCACAAAGGCTTCCTTTGTTCCCACCACAATGGTTGCAAAGGCTTTCATCAATTTATAAGGACTCACGAAGGTGACCGTTCTTCCCTTTACGGTGATGAATAGATTTGAGAGGGTGCATTTAGAAGCATCCCCTTTGGAACTATTTAGTGTTTTTTGCTTATTTTTCCAACACACATATTTTTGTTCCAGAAAATTCTCCCCTTATAATTGGAGCTAAGGAGAAAATGAGCGTCAGATTCTGAGGGTAGATCACCGAAATTTAGGTAGATCATGAAGTGGAAATGCGATGAGGTTTCATAAAGCATTGGGTGAGAGCACCCTAAAGATTTTTTTGGTGGGGAATTCCATGAAGCTTGAGGGTCATCACCTATAAATAGAGGAATAATACCCCAATTTTTCCCCACACCTTGTTCCAATTTTCTGCGTTTGAGACCTCAAAATGAAAATTTCCCCACGCTCCGTGAATGTACTTTGAAAACCGAGTTATTTTTACTCTGCTCCACACAGTGAGTCCTTAGTCTCTATGATCGTCTGCTCCGCAAGTTGTTTTTTCAAGCTCTATGGTAGAATTATAAGACTGAGATCTGCGATTGAGCTTTGGGATCAGGCTCTACGATTTAGTAAAAAATAATAAAGTATTCAGAAAAAATGGACAACCAAGAATATTCTTGGGGGGTCCTAAAGGATGTTTCTAGAAGGGAAGAGATGGAAGATAATCTGGGCATTGGGGAATATGTGAGAATCGATTTAGATCATGAATCCCTAGTGGATCTCCTATCAGAAGTCCAAAAGAACTATCCTCTATGAAAAAGAATGCCTTTGTATGGATTTTTTCTAGGGGATTACATTCACATCCCAAAAGTAGGTAGGGATGAACCAGCTTACTGGTTCAAGAGTACGCCATGTCAGTACTAGTGGTTTAGGGATTCTAATGATCAAACATGGGAAGACCACACACCAATCAATGATAATTTCCTGTACAACAACATCTACAGTGTTGATGGGAAGGTGCTGGAGCCAGAGGTATCTACCCCACAGTACCACACCATCGAAAATGCAATTTTGGGGAACCTGAAGAAGGGGTGAACCAATCATTGGGACCTATGCCAGTGTAGAAATTTTATAGAGGGCTGGTCTTGGGATTACGAGGCTTGTACATCCTATAAGGAATTTGAGGCAGGTCTGAAGCGAGTAAGGATATATTAAGCTATGTGGTTTTACCAATTCCACATTTATCATCTGAAACACATGATTCTAGCGTTTCTGAACAAGTTTTCATCGAGGAAAAAAACCTTTTATCTTCACTATAGGGAGGTCGACATCAGCCTCTAGGACCTTCACAGGATCTTAGGGTTTCCAATCCTAGGGGTGATGTATGACGAGTTACTCCCAGTGGAGAACACATGGGAGGATCCGGAGAAGATGCCACAATTGGAAAATGCATTGATGGATCTGGTTCTGGGTGAGGACAAGTAGTCGGTGAGGGTGTCCATTTCAAGTTTTGGTTTAATCAATTAATAAAATTCCCACCAAAGCATGCTGTTGAAGGGGAATAAGAACCTAGGAATCTACTGGTCAGGCCTCCCACATGTCTAAAGGGAGCCCAACATAGAAAATAGAATTCATATTGGCGAACCCTAGAGGATAACCAATGGAATCTATGGGGGTACAATGTCAACATTAAGTATCAATCGGGGGTTAGGATGGTTGGGTTTATCTCTGCGCTTATTTGTGGCTGGATTTTTCCGATCAGGGACAAAAACACGGGTGTGTGACAAAGAAAATTCATTATGGCGTCCATGATAGAAATGGGGGAGAGTGTCAACTTGGGGATCCCAATGTTGTCCAAGCTATACAAGGTGTTGTGGCACATCAGTGAGGGAAAGAAGACACATAGGGTGTGAAGACCACTCCATCTTTTTAACAGATGGATAACATTGCACATGGGCATCTATGAATATCTGAAACCTATTTCTCATCGTGGATCAGACTTCTGACCATCCATTTTGAATGAAGTGGGGATATTTTCAGCTAATCTGACTGCACTGCTGGTGCTGAATAGAGTCTGGAAAGCATATTAATTCAACTTCCATCCATGTTCATTTTCAACATGTGGATTCACTAATGACAGACAAGGAACTGAGGATCATCGGTCCTATCTCCTGACCTTCTGGGGTAGAGTTCTAGTGGTACAGATCAATCGTGAGCCTATCTGCGAGCCATACACCCCACACTACTTTGTAAGGTAGTTCTGATGCATGCAGAGGTTGACCCTTCAAGTCTACTTGGGATTACACCATGGGGACTGTTCTTGCGTGATGAGGTAGATGTGTCTCATGTTCACATGGGAAGACAGGAAAATGCGGAATGAGCTGCCTCTGCCCATAGTTATCTATGGGATAGTCAAGGAATATGCCAAGAGCTGGGAGGCAACCTACCTAGGGGAAATATTTAAGTGACAAACCATCTATGATGGAGATGGGGTTCCTCCTCAACCTTGAGTATAGGGCCAAAAATGGGAAGGGTTCTCTTTGATGGTGGGTTTGTAGTAGAGATGATTCAAACAACTCTAAGACCTAAACTGAGTGGGTGGAAAGTGGTAGCGGCATACCCAACAGTCCCAGATGAGAAGAGCAGGTTGGAAGGGAGGAAACCAAGGGGGTTCTTCTGGATATCTAATCAGGAAACTGGGAAGAACCTACTCCATATAGACATGCCTAAGGATGCTATTTTTCTAAAGGCCTAGGACACCTGGCATTTTAACAGACAATTTCTCATTAGTTCCCAGATGTGGCCCCACATCAACCATCTCAGGATGGATCTGTTCGAGATCAGCCATGCCATGGCCAACGTTCTAGTGTCTAAAGAAGAAGGGGAACAATACATCACTGATCTAGAAAAATTTGTGCACTCTTGGGATACTCTGCGTCTAATGATGGAAAGATTAAAAGTACTTCTTAACCAAACAGTACCATAATAGTTTTCCACTACTAAGTTGGGGGAGCACTTACCCTGACCCAAAGAATCTGAAGTGTCCTCCTAGGGGGAAGAGGCTAGAAGAGGGAGCCCTTTTGGGGAAGGTGAAGTTTAAACCTCAGAGATGGAAGAGTTTGCTGAGGATCTTGAGGTAAACCGTAAACCATTTCACTATGGTCCTCATTTAGGTCATCTAGGCCTTTCCAACTGACATTTGACCTTTTTAGGAGAACCTCATATGTAAAACCTATTCCCACATGATAGTAGAGATAACTTTGGGGTCTACACCTGGGACAATAGTAATTGCATAATCTAGCAGGGTTGTGACACCTAGGGTGGTTCTCCCTGAGTCTTAGGAGTTCCCAACCATGTATGGGGGGCCATCCATGTTCTAAGATTCCGAAAACAGTTGCTCCAAGGAGAGACCAATTATTTGATCTCTTTAAGTCCTCTCCTTTATAGAATTTTTAACCATTGTTCATTGAACTAGGAAAATTGACATATGTGTATTTCTACATGCATAGTTCTTAAAATGGCGTGGTCCTCCCTAGAAAAGATGGCTGGTTCTCTCGATGGTCCTTTTTTTAGGGGAACTCTAATTGTCATGAAATCATATTCTCATGATAAGTAGTCTAAAGCTATCACATAAATAGATAAGACCTTTGGAGGGATATAACCTAAGATTACCAATTTAGAATTCAGTGATAAGGACCAACCCGATGACATGGAATCCATCCTATCTGATAGGACAACGTGAGAATAACCTAATGATGAATTTATGGAGGCATTCCTAGAAAATGAACCTACTAAACCAGAGGACCAGGACGAGACTACTTCTGATGAAGAGGATAACAAGGCCGTCCATCACCGGTCATGGAAACTGATCAAAAACTTCATTAAGGAGACCCCACAAGTAGAGTGGATAAAATATATGGGAAGAATTTATTCCTAGATGCGTGAACTATACACTGAAGGAGTGGATGTCCGATGTCTTCATATGATCATTTGAGATTACATGGAAGAGAAAATATGAGAACATGACCGTGGCCTTAGTGTCAGATGATAATGGAGAAATTCTGTCAACACCAAGAGACTCTAGGAGGATGAGCAAGACATTTAACACTTGAGGTCATGGGAGAACAAAAATTATTCTTTCCTCGATGCATAATCGGAACTCATATCTTGATTGAAGACACAATTGATTGTGGATGAGGAAAAGATGAGGTGAGGATCCTAAGAGATGGATAATATCTGAGATAATGAGAATCTAACCTAGATCAAGGCCGATGAACTATGCCCCTTTTTTATAGAAGAGGAGTGGGAGATTAACACGAAACAACAAATATTGGATATCCCAAGTTAGAGAGTGGTGGAGATGGGAAGCTCCATTGAAGAGGCCATACCATCTAGCAGAGGGGTTAATCCATGGGGGATGTAATTTGCACAAACTCACAAACATATTTTCATGCTTGATTGTTTATTTTTCTTGTGTTCATATGTCCCATTATTTGCTTTGATTATAGTATCTCAATCATATATGTGAAATATCCAGTGATCAATCCCTAAGCTCACATGGGTTGTGCATGATGTGAGAAACAAGGTATGACCACATAATTATTTCCCTTGAATACGAGAGTGCCAACTAGTCACTATACATCTGAGTTTTTAATGACCACTCCTAGTTTCCAAGAAGAAAGGGGGGAGGCATGGTTAGAGAATATAATTCTCAAAACATCTAAACTACTCTCCCAAAACATGCTCTAGCGCACAAGAAGAATAATTATAGGGATATTTGAGTAAATCCGAACAAAAAGAAATGAAGAATATGAATTATGATACCCAAATTCAGAACGCAGTGAGGATGTAATGATGATAGAGGATATATGTTGACCAAATTCGAAACACAACATCCACATCGCATTAGACTGAAATAGGAACAAACAAACAGGGGATAGCCACTGAACATATTTGAAAACATGGGGAAAAAATCGAAGTGTCGTCCGATGTCCTTCAGAACGTTGGCTCAGGATGGTAGACAAGACTTAAGGCTGAGTATCCTAACCATTAGGGGGTTACTTTATACCTGAAAGGGAATGATGATCTGAATAAGGGGAACACAAAGCATGAGGTGGAGTGATGAGACATTTGAATGGAGTCCAACACTCTTAGAATTACACTACCATGAAAAAATGCATCGAGTGAGCATATCGGTATGTATTGAGATCATGCCTACTTTTGGGAGGGAACTCTCTTGAGAGGACCTAAGATGGTCTATAGTTTTACACCATGTAAATGGGTACGATAAGCATGAAATTTAGCATCATGCGGTGAGGAAGATTCATGAATAGATTAACATTTTATGATCAGGATGTTGTACATAGTTTAAGGTTGTACTTCCAAGACCTTTATTAACAGCTTAAGGTCATGTTACATGGACTAGGAACCTCTAGATTAAGGTCATGGAGTTTAGAATATCATTAGGTGAAAATAACCAGGAAAGTTAATGGTCCTAGGGCTGGGCCTGAGGAAAAATGCTTGGGCATCGCTACGTATCCCATAAGGATGAGAATCAAGCCAAACATAGTTCTTGAGCACAACATGGTCAGAGACTAATGTTGGTGGAGGAAATATTATCTAGAGAGGAATCTTACACATCTCCTAATTATCATGGGGCATCCTAAAATTGTTTAGGGTAAGGACACAATTTAAATACATCGAGGACATGGGTACCCTAAAGGAGAAATGTGTGGTGGGGTTCACAACCCAACATGAATAAGGAAAAATGTCCTCAACATGCCACATCACACATTCCTAAAAGGGAATTCGGGGCTGAGAAGGCCAATATAGGGAGTTTACCATTCAGTTTTTGGACCCGGGAAACAGATGCCAGAATGTCTCTACATATACTAGAAGGGAAGGAATCAAGCCTTACGTAGTTATTTGTGTTATTAATAGTTTAAAATCATGTGGCGAGGATGATAGTGTCAGAGCTTAAGGTTGTATGGAAGAACCAATGAGTCACACCATCTCGTGTATGGATATTACCCTACCATAACCCCTAAGACTACATGATCTATTCTTGGTGTAGGAAACAAGGAGTTTTGTCAGGAATTTATCGAGAGTGTGTAATGATGGAAAGCAAATTTCGGGTGGGAAAAATCCCAGATGAACCAACATCCCTGCTGGATGCGTGCGAATGCACATAGTTACAACACCAGTGGTGTCGAGGGTCCATAAAACAGAAATGGGAATTAAACATGTGTTTCACAACATTCGATATTTGGGATGCAATGGAAGTTCCATGATGATGAAGGATAACCACTGACCGTGTTCAAAACACAACATCCATTTCATATTAGACTAGAATTAGAACAAACAAATTAGGGTTGAACTCTAACCAAATTCTTTACATGAAACACGTCTCATAATTTCTTTCAAAATCCTCCAAGATGTTGGCCCAAGATGGTAGGAGAGCACTGAGGCCTAGCATCCATGCCGTTAGGGGGTCCCTTTGGATGTGAAATATAATGAAAGCCCCAAATAAAGGAATGTGTGAAGCATGAAAATTACCCATACGATTTAAGTGTCATGGTGGATGAATGAAAGGAGTGGTAATCATAGAGGAATTACACAACACAATTATTATAAACTCGACATGAATGAGGATTGAAGAAGTTCGGACCACACTATATACATCTGGGAGAAACCAGGATAGAGGGGGCTGGGGAGGAACAATTGGTTTCAACTAGACCATAGAAAGGAAGTCTGGGCGTCACTAAGTATCCCATAAGGATGGTAATTAAGACACACAGAGTTCTTGGAGGTGGTATGATAGATGAATAATACCAAAAGGAAGAAATATCATCTTTTAAAGAGAAATATATTAATTGTAATGCAGTTTGACATTGTGAAAACATAGATGGTAAGAATATTAGTTTAAGTCTATAGATATTGGACCATAATGTGCCCAGTTTAATTTCATGTGCATGGGATATTCCCATGTAGTTTATCATTATGTGGTAAGGACAAAGAATATGGAGATATTTTCAAGTGGAGGTTTGTGGTGTGGCTACTACAAACCCAATGTGAATATGAAAAAATAAGTCCCATCCCACACCACATACTTTCGAGGAAACTTAGGATAAAATGATACAAGAGGGTTCATGGTGATGCAGTTTGATCACAAACAAAAAGTCTAGGAATCACTATGTATCCCATAAGAATAGGAATCAAGCCACACGTAGTTCTTGAAGGTGGTATGGCAAGTGGCCAATACTAAAAAGGGGAAACATATTCTTGAGTGAGGACATAATATGATTGGGTAATTTGTCATTACATAGATTGGGTGTATAATATGTTGTTTATCATTATATGATAAGGATTTAAGGGATATTAGTTTATAGTTATAGAGCTTAGACCAAAGTAGGGAGATTCCCAAAGTGAAAATATGTGATGCGGTGCCACAAAGAAAACCTACGTGAATAGGGACAATGTAGTCCACACCAAATTACAAATTTACAAGATAATTCACATAGTTTAAAGTCATGATGCCTGAAATAGGGTACTAGAGATCCTTGTTTAAGTTCATAGAGTTTGGACTAAAAAGGAACTGTGAACCTTCCATAAAAGCACAAACCTTACTCTAGTCCCTAAACCCATGTGAGCCATGTTCAGTGTGGGAAACATGGGTGGATAAGATCTTTATAGTGCATGGAATCACATGGTAGGGGATGAAGGTGAAGATCCAAGGGTGACCCCATGACACTGGTTCGTCCTCCCCGTGCGCAAAGTTACACAGAGGGATAACACCGAGGTTGTCAATGTTTTGTATGATCATGATGAGATGGAATGAGATGTGAATTCTAATACCAATATTTAGGGATTAATGGGGTCAACATAATGATAGAGGATAGCTGTTGACCAAATTTGAAGCCCAAAATTCATATCGGGTGGCCTGAAATGGGAACTAACAACTGAGGGTCGACTTCTGATCTTATTCAAAATGAAGAACCTGTCTCAAAATTTCATTCAAAATCCTTCAATACGTTGGCCCAAAATGGTAGGAGAGCCTTAAGGCTGAGAATCCATACCATTCATGAGTACATTTAGATATGAAAGGTGATGGAAACACAAACTAAGGGATACATTAAGCATGGAAACAGATGAGAGAATGTCCATGAAGAACCCAGCACTCTAAGTCCTAAGACATAGTGCATCTGAGCACATTGATAAGGAATAATAGAGGTTGATATGTCCATACAATTAGTGGGAAAATGGGTTGATAAACTTGTGGCTGGACCTAAAGATGAAATTTCAGGGCTTTATTACGTATCTGATGTGGATGGGAATCAATCCATACATAGTTCTTGAAAACGGATTGGTATGATACCAATTTCAGGGGAAATACTATTGTGTAGGTCTGGATCATGCACTGAAAGAGGTAGCATTTTATGGATCTTGTTTTTTAGTGTGGGTGCATTTTTTGGAGAAACAAACATAGGATGGAGAATCCAGGAATCACCACATAAATTAGTCCATATGTAGGCCTTGAAAAATAGCATGGTGGATGACTGATGCCGAACATGATGTCTCCTAAAGTGAGGACACCACAATGCAGAGCTGTTCTTCGTCATGCGACCAAGACAATAGTGCCACTATTTAAAGTTGTATGACAGGACCAGCCCATGCACATTAACATCATGAGGGAAAGATGTAACAATTTAATGTCATGTGGAACGTGGCAACATAGTTTAACGTCATGTGGTTTGGATTTATATGGAATAATGAGGTTCTAAAGGGAATGTAAATGGTGTGATAAATCATACCCGATGTGAATGAGGAAAAAAGTCCACATGACACCACTGCGCGCAATCCCATAGGGGGATCTTGGGCCAATGGTCCAGAAAATATTGAGGGACCTAGGGCTGGACCTAAAGATGAATTTTCTGGGCATTTCTACATATCTCATAAGGATGATAATCAAGACACATGTAGTTCTTGAAATAATGTGTAGTTTAACATCATGCGGAAAGGACACAAAGAAAAAGGAATTCTCAAGAAGTAGGGGCACATGATGCGGCTATTGAAAACCCAACGTGAATGGGGACAAAAGTCCACACCGCACCATTTTCTTCCAGGATACTTAGGCCAAGATTCCAGAAGAAAGGCCAAATCTGTGATACTTGGGGCAGACCTGAAGACAAAATGTTTGGGAATTTCTATATATCAAATAAGGATAGTAATCAAGATATACTTAGTTTTGAAAATTCCATGCAGTTTAACATCATGTGGTAAGGAAGCAAGGAAAAGGGGATGGAGATATCTTGAGAGAGGTACATGGCATGGTTATTTCAAACCTGACATGAATGGAGACATAAGTCCAAACCACACCACATACCCTCGAGATAACTTAGGCCAAGGGGATAGAAGGAAGATAAGGTTTATAAAAACCGGCGTTGGACCCGAGGATGAAATGTCCAAGCATTCCTACATATCCCAAAAGTATGGGAATCAAGCCATACATAGTTCTCGAAAATTCCGTGAAGTTTAACATCATGGGGTATGGACATGCAGAAAGAAGGATGTTATGGAAGGAGGATTACATGATGTATCTATTGTAAACCTTATGTGAATAGGGAATAAATAATTCCACACCACGCTATATGCAACCCTCGAAGAGAAATAAACTGGGGGGGGGGTGAAGAGATTTGTTGGGCATGACTTGAAGATGAAATGTTTGTGCATTCATACACATCCCATGAGGATGGGAATAAATCCATATGTCATTCTGAAAATGCCGTGCAAATTAACAACGTGCGATAAGGATGTGGAATATCTTAGTTTATGTTCATAGAGCTTGGACTGTAGATTCTCAATTTAATGTCGTGTGCATGGGACAATAGGGTAGAAAAAAAAGAGAATCACTGCATCCATCAATTGGGAGACCATGGGGACAATAATAATTATTAAGGATAACTAATGACCATGTTTGTAACACAGTTTCCATCTCGTGTGACATGGAATGAGAACAAACAATTGAGAATAGATCATTGACCATATTCACAATGTAAGAATTTTGTCAAATTGTCATTTCAGATCCTCTGGGACGTTGGCCCTAAATGGCTGGTGAGCCAAAGTGGCATGGGAACATGCCTCTTGGGGTTCCTTTCAAATGTGAAAGATGATGGATACCTAAATAAAGAGAGAGAAGAAGCGTGATGGTACCCATGCAGTTTAATATCCTATAGTAAGGATGAGGGAATCTTAATTTAAGGACATAGAGATCGGAACTTGAGGTGTATTCACCGTTCATAGTTTATCATCATACGGGATGAAAGGTATCTTAGTTTAGGGTCATAGATCTCAAACTATATATTATTCTTACCATTTATATTTTAATGTCATGAAGGATAAGGATGAGCAGTTTAACATCCTCTAGGATGAAGATTCCCTTAAGCAAAGTAATGCTTGAGGAATTTGGAATTTGAGGGAGAAGAAATGTGCTCACCATCCATATTAACCAGAGAGTACGCACCATTGGGGTAAACATTATGAATGAAATAAGGTCTTTCCCATTTGGGGTCTAGCTTCGGTGGATTCTTACCGGGTATCATTGGCATTCTTAAGGCCAATACCACATTTCCTTGTAAGAAAGAGAAGAGGAGAAATTTCTTATTGAAAGCCTTGGATATCTTGTTCTGATGCCTCTCCAGATTGTGCAAGGCACAAAGTTTCTTTTAAACAAGTGCTTCCAGTTCAGCCAGATAGATTTCATCCACTTTTTTTGATGCCTGCTAATTGTAGATGGTTGTGCATAGTGAGGGTAACTGAATCTCGATGGGAAGGACTACCTTTGTTCCATACACCATGAAATATGGATTCCCCTGGGTGGAATTATGAGTCATCGTCTGGTAATACCAAAGAGAATTGGGGAGTTTTTCCGGCCAACTCTTCTTGTTATGACCAACCATATTATGAAAGATGTTAGAGAGGGTTTTGATGAACGCCTCAATCTTCCCATTTTCTTGTGCATGATAGTGAGAGGTATGATTAAAATAAATATTGTACTTGGCCTATAGTTTCTTGATACTGGCTGCCTAGAAGTTGGTGCTGTTATTAATGAGAATGATGTGAGGGACTCTGAATTGGTAGATGATATTGGATCTCATGAAGTCAATAATGGAACAACCCTTAACTTCCTTGAGAGGAACTGCCTTTTTCCACTTGAAAAAAAAATCCATTATAGTCAGGATGAACCTATATTGGTGAGCTTCAGATAGTGGGTATTGTCCCACGACATTTATTCCCCATACCACAAAGGGCCGAGAGTACTTGTTAGTATAGATAGAATATGGTGGACAATGCACAAAATTAGAATGGATCTAGAAAGCATGACACCTCTTGAAAACCTTGATATAGTTATGGATCATGGTGGGCTAAAAATATCCCAATATTTTGATTGATGAGAGAGTTTTGGTCCTACCTGATGAGCCCTACAAGAAATGGTATGAACTTCCATTATAAACTAGGAAATATTGTCTCCTTGAGTGCAACAGAGAATAATCCCATAAAAAACATGTCTGTAGAGGATCTTCCCAAGACCGAGACCACTCATGAGGGTGAACTGCACTGCATTCCATCAGATTGTTCATGTTCAGGTTGGTCTGTCAGGAGATTACCATGCTAGAGATACTCAATAAAGGGAGTCATCTAGTCATGGGTCTTCTCCAATACTGTAGTAGGGGGACCTAGAGGTCCCAATGTGGAGGCATCGGTGGTAAGGTGGCTTACCTGTGGGCTATCATCATCATCTGGAGTGATGAGAGCGATGACTCTTCGATGAATCACATGGATAATCAAATCATCCTGGATAGGATCTGCAAGAGATGAGACTAGGCTGAAAATGGCATCAGCTCCACCATTCTGTTATTGAGGGACATGATTAACTTGTAGTTGAGAAGGGAACTGGGCCATTAGCTGAAGAGTACGCTCTTACAGAGGTACAAGCCTTGAATTCTTGATGAAATAGTCACCGTTAATATGATTGATGACCAGTTTGGAGTCCCCTTTCACATATAGGTAGGGAAAATAAACCTCAATTTTTCAGTTCGAGACCAATGATGCGGGATTGATACTCCGCCTCATTGTTGGTGTAACCTTCTGATAATAGTAATGAATAGGGCATGAAAACTTATACAGGAGTGATGAAGATGATACCCAAGACCACTCTATTGAGTCTAGGATCATTAAGTATCCTGTGAGTAGGGCTTTGGGAAGTGCCATCAAAGTGCGTATGCCAACACAAAATTACTTGATCCACTAAAAGGATGGATTCATCTAGAAAGTAAAGATCCAGAGACTGTTCTATGAGGGATGCATGGGAAGAAATAAAGCCTTCCAATTCCTGTACCTTGATAGACTTTTGGGGGAAAAACTTGATGTAAAACTATTGAAGGATCACAACCCACCAATATAGATGACTTATCAATGTGGGGCATTTTAGAATGCACTTTAAAAATTCTACTCGGGACACCAGCTGTATCTTTTGGTTCTATAAGTAATTTCATAATTTTTTTCACTATGAATACCAGTGCAAAGTAGCTCTTCTCGATAGAGGAATATCTAGTCTCTATATCCAGGATCATGCAACTGAGACAATATAAAATGCTCTCTATTACCTCATAGTTCTTATTGGTGAGAAGGGAACTGAGGTACCCTTCTAGAGGGGTCAAATAGATGACAAATGACCTTTTGAAAATGGTTGGCATCAGAATTAGAAGCTGTAGGTAGTACTTCTTGATTTCCTCAAATGTAGTCCGATACTCCTCATCCCTCTGATAATCAAAACCTTTCTTCATGTGCCCATAAAAAGGCTTAAACTTGCCAACCAGATTTGCGATGAATCAGTGTGTGTATCCTAAGTGTCCTTGAAATCCTCAAAGCTCTCGAAAGTTACATTTTAATGATATCCTTGACCTTCTCTAGATTGATCTCAATACCCTTGTATTTGAAAACAAATCCCAGGAACTTTCCCATGGTAACCCTAAAGGCACACTTCAAGGGGTTCATCTTCAGATGGTGAGAATAGAGGAATCCAAATACTTTCTCAAGATCCCTAAGATGGTCCTGGTGCTGGTGTGATTTAACCACCAGATCATCCATGTATAATTCTACCAATGTACAGAGGATAACCTTGAATATGCGGTGCATGACATGCTAACAGGTGGTACCTGCGTTCTTTAGACCGAAAGGAATTACCCGAAAGGAGAAAGTATTTTGTGGTTCCCTGAAGGTAGTAGAATATTCATCCTCATGGGCCATTTGAATTTGATTATATCCATAATACCCATCCATGAAGGAGAGATCTTGGAACCTAGCGGTGGCATAAATCAATAGATCTTTCATAGGAAGGGGAAAATCATCTTTCGGACAGTGAGGGTTGAGATCCCAGAAGTTGATGCAGAATTTGATCTATCCATTCATCTTTTTTATGATAATAATGTTAGCTAAATATTTGGGGTACTGGACATCCTTGAAAAAGTTTGATTTGATGAGATTATCAACATCAACCTTAACCATGGATCCATGAGAAGGGTGTATCTTTCAGGGAGGCTGTTTGAACTCGCGATGATTTATTGGGAGACTGAGATGGTGTATGGTTACCTGAGTATCTATCCCTATAATCTCTCATAACTCCATGAAAATACATTACGATGCTACTTTTGTAAATCCATGTATCATTGTTGCTATTCTGCTGGCATAGCTGCACTGATCAGTGTTGGTTTTAAATCCATCTCGATACCAAGGTTCTCATGTATGAATTCATTGAACATAGTGGATATTCTATCTTCTAATGAGAGAGGGGAGTCTTAAAAATCCTATTCTTCATCCACAACTAGAGGATCATTGGAAGGAGGAAACTCCTCCAAGTCAATAGATCCTGATGGTACACTGGTGCCATCCTGAGCAGTAGTGGAAACCTCTTTAGGGGACTCCTGCACTGCTGAAACCATGGCGACAAAATCTATCAACCCGATCCCATATGGCCTTTGACCCAAGGGGACATGTTTGATAATATCAAAGAAATAGTGGCACATTGGCTTGACCCAGTTTATCCCAGTCTGCCTAAACAAGAAAGTATGTCATATTGCTGTTGCCATGGGGCGGGCATACCAATACCTTATAGAGGTAAGGGGATCTAGGATTACCTGAGCCTGATTTTTGTAGGAATATGAGGTGATCATTCATAATTCCTTAGATGCGAGAACATGCTTCCACCACATTCCAATGACAAAAAATCATTTCCCCAAGTATGGGGTCATGGCCTCCAATAGGAGAATCAGTAGGACATAGGCATCATCCAAGTCTATCCATGGGTCAGCCACAACTGTAGTGTGTTCAACCTCATTGTCTTGAACCTGATTATCCTTAATCCTATAGTAGTTGGAATCCAGGTAGTGATATTAAAAAGATGAAAAGGGAGATTCATCACCTTGGATTATGCCTATTCGGACATTAATGTAGTACTTAAGGCATTAGTGGTATGGGGAAGGGACTACAACATTAAGGTGGATCCATGGTATACCCATTAATTCATTGTAAGTGATGTCTTGGGAGATATCCATGTACTATGTGATTAAATTTAGGCCACTTAACTGGGTTTTTTGGAATATATTTAAACCGATGTCTGTTCTGTCCTGTCATAACCTTGAATCTTCATGTTAGAGGGACTGAGCTCTATTTCAGACAGACCCATCTTACAGAGTGTCTGTGATGGGATAATATTGATCCTAGAGCCCATGTCAATAAGAAAATGATTAAAATCCACACCATTGAAAGATATAGTGATTTATAGTTGGAGGATGTGCCCCTGTACAATGGGTGGATGCGCCCCTTTATAAGATTGATCTCAGCGTGAAAGGCTTTTGCAGATACTGCCTCTGTTTCAAACTGGAGGGGGATTCTTAAAGCCTCTATGAGGGATTTACGTATATATAAATACATTTAGAGTTCCCCGAGGATCAAGAGACTTGCAGGATTATTGTAAAGGTGCTTTATAACATTGTGGTTCCATGCGAGGTTCACACTTCTTCCAACATGAGGTTTCCTTGCTATAAGAGGAATGACTGGTGCTGTTGGTCAAACTGGAAGATTCTAACTGGTACTGGGGGTGTCCCGCTGCTCACTAGTCAAACTGCATAGAGTGTCTAACGGATGACGATCAGATGACTGAGGTCCTTCTACAATAGAACATGGATGATCATAGCACGATGATGGTGGATCTAGCTGATCAAGGAGTACAAACGGAGGAGGGGGTGCATCTGAACAAATGATATGAGAAGGCTGTGTGTGCTGAGCTCTGAACTGGGCCGGATGTCTAGTCTTGGTGGAAAGTACAGCTTGTCTAGAAGCACTGACCAATGCATTCTATGATGGGCATAGAGAAGGCCTTGGTTTTGTGTCAACCGCGGTGCTGAAGGGATTTTCAAGTGTACATTGCGAAACAACCCAATTGGAACCATTTATTTTTCTTTGTTTATATTTCCCAAAGAACATATTTTGGCACCAATATTCACTTTTAACTAAACCCAAGAAATTATTTAAAATTATATTTCCAAATTCAAAAACCAAAAATCATAAAAACCTGGATCATATTTTATCTCTAAAAATAAAATTAAGATTTATCTAAAAAATTATTAAACCTCAAATATCATAAAAAATATTTCTTATTTTTATCTAAAACCTTTTTATAATATTATCCTAAAATAACTTGAATCTTGATGACATAAAACCATAAAAAAAATATATATGCTTTTGAAAATTAACTCAATCTTTATACCTCAAATAATATCAACCATATTAACCAATAACTTCATATATATATATATATATATATATATATATATAATTTTTTCATTTTTGTTCCTAAAAATATAGAAAAATTATTAGAAAATAATTTTAGTCACCTTATTACCAAATAACTTTTCAACCCCCAAGGAAATTAGTACTATTCAACTTATATCCCCAAAATAAAATAACCCTTTTCTCTAAATAACCATAATTACGCCATCTTCAAATCACCTGCCAATATAAAGGTTTATCTATACCTTAATAATGTATTCTTTCTAGAAACCAATAAATATTTTCCAAAATATCATTAATCACCTTAAAATTATGATCACAAAATTACTCAGAATAATTTCTCTAACTTTGAATATATGATCACTTGTAAAATCATTAAATCATGATGGTATCTAAAATAATTAAATTATTCTCAATTAATAATATCCAAACCTATTGATTTTTCTAAACTATACTATGATTCCAACTATAAAGACCCAACCATAACAATCCCATAATTACATGGTTTATATCAAATATCACACCACTTATATACCCACACCCTTTTAGGTTTATAGTTGTATAGAATTTGAAAAATAACTTATATAACAAAACCCATACCTTTCTTACTAAATGGGAATTTTTTATCCTAAAAGAAACTCTTTATATGATACAATTTCTTTATCAAAGGATATACCACATAAATGGAGCATTAACTTCATAATTATTTCAATTCATTCATAATCCTTGTAATTTAATATAAAAAACATGGTATTAGAACACAAATATTAGTAAGGGGTATAAAATAAAGAGAAAAACTATCATGACATTTAAAAAATTTCCAAAATTTGAAAAAGTATTTTTATTAAACAAGGAGCTTTAAGATCATACAAAACTTACTTCCAAACATTAAATCAACTTATTTTCTAAACAATTTCCATAAAAATAATTATATAAAATAAATAACATAAAAATAAATATCCATTAGATAAACATAATAATTTGTGAATATATAAGTTTTTTCAACACAAACTTTTAACCCTTAAAAATTGTAAAACTTCCTTCAAATAAAAACCTTTAAACTTTTAAAATACCATTCACTTTCCTTCAATAATGAATTCATATTATATCTCATCAAATCAAAATATTTTCATTAAAACCCATAAGTAATCATAGAGAATCTATAGAGACACCTTGAGACATCATATTCATTATCACTTTTATTAAATACCCTTATAATTTAATATCCTATTTAGTTACTTTCAAAATATCATCTCTAGAGACTAAATCATTACCCAATTCATTGGTGGGAAATATCTGGGTCCTCCCACCATCATCTATAATGGCCAAGAACCATAACATCATAAGATCTTCCTCTCACCATTTCATAATGAAGGGAAATTATTATCAAATCATTTAAATAGAGTTAATGTATATATTTTAAGACTTAAAAGTAGAGGATTTGAAGAAGAAAAACCCCTTTGAGTTTCTTACTAGAATTGAATCTTACCTTAAGGTTTAGCTTTGTAGTGAAACTATAAGAACTATTTATTATGATTCAAAGGTAAATAATATGTATAATGGTTCTATGAGGAGAAGTATTAAATAATATAGATAAAAAACTAAACCTTAGATTTCATGAAATTTGTAGAGGTAGTCCCCTTTAATATACATGTCTCAATGAAATATCCATAATTAAACATTGCATGAGATTTTAAAATTGGACGGTTGAATGTAGAGAAAATTAATGTATTATTACCTACTATTATCACATAATTTTATATAGATCATGAAATAAATACACATTTATTGTGATTATTATAGCTTCAAAATAAAAAATTATATTCTTGTCCCAAGTTTCACCCTTATTTATAGAAACCATAACTAACCTCTAATCTTGAAGGTTCAAGACCCTACTAAGATCTTTATTTAATATAAATTACATGTTTTTCTTGTAAAATATTTCATAATATTTTATAATTATCAAACTAATCATAAATAACATATAGGAATTAGTTTGTAAACTCTTTATCTTATATGGATCTCAATATATATCTTTTTTTTTATTTATAATACACTACCTTTTAACATTCATACTGATATAGAAACTCATGAAAAACTAATATTTTTATTTTTAAAAAACCATTTAATTTTATAATGAACTCTTAAAATTTAAAAACCTTTTATTGATTTTTGTTTTCTATATTTTTCTAGACATTAAACATATTTGTGTTTATTTGAATTCAGAAGGGTAAAGATAAATTCTGGAAGCATTATTTATGGCAGCGATACACTTAGTTATTAACCTATAAATAGTTTGGAAGTAAATTAAATATATTGTACATCTATAAGTTAAAGTAATTATAAGATGAAAAATTGAACACTGGAAGTAGTGGATGAACAAAATTTATGATACTTAGAAGCTGAGAAGTGCATTTTTTAATTAGAAAAGGAAAATAACTTATGTCATATGTAAGTTTTTCAAAAGAATGCATAATAAATTTGATAATAATCCTATGGAAATGAATTAAATAAAAAAATAATTCCTTAGAATATATATAGGTAGTTATGATAATACATAAATTTTTCTAATTATCAATCATAAAATATGATTGATAATATTTCTAACCATTAGATTATGATAGAAAATATATCATAAGGAATAATTAATAAATGTACCAATCCATGATAATAAATTCCATGTCATAACCATGATATTCATTGAAAATGCGAGATATTACTCACACTATTAATATAATACTACATAGTGAAGTTCTATGAATGAAAACCCACATGGTTTTGTACTTATGATGGCATGATAATTCCTGTGATTTTAGATATGAACATTTGAAATAATTTTTGAAGTTTGAATTTGAAATTTGGTAAAATATTAGGGCACACTATGATATTAAAAGTTAATGTTTGAATAAGTAAGAGTCTTAAAATATTTCTCATTGCCTAAAGGTTTAATGCCTTACTAAATAATGTGATTCCACCCTAAACAAGTGTTGGATAAGGTTTCAATATTTACAAGAACTAACCATGGTGAGAATAAAAGGGTCACACAATGAGTTAAGATCATATAAAATAACAAATTTAAAACATTACCTACATAGGTAAGAGTAGCTTTTATAACATGATAAATCAGAAAAGGAAATGTGTATAGGCTACTTAGACCTGGAGGGATGGATTAAAAAATCAGAAAATTCCTTTAATATGTGAAGTTAGTTTTATCAATATATGATGGTCAACATGAGGAAATTGGTCAAAAAATGAAAAAGTCTTGATTCATATTGTAATATATAAAGGCATGTTTTCCAATAAGTAAAGATAAGTCTCACAATATATAAGAGTAAAATATTATACACGTAAGAGTCCTTCCAATTTGTAAAGGTATGTTTCCCAATATGTAAGAGTCAAATATTCAGTACATAAGTCATTCAAAAAGAGAAATTTTTAATGTTTGAATTTGTAATGTGATACATAAAGGTAAAAAAAGTGATAAGTAAGGGTAAAACTTAAAATAAGTAAGTGTATTTTCCTTTTTGAAAATTCTAAATGTAAGAGTCATTAATACATAAGGGTCGATTACAAAATTTACAACTCTATAATGCGTAAGAGTATTAACTTCAATTTATAAAGGTATCTTCCTTGAATAACTATTGATATGTAAGAGTAAATTACAGGAAATACTATAATTCATAAGGGTTATATCCTTTATCAGCATTTCAATACATAACAGTCAGTTCCTTCATCAATAATTCAATATATAAGATATTTTTTTCAAATATATGATATTCTTCCTTGTAAAAATCCCACTTCATACAAAAAATATTTACATATAAAAACCTGTTTAACATAAAATATGAGGAGCTCAAAATATAAATTTCAAAATAAAAGTCCGTTGAAAATATTAAAATTTATATAATTTTAATTAAAACTTTTATTAAAAATAATCTCAAATTTTATTAATAAATTTTAAAATAAAAAATGATAACCAACATGATAAAATTATTCCAAAAATTTTCATAATAATAAATCAATATATATAATTTTCCATTTATAGAATGTCTAATAATTTAGTAATTCCTTCAAATAAAAAATTAAAAATTCATTCAACCTTTAAATAAAACATATATTTTATCATAAAGTGACATAGTAATTTTAAATACACAATGACTATACAATTTTTTTATATGAAAAATACATCTTGAATAAAACATGAGATATATATATATATATAATCATAGTTAAATAAATATTTATTAAATAAATATACATTCATTACATGGATATTACTTTAAAAATAAAACTATTATTTTATTTAAAAATACCTAGATTATTACATATGTGTTTATCATCAAGCATATACGATGAAGATAGGTGCAATGACCATCTATGGTGTAAAGTACAAGGATTTTTTCATTTAGATAATATGAATGATTTCATTTATCCATCATGGTTGTTCTTGGAATCTGGTTTCTATATTTCGTAAATTGTGTTCAAAAAGTATTGTCAGATCCTTAAAAACCTAACAGTGTTATCAAAGCCTTACCATGCATTTTTTATTCATGAAATCATGCTGAAAATGAAGTTAACAAATAAAATATTATGCTAGGAAAGAATTCATGGAGAATTCCACTTAATATCCAAAACTTAGTTGAGGGTGTGGAAATAAAGAGAAATATGAAGGGTTATATTTAGTTTCCATAAAAAAGTGAATTCCAATTTATCTTAAAGGGGATTAGGATGTGTTGAAAGTGATAATTAAAATAGTTAAATTATTTTCCAAAATATTTTAGTGGAAAATATTTATGGAAAGAGTACTAAGGATGATGATGTTAACATTAAAGGGTTTTAAGTAGGCAATATAAGTTATTAAATTATAAAATTTTGTTTTGTGGAATTAAAGAATTTGAATATGTTCAAGGAGTTTAACCTTAATAATATGATTTCTAAATATCACTATTATTCAAAATTTCTATCTTCATTGATGTTACTAATTAAATATTTTAGTGGAAGGTATTTATCAGATAGTCATATAGTGATGTGTTTGTAATTTCATATAGATGTAACGAGTTAACAAACCCATAGAAATCACATCAAACATAAGGCCGATATGGTATTCTATCATATATGTTATGTTACATAGGTCCTTATATTGGGTTTTTTTAAATTATTCTTAAAAGAGTATAAGAGTATTAAATTTATCATATAAAAGGAAATCATCACTTTATCATTATTTGATATTTTGTGAAAATATTATATATTAACATACATTTCATGAAATGTAATGATAATTTACCTCTCAAATTGAAAATTTGAGTTATCCCTAATTGATTTTCACCATGGGGTATCATAGACTATGATTAAATATAAAGGTTAAAGTGAGTATGATTCCTATATAGATATACAAAATATGATAATTAGGAATAACATGGGTTTTTGTTTAAAAGACGACCCAATAAATTTCCACATATAGTTGCATAAACTTTTTATTTGGTATACTAGGGATGCATGGATCATATTTATATTCCCGACTACCCGATGTTGGTAAAATACATATCTCAAGAAACTTAATACATTGATACCTTTCTTACACAATCCTTGACGCTAAACTAATTAGGTAATGATTGGGTATGTTAATAATCATGAATTCACTTATAGATCAACTAATGTATTGAACCCAACTCCAGTAACCTAAATCCAATGTATTAATTTATTAACTTGACATAATATACAAAGACTCACATCCTAAAAGGAAAAATATTTTAGTCGTCTTGGTAAACTAGATACATACATGATTCCCATCATATTTTTGAAGAAAAAAATTCACAATATGTTTTTGAGAATATAATTATTCCTTCTATAATATCCTTTCATATTATTCTTAGTACACTCCATGGATTCCTAAGAAAGGAAACAAAATAAGGGTGATTTGAAATACTCAATAAGGGTTAAGTACAATAGAAGATATCATGAATAAATAAGAATAATCATGGAAAGGTAAATAATTAAACACACATTCAATTTAAATAATTTTACTTGAAAAATAACCTTGGAAAGATAAATAAGTGAAAAAATTCCATTTAATCAATAACATGAATTTCATAATTAGTTAAGGCATAATCAATATGGAAAAGTAAATAACAAAAAACACATTCCATTTAATCATTAGTCTTAGAATTAAATGTATCCATAGATAATAACATTGAAAAAGTGTCATGGATAATAATCAAGAAATTATTGATAAATGATATGATTAATTAATAGATGTCATGATCCTAGTAATCATGATACCTCTATTGTTAATACTTTTATCAAGACAATTTAAAACTAATGGGTAAGTATACACCAAAACCCCATTTAACTAAGGCTAGCCAACTGATTCATTTCATGGTATTACCGTTGCATCATGGGGATATCTATAACTATGACCCACCAATATATTCATGTCCAAATCATTCCTCATATATCCAATAATCGATTTAATTCATGAACAATATTCCTTATCAACAAATTTCCATATTGAGTAAGGAATATGGATAAAAAATAATTTACCTAGTAAATCACATAACATTGAAATTAAAATACCACACATATATATAAATGATATATAGTTTAATAAATAATAATATACATGATAAATAATATGGATATTTATGGTAAATTTAATTTCCAATGATCACAGGAAAGTGAATATTTAAATGGAAAGTCAATGACTACAAAAATAAATAAAGAAAATGAATTTCAATACTTTAGTTAGTCAAAATGATCATAAAAAAAATCATATAAGTAATTGTGATGGTATCAATACAATATATCTAAACTGGATTATAAGTAAAATAAAGGGTTTCTGTTGTTGATGAATAGAAATACCATAAAAAGATTACTAAAAACATTACAGAATAAAATATCATTTTAAATTTTAAAGTCAATTTTTAAATCTAAAAATTTATAGAATATTAGGAAATATATTCCTTTTAAAAATATAGTTTTATACATATAAATTAACTTTCAAATATATGATAGTTCATGATGATAGAAAATTCCATACATACTGTATAAGTTAAAAAAACATTTTTTTCACACTATTGTAAAAGGGTAATAAACTCTTTATTAAAGAATAAATAAGAAGATTTATTTCATTTTTCTAAAAAGTAAAAATGGGTAAAAATTTATTTAATAAATTATTTTGAGAAAGTTAAAACATTTTTTAAAATATTTTCTTAAAACATGGATTTGGAAGAAAAAGGATTTTTGGCTAAAGAGAGAAATGAAGTCAGATTTTATTAAAAACGCATTCTTAATCATTTTAAGTACTAAAGAGTGGAAAAAATGGTACAATTACTTGAAAATATCATGAATAACCAGTGGGGAAGAAAATTAATGTGGTTTAATAGACAATGATCAAATAATTTCCTTCAATGGAAATTTAATTATAACAAATTCTGATTAAAATGAGACTATGAAATAAATCCTTATAAATGTCATAACATTGTAGTGAGGATTAATCAATGAATAAATTACATGTATTAAATATTAATATCATAAAATTTTTATATATATCATAAAAAAATTGGAATAATTAAGTCAAAAATATTTATACATATAATCTTATAATAATAAAGATAATGAATAAGTAATATAACCTAATGAAAAGAAATTGAGTTATGAAATTCTTTACCATTGGGTAACTTTTAAGTCAAAATCCCTTTGGATAAAATAATACAAATTGAAACTTAAAATACCATTAATTATTAATTAATCGTGATATTACATGTCAAAAGGGAAAATATATACCCCATATAAAATAAATTTGGTGCATAACATTACAATATGCCCCATTGAAGAGAAATTGAGACAATGTCCATTGCCCCACGCTTAATTTTGGATAAATGTTATTTAAACTCATTTGTAATAGTTTTAATCATATTATTAATTTATAAAATAACCATATTATTATTTTTTATATCATATATTATCCTTTTATAACATTTCACCCTATATTTTCTAATAATATTTCATTATTTTCATTATTTTGGGTGTTAATTTCCTTCTTTTCTAATTTGATATTTGTTATAAAAGATATGGTTCATTGGTATATGATATAGATACATGATATAAAGAATAATATTAATATTATAAATATAATATTTTCTAATGATATACATTTTTATAATCATCTAGAAGGTTAGGCAGGGAAAATGAATCACATTGCGTTGTGGAGACGATAGATCATACGTATGCATGTGCGATGATATCATTCCATTAACGAGTGAAAAGATAAAGAAGTGGGTGATATATTAATCTATATAATCAATATAATTCCATATATATCAAATATATTCATTAAAGTTATCCTTATTACTTTCCATGGAAATCGTAAGTGAAAAAAGAATCACATCACTTTGCGAAGCGGTATTCCTCCATACAAAAGAGTGATGTTATCCTATTTTAAATGACATAGAAATTAAGAAGTTATATGTGATATTATAATTTAAAAAAGATAAAAATATACTAAATATCATATAAATGTATTAAATCCATAACTATGTCCATCCTTTAAAGGTGGTGAAGGAAAACGAATTACATCAGTTCACGAGGCGATGGTCCGCCGTACATACGATCAATGGTTTCATTTTCCATTTGATGGAAGAGGAAATGGATATAGGTCATTAGATTAAAATAATATTAACTAAGTATATTTGAAATAATTATTTTATTATAAAATAATCTTTTAATAATATTTTAAATATGTGGAAGAAGAAACAAAATAAAACACTCATTTAAGAATGTTAACTCTTCTTGAGACGTCTTTAGGTTTTCAATAAAAGACTCATAAGTTAGATTTATAATAAAAAAGGATCTAGGATTTTAGGAGGGTGTTAAGGAAGTGATTTGGGAAGGTCTTGGACAAAAAACTAATTTTTAAGTGTGAATAGAAGAGGATAGGTTGTGGCCTTTTATATATGGGAGAGAGGACACACTTAGAATTTTTAAAAAGATTTAATTACAACCATGATGTTATCAAACCAAAAGACTAAAAAATTATTAATTATCTACTATAGAGGTTATAAAGTTGAAATATGGCCCTATAATGGGTTTTGGATAAATATTTAGGTCATTCTCACCCCAATTTTCTTAGTTTAACCCCTGGTAAATCAGTTTTTACCTTAGCTGTGGTAATTGATTTTTTCCGCTCTTACTATTCATAATGGTCAAAATATAAGTTGAAATTTTTAGAAAATATTAATTATTATGATTCCATATATTTAATATATTTTTCTAAATTCAATTCATATAAGTTTAATAATCACATTTAAAATTATGCTTAGAGACGCGATGAAAAAATGATCTTTCAAAGAAACAATTCTCATAAGTATAAAAAGTTTTAGTACAAAAATTTAAAATGAAATTGATTAAAATAAGATAAAATAGTTAAATTTTAATATAAATTAACTAATTTTACATTAAAATAAATTTAAAATTTTATTTAACCTTGTGAATTATTTAAATAAAAATACTTTTTTAATAAAAATCAGTATTTTTTGCTATTCATAAAAAATGATACATTTTAGAAAAATATAAAATATAAACTCTAAGATAATTTTGATATTATTATTTAAAAAAATAATTTATTTTTTTCAAATTAAGTTTCCTAAATTTATAAAGATTAATTTTAAATTATGTGTGCAAAGGGCAACTAGAACATCTTTTAGAAAAAATACAGTTCTTTTAGAAACCATTTTTTTCGTTTTAAATGACATTTGTTTTGTTTCTAATCAATATATAAACATAATTTTCATAAATTTGTTATTATTATTGAATAAAAAAATTAATGTCTAGGTTATGTTGGTATACTATATTACAGTTCATTTAGACTCGGGGTTCCGTGTCTCATACGCTATCGAATACAAAGTTCCCGGTTTAGAATTTCAGGGTGTTACATTCTCTCCACCTTAATTAAATTGCATCCTAAAAATTTGATATTGTACTCAGAAATAAAGGGTTTAATATATGAAAACTACTTTGTTAAAAAACTAAATCATTAAAAGGGTTAATAAGACATCCACTTAATAATTGATAAAGATATGCACAAAGGTCAAATGGAATAACACATAACTAGGTTTATAAGTGGGATAACATTAGATGAATGTGAAGATATGAAAATGGAAGAAAAGAGTAAATAATTATAAATAATTATATAGTTAATTGATTATACTAAATTGAATTATTAATGTAAATTTAAGGACCAAAAAATCATAAATATATGATGATTTAAAATACCATTTGATTCATCAGATATAAAGGTAATAAGATAAATTTTTTGTTTAGGATCCTTTTTATAAATTTTATGTATGATTTTACTAAATATGAATATAATGATATATAATTACTTGATATGTTTCTATTTAATAATAAAAATTTCACCCTTTGGTTTTTCTTAGATTAATTTTCAATTAATCACTTACTCCATGAAATTAATATCCAAAAAAGATTTTTTTAGGACTGAAGCACAAAAATCCACTTTTAAAGAATCATAAGATCCATAATATTGAAAATTATTTTAATTCATCTCTAACTATTTTCCAAAACAAATATGGTTAGAAAAAGTTATTACATATAATACATTAATCATCAAACCTCAAAAGTAACACCACTTTTTCATCATTAATATTATTGCGTCAAAATTTTCAACAAAAAACAATGACATATTAACCAGGACGTCATAAAAGCTAGTGGTATGTTCTAAACTATTTCCATCCTTTAGTTTTGGGTTAAAGCCACATGGACTTTCCAGACATGAAATGTTGTCACCTGACATGGTGGTGATATATTTTCTAAAATTATATTAATTTAATTTCAATAATGTTACCAAAGTGTAATAACCCATAATTACCTCTACCTAAAGATAAGATAAACCCCTAAGGTTATCAATACATTTAAACTTATTCCAAAAAAATTTAAGGGGATTATTCCTTAAATAATTTTTTTCTCTTAGATATATACTAAAATAATGAGTTGTGTTGCTCTAAATATTTTCCAAAACAACCTTAATCATGTTACATCCTTACCACACAAATTTTCAAAAGGGGGAATTTAAGATTTTGAACTTATGATCAACTTTAAACTCATAAAACCATGATAGTAACCATAACTCTTATGTTAATGAATACATATATGATTCATAAATTTAACACAATCCTTATATGTTTCAGGATTCTTATTAAAAATATCATTGGTAAAAAAATAATTCTATAATTCAATTATTGAATCCGAATACAAAAAATAATTCAATCGTTTTATTTAAACATATGTCCTTCCTTGTTCTAGGGGTTAATCTTTAGAAGATGGCATTGAATCAGATAATTACTATATTCCAAAAATTTACTAAAACGAACTATAAATGGATCTATAGGATGAAATTTATTTTTTTCCATCATACTATTCATTTTCCTTGTAAATTAATTACTTTATGACCTTATTTTCCACACATAAAAAATTTTCCCAATCCTTTTATATACTTTATTTATTGTCTCTTTCTATATTTATGAAATAAAGGAAATTTAAACTTCTTTCCTCCATGGTTTACATCACTCAAGATCTTAGATAACTCCATCCTTCACTTTTTTGGTGAGTCTGTGTGTTGGTTAAGGTATAGGAACCTAATTTCATTTAACACCACAATTTTTTATGAATTATTATCTTTAGAATAAATTAAAATTATTTGATATATTTAATTGATTACAACACCAAGTTAATATTTATTTATAAAAAACACTAAGTTAAACTTGTGATACATACAATACTGAGTTTAGATTGTATTACATTTAACACTGAACTTAGCTTGCGTTACATGCAACACCAAGTTTAAACGAAACGTGTCACATTATTAAAATATTATTATAGTCATCACCCAATAGTTAGAATGGAGGGTATGAAACCACGTTTATTGAATTATATTGATTAAATTTATATATTATATATTCAATTAATTTTTTTCACATTCATCCAATATATTTTGTTGGAATAATATAAGAACAAATCTAATTTTACGTATAAAAAGTTGTATTTTTTTAAAGGAAGTTTTACCAACTTTTAATATTGAGTTTATTGATAACTAAATTTTAATACTTTTATAAAATTTATATGAAAATATAAAATTAATTTTTGAAATATTAATGTAAAAATTATCTTAGGTTGAATTTTTGTTTTTATGAGAAGTTTCATTTTTTGATGAATAGTGAAAAATACTGAATTTTAATTGAAAACTAAATTTTTATATAAATAATTTATAATGTAAAATTATATTTTAAGTGGTTTTAAAGTTTAATTAGTTCAATTATAAAAATATTAATATAATTAAGTTCATTGGAATAATTTTTATATGAATTTAGATATAAAAACTTTGTAAAAATTTGAACATTTTCACTTTAAAAGCCCACTTTATCATCTAGTGTGTGGGGTTAATTTTAAAATAATTTCTATCACTTCTGTGATTTGAATTTATAAAAATATATTCCATATTTTGAATCAGAACCATTTATAATTTATAATTGGGTAAAATTAATTTTTTACCAAAGTGATTAGTGAAAATAGTTAAAATTAATCACGGTGATTAAGAGAAAAATGAGTTTACTAAGGGACTAAATCGTAAAATTAAAGAAAAAAGTGACCTAGAAAATTTTAAAACACCAATTGTATGGAATAATTTTTACTATACCACTTCATGGATAAAATTTGGTGCATTATTGAAGCCTTTTGTTAGGTAAAAATGTGGGTACACCTAACTTTATTTTCAAAAATGTCAAGTGTGTCCTATCCCCCACTTATAAAAGGCCACCACCACTTTCCCTTTCTGTACACCTTCAAAACCAATTGGTTTGACCAAGAACTAACTGAATCACTTCTACTATTACCTCCCTTTAACCTATAATCTTTACATTAGGAATAAATTCATTCATGTAAGTCCTTTAGTTTAAACCAGAAGGAGATACCCGAAGAATAGGAGGTTTGAATGTGTATGAAAGAAGTCAAAACATAAGGTAAGGGGATTTCTAATCTCAATTTTATTTTCATAATGATTATAAAATATTTACCATTTTATTATTTTTTTTGTGATTTATATACTATGATATGACATGTTATATCATGAATTTCATTTATTTTATGATATTCCAAGTTTTAGTTGATGTTATTCTTTCAAATATCTCATGATTAAAAAGTTACTCAAGTAGTAAGGGATTTACGACTCAATTTTAGTTTACAGGAGACACAAGAAATGTCATTTACCTATTTATTGTATGTGTTGTGTATAATAACCCTGGATATATTTTATTATTCTCTTACTAATAATCATTAGGATTTACATATCCATTTGAGGATCTCTATTTCACAGGGTAATAGTTTCAAAGTTATCAAAGTGGTAAGAGAATTTTGTCTCAAATTTACTTCTTTGATACACATGTTATGTTATACACCTATATTATTTATGAGGTGTATGTATTTCTATTGGACATGTTATATCATTAATATACTTATTTTATTTATACTTTAGCCTTCATGTAATATAATTATTTCTTGGGATTATGATTCAATGTTATTAAAGTGGTAAGAGTTTATTGCTATAATTTCATCATTTATCAGGATTTTTTATTATTATGATTCCATTGATGAAATATAATGATTCATATCCCAAGAATAATCATAAATTTTCTGATCCTTTAGTTATTCATGATATCTTTAATTTATGGTACTGGTTTCCACTCTTTGGTACTTCAGATAATTAAGAAAATGTTTTTAAGAAAATTTGAATTCATTTATCTATTCAGTCAAATATTTATTTTATTCAAAAGCCATGTTTTATTAAAATGTTTTAAAAAATGTTTTTAAATGTTCTTTTAAGATCATTTTCAAAGAAAATGTCTTCAAAAAAATTTTATGCTTAAAAAGTGTTTCAAATTCTTTTCAAAGAATGATTTATAATTTTTCAAGTTTATTTTCCAAGAAAATGGTTTTCAAGATATTTTATGTTTTAAAAAGAGTTTTCCTAAGAGAATTATATTTTCCACAGGATATGTTTTAAATGGTATTTAAAAATTACTTTCTCTCTAAGATTACATCCTTTGATGTTACCTATTCCTTACTAGGGATATGAATCAAGGACACCAATCTCATTATTTATTTAAATGCTTTATGTTTAAGAAGATTTTTTTTGAAACCCATTTATGTTTCTTGGGTTATACCATGATAAAATGATTGTTAAACCCAAATATTTTCATAGGTTATACTATGATGAAATTTTTATGAAAATGTATTTTTTATAGGTTATGATAAGATTAAATTTTTATAAAACCCATTTAATTTCGTGGGTTATGATATGGTGAATGTTTATGATCTTGTAGAACATATATGTATGATTATTATGTGATGGGTAGGACCCATATATCTCTCCAATGCCTTTTCTATCGATAGATAACTCATGAGTATATATTTTATGGGTGAACCTTATTACATGTTTAAAATGTTATGTGGGTTCCTATCTTTCATGTATATAATGTTATGCATGTACCAGATTACATGTTCAAAATGTTATGTGTGAACCTGATTACATGTTTATAATATTATGTGTATACCTATATTTCATTTATATAATGATATGTGTGGAATTTGTTGCATTTACATAGGTTTATGTGAGGGCCTCGTTTCATGTCCTCCACTTAATGAGTGGAGATGTTTCTATTTATACATGTTCACATTGTTATAAGGGGATGTGTATGCCAAAAATTCATCTATTATACCAATTTTATGCTCTCATGGCTCATTGTAACACCCCAAGGTTTTAAAAAATAAATTAAATGAATTAAACTTTGTTTTATGTAGATATTTATAACTATCCTTTAAACTTAATTTGGCTGTTTCTTTATTTTGAATTTTGAAAAAAATGGTCATCTACAATTGTGTTTAGTAAGTTATCTGGAGTCTAATGGAACCAACTTGTTTTTTTTGGGAATAGTAACCTACCCTCATGAATAGAAATATGAATAGTAATATGACCCTAATGAATATTAAATTTCATTATTATTTTATTTTCTTAAGGTTATAATATAATGAGATGTTGATTAATTTTTCAAGGTGTTAAAAAATGATTTATCTACTTAAAACTATTATTTTTGAATAAATTATGATATTATTTAAAAACTAAATTAATAATATTTAGAAAATTATTTTTAAAAAATGGAGTTAATTTTTTTAATTCTACATGTTGAAAAACGGGAAGGGTAAATTATTTGGATTTTTCTGAAACAATTGATTTTTTGGTGAATAGTAAAAATACAGTTTTGAGTTTTAGTGTGTTTAATGAAATAATTAATTATGTAATAATGATGTCATAATTTTAGTCAACTTTTGTATAGTAAAATAATATATGAGGTGTCCCAAGTGGGTAATACCATGGGAAAATACTGTGGAAATGCCCATGGTTTTACAAACACTACTAATGAGGTGTCCATTGGAAATTAATAAAGTATTCCCTCAGTTTTGCTATAAATACCAACCCATTACTTCATTAAATTCATTATAAATTACTTCTAAATGAATATATGGTTTTATTACCTCCCTACTAATACTCCCAAGGTTTCCTCAATCCCCAAAGGTCCCAACGTTCAAGTTCTAGGAGTTACTCTACAAGGTAAGAGAATTCTCAACTTCTTTTTTTTCCATTCATGTTCTCTTTTATGTGGTATAACTTTAAAGTTTCCATACCATGTTCTTATTTACATTTTTTACTTTATCTATACTGTATTATGATTCATTTATGGAAGTGTGACCCTTTTCCCCTCTCTTTTTAATGTTTTCTAAAACCATGTTGCATAGCCCTTAGGCTGCCAAATTTTTGTAAAGGATTTCTCAACTATTCTTTTATTTTGAGTTCATTTATTTTCTTCTCCCTTCCAAATATCCTCTTATCCAAGATACATGAAATCTCAAAAAATATAGTATATTTTTTATTTTCTCATGTTCATGGAAAATTCATCACCATTATTATTCTCCTCTCCCACTTATTCAAGGAATAAAAACATTGTCCCTGATGTATCAAATTATCGACATTGTGGACGATGTAATTTCAATTTCCTTTAAATACTTCAAGTCTAGTCATGAAACCATTTTTATGTTTAGATAAGGTTATAAAAAATTTATTATGTATCATAAATGGGTTTTTAATTCTTGTATACACGTGTTATTAATTTATAAAACAAATGAGTTTATTAAGATCGAAGAATCACTAAAATGACCTAAACAAATATCAATAATGTTTTAACTTCTGAACCGTAATCATATAAAAATTCAAAATGATAAATGGTAAAATTTATGGTAATGTAAATATATAAATACATTTCCATTCCAATTCTGGAGTTTCACTTCCAATCAAAAATAATATCCATCACGAAGCGATCATGGAAATCAAGTAAGGAACGCACCCAAAACATTGCAAGGAACAAAATTCTAACAATTAAAGGGTGAAATGATGTAATGAAATGATCATATAAGGTATTATAAATATTAATATGTTTATTTAAGATATTAATAACACTCTTTTAACCATTATATAAGAGGATTAAACACAATTGAAGTAAGAAGAACCCGACGTAAGGGAATTCTTAACCCAATTTCCAATCTTTGGGTTAACCTTATTCTTTTTTCATTATGTATTATTAAGATTATTGGTGTGATGAATTTTTGTTTATATTATTTAGAACTTTGTGTATTTATAGTGTATATGAATATCTATTCCATTCAATTAATTATCACTCCAATTATATTTTAAGGGACTTTGTTTTTAAAATTCTTTGAAAACTCTATTTAATAAATTTCAAAAACGATTGTTTTTTTATGTGTATGGAAAGAGGGGTTTCTCCTGATTTCAAGATACTTTATTACCATGATATATTCATTAGACATTATTTATATTGTGTTTATCCCATTATAGATTAATATATGTTGGGTTGAGCACATTATAGCTGAGGATATGTTGGGTTGATCCCATTATAGCTCAAGATATGATGGGTGAGCCCCATTATAGATCTCCATTGCATTGGGTACTTAGGAGATAGAAGTTTACAAATAGTTTATTCCATGTGTAAGGGTGAATTTAAGAGTGATATGGTAAATATGTCCCAAGGAAACTACATGATGTTTCTATGCATATGAGTTTTATGATTATGGGTTTTATTGGGTTTTATGTTATCACATGACTAACACTTTCTTTCTTTACATCCCTTACTGAGTTTTATACTCCTCCCAAGTTTTTGAAATGTTTTTCATAGGATATAAGTATGGGTAAGAGGAATAATTCATTCCTGATGTTTGATATAGAGTGTTGTTAAAGAAATCATGTTTTATGTTTTAATGTTTTATTTTTTTTTAAAAAATGGATACTTTTTTATTAGTATCTTCTCGTATGAATGTGGTATGTCATGTATGTAAGATATCCTAATTATTTAAAAATATAAACCTAAAAATATTCCCAATGTGTAATAATGTATGGTCTTGTGTAAATTTCAAGATTAAGTAATGTTATAAGTTCAGATCCTTATAGTTGGTATTAGAGGATGGCTTAGATAACTTTAGGGGTTAAGATGATGTTAAAAGAATACCATAAATGATTTTTACTCTATGGTAATTTGAAATGTTATAGAATATAAGGATTAATATGTTTCTTCATCTATGTTATGTTTGTACAGAATGTTTTTCCACAGAAGAAATAGGGAAGCTGAATTAGGAAGGCACCAAGATGCCGATGTCTATCTGAATCTACAGCCCAAAATGGTGGGAATCAGAACCGAGTAGTTTGTGACAACAATGACTCATTTGACTCAAGTAATAAAAGAGGGTGGTATTCATGATAGATAGGAACACAATCTACCATGAAGAATAATATCTTTTTGGAGTATTTTATGAGGCAACATCATCCAGCATTCAGTGGAACCACAGATCCAGTGATAACCGAAGGATAGATCAATGCTCTAGAAAAGATATTTGATGTCATGGGATGCACAGAATGTCAAAAGGTAATAATATCAATTTATTATTTTGTTGGTAAATCCAATAAATGGTGGTCTCTAGATAAGAATATGATAGAGATATGATCTTGATTGTCTGGAATGGGATGATTTTAAGAGTTTTTCTGGAAAAATATTTTCCCAAAACTATTCGTCTCAGAATGTAGAAACAATTCTTGGAACTGAAGAAAAAATATGATGATTCTATGGCAGCATATGAATCCAATTTTAAAATATTGGATAGTTATGTAATCGATTTAAATTGATATTTTGAAAGTAAAATTAATTGATTTTACACTGGGTTGAAACCGTTTTTGCGAAGAGATTTGGATTCACGAGAGTTTAAAAGCCATGATAATCTTGTTCGTTGTGTTAAAAAAGTTGAGATGGATTTTTTTGGCATATATGTTCCTCCGGATGACAAGAATAAGAAGCGTTCAGGTTGGAAGGCAATGGGGAAGAACTTTTCAAAGAAGTCTGGAGGTAAGAAGTTGAATTTCCCTTCTTGTGAAAAGTGTGGAAAAAGGAATCCTGGTGAATGTCTGGTAAATTCTGGGAAATTCTACCAATGTGGATAGTTTGGACACATGTCTCGTGAGTGCAAGGAAAATGATCCTAAAATTAATGAGAATCCAATGGTGAGATGCATTAACTGTAAGGAATTGGGTCATTTTTCTAATGTTTGTACAAAGCTAGATACTCAAGCAAGGAATTATCAAGATAATAAGCAGAAGGGTTTGGATTTTGCAACAACTTCAGCAGATGTTGAGCCACCAAATAAGGCGTTCTCAGTTACATTTCTTATTTTTATAGATTTTGAAAATGTGTTGTTTGATTTATCATCTACACATTCCTTCATTTCTAATAAATTTTCAGAAAAATTTGGATTTCAACCTCATGAAATGAAACCAGATATCATGGTAAAAACACCAGGGGTAAATATCATGTAAAAAGAAAATTATAAGAATTTTCCTATCCTTGTCTATTGAAAGAGTTTACCTACAAACCTTGTTATTTTTACTCTAGTATAGTTTGATGTTATTCTGGGTATGGACTAGATTTATTTTTATCACGCTAAGATAGATTGCAGCGAAAAAGAATTTGTTTTTCAGAAATAATTTCGGTTTTGTGTACCAAAATGAACCCATAGAATTAAAAACATATTAGGAAGCTAAGAAACTGATAAAGTATGGAAATGAAAGTTATCTTTCTCATATTTTTGAAGATAAAGGAACTATACAGATTAATGATATACTAGGGGTAAATGAATACCTATATGTTTTCCCGATGATTTTCCTGGTGTTATTCATAATCGAGAGGTTGAGTATACTATTAAATTAGTTATTAATTCTAATAAAATTTCTAAAACTCCTTATTGAATTTCCTAGATGGAAATTATGGATTTAAAAAATTAGTTGAAAGAATTATTAGATAAATGATTCATCTGACCTAGAACTTCACCATGGGGTGCTCTTATATTGTTTGTTAAAAACAAATATGGTTCAATGAGAATTTTTGTCGATTATAGAGCCTTGAATAACATTACTGTTAAAAACAAGTATCATTTTCCTCATATCGATGACTTGTTTGATTGGCTCTAGGGAGCGTAGTATTTTTCGAAGGTTGGCCTGAGCTCAAGGTACCATCAATATAAAGTAAAGGATGAAGACATCCTGAAGATTGCATTCTGTACTAGATATGGTCATTTTGAATTTTTATTTATGCCTTTTGGATTAACTAATGATCATGATATATTCATGGATCTTATGAATAGAATATTTTATGAGTTCTTGGATAAGTTTCTGGTTGTGTTTATTGATGACATTCTGGTATATTCTAGGAGTAAATAGAAGCATGAAAAACATCTAAGGGTTGTTTTGAAAACCTTAAAAGAAAATAAACTGTATATAAAATTCCACAAGTGTGATTTTTGGTTGCAATAAATTTCTTTTCTTGAGAACATTGTAAATAAATATGGAATAACAGTTGATCCTGCCAAAACAAAAGTTGTTGATGAATGTCAAAGACCTATAAATGTTATAGAGATTCGTAGTTTTCTTGGATTAGAAGGTTATTACCGAAAGTTTGTTAAAAACTTTGCACGGTTATCTAGACCGCTAACTATGTAAACACAAAAAATATTAAATTTGTTTGGATAGAAGAATGTGATGTTTGTTTTTAGAAACTTAAGAAGAGATTGGTGAATGCTCTAGTTTTGTCCTTGCCTTCCCAAAATGGGGAGTTTGTCATCTATAGGGATTCTTAATTGAAGGGAATTGGTTGTGTTCTGATACAGAATGATCAGATAATTGTTTATGCTTCAAGACAACTAAAACCTCATGAGTTAAATTATCCCACACAAGAATTGGAATTGGCAGATGTGGTTTTTTCTTTGAAAATTTGAAGGCATCATTTATATGGAGACAAATTTCAAATATATACTAAACATAAAAGTCTAAAGTATATATTGACTCATAAGAAATTAAAAATGAGGCAGTGAAGATGGATTAAACTGACAAAGGATTATGATTGCACGATCAATTACCATCTAGGAAAAGGAAACAAAGCGGAGGATGCCTTGAGTCAAAAACATCATGCTTCATTAACCATGTTATGTTCAGAACATGATCCCTTGATTAATGTTTTTATGAATTTTGGATGAGAAGTTATCGGTGTAGGAAATACATCTATTTTGTTTTACGTTTTAGTGTAGTCATCATTATAAGATATAATTAAGAAAGCGCATAAGAAGATCATGAGCTACAGAAAAAGTTATAATTTATTAAAATGGGTAAGTTTCATGAATTTAACCTTTATAAATATTGTGTTTTATTATTTGCAAAAAGGTTTCCCTACACAGTTGGCTGTGTTGGTTGGGGGGTTTGGGGTTTGGGACGAAGGTCGCGGGGTCGAGTCCCTGGACCTATTTTCTTCTTGCGTGCGTTGTAATGCCAACACCGTTTATGATTTAGAAAAAGTTTGTGTGTGCCTTGTGATTCCCAGTTAAAGAAAGATTTTTTATGTGAAGCTCATAGTTCTCTATTTTCAATTCATCATGGAAGTACTAATATGTACATAGACCTTCAGGAGTATTACTTGTGAGATAGAATGAAAAGGGATATTGCAGAATTTGCTGTGAAATGTTTGACTTGTAAACAGGTTAAAGCAGAGAGGAAGTTAACGAAGGGGTGCTTTAGTCTTTTCTAGTTCCAGAGTGGAAATGAGAGAATATATCCATTTACTTTGTGGTGAAACTACCTAAGACTTCTCGAGGTAACAATGCAATTTGGGTTATTGTTTATCGACTGAAAAAATCTACACATTTTCTTTCTATTAGAGAGACAATGTCATTGTATCAGCTTTCTCAACTTTACCTCAAAGAGATTGTTAGGTTATATAGAGTTCCTCTTTCCATTATATCTGATCAGGATCTCAGGTTCACTTCTAACTTTTGGAAGGGGCTTTAGAATTCATTGGGCACATAATTAAATTTCAGTACAACTCTTCATCCTCAATTAGATGGGAATTAAAAATTAACAATTTAGACCTTGGAGAATATGCTTAGATCTTGTTCAATGGACTTCTATGGTAGTTAGGATCAACATCTTTCTTTAGTTGAGTTTTCTTATAATAACAATTTTCATTCTAGTATATAGATGACACCTTTTGAGTCATTATATTGGTAGCAGTTTTGAACTCTATATTTTTTGGATGAAGTCAGGGAAATAAAGTTGATGGGACTAGAGTTAGTAGAGGAAGTGGATGAAAAAGTGAATATCATCCAGCAATACATGCAAAAAACTCAGAACAAACATAAAACTTATATAGATAATAGAAGGAAAGACTTCTCTTTTTAGGTAGGTGAGCATGTTTTCCTTAAAATCTCTCTTTGGAAAAGTATGATTCATTTTAGTTAAAAAGAAAAGCTAAGTATTCAATTCATTAGTCCTTTTGAAATCCTAGAAAAAGTTATTTCAGTTGCATACCGAGTAGATTTGCCTATGATTTTGTCTTAAGTACACAATGTTTTTCATGTTTTGATGTTGAGAATGTATGTGCTAGATTCATCACATGTCTTGAGACTAGAAGCATTTCAGCTGGAAGAGAACCTTTCTTATGAAGAGAAACTAGTTCAAATTCTTGATTGAAGGGAATAGGTATTGAGGAATTTGGTAATCCACCAGGTAAAGTTCTTGGGGTGAAACTACATGGCTGAAGAAGCAATATGGTAATCTGAATACGCTATGAGGGAAAGGTACCCTCACTTGTTTAATGATTAAATAAAATTGTGAGGACAAAATTTCTAGACGGTGGGGATAATGTAACACCCCAAGGTTCTGACAAATAAATGAAATGAATGAAACTTTGTTTTATATAGATATTTATAACTATCCTTTAACCATAATTTTTCTGCTTCTATGTTTTGAATTTTGAAAAATGGTCATCTACAATTGTGTTCAATAAGTTATTTGGATTCTGATGGAACAAACATGTTTTTTTTGTGAATAGTAACCTACCCTTATGAATAGTAATATGATTAGTAATATGACACTAATGAATAGTAAATTTTTTTATTATTTTATCTTCTTAAGGTTTTAAGATAATGAGATGTCGATTAATTTTTCAAGGTTTTAAAAAAGAGTTATCTACTTAACACAGTTATTTTTGAATAAATTATGATTCTATTTAAAAATTAAATTAATAATATTTAGAAAATTATTTTTAAAAAATAGAGTTAATTTTTGATTCTACATGTCGAAAAATGGTAAGGGTAAATTTTGGGGATTTTTCCGAAATAGTTGATTTTTCGGTGAATAGTAAAAATACAGTTTTGAGTTTCAGGGTGTTTAATGACATCATTAATGATGTAATAATGATTCCATAATTCTGGTTGACTTGTGTACAATAAAATAATATATGAGGTGCCCCAAGTGAATAATACCATGGGCAAATACCATAGGAAAGCCCATGGTTTTGCAAATACCACTAATGATATATCTCTTGGAAATTAATAAAATATTCCCTCACTTTTGCTATAAATACCAACCCATTCCTTAATTATATTCATTAAAAATTATTCCTTAATGAATCTATGACCTTTTTACCTCCCTATTAATCCTCACAAGATTTTCTCAAGCCCCACAATGTCCCAAACATCAAGTTCTAGGAGTTACTCTATAAGGTAAGAGAATTCTCAACTTTATTTTCCATTCAAGTTTTCTTTTATGTGGTATAACTTTCAAGTTTCCATACCATGTTATTATTTTAATTTTATCCTTTATCTATACTTGATTATGATTAATTTCTGTATGGGTTACCCTTTTCCCCTCTCTTTTAAATGTTTTTTAAAACTATGTTGAATAGCCGTTAGGCTGTGAATTTTTGTAAAGGATTTATCAACTATTATTTTATTTTGAGTTCCTTTATTTTATTATTCTTTCCTCATAACCTCTTAACCAAGAGGCATGAAATATCCATAAATATTTTATATTCTGTATGTTCTCATGTTCAGGGAAAATTCATTCTCATTATTCTTTTCCTCTCTCACTTATTCAAAGAATAAAAACAATGTTCGCGATGTGTCAAATTACCGACATCGTGTATGATGTAATTACAATTTTCTTTAATTCATAAAAGTATGGTCATGAAACCATTTTTATGGTCGAAATAGGTTATTATATATGTATTATGTCTCATCCATGGTTCTTTAATTCTTTTATTCACATGTTATTAATTTATAAAACAAATGAGTTCATTACGATCGAAGAATCACCAAAATGACCTAAAAAGATATCAATAATGTTTTAACTTATGAACCATCCTCATATCAAAATTAAAAATTATAAATAGTATAATTTATGGTACTGGAAATATTTAAATACCTTTCCATTCAAATTATGGAGTTTCACTTCCAATCGACAAGAATATCCATCATGAACCAATCATGGAAATCATGTAAGGAACACACCCAAAACAATACAAGGAACAAAATACTAACAATTAAAGGGTGAAATGATGTAATGAAATGATCATATAAGTCATTATAAGGATGAATATGTTTCTTTAAGATATTAATAATACTGTTTTAACCATTATACAAGAGGATTAAACACAACTAAAGTAATAAGAACTCGTGGTAAGGGAATTCTTAACCTAATTTCCAATCTTTGGGTTAACCTTATTCTTTATTCATTATGTGCTATTAAGATTATTAGTGTGATGATTTTTTGTATATATTATGTTGAAATATGTATATTTATATTTTATACACATATCCATTCCATTATATTAATTCTCACTCCAACTATATTTTAAGGGACTTTCTTTTTAAAATTATTTTAAAACTCCCTTTAATAAATTTCATGAGTATTGTTTTTTATGTGTATGGAAAGAGGGGTTTATCCAGATTTCAAGATAATTTTTACCATTATATGTTCCTTGTACATTATTTATGTTGTGTTGAGCCTATTACAGCTTAATATATGTTGTTTTTATCCCATTATAGATGAAGATATGTTGGGTTGATCCCATTATAGCTCAAGATATGACAGGTGAGCCCCATTATAGCTCTCCAATGCATTGGGTACTCCGAAGATAGAATTTGAAAAAAAAGTTATTCAATGTGTAATGTTGAATGTAATATTGATATGGTAAATATTTACCAAGTAAACTACATGATGTTTCTATGCATTTGAGTTTTTATGATTATGGGTTGTATTGGTTTTTATGTTATCACTTGACTAGAGCTTTCTTTATTTGTGTCACTTACTAATTTTTATACTCATCCCAAGTTTTTAAAATGTTTTTCATAGGATATAAGTATGGGTAAGAGTAATAAGGGAGTCATTATGTTTGATATGGAGTGTTGTTAAATAAATCATGTTTTAGGTTTTAATGTTTTATATTTAAAAAAAATGGATACTGTTTTCTTAGTATCCTCTTGTATGAATGTGGTATGTCATGTATGTAATATATCCTAATTATTTAAAACTATAAACCTAAAAATATCCTTAATGTGTAATAATTTATGGTATTTTATAAATTTCAATATTAAGAAACGTTATAAGGTTGGGTCCTTATACTCATGTTATTTTATTATCATATAATTTTTGTTTTATGAACTACCAATATTTATTCCATGAATTCGAATTATGATCTTTGATTTGACGGGTATGGTTTTCAAATTTTATTATCTTATTCTAATACACTTATTTAAATGTTATGATTATATATATATATTTCCCCCCTTAATGATCACATGACCTCACTATTTCTTATGTTTTTTCCCAAAATTTTGAAGAATGGGTTAATTAAGAGTAATAAATGAGAAGATATTTGTGGGAGACATTGAATATAATTAAACACGTTTGAATATTTTATTCCAATTTTCCAAAGACACTAAACTATTATGATCCTCATGAATGTACTTTAAATTTTGTTGAATATTCTTCCAAAATGATGTAATATCCATGTGTGGTAAACCGGGGTCACTATAGTTGGTTTCAATGGAAATTTTTGGTCAACCATTGGAATCTAGGTTGAGAAAAATTTAGTGAGATACCTAGGGGTATTTCTAAGGATATTTCTAGGGATTTATCTAAGGATAAGTTTATGGATGAGTCAATGTTTAAGAAAATGTTCTAGAATTTTGGTAACAAATTGAGAGAGTGGTTTATAGGAAATTACTTCCCTGAATGGATACTACAAGTGAATGTGGTTCTGGTACATATATACATAGGGGAAGAAACCTCAAAAACATGATATTGAGATATACTCAATCAGTAAATGGTGCACAACAACAAGCCTTACTTCACACCTAGTTTGACACTACTTGAGGACATTATTTGGAAATTCACAAACTATTTACGAACCATTATTGATGATTTAAATAAAAGATTAATATGAATAACCTAGGATAAACCTAATATTTCACATATTAAAGAATTAGGTGTCATGATTTAGACATACTATAAGTTATTTTTCATGGTTATATAGTTCCACACTATGATTAGTGTTTCTTACACTATGAGTTTATTTTTAATCAATGGTTAGAACCTGAAGGAGCCATTTTAATGAGGAATGTAATGGAAATGAAATGATAGTCCTCCTAATAAATTTGATGTTATGGAATATTGAATGAAAAACCTCATTTCAATGACCACACAACCTTATCAATCCATGAATCATTCTAAGCTTACAAATGATCAAAGGAGGTAAAAAAGCTTTCTTTAATCCTTTATAAGGAAATTTACACCTTATTTTAGTAGAACAACAAATCCAATAGTTATTGAAAAATGGATCTATACCATTGAAAATATATTTTTTATTATCCATTGTTCAAAACATGAAAAATTTATTTTGGTCACCTATCACTTGGATGGTGAAGTGAATAAATGGTAGACCTTTATCAAGAATATGAGGAAACATGATAAAGTTGAATGCATGGATTAGGCTGAGTTCAAGAACATATTTTTTAGTGAGTACCTTACTTGTATTATTTGTAAAAAAATGGATATTTTAGTTTCAAATTAATATCATTGTTTTTACAAGAAAAGTAATATATATTTAAAAACAAAATTTTGGAACCATAGAGAAAAGAAGATGATCTTTCCTTTATGCTCAAAAAATGGGCAAAAACATAGAGAGAATTTCTTGAATGGTTCTAGTAATTTCTTTAAATGAGGATAGGTATATAATAAATTCTATGAATATAGAAATATGATTAATGGGACAATTAATATAATTTAGGAGAATAAAATTAAAACTAATGAACCACCAACCCTTCAGTGTTTCAATTTAAAGGAGTTTAGGAATTGTGCTAACAGTTTCCCCAATCCAAGGAATAATGTCAATGATAAGCCACAAAAACCTCTAAATAAAAACGAAAAAGGGAAATCTTATATTATCATAATGGATGAAGTGAACCATGATAATTAGGCAATACTTATCCTACCCTCCTTAATTGGGAATTTCATTTTTGATTTTGTATGAATGAGCCCTATGAAAATCTTATTGTTTATCCATTAGTGAAATTTCATGTGATCATCTACATGGATTTTGGAATAATGAAATCACATATTCTTTCAGTACAAGGATGAACCCAAGTTTCCACTGAATTTTTTTTGGTATAAGATAAGAGATTATTTAAGTAATAAAGGGTGAATTATATTTTTTAAGGGTTATAAGGTTAAGTATTTATGTAATGGTTTAAGTTAAAAATCAGAAGTGGTTTAAGAGATTAATGTATTACTTCACCATATGAATATTTATGAATATTTAATAGCCTATACTAATTCTTTTGTTGTATTTATAACTAAAGATAGACTAAATGACTTATCATTCTATCTATGGGTCGAATGACCTATTAGTGATTCAAGAATAACAAATTCATATTCATTTCTTAGAGTAGGATATAATGTGAAAATTGATCAAGGAATATCTATAGGGTGAGATCGTGCTTATGAAATTTAATGGAATCATATAAATATACATTCTCATGAAAATTATTTAACTTTAGGATAGGGGTCTTAAAAAAATTTTCCTTGTACCTTCATTTATGATGTACTAATGGTATTTTAAATCATAAAAAAATTATGGTTTTGAGCCCGTTAACTTTTCATTGACCATTCACTTGACTGTGATAAATTTTCTCAATCATTCTCTATAAATATTTACACTTTTCTTCCATATACACATCTTCACTTTACATATTTGTTTTCTTATATGGGAACCTAATTATGAGTTACTTTGGTAACTAGTATGTTTCGAAATTTCCATCAATAAAGGAAGTTTTAGTATTAATTTTTACAATGTGGGTTAATATTAAATGAACTTTAATGTATTAAAACTTTGATGACCTAAATTAATTTCAAGGGAGAAATTCATTTTAAGGGGGGGGGGGGGAATGTAACACTTTGTGTTTTTATGAATTATTATTTTTCAAAGAAATTAAAACTATTTAATGTCTTGCACTGAACACTACACCAAGTAAATATTTCATTATAAAAAAAACAAAGTTAATATTTAACCATATGTAACATTGTGTTTAGCTTGCAATGAATGCAACCCAGAGTGTATCTTGCATTAAACGGAACACTGAGTTTAAAAAAAATGTGTCACATTATTAAAATATTATTATAGTAATCACCTATCCATTAGAATAGAGGGTATGAAAAAGATTAAACAAATGATTAAAATATGGTTTATTCATGTATATAATATTAATTATTTGGTGACCAATTAACTAGAAATGAAAATAAAACACTTCTAAAAATATAGGAAATAATTTTCTAGAAAACAAATTTTATCAATAATGATTTTCCATAATAAATTATTTAAAATAATTTTAGTGAATGATATTAATGAAATTTATATATTATATATTTAATAAAGTGTTTTGAAATTCGTCTAATATATTTAGTAGACATAATATAAGAATAGATCCAATTTTACTTATAAAAATATGTATTTTTCTAAAGATAGTTTTATTACCTTTTAATGGAGCACTTATTTAAATAATAAATATTAAAAATTTTATATGAAAAAATAAAATTCATTTTTTAAATAATAATATAAAAATTATCTTGGGGTGAATTTTTGGTATTTTTCTGATAAGTTTCATTTTTTTAATAGTTAAAAATATTGAATTTCAATTGAAAATTAGCTTTTCATCTAAATAATTTATAATGATAAATTATATTATTAAGTGGTTTTAATGTTTTATTATTTAAATTATAAAAGTATTAATCCTATTAATATCATTAGAATCATTTTTATATTGAATTTATATATAAAATCTTTGTTATATTTTGAACATTTTTACTTTAAAAACCTGCATTATCATCACATCTGTGGGATTAATTTTATTTTTTTTCAATTTAAGTGATTTGAATTTGGAAAAATGGATTAAATATTTTAAATAACCATAATTTAAAATTTATAATAGGGTCAAATTAATTTTTTACCAAAGTTATTAGTGAAAATAGTTAAAATTAATCATGATGATTAAGAGAAAAACTAGTTTACCAAGGGACTAAATGTTAAACTTATAGAGAAAATTAACCTAAAACTTGTCCAACACCCACTGACTATCCACATTTCGACCATAAATATTCATTTATAGAATTTAGTTATTTATTTAATTGTTTTTAAGTAAAAACACGGGTAAACCTAACTTCTTTTAAAAAATTCCAATTATTTCATCTCCCCTACTAATAAAATTCCACCTCCACTTTCCCTTTCTCCACACCTTTAAAAGTAATTGGTTCAACCAAGCCATTAAAAAATCACTTATATAATTCCTTAAATTCATCCTATAATCCTTAATTTGGGAATAAATCTATTCAATAAATTTATTTAGTGCAAACTAAAAGGAGACACCCAAAGAAGAGGAGGTTTGAAGATATACGATGTCAAGACTTAAGGTAAAGGGATTTCTATTATCACTTTTATTTATGTGAGAATTATGAAATATTCACAACTTATTTTTTTATGGTGTATATAATTCCCTATGACATGTTATATCATGAATTTAATTTATTTCACGATATTTAATGTTTTAATTTATGTTACTCTTTCACGGATCTCATCATTCAAAAGTTACTCAAGTTGTAAGGGATTTTTATCTCACTTTTATTTTCCCTAAGGCACAAGAAAATTTCACCGCATATTTCTTGTACATGTTGATTATGTTACCCATGTGTGTATTTTATGATTCTTATACTGGGGATTATTGGGATTTACATATCCTTTTGTGGATCTTTATTTCTTGGGGTTACAGTTTCAAAGTTTCCAAATCAGTAAGGGAATTTCATCTCAAATTTCCATCTTTGAGACACATGTTATGTTACATGACTATATTATTTTATGAGGTTTATATATTTACCTTCGACAAGTTATATCATGAGTATTATTCTTTTCATGATATTGTAAGATTCATGTAATGTCTTTTATTCATGGGAATTATGATTTAAAGTTACCAAAGTGGTAAGAGTTTATTTTTACAATATCATTGTTTATCCAGATTGTTTACGATTATGCTTCCATTGATGAAATATTATGATTTATCTCTCAAGAATACTCATTAATTTTCTTATCCTCTATTTATTCATGAAAAATTCAATTAATGGTACCATTTTACCACTATTTTATACTTAAGATAATTAAGAATTTGTTTCAATAAAATCCAACTTTATATCTCTCTTCTGTCAGAAAGCCATTTTATTCAAAGACCATGTTTTCCAGAAATGTTTTTAAATGATATTTTTGGTTCATTTTCAAATGAAAGGATTCAGAAAATTTTATGTTTAAAATTTTTTTAAAAAGGTTTTAAGATATCTATTTATAATTTTTCAAGTTTATTTTATAGGAAAATGGTTTTCAAGATGTTTTAGGTTTTAAAAAGAGTTTTCACTAAATCGGATGGATATTTTATTAAACAAATGTTTTAAATGATATTTACAAATTATTTTACACCTAATATGGAATCCATTGTTGTTACCTATTCCTTACCAGGGATATGATCCAAAAACACAAATCTTATTCTTTCTTTAAATTGTTTATGTTTATGATGACAAGTTTTTTATGAAACCTGTTTCTTATGCATGGGTTATACCATGATAAAATGATTTTGAAACAAGCTTCTTTTCATGGGTTATTCTATAATGAAATGATTTTGAAACCTATCACTTTTTTATAGGTTATGATATGATGAAATGTTTATAATACCCATTTAATTTCAGGTATTATGATATGTTTAATGTTTATGATTTTGGGGCATACATATGTATGATTATAATGTGAAAGGTAGAAACTATATTCACCTCTAATTCATTGAGTAATGATGGATAACTCAGTCCGAATCAAATTTTTTTATTATTTTCAGAAAAGTCCACTTTTAGGGAAAAGTGGGAACCACACCAATCCGGTTACAACATACATATTCAAAATTCAAAATGGGGCCAAATCAAAAGGCCACCGTCACGAAAACCAAATCTCGTAAATCCCGCACCATCGAATAGCACGCTGACAACGCCATCACCACAACCAGTAGTCATCATCGCACCGTCATCATCTCTGCCCAACGTCAATCTGTCGTCTCCTGAGTCACCACCTCGCAGGAGATAGAAAACCATCGGAGCACCTCCCACCACCTCACACCTGCACTGTCGTCAGAAAACCCTCGTCGCATTGAGCCGTTGTAAACCATAGTGCCTTGTCTGTAAACCTCATCACTGAACCCATCATCATCATCACCGTAATGGTACCAAACCTCACCGTTGCCGAACGATCGTCGTCACCGTCTACCTCCCGAAGCCTCCCACTCAACCTCACTTCCCAAAAAACCTTGGAGACCACCGCGAGCTCCACATCGGAGAGAACAGTGGAAGCCTGGATCCAGAGTAGAGAAAAATGGGATTTGTAGGACAAAATAGTGGCAAGACCATTGTTGTTTGGGACCATGAACCAGGGAATCCATCCACATCACACCACAAAACTGCCCTATGCCGACACAACACCGCTAAAACTCTAATGTTGAACCAACAACAGAAAGACGAAAACCCCAACAGAAAAACAACCCAAAATCACTGAGAGAAAGAAAGAAACAGAGGGATTGGAAACCTTGGAGTAAATAGAGAAAAAAACTTAAATGTAAACGAGATGTGAGGGGATAAAACCCTATAGATAACTGGGGGCTGAAACCCTTAAATAAGAAGACCATAGATGCCCATAGGAACCTCAATCGCCAAACCACAATCCCAAAACCTCGGTATACCATCCACTCTAGATCTGACCTAGATAGGAGTGGTGGAATTCAAGGCCAGGGCGCAGTAAGACGAGCCCATACGAGAGACCTAGAGCACCGAAAGGAATCCAGGAAACATCGAAAAAGAAATAAGAGTGGACCTGGAGAGATCGCAATGCCACCGGGGAGGAACCCTAGGAGGAGGAGGAATCCGAGCCGAAATGGGAGCCCAAGAGAACTCCTGGAGAGTAGGGACTCATGAGTGTATATGTTATGGGTGAATCTGATTACATGTTCACAATTTTATGCATGGAACATTATTTCCTATCCATAATGTTATGCATGAACATGATTACATGTTCACAATGTTATGCATAAACCTGATTACATATTCACAATGTTATGTGTGAACCTATATTTCATGTCCATAATAATATCAGTGGACCTAGTTTCATGTTTGTTGACACTGAAAAATGCATCCCCAAAATTTTCCAAATGATCCCATAAATGATCCCAGAGTGTAGCTCATTCCGAAAGATTCAATTTTACTAGTCTTGGAGCCCAAACGTAGTTAAAAATCAAAAGTTATGGCCATTCGAAGTCAGGTTGCTAGAAATGGCCATCCGAGACAATTTTGAGGGAAAAGTATGATTTTTCCCGCAAGAATTACGGTTTTGTGTGTAAGAAGTGAAATATTGCATGCAAGAATGAAGGTTTTGCATGAAAGTACGAAATCTTTAATGCAGCAGTAAAATCTTGTGCGCAACATGCCGCACAAACCTTTTACATGACCAATGAGATGTTATCTTCCGCCCAGGCCACCCAGAAAATGTTCAAGGAAGGTGCACCCATGTTTTGAGCGGTGCGTGCATGACTATCATCCACATTCAAGATTCTTATGCCCCCAAGGTGACGACAACCATATCTTTGTGTGCTAAACCCAATTTGTGCGCCCGACCCCCTTTCTGCGGTCAAGGTGACTTCAAATGGGCATTTGCACGCTCGGTCCCCCTTTCCATTCCTGAGGAAACATTCATCACCGCTTTGTGCGCCATGAACCCTTTGCGCACACACTCACCGCAAGGTGCACTTAAGGCCTCTTTCGAACCCAGAATCTTCCACACAAACTCTCTTGGGTTCACCGATAAATACAGGGGAATACCCCACCCCTCAAGGGGGCTCTCTGAAGGTTGGCCACCGCTCTGCTACGCATAAGACCGCCTCTTCCGCTCCTACGTGGAAGAATGAAACCCTCCATGTGAGATATTTCATGACAGGTCCCATATGGGTCTGCTTTCACGCGGTCCCACAGTGTTTTGATCCTCTCCTGAGAAATTTTCTTCCTAAGTCATGTGCGCGCAAGATTCCTCTCTTGTGTGCAACACTTCCAATCTTACGCGCAACCCATCCTGTGTGTAGGTCATATTATGCACAACGGTGCCCAGGCCTCCGCCCACTGGTCCATACCGTGGGGGATATGCCCCCACTCCCCCGCTCAGTGTCAATGCCAGGCTGCGGTCCCAACCCTCCGGGCCGGTCACTTCGCTATCATCACTGATCCCCATGAAAAATGGAGAGTCGCACTGCGAACTTTTCAGGCCGGGAGGTCAACATTTTCCATTGCGCCCTTATGCGCATCCACCTTCCACCTATAGAATACCATGATTTGAGATGCTCCTCCGTGTAGAGACTCGAAGCTTGACTTACATGGACATTACATTACTTTTTCGGAATACTTAATACATAACAAAAACAGACACACAAGGATCGTAATAGTTTAGTGTCGTTGGAAACTCAGAATATAAACTTCTAATCATGTTGAAATATCTTCAACAACTCCCATAAAGATCTTCCCCTTTTTGTTTCCTTACCTAAACCATTTCTTTTTTTCCTGGGGAAAATAAAACATAAAAAGGGTGAGCTCAAATGCTCAGTAAGGGTAAGCATGGATAAAATAAAACATACCATATACATTTGAACTTAAAAATAACATGAACATTAAAAATCTTGAGCAACGACATAAAACATGGAAGTACATAAGGCATAGATCATAATGGAACATAAATCATGATAAAATAGCATGGGAATAAAACATGTAATTGTGGAATCCATTAAGCACATGTAATGATTTCAATAGTAGCCAAGACATTTCTGCTAAGACCATCTTAGTGGACAAAGTCCCTTTCTAAATCAAGTTCACTCCTCGTTCCAGTCCTGTACTACTGAACCAGTTTAACTTTCCGTTCCATCCATGTCTATCTCATGAGATATAAATCTTTACCCAATGCATTGGAGGGAGATATAGGTCCCACCCATCTCATATTGAAATCATTTTTTTGTGTTCCAAAATATAAACATAAATCATTCATCATAACCCAAGAATAAAATGGGTTTTATAAACATCATTCCATCATAGCGTAATCCATAAAAAAATTGGATATCATTTCATCATTAGAAAAGTGAAACCATGTAAATCATAGAGACATTATAATTGAAACATACACATATGAAATAATGTTATCTTAGATGAAAAATGGTTTTGATAAAACACTTGAAATGAATTCTTGAGGAAAATATCCTTTCTTATTCAAATAATTTTCTTTTCACAAAATTTCATGAAATTTTAAAAGAATAGGATTTTGTTTAAAACAGTCATGAAATCTTTTGGAGGAAGCTTCATGAAAATAAGGATTTATAAAACCGTAAAAATCTGTTCGTGCCGTATAAGTTAAAAAAAACATTCTTCTCGTACTTTTTCCGGAAAAGTAAAAAAGTACATTATAGGGTAAATAAAAGAAAGATTCCTTCCATACCGTGGGGTAAAATTCAAAATGGTAAAAAGGACTTTAAACATACATGAATACACTTTTATAAAACATGGACATGGATGATAGCAATAAACCCAGTAATTACTTACGAATAAGCAATCTCGGATAAAAATGAGATTTGAAAAATTATCCCTTACCTTCGGTCCGATTTGCTTCGTAAGTGTCCGAAACTCCTGTATAATGATTTAAATAATGTTATTGACTTATTAAAGAATCATATTCATTGTTATGATATCATATATGGTTCACTTATGACTTTATATTACCCGTTCTTTTGTAAATTCCATGTTAAAGAGCGTTTTGGGTAAACTCGTTTCATTTGTCGTCCGTGTTTTGACTTGTAATTATTCATATGATTACTTAGATCATGATTTCTTAATTCCAGAATATAGAACATGATTTATATATAATATATATTCAGAATATACATATATATATAATAGATCGATAAATGGAAATAAATACACCGTTCATGGAGACGGTAGGCCATACGTACGCATGAACATTGTTTTCGTTTCCTCATTGAATTGGATCGAATTAATTGGATGACATACATATATATATATATACATAAATCCAGTATCATTATTATTTCATATATTTCATGATTACTTATTATATATACTTTATAATCATTTATGAATGGTTAATCATTGAGAATTAATCTCATCGCGTCGTGGAGACGGTATTCCGTACGTACGCACGAGCGATGATATCATTCCCATGATCGTGGAATTTTATTGGAGTGTATGTATACTATTAAAGATTCAATATCACTTTACAATAATCATATATAGTTATTATTTACACCATTATACCCATCCAAGTAAGGTGGTGGTGGAAAATAGATTACACCACGGCGTGGAGACGGTATTCCGTACGTACGCACGCGTGGTGATTTCGTTTTCCGTAGGATGGATAGATGGTGAAATAGGGTTATTTAATACTTATAATAACATATAAGTATATGAGTGATACTTATGTTATTACTTCATAATGAAACAACCTAAGATGAAGAAGCGGAAGAAGAAATAAATTTGAAAGAATCGGTAACAGACATTACCTCTTCTTTGAAGCGCCTCTTTGCGACCTCCTCTTAGGGCACTAAAATTGGTCTTTGAAAAATACCAAGACCTCTATGATGTTTATAAGGAAGTTTAGAAGATAATTTGGCAGGGTTTGGTCGAGATTTAAGGCTCAAATTGGTGTGAGGAGGAGAGGGAGGAGGTGCCCTTTTATAATGGAGGAGAGGGGCACCTTTGGAATTCTTAAAAATATTAATTTATAATAAATCCAACCCCACTTAAAAACCTCAAAAAATGACCCATTTTAGAATATTAGATGATATAGGGTTGTAATATCATCAACCAATAAAATTTAGACATGTTGGAAAATTATTTTAAACATTATCAACTTGATTTATCCTTACGTAATCAATTTAATTTTATTTGTGGTAATAAAATTATAAATTTTAAATTATAACAAAAAATTACTTATTTGTTGTGAATTATCTATAATTGGATACTTTATAACATTATAGACCATATAAAGTTAAATTTATAATTTTTAAATTTTTTTGTGATTTTTAAAAAATTTTATAATATGTTTTTTTTATAAAATAACAATTCTGTCAATTTTGACACTATTCATTTATATGAATTTAAATAAAATATATAAAGACGATATGTTCAAACTAAAAGATTTAATAGATTCATAAAAGGCCATATGTATCTAGAAAATTAGTTTTGAACATTAAATTATTCATATAATATTTATTTTATTATTTTTAAAACCATTTATTTGGTTTATCTCTTAATAAAATAATTACTACAATATTTTTGTATAATTATTTAATATACTTATTAGTTGTATAAAAATTAAAAATAAAATCCTATGATGAATATAAATCTATTAACTTTCACAATAATACTTTTACTCGAATTTATAATCTTAAAATCACAATATTAAAATTGTTATATATATTAAATTATGAAGGTGACAACTTTGACATCATTTAAAATAAAATAATATAAGTGTCATAATCAATTTTATAAGACTCCAAACAGTTATATATTAGGTAATTTAATGCTTATGGTATATATATACACTACCAATAAGTTTTGGTCAGGTTTTTGGGCCTTTTAATGGGTATTATTATTTCAATAAAAACTATATTACTGATTCTTCACTTAATAAATAATTTCTGCATCATTAATGTATCACCATTAATGACAATTATTTAATCCCTAAAAATTCAAAATAAATTATCATGATGTATATAATTTTATTAGATTTCTGGATACTATTACGTTTTTAAGTTTTATGATGTTTATCACTAAATTAAAATTATTATACATATAAGATTTAAGAGAGTGACATGTTGTCACTTTCTTTGGTTTTAATAATAATTAAATTATTTTCATGGTCAAAAGTCCATAAAATGAATCTAATCTGACCCTTAGGTGATATGGGTCTACTTTTATCCATCCAATATAATTTTTTAATGTGTTAGGGTAATTTTATAATATTATATTTACCCTTAATTACCCGATTTACCTTTAACTATAGTAAATAAAATTTAACGTAGTTACTATTCATAATGCCAAAAATAAAAAGTAGCCTATTAACATAATTTAGACCCACTGATTAAAAATATGAAATCCATTTTTTCAAATTCAATACACATAATTTTCAGAAATTATATTAAAATTAACCCCGTTCTCGAATGAAAACAAGTTTTTGATTAAAAAATTGCAAAAGATTGAATTGATTTAACCTACGAATTCAATGTAAAATCAATGATAATGACATAAATTATATTAAATGGTAAAAATATATTCTATTTATACTTTAAAACCATTCAATATTATAATTTAACCACATAATTTATTACGATGAAAAAAGTTGTTTTTAATTAAAATATAGCGTGTTTTTACTATTTATTAAAATATGAAATTTATCAGAAAAATATCAAAACTTTATCCAATGTAAATTTTTATATCCTGATTCAAAAGAAGAATTTTATTTTGCCAAATTGAAATTATAAACATGTGAACAACTAGATTTAAAGTGGGTGCACTATCAAAAGGCGACAAAACTGCATTTTTTTGAAAAATACTTATTTTACCTGAAAAATTTATTTTGTTCTTATACCATGTTCTAGGAAATGTGTAAGATGAATAAAAATGTTATAAAATTAAAAATTTAGTTAATACTATTCATAATGGCTAGTTCATAATAATATTATAATAATATACTGTTATTTAGTAAAACTCAGTATTGCGTATAACACACGCTATCGAAGAAGGTCGTGATTGCGTGTAATGCAAGCCAAGTCAGGGTTGCGTATAGTGAAAGACTCCTTTGTTGTTTCGTAATAACAGAATCCAACAATTTTTCATTTATACATTGAATATATATATATATATACACACATTCAATGTTGCATAGAATAACTTCTATCAAATGAACTTGAAATTGTGTATAACACGATCCAAGAATTGTGTTGCGTATACTGCAAGCTAATACGGTGTTGCGTATAGCACAAGATAATCTTGGTGTAGCATACAACAGAAGATATGAAAGAAATTAAAATGAATATATCTTATAAAATCTCGGGTTGTTACATTATACCCCCCTTAAAATGAATTTTTCCCTCGAAATTCGTCGGGGTTATAAATCGTTTACTATTCATAGAAACCCACATCGTAAAATAAAATACCAAAACTTAACTTTCAAAACTAAAGTATGAAACGTAACGGTTACCCAAATTAACTCATCACTGAGTTTCCATGTAGGAGAACATATGTGAAAATATGGATATGGAAGAGAAATCTAACCATCATGTTCTGATGAAGAGTGGTAGAGAACATGGCTATGAAAAAGCCAACAGTCACAAAGCCATATATTTGTGATGATCTAAGGTACCATATGATTCATCGGATATAAGGGCACTAGGACAACATTTTTGGTTTTCAAGATCATTTCCCAAAAGTTGAAGAATTTGAATTACAAGAAATACTTGTTTGATTTTGGTAAAATCTCACTGTTGTTCGTTCTTTGAACAATTTCCACTTCATATCTTAAAGAAATTAAGTTGAATTTGTTATTCGTGAAGTGTTAGCAGATCATGTGATAGAATGATGGGTCATTCCATCTGTTTCAAACAAAAGGTTAGAAAAATTTATAAGTCCATCTTATGGTTAGATTAATCGTATATGGTTCCAAAAATGAACTTATACTTCATATATCATACCGCTTAATAAAATAAAACTAGTTTATACTAACCAGGGACTTCCTGTAGGATAGTGGTAGGCGATAAAGGCATGTCGCACTTCGGTTGTGGGTTCAATTTCTACAGCCTTGTCCGACGCGATGGGCTGTCTCCCATCCTGCAGGTTTTCCTTTTTTAAAACTACATTTCTATAACATCCCATCAATAATATCGAAATAAAGTTATATCCTTATACAATTCTAACTTATGTCCAACATAATACATTCCAATCATTAGTCTTATCTAAAATACTTTGGTCCAAGCTCATAGTATAAAGAAAACAATTACTAGATAGGTTATCTACCAAGAATGTGAATACAAGCATTTATCCCACATATATCATAAGATATATCTTATTGGTTGAATTCCAAACACATGAATACCTTAGTCATATATTCTCTTGAAACATAAATTACCATAGAACCTTAGTTAAAACATGAATACTATCAAAATGTAACTCTTTCCACATACCAAAATCCCAAAAAATCTATATAATCAAACCATAATACCACTTAGACCTTATATTAGTCACGAGCTCATGAATACAATCAAAAATCTCATTATCTTCTTATCCCTTCATTATGCACATATCACCTACTTTCCAAAAATATATGAATAACCTTCCATGGTTATTGGTACCATTCAATATATACTTTCATATAATTTAGAAAAAAAAAACAGTGTAACAATACTTAGATAATTATTTTATTCCATAGTACCATAAATTATTCTTTATAAACATACAATCATTCCACTAACTTCTTAAACCACTAGCTGAGCTTCATCATTTATTTCATCTCATATTTCATTTGTAATCTCTTCATCATCGTCTACATAAATACTACCTGTATGACCATGCTGATTCTCTTCATGAGATTTTCCCTTAGGGCATTGGTTTTCATAATGCCCATACTTTCCACATTTAAAACATCTAATCATTGTTGATGTCGTAGCAATACCATTATCCTTGTCCATGGTGTTAACTGAACCTTTTCCTTTTCACTTACTGGATTTGTGTCCTTCTTTTCCACACCCAAAGCATCTTTTAGTTCCTTTGAAACAATCTCCCTGATGCCTCTTCCCACATGATTTACGTGAGTGAAATTGAACTTTCTTTCCTCTATGATCATCATGAAACTCCATCTTTCTCTTATTATCTGAGTCGGGAAACTTACCAAAGTTGATATTATTGATCATATTATGAGATTGATGATTAGGCATAATAACGATATTTGGACTTCCAAATCCTGTTTCATTTGGTTGCTCATGAAGAATATCATTCCATTGTCCGTTATATCCTCCATTGTCGTAAATCTTCCTGTTTCCAGCCATTTTCTAAAACCCAAAAAGAATAGTGTTGGAGGCAAAAATCGTGCTAGGGAAAACAACATAGTAAAGGGAGAGTACCCTCAATATCTAACATCTTAGGTTAAATTCTAAGATCGTTACTATAGTTCTAGGACTATAACCTATACTTATACTTAACCTTAGGGACATCCCTAGACATACCTTAGAAATATCTCTAGGGATCTCACTATAGTTTTCGCATCCTAGTTTCCAAAGGTTGACTAAACCTTTCCTCTGATACCAACTGTAGAGACCTGAAGCTTGACATACATGGACATTACATTACTTTTTCAGAATACTTAATATATAAAAAAAACAGACACACAAGGATCGTAATAGTTTAGTGTCTTTGGAAACTCGGAATATAAACTTCTAATCATGTTGAAATATCTTCAACAACTCCCATAACGATCTACCCCTTTTTTTCCTTACCTAAACCATTTCTTTATTTCTGGGGAAAATAAAACATAAAAAGGGTGAGCTCAAATGATCAGTAAGGGTAAGCATGGATAAAATAAAACATACCATATACATTTGAACTTAAAAAAACATGAACATTAAAAATCTTGAGAAACGACATAAAACATGGAAGTACATAAGGCATAGATCATAATGGAACATGAATCATGATAAAATAGCATGGGAATAAAACATGTAATTGTGGCATCCATTAAGCACATGTAATTATTTCCATAGTAGCCAAGGCATTGCTGCCAAGACCATCTTAGTGGACAAAGTCCCTTTCTGAATCGAGTTCACTCCTTGTTCCTGTCCTGCATTACTGAACCGGTTTAACTTTCCGTTCCATCCATGTCTATATCATGAGATATAAATCTTTACCCAATTCATTTGAGGGAGATATAGGTCCCACCCATCTCATATTTAAATCATTATTTCGTGTGCCAAAATATAAACATAAATCATTCATCATAACCCAAGAATAAAATGGGTTTCATAAACTTCATTCCATCATAGCGTAATCCATACAAAAAAATTGGATATCATTTCATCATTAGAAAATTAAAACCATGTAAATCCTAGAGACATTATACTTGAAACATACACATATGAAATAATGTTATCTTAGATGAAAAATGGTTTTGATAAAACACTTGAAATGAATTCTTGAAGAAAATATCCTTTCTTCTTCAAAATAATTTTCTTTTCACAAAATGCCATGCAATTTTAAAAGAATTGGATTTTTTTTAAATAGTAATGAAATCTTTTTGAGTAAGATTCATGAAAATAAGGCTTTATAAAACCGTAAAAATCTGTTCGTGCCGTATAAGTTAAAAAAAACATTCTTCTCGTACTTTTGCCGGAAAAGTAAAAAAGTACCTTATAGGGTAAATAAAAGAAAGATTTATTCCATACCATGGGGTAAAAGTAAAAATGGGTAAAAAGGAATTTAAACATACATGAATACACTTTTATAAAACATGGACATGGATGATAGCATTAAACCCAGTAATTTCTTACGAATAAGCAATCTCGGATAAAAATGAGATTTGCAAAATTATCCCTTACCTTAGGTACGATTTGCTTCATAAGTGTCTGAACCTCCTGTATAATGATTTAAATAATGTTATTGACTTATTAAAGAATCATATTCATTGTTATGATATCATATATGGTTCAGTTATGACTTTATATTACCCGTTCTTTTGTAAATTCCATGTTAAAGAGCATTTTGGGTAAAATCGTTTCATTTGTCGTCCGTGTTTTGACTTGTAATTATTCATATGGTTAATTAGATCATGATTTCTTAATTCCAGAATATAAAACATGATTTATATATAATATATATTCAGAATTTACATATATATAATAGATCGATAAATGGAAAGAAATACACCGTTCATGGAGACGGTAGGCCGTACGTACGCATGAACGTTGTTTTCGTTTCCTCATTGAATTGAATGGAATTAATTGGATGACATACACACATATATATACATAAATCCAATATCATTATTATGTCATATATTTCATGATTACTTATTATATATACTTTATAATCATTTATTAATGGTTAATCATTGAGAATGAATCTCATCGCGTCCTGGAGACGGTATTCCGTACGTACGCACGAGCGATGATATCATTCCCATGATCGTGGAATTTTATTGGAGTGTATGTATACTATTACAGAATCAATATCACTTTATAATAATCATATATAGTTATTATTTACACCATTATACCCATCCAAGTAAGGTGGTGGTGGAAAATAGATTACACCACGGCGTGGAGACGGTATTCCGTATGTACGCACGCGTGGTGATTTTATTTTCTGTAGGATGGATAGATGGTGAAATAGGGTTCTTTCATACTTATAATAACATATCAGTATATGACTGATACTGATGTTATTACTTCATAATTAAACAACCTAAGAATAAGAAGTGTAAGAAGAAATAAATTTGAAAGAATCAGTAACGGACATTACCTCTTCTTTGAAGCACCTCTTTGAGACCTCCTCCTAGGGCACTAAAATTGGTCTTTGAAGAATACCAGGACATCTAGGATTTTTCGAGGGAAGTGTAGAAGAGAATTTGGAAGGGTTTGTCCGAGATTTAAGGCTCAAATTGGTGTGAGGAGGAGAGGGAGGAGGTGCCCTTTTATAAGGGAGGAGAGGGGCACCTTTGGAATTTTTAAAAAAATTAATTTATAATAAATATAAACCCACTTAAAAACCTTCAAAAATGACTCATATTAGAATATTAGATGATATAGGGTTGTAATATCATCAAAAAATAAAATTTAGACATGTTAAAAAATTATTTTAAACATTATCAACTTGATTTATCCTTACGTAATCAATTTTATTTTATTTGTGGTAATAAAATTCTAAATTTTAAATTATAACAAAAAATTACTTATTTTTTGTGAATTGTAAATAATTGGATACTTTATAACATTTTAGACCATATAAATTTAAATTTATAATTTTTAAATTTTTTTGTGATTTTTAAACAATTTTATAATATGTTATTTTTATAAAATAACAATAGTGTCAATTTTGACACTATTCATTTATATGAATTTAAATAAAATATATATAGAAGATATGTTCGAAATAAAAGTTTTAATGGATTAATAAAAGGACATATGTATCTAGAAAATTAGTGGAGCACATTAAATTGTTAATATAATATTTATTTTATTATTTTTAAAACCATTTATTTGGTTTATCTCTTAATAAAATAATTACTAAAATATTATTTTATAATTATTTAATATACTTATTAGTTGCATAAAAATTAAAAATAAAATCCTATGATTAATCTAAATCTATTACCTTTTACAATAATACTTTTACTCGAATTTAGAATCTTAAAATCACAATATTTAAGATGTTATATTTATTAAATTATAAAGGTGACAACTTTGGCATCATTTAAAATAAAATAATATAAGTGTCATAATCACTTTTATAAGATTCCAAACGGTTATATATTAGGTCATTGGATTCGTATGGTATATATATAAACTACCAATAAGTTTTGGTCAGGGTTTTGGGCCTTTTAATGGGTATTATTATTTCAATAAAAACTATATTACTGATTTTTCACTTAATAAATAATTTCTGCATCATTAATGTATCACCATTAATGACAATTATTTAATCCCTAAAAATTCTAAATAAATTATCATGATGTATATAATTTTATTATATTTCTGGAGACTATTCATGTTTGAAGTTTTATGATGTTTATCACTAAATTAAAATTATTATACTTATAATATTTAAGAGAGTGACATGTTGTCACTTTCTTTGGTTTTAATAAAAATTAAATTATTTTCAGGGTCAAAAGTCCATAAAATGAATCTAATCCTTCCCTTAGGTGATATGGGTCTACGTTTATCCATTCAATAGAATTTTGGCATGTGTTAGGGTAATTTTATAATATTATATTTACCCTTAATTACCCGATTTACCTTTAACTATGGTAAATAAAATTTACCGTAGTAACTATTCATAATTTCCAAAAATAAAAAGTAGCCTATTAACATAATTTGGACCCACTGATTAAAAATATGGAATCCATTTTTTCAAATTCAATACACAGAAGTTGCAGAAATTAAATTAAAATTAATCCCGTTGTCGAATTAAAACTGGTTTATGATTAAAACATTGCAAAAGATTGAATTGATTTAAGCTACGAATTCAATGTAAAATCAATGATAATGACATACATTATATTAAATGGTAAAAATATATTCTATTTATACTTTAAAACCATTAAATATTATAATTTAACCACATAAGTTATTACAATGAAAAAAGTTGTTTTTAATTAAAATATAGCGTGTTTTTACTATTCATTAAAGTATGAAAGTTATCAGAAAAATATCAAAACTTTATCCAATGTAATTTTTTTTATCCTGATTAAAAAGAAGAATTTTATTTTGTCAAATTTAACTTATAAACATGTCAACAACTAGATTTAAAGTGGGTGCGTCATCAAAAGGAGACAAAACTGCATTTTTTTGAAAAATACTTATTTTACCCAAAAAATTTATTTTGTTCTTATACCATGTTCTAGAAAATGTGTAAGATGAATAATAATGTTATAAAATTCAAAATTTAGTTAATACTATTCATAACGGCTAGTTCATAACAATATTATAATAATATACCATTGTTTAGTAACACTCGGTATTGCGTATATCACACGCTATCGAAGAAGGTCGCGATTGCGTGTAATGCAAGCCAAGTCAGGGTTGCGTATAGTGAAAGACTCTTTTTTTGTTTCGTTATAACAGAATCCAACCATTTTTCATTTATACATTGAATATATATATACATATACACATTCAATGTTGCATAGAATAACTTCTATCAAATGAACTTGAAATTGTGTATAACACGATCCAAGAATTGTGTTGTGTATACTGCAAGCTAATATGGTGTTGCGTATAAAACAAGATAATATTGGTGTAGCATACAACAGAAGATATGAAAAAAATTAAAACGAATATATCTTATAAAATCTCGGGTTGTTACACTCCGCACACGGTGAAACACCTTGAGTCGACATATTCCTCTTGGTTCGTTTCACTTGTCGTGAGTTGGTATTCTCCTCATCAATTCCTCGAGTACCTTGAGTCGAATCATTCCTCAAGAAACTCATCCAAACCATATCACTTGGCTACTATGCCAGGTTGAACTAGAAAGGGCTACCCTTGCGTAAGTCCCAACACCAACCATTGTTAGGCGCCTTATACCTAATTGTCCTATCTACATGACTATAAACTGTAGCGCACCCTATGTTCCAAACATAGGATGCATTTTTATCCTAACAAGAGATGCCTTGTGCTCCAAGCATGAGATACCAGTAGTCCTCTCTACACGACTATAAACTATAGTACTCCCTATGTTCCAAACATATGATGCCTCTTTCTCCTAACAAGAGATGCCTTGTGCACCAAGCATGAGATGCCAGTAGTCCTCTCTGCATGACTATAAACTGTAGTACTCCCTATGTTCCAAACATAGGATTCCTCTTGCTCCTAATAAGAGATGCATTATTCTCCAAGCATGAGATTCCAATAGTCATTTCTACATGACTATAAACTATAGTACACCCTATGTGCCAAACATAGGATGCCTCTTTCTCCAAACAATAGATTCCTTATGCTCTAAGCATAAGATTCCTAATTCCATGATTATAGTGGCATAATTTCAAAAGCATTGGAATCCGTTCAAACATTCCATCACTCCACCTCATGCTTTGAGTGCCCTTCATTCATATCTTCATCCACTTCCATGTCTGAAGGGACCCCCTAACGGCCTATTCCCATTTCAGCTCAGCTCACCTACCGTCCTGGGCCAACACCCTGGATGACTTTGGACGACAGTTTTAGTTAGGTCTTGTGTTTCGAACATGGTCAACAACCGACCCTCATTTTTTTGTCCCCATTTCAGGCTAATGAGATATGTATGTTGTGTTTCAAACATGGTCAATAGTTATCCTTCATCACTATGCCACACTCACCACGTTCCAAATGTTGGGCATGTGATTCAAACTTTTCATCTCCCTTTGTTCGGACAGATTCCAACTCCCTTGGCGTTATCCCGCTTGTGCACTAGCACATAGGTGTTGGAATCAATCATATGCCTCAACTCACCAGTGAGTTGGGATGACCACATGGCTAAACATGAGGAAGAAATTATAAGCAACTTCATTGTGTAAGCCCCATTCACCATTGCCACTCCATAGTGGTACTCGGGCAGCTTCCCTGCTTAAGCCCCATTCACCATTGTCACTCCATAGTGGCACCCAGGCAGCTTTCCTACGTAATTCCTATTCACCATTGTCGCTCTATAGCATCACTCGGGATGATTCCTTGCAAAATCTCCATTCACCACTGTCACTCCATAGTGGCACCTGGGCAGCTTCCTTGCGTAAGCCCCATCCACCATTTCCACTCCATAGCGGCACCGGAGAAACTCCCTTGCGTAATCTCCATTCACCATTTCCACTCCATAACGACACCCGTGTAGCTCCCTTGCGTAAGCCCCATTCACCATTGCCACTCCATAGCAGCACCCGAGACACTAACCACACGTAAGCCCCATTCAACACCCATTGGTCACTCCGACCCCCTTCACGTCGGTTCACCAACACCCCAGGAAGCCTATAGTGTAAGCCCCACACCCATCCTGAACTACGAGGACTTTTATCCTTACCAAGGAAAGGTACATTGGATGCCTCCACGAGGTTCAAGACCACCACCCAATGGTCGCTCCAACCCCCTTCACGTTAGTTCACCAACACCTTGGGCCACCTTAGAGGGTAACCCCCAAATTCCCCAATAATTGGAACTACGTGGTCTTTGATCCTTACCAAGTCAAGGTATGTAAGAAGCCTCCTTATGGTTCAATACCACCACCCATTGGTCTCTCCAACCCCCTTCACGTTGGTTCCCACACCATCCCGAACTACGTGGGTTCTGATCCTTGTCTCCTAGACGGGGTACGTAGGAAGCCTCTATGAGGTTCAACCCCATCCAACGGTAATTCATTGTGACCCCATCCAGTGGTAAGCCATTGTGTCTCCATCCAGTGGTAAGCCATTATAACCCCATCCTATTGTATGCCGTTGTGACCCCATCCTACGATAAACCGTTGTGACCCCATCCTATAGTAAGCTATCTTCTGATGAACTACACAGAGTTTGATTCCCTGCCATGGGGATATTTAGGAAGCCTCCCTGAGGTTCAAGTACAACACCCATATCTCATCCTGATCTATCATTCGATCCCATGTGTTCCAGGAAGATCATGCCCCAACCTGGAGGCTCTACTTCCTCCCAGTCCCATCCATACATCCATTCTCACGGGCCGCCTCCTCAAGTGTCCTATCATCTCACCGAACTACACAGACTTTGATTACCTACCACGAGGATAAGTAGGAAGTCTCTTCGAGGTTCAAGACCAATACTATCGTCACCTTCATGACGGTCCCATGTCATTCCCCCTTCACTCCACTCAACTCTCCATTATCCATCCTGATCTTCACCTAGGCCTCCATATCACGGTGGGATCATGTCATCCACCTCCTTGCTACTCCTAGTAGTACTCGGGCTGCAATTCACGTATAAGCCTCAACATGTCTCCAGGTCATTATCCTTTGTGCACACCCCGATTTATCACCCCATCTAACTAAGCGGGTTTTGATCCCTGTCGTCTACATTGGGTACATAGGAAACCTCCCTAAGGTTCAATCCCATCTAATGGTAAACCTTGGTGCCCCCCATTTTGGGGTGAACTCTCCCTGATCCGCCCCCAGTGGTGTTCAGATCAGCCATTACGGTGTGACATCTCCCCTCTATGGGGCACACCACCTCAGATATGTCCTCATTGGGTACTCTGATCCATCCATCTTCCATGTGTTCCCTCCTTGGGATGTACCAATATGATCCGTCTCTATGGGACATTCTGAATACTCTCATTCTGTCTCTGGAAGACGTTAAACTCATGGACTACCTCTTGTTAAACATGATATTCCTGAGGAAAAACTCAGAAGACACACCTTTAGTGTAACCGTCTCTGCAAGGCGTTAAACTCACGGAATACCCTGTGTTAAACATGGGAAGCTGAGGAAAACCTCAGAGACATGCCTCTAGCATAAGATACCCCATTACTGACATGGGATGCCTCAGGTTCTGCACCCATGAGATTCCCTCTTATGAGGAAGAATACAGGTTCCCCTATATCCATGCATCCAAAGATGCCCCGACATGCCTGATGTTACCATCTACTCTGAATGAAGGTTTCTTCCATGACTGGACCCCTTGGAATGTCCTAACAGAAGTATTGTAATTAACCGGCTTCCATGAAGATATGGAACCAAGAATGAGATTCAAAAACCATGACTTAATCTTTAAGGGAGACCCGAATTAGGTGATGAGTTCCGATGTAGAATCCATGAAAGGAAGAACCAACATTCCATCATCCCATTTTGATCAAGGAGAAAACGTCCCTGAATAGGGAACATATACCGCCTGCCCTTGGAAAGTGGGAATATGGGGAAACAGATGCGTATCCTCCACAAACGAATGCGCGTGCCCTGACGAAAGCATCAGAAATAATGTCCATATGTTTATGCGGGGGCCTGATTTCATATCCTCAACGTAATGAACAAACCTATTTCTATATATACATTTTCATAGTGTTATAAGATGATGTGTGTTCCACAAATCTATGATTTGTGAGAATATTATGCTCTCATGGCTTATGTTATTCGATTATCATAAGATTCATATCCTATGAATTTCTAATATTTATTCCATGTGTGAGGATTATGATATTTGATTTTCAGGGTATGGTTTTCAAATGTCTGTATTATGTTCTCATACACTTCTGTCTATGTTATTATTACCTATATCCTTTTTTACCCTTATTGAGAATTTTAGCTCACCCTTTATTAAGTTTAATTTCCCTAGGTTATTAAGAAAGGTTTTTAGTAGGATTACTAAATGAGAATATATTTGTGGGAAACATTTAAGATCATTCACCAAGTTAGAATATTGTTTTACATGTTTCAAAAGAAAGTAAAATATTATGATCCTTGAGTATGTGCTTTTGTAATGTGCTAAATATTCATCTAAAATGATGTAATATCCATGTATATTAAATTGGGGTCACTATAGTTAGTATCAAAGGAAATATTTAATAAACCTTTGGAAACTAGGATGAGAAAAATTTAGTGAAATTTCTAGGGATCTTTCTAAGGATATATCTAGGGATGTCTCTAAGGATAAGTCTAAGGGTGATTCAATGTTTTGGAAAATGTCCTGGAATTTTGGTAAAGGATTGAGAGAGTGGTTATAAAGAAACTGCATCCCTATCTGGATGCTATAAGTGGACGTAGCTCTAACACAAATGTACTTTGGAGAAAACCCCTAAACAATATATTAATTTAGATTCGATCAGGAACTTGTGCATGATGATAGGCTTTGTTGCACACTTGGTTTGACAATCCTAGGGGATTTGATTTGGAAATTCACAAAAACTTTACAAACCATCATAAATTTTTTTAAATAGAATATGAATATGAATAATATAGTATAAACATAAGGTGTCATAGATTTAAGAATACAGTGTCATGATTTAGACATACTATAAGTGAATTTTCTCGGCCATGCAGTTACACACTATGATTAGTGCTTCTCACACTATGATTTTAGTTGTAGTCAATGGTTGGAACGCAAAGGAACCTTGTTAATGGGGAATTAAATGGATAATGAAATGATTTTCCTCTCGAGAAACTTAATTTTATGGAATATGGAATTAAAAATAACATTTCAATGACCACACAACCTTATCAAGCCATGAATCATGCAGATCTTGAAAATGATCAAAGGAGGGAACATAGTTTTATTGAATCCTTTATAAGGAAACACTCACCGTATTTTAGTGGAACAATCTATCCACTAGTTACTAAGTAATTTATATGTACCAATAAAAATATATTTTCCATTCTCTATTATTTAAAACATGAAAATGTTTTTTTGGCTGCCTATCACTTGGAAGGTAAAGCGAATTAATGGTGTAACTTTATAAAGAATATGAGGAAACATGATAAAATTTAATCCATGGATTAGGATGAGTTCAAGAAGTTAATTTTTAGTAAGTACCTTCTTTGTATTCTTTGTAAAAAAAGTTATATTGAAGTTTCCAATCAATATCATTGTTTTTTACAAGAAAAGGAATATGGATTTAAAAGGAAAATATAATAACCATAGAGAAAACAAGAATAGATCTCATTTATGCTCAAATTATGGGAATAAACATAGAGGTAATTGATTGAATGGTACTAGGAGGTTCTTTAAATGAGGAAATTTAGATCATAAATTCCATAAATACTGAAATATGATTAATGGGGCAATTAATACAATAGAGGAGAAGAAAATTCCAACTAACGAACCACACACACTTTAGTGTCTCAATTTAAAGGATTTTGGGAATTATATTATCAAGTTCCCCAATCCAATGTATAATGTGGATGATAATTAACAAAAATATTTGAATACAAAGGGAAAAAAGAAATCTTTTTCTATGATAATGGATTAAGTGAACTATGATAATTATAGAATACTGATCCTCCCCTCCTTAGTTTGGATTTTAATTTTTTATTTTTTATGAATGTGCCCTATGAAAAACTTATTTTTATTATTTTATTGAAATATCATGTGATTATATACATGGATTATAGAATAATTAGATCACTTATTCTATTTGTACAATGATAATCCCAAGTTAAGAGTGAAAAGGTTTTTGGTACAAGATAAGATCATATTTAAGGAATAAAGGGTGAATTATATTTTTGAAGGGTTAAAACTTTAACCATTTATGGAATGGTTTATGTTAAAATTTTAAGAGGTTTTAGATATTAATGTATTAATTAAACATATTAAGATTTATGAAAATTGAATAACCTTTGATAAAAGTTTTATTGTATTGATAACTAAAGATAGACTAAATGAATTAGCATTATATCTATAGATCATATTACCCATTAGTGCTTTAGGTATAAAAAATTTACATTCATTTCTTGGAGTAAGAGATGATTTGAAAATTGATCAAGGAAAAAATATTGGGTGATATTGTTCTTATGAAATGGAGTAGAATCATATAAGTGTATCTTCTCATGAAAATTATTTAACATTAGGTGAAGGGTCTTGAAACAAACACGTTATCCTAGTAAATTAATTTCTAATGTAATAATGGTGCTTTTAAAAATAACAGATTTATAGTTTTGATCCCCTTAACTTTCTATTGAAAATTCAATTGCATGTAATCAATGAAATCAATCACTCTCTATAATTATTTACACTTTTCTCCTATGGCCACATCTTCAATTTCCACCTCTGTTCTCTTATGTGGGAACCTAGTTATGAGTTACTTGGGTAATCTGCATGTTTCCAAATTTCCCTATTTAAAGTAAGTTTTAGTATTCATTTTTAAAATGAAATTTTATATTAAAGTAACTTTCTCGTATTAAAACTTTTATTGCCCAGATTCTTTTCAAAAGATAAATTCATTTTAAGTGGGGGTAGAATATAAGACCTTGAGTTTTTATGATTTTTTTTAATAAATTACAATTATTTGATTGATTTTATTACATGATACACCAATTTAATCTTTATATATACAGAATAAAAACGTAATCTTATGCTACACACAACAATGAGATTATATTGCGTTACATGTAACACTATGCTTAGCTTACATTACACAGAACACTGAGTTTAAACACAACATGTCAAATTATTAAAATATTATTATTGTCATCAAATATCCATTGTAATGGTGATTATGAAAATTATTAAATAAATTTTGAAAATATGGTTTAAACATGTATATAAGATGAAATATTTAGTAACTAATTAACTAGAAATAAAAATAAAATTCTTTTGAAAATATTGGAAATCATTTTTAGAAAACTATTTTTTATCAAGAATATTTTACCTTAATAAATTAATTAAGCCAATTTTAGTGAATTATATTGATGAAGTTTATATATATTATATATTACACAATTTTTTCATTTATCTAATAGATTTTATAATTATAACATAAGAACAAATCCAAATTTATGCATAAAAGCTATATTTTTTCAAAAAGTAGTTTTGCTTCATTTTAACAATGCACTTATTTAAAAACTAAATTTTGACAGTTTTATAAATTTTATAAGAAAAAATAAAATTAATTTTTGAAATATTAATTCCAAAATTATTTTATGGTTATTTTTTGGTATTTTTTTTTGAGAATTTTCATTTTTGATGAATAATGAAAAATACTGAATTTTAATTGAAAATAAACTTTTCTTATAAATAATTCACAATAATAAATTATATTTTCAAGTGGTTTTAAGGTTGAATTAGTAAAATTATAAAAATATTAATTCAATTAAGTTAATTTTAATAATTTTTAAAATGAATTTATATATAAAATCTTAGTAAACTTTTGAGAATTTTCACTTTAAAAACTCCATATCTAATCTCATCCATCAGATTAATTTTAAAGTAATTTCCTCCACTTATATTATTTGAATTTATAAAAATAGTTTAAATATTTGGGATAATAATAATTTATAATGTATAATAGGGTTAACTTAATTTTTTTCCAAAGTGATTAGTGAAAATAGTTAAAATTAATCCTTCATGGATTGTTTTTTTTCATTATTAACTCCTTTTTAATTCAAAATGTGGGTACACCTAACTTTATTTTTAAAAATTCCAAGTGTTCTCTCCCCCACTTATTAAAGGCCACCAGCTCTTTCCTTTTATAAACATCTTAAAAATCAATTTGATCAGACAATACATACCCAAATAACTTATTAACCTCCTAAAATTAATCCTAGAATATTTTTTTGGATATAATACTAATCAATGAAGTCCTTTGGTGAAAAGAAAAAGGATATTCTAGAACAAGATGAGGTTTAAACATTTACGAAGGAAGTCAAAACTTAAGGTAAGAGGATCTCTAGTCTCACATTTATTTCTATGCTACTTATGCCATATTCACCACTTTTTTCTTTTTTTGTTGTGTGTATACTGACCTATGACATGTTATATCATAAATTTATATTATTTCATGATTTTTTTTTAATTGATGTTATTATTTCACGGATCTCACGATTCAAAAGTTACTCAAAGTTACCAAAGCGGTAAGGGAATTTTGTATCAATTTTACTTCTTTGAGACACATGTTATGTTATGCACCTATATTATTTTATGATTTGGATATATTTCTATTTGATATGTTATATCCTGAATATAATTATTCTCATGATATTTTAAGCTTCATTTTAAGTTATTTTTTCATGAGGATTAGGATTCAAAGTTACCAAAGTGGTAAGAGTTTTGTGCTACAATCTTATTGTTTATAAGGATTATTTATGATTGTTATTCCATTGATGAGATATTATGATTCATCTCTCATGAATAATCCTGAAATTTAGTCACCACTATTTTTAATGACATATTCGTGTAATGGTACTATTTTTATACTCTTTACTACTTACAATAATTAAGAAAATGTTTTTAAGAAAATATGAATTTATTTACAAATTCAATGAGAAATCTATTTTATGAAAAAACAATGTTTTTTTAAAATGATTTAGTTTTTTAAATGATATTTTATGCTCATCATTAAAAAAAGGATTTTAATTTTTTTTAAATAGTTTTTCAAATGATTTTCAAAGATGAATTTATAATTTTTCATGGTTATCTTACAAGAAAATGGTTTTCAAGATGTTTTATGTCTTAAAAAGAGTTTTTACTAAGAATAAAGGATATTTTACTCAATAAATATTTTAAATGATCTTTCAAAAATATTTTCCAACTAAGATTAAATCCATTTATGTTTACTATTACTTACTAGGGATATGATCCATAGACACAAATCTTATTCTTTTTTTGAATGGTTTATGTTTAATATGATAAGTTGTTTTTGAAACTTGTTTCTCTTTTACGGGTTATACTATAATAAAATTCTTGTGAAACCCAAATATTTTCACAAGTTATGAATTGTTTAAATGATTATAAAGACTGAATATTTTTGATAGTTTATCATATGATGAAATATTTATAATACCAATTTCATTTCATGGTTGTGATTTGTCAAATGTTTATAATATTTTGGAACACATGAATATGAACATTATGTGATGGATGTGACTAATATCTTCATCCAATTAATTGGGTAATGATGGATAACTCATGAGTATATATGTTATGGGTGAACCTGATTACATGTTCAAAATGTTATGTGTGGACCTGTATTTTATGTCTACACTATTATACATGAACCTGATTACATGTTCATGTTGTTTTGTGTAAACTTGAATACATGTTCAAAATGTTATGTGTGAACTAGATTACATTTTCAGAATGTTATATGTGGAAATGTATTTAATTTCTATAATGATATTCTAAGTCCTAGTATCATGTCCATTTGTTTTTGTGAGGGCTTGATTTTGTGTCCTCAACTTAATGAGTGAACCTGTTTCTATTTATACATGTTTAAAATGTTATAAGAAGTAGTTTATGAAAAAAATCAATTTATTATGCCAATGTTATGCTCTCATGGCCCATGTGATTTTATTATCATACGATTTATTTCTTAAGAACTTCTAATCCTTATTCCATGACTTGGGATTATGATCTTTGATTTATAGGGTTTTGTTTTTGAATTTTATGCTCATGTTCTCAAACATTTATGTCCGTGTTATGTTTACACACCTCCATTTTTTACCCTTATCGAGCATCTAATTTCACAATTTCTTACGTTTCCTTTCCCCATGTTATGAAGAAAGGTTTTAAGTAGGATTAATAAATGGGAAGATATTTTTTGGAAACTTTTAAGATCATTCACTAAGTTAGAATATTGTGTTCATAGTTTCTAAAAAAACTAAACTATTAAAGTCCTTGGGAATTTACTTTTGTAATGTTCTGAATATTCATCTAAAATAACTTAATATCTATGTATGTTAAGTCGGGTCACTATATTTCATGATAAATAATTAGGCAAAGTAATGATACATTTCACTCCTATCAATATCCACCTTGGTTTCTCATAGTAAACTTATTGTCCTTTATATTCAATGTTAACATGATTCCTTCGGGATCCAGCTATTTTATATAATAAAAAAGAATAGTGTGAGTGACAATAACTATATTAGGAAAACTATATAATAATTTATAGGATGCATAAATCATGAAACATTATTTTCAATATAAGACACCCAAGGTTTAACCCAATCCATTCATTGTCATCGTCTTTTCAAATTCTTCATAATGGGTTATAAAAATGTGTGAATTAGCTAAAGAATATACAATCGGATTATCAAACTAGGTTCACAGTAAGGCCTGTCTTTAGGCACTAGGTGACAATTGGGACAATCCTAATGCACCCCTTTTGGATTTATTACCCCTAGGTACATCTGTTCCAGAACCAAATCTATTTATAGAAACCATACATGGGTGTATTTCTTGGAAAAATGACATAATATCTACCATTTGAAAACATTATAATGGTCTTCTATACTTATCCTCAAAGTATATCATAGGGTTATGTTTACCAATCTATGTTTTCTAAATCCTGGTCCCATGGTTTCCACTAAAACTCATTTTGATACCATCTGTAATGAACCCTAATTTAATAACCGAGAGCCAATTTATCACTTTATTACATTGGTATAAGATACAAGTAATCACATATAGAAGGAAAAAAAATAGTTTAGTAATTTTGGTAAACTTGATATATAAATGAATCCTATATCACATTTGAAAACAAAATTACAATTTTTTTTATAATATCATTATTCCTTCTAGTATATCCTTACATATCATTCATAGTACACTTATTGGATTCTTGTGAAAGGAATAAAAATAAGTTTTATATTTAATAATCAATAAGGGTTAAGTTCAATAGAAGATATAATAAAACAATAATCATAATCATGGAAAGATAAATATCTAAACACATGTGCAATTTTAATAATTTACCTAGCACAATCAATATAAAAAGGTAAATAACTCAAAATTCATTCCATTTAATCAATAACATGACTATAATAACTGGATAAATAATAATTAATATGAAAAGGTAAATAACTGAAAACATATTCCATTTAATCAATAAATTGATAATAAAATGAATATAGAGATAATATCATTGACAAAATCTCATGGGTAATAATAACTGAATTGTTAATGAAGTAAATTCTTAATTATAACGACCTCGACCCCATTAGCCTAAATATAGTGCTTTACTTTATTATATTATCATATATACAATATTAAAATCCCAAAGGACTGAAAATTTTAGTAGTTTTTGAAACCAGATACATACATGATATCCATTTTACATTGGGAATAGAAAATTAAATATAATACATAACAAAGTAAAATGCACAAAATCCTTTAAAACCCATTCCAAGGATTCTTATTCATATCTTGGGGGAAGGAAAAAAAATAAGGGTGAGATAAAATTACCAGTAAGGGTTAAGTATAGTGGAATATATCATAAATTAATAAATAATCATCATCATGGAATGTTAAATGACTGAAATAGTCATCAATTAATTAATAACTTGAGTATAATATGGAGGGAATAATAGATAATCAATAATTCCATATAAATAATCACATGAGTTTGAAACTTTACCATGGATATTATAAAAAATAGAATAATCACATGGAATAACAATAATGATGACATTAATAATTATGGTTGTCTAAAATATCAATATCTATCCCCAAGATAGATACTTTTAAGATATATCCTCAAGACAATTTAAGTATATGGGTAGAAACTAGTCTGATTTAGCTAACTGATACATCTCATGAGTCCAATAACGCATCTAGGGGATTACATTAACTAATCCCCAATCTGTTTACTAAATGTAAAAAACATTACTCATATATCTAATAATCAATTTAAATCATAAAAAATATGCCTTATCAAATATCTCTACTGAGTGAAGGATACAAATTTATAAATATTTCTCAAATAAATATTATAACAATAAAAGTAAACACTGTATGAAAAAATGGTATGAAGTTTAAAAAATAAATATATATATCATACAATAATATAGATATTAACAATAAATATAATTTCAAATAAAAAATTATTATAATAAAGTGATTGTTTTAAGATAATGTTGACAATCATAAAAAGGAATTGATATTGTATGATAACTTTTACTACTTGGTAATTTTCAAGTCAAATACCCTTAGATCATATATTTAAAAGTGGAACTTAAAATACCATGAATTATTAATGAATCTTAATATTAAATTTAAAAGGGGTATCACTACATAAAATTTAATTGGAGCATAAACACAAATTAGTCTAAATGGAACGTAAATTGGGACGAAATCCCTTATCTTACACTCCTTTCTGGTTGAACAACATTTAAACTTATATATAATGGTTTTAATCATGTTATTAAATTATAAAATATTAATATTTATATATATAATATTATATATCATACTTTTATAAGATATGATCACCTTTTTTTAATACTCTTTCATTATTTTCATTGTTTTGGGTGGTAATTGCCTTGTTTTTCACGTATGTTTTAACTTGGTAGTTTTTGTTCCTATTACTTAGATCCCAATTTAATAATTAAAAAAATTCTAAAAATTATTTAACTATATTTTATCTTTACCATATATTTATTTAGAGTAATCAATAAAATTTGGTGATAGGGAATGAAATATATCATTCATGGAGACGATTGACCGTATGTACGGATGGATGTTGTTTCCATTTTATTATCATATTAAAAGAGAGAAAATTAAATGATATATATATTATCATTTATTTATTATATTTATGTAATATATATCACATAATTTTATTAAAACTGTCCTTAATACATTCCATGTAATGTGTGAACGAATCACATCGCTATTTGAGGGGGTAGTCCGTTGTACACTTGAACGACGTTATTATATTCCTGAAAAATGGAATGCATGAAAGGTATGTGTCATATAATAATAAAAAAAAGAATAAATAAATTATAAATATCATATATAACATATATAAACTAAAAATCCATTATTATTATCTTCCTTAAAATTTAATAATGGAAAAAACAAATAACATCGGTTCACGAGGCGGTAGTCTGCCATGCACATGAATGATTATTGTGTATCACATTTGATGGAAATGTGTGTAGGTGCAGGTCATAAATTTAGAATAAAAAAATCTTGGTATATTTATGATAATGTGGTTATTATATAATAGAGATATAGGAATAATTTAAGGAGTGAATAAAGAAATGAATCAAAAGTGCTCATTTATGAACATTTCCTCTTATTCGGGTAACTCCTTTTAATTTATACCAAAATGTTTCCTTGGTTTGATTTTTGTATATAAAAATCTTCTATGATTATTTTAGGTAAGTTTTGAGTTTATTTTGTTAGGTGTTTCAGGATCCAAAATGCTTGAGAGGAGTGAAGAATGACGGAGAGCGAACACCCTTTAATAATTGAAGATGTGTGACATTCTTGAAAATACCAAAAAGTAAACACTATTGGGAGGTCTACCTTAAATCATGGGCCTCAAATAAGGAATTTTTTGATAAAATATGGGATATATTCTAAATATATCCATAAAATGGGTTTTTGTAAAATTTTATAGGTCGGTTTTCCTCTTATGATTAAAGTTTAACCACTAAGCAAACTCATTTTTACCTTAATTACTGTAATTAATTTTAATTTATTTCACTAATATTTTTGGAAAAAATATACTTTGAACTTATTAGATATAATTAATTATTATAATTAAAAATATTGAATACATTTTTTCAAATTAAAATCACAAAATTGGATGAAATTAATTTAAAATTAATCCTGTATACGGGATAAGAAAACATGCATTTAAGGTGAAAATGTTCAAATGTTTACTATAATTTTATATCTAAATTAAATATAAAAACGGTTACAATGTAATAAATTGGTTTAATAAATGTATAATTGATCTATTAAGACTTTAAAACCAATTAAAAATAAAATTTATCATTATTATTTATTTAGATGAAAAGTCAGTTTCTAATTAAAATTAAGTATTTTCACTATTCATAAAAAAATGAAACTTATCGGAAAACTACAAAAAATATACCCAAATATAATTTTGACATTATGATTTTAAAAAATAATTTTATTTTTTCAAATAAAATTTATAAAAGTTTCAAAATTTATTTTTAAAATAAGTGTTCCATTAAAAGGCGACAAAACTGCCTTTAGAAAAATACAAATTTGTTATGGGTAAAATTTGATTTTTTTCTTATTATCAAATAAATTGGATAAATGTAAAAAGGTTTAATTTATTTTATAATATATAAATTTAATTACTATATTTCACTAATATTAATTAATTTAATTTATCTAGATAAAACTCCTTTGGTGCTTAAAAATAGAATTTTATAAAAACATTTCCTTTATATTTAATTGGGTTTATATTCATTAAACATTAATTGTAAACCAATTAATTTAACCATATATTTAATAAGTTACTTAAAAATATTTATAACTTCCAATTTAATGGCTATATGATAATTTTTATTTTAGATAATAATATTAATAGTGTTTCTTAAAACTTGGTGTTGCGTGTATCTCAAGCCATAAAAAAGGTATTGTTTCATATAATGCAAGATAACTCAGTATTGCATAAATTAAAAATATATAATATAATTATTTTAAATAAAAGAGTATATATATTATAAATCATTTTGATGAAATATTCCTTTATACACTTGGTGTTGCATTTCATACACGCTATCAAATTCAATGTCCTTATTTTACAATTTCGTGGTGTTACATTCTCTCCAACTTAATTAAATTCTGTCCTCGCAATTTAAACCTGAACTTACTAATATATAATTTTTTATTTGAAAATTCTTTTGTTGAAAATCCCACATAGTAAAAGAGTTAATAAAATATCATCTTAATAAGAGATTAAAGGAATTTTAAAAGTAATCTGGAACAATCACATAACTGGGTTTCAAGATAGAAGAACATTGGTGGAAAATGAAGATTAGGACATAGAGGAAAAGCATAAATATTTTCAGAGAGTGATTGAATTCATTGATCAGAATAAAGTGAGTGTTCAATATATAGTTGAGGGGATCAAAACCATAAATCTGTAATGATTTAAAAGACCACCATTTCAACAAAAATGAAGGTATTAGGATACAATTTTTGTTTCAAGACCTTTTTCCCTAGATTTGAGATTTTTTCAATCTATCAGAATATTAGGAAATATAATTACTTGATACTTTTCTATTTTATAGGAATAATCATATCCTTTGGTTGTTCCATTAACTATTTCTATATCATCTTATAGTATAGGTTGAATCATATGGTGAAGTAGTATATTAATATCTAAAACATTGTTGAAAGGTCAACTTAAACAATTTCATAAAGGATTAACCTTATAAACCTTCAAAATATTATGACCCAAAAAATTAGAATCAGTTCTAATTTATTTAGTATTTTCTAATTTACTTTATCCATACCACTCATCTCTTTATCCAAACATTATTATCTCAACATCCAGAACAAACTAATGGTTATATTTCCCTCAACCATATGTTTTTTAAAAATTTTAACTTTCTACTAAATCACTTTTCTTGGTACCATTCAATATATGATCTCAAAACCTTAATGAAATAATACTAAACTATAATACTTATATATTTCACAATTCTTATGATGAAAATATCATCAATAAATTACTTTTACAACATTTTTCATAGATCCAAATACAAAAGATTATTAATCCTTCCAGTTTGGTTTTATTAATAGCATAAGATGGACCTTAACCCCTTATATTATTCTAATATATATTAACTTAAAGTTTAGGGAATTTATTAGTGTATATCCCCATTTCAATATAGTTTGAGCACTGAAAAAACCTCTTTTCATCCTTCTATTTGCATTGTTTTTCCGGGTGACCATTTTCTACGCACATATACCAAACTTTCAACCCTTTCAAGCATTTTATAGGGTGATTATTTCTACATTTATCACATATGGGAAAATCCTTCTTTCCCTTATTCCCTTTATCCATGATTTTTTCCATACTATTTTTCTCTTTCTTCCCTTTTAATTCACAAGACTTGGAGAATTCTTTCTTCGTCTTGATAGCACATAAAACTATTTCATCATATGAAGAAAAAGTTTGGGACACTAATTCCTTTTAGAGACTTGTCTTTAGACCTCTAAATAAATGGTCAATCTTGTATTCTTTGTTGCTTATGAAATCCATATAATACCTTTTCACCCTTGGAAAGGTATCATCATTATCGGCAACACTTTCTTCCTCATTTTTCTTTAGACCAAGGAAATTTCTCTTCATCTTAGTTTATTGATCATGAGGGAAATATTTTTCATATATTTTCTCCTCAAAAGGTTTCCATTCCATGAGTTCTATTTCCTCTTCCTACCTAGTATTCTAGATCAAAAAACACTATTGATCAACATATCCGCTGATATAATACACTGTAAATGTTACTATTTCCTTTTAAATTCATCCCAATGCCATAAACGTCTTCTCCAAATACTTAATGAATTTATCAGATAAAATTAGATAACTAGTCTCACTAAATGATGGGGGACTCTATCACATATAGTGATCCAACATTGGACAATATTTCTATTTAATAGGTTGATCCTTTTGGGAAAGGTTATGTGTCATAACTTGATTAAGATACCCTAATATATCCATAACTTGATCAGTTCCAATAATAGCTATAGAAACTTTCTCAGCAGGGAAACCTCTGTATTGGCCATGGGTATTGATACCCTTATTCCTTATATATTCTATTTCTAAACTATGGAATACACTAGACTAGATCATAACATTTTGCAACGTATTGTTAAATCATAAAACTAGTGAAATACTTATCATAAATTGAAAAATTTATGCATAGCTAATCTCATAATCTTAAACATGGTTTCTTTTGGATGTTCTTCGATACATTCACCCAGTGTCTATCAAAAGTTTATATTCCCTAATATATGTTTTCCAAAATCTTGTTCACAATGAATCTATTAAACTTTCTATAATATCATCTATAATTAACCCGACCCAAGTAGCTCAGATCCGGTGCCTTACTTTTTTACATTGGAATATATACATGATTCAAATACCAAAGGATCAAAAAGTTTATCAATTTTGGAAACCAGATACATACATGACACCCATTTTTCACCAGGAATAGAAAATTAAACATAATACATAACAAATTAAAATTCTCATTATCACACCCCGACCGACACTGCTCTTTTAATTTAATTATTTTATTCATCCATGGTCTTATTTTATTTTGTGTTTGAGTGGGTTGAGTCCTAATTTATTTTTTTTGAGATTTTATTTGGAAATGGGAATTTTGGGATTGGAATCATCTGGTGTGTGGATAGATCACAGTTTAAGAACCCTGCAGCTTTGCCCAGGTAACCTTGTGGTCTTCCTAGGTTTTAAGATAAAATAAAGAATAAATGAAAAATAAAATAAAATATTAATAATGAAATAAAAATTAAAATAATTTTTAATAATTATAATAATAGTCATATTATTATTATAAATTTTATTATTATTATAATGATTATGATGATGATGGTGATGGTGATGGTGATGATGATAATTATTATTATTGTTATATTTATTTTTTAGTTTTAGTTTTTGTGGAATCCAAAGAGGGTTCTCCTCTTACGTGCACCCCCTAGACAAAAACCATCTACAACACACATCTACTTTGACCGAACTCCCTATAGAATAACCCCCTCCACACAAGTTCCCTCGGACAAACCCTCTTGGCCGCAACCTCCCTATAGTGCGTCCCTACTTGGAAAGACATTCCTATAGTGCGACCCCCTAGTCGAGACCCTAAAGTGCACAAACCCACTTCTCTAGGACGCCTCTCTAATATTCATTTGGATGATGTTTCTTCACCATTATCCTTCAATCTAGTGAGGTTGGTATCTCTCCCCTCTTCTCCTTCCATTTTGAATGTGTATTTTTTATTTAGGTGTGATTCCAAGATTTTTCAGAATGCTTGAAACTTTAAATTCTTAAAAAATTTCTAAAATGGTTTGGGCGTGCAGTTAGTAATTACCAAGAGGTTTGATGTGTGCATATTGTTTATGGATGTCTAATTAAATGAAGATGAGTTAGTGTGTGATTTTTAAAATAATTAAAACTCATGTTTTGGTTAGTTTGGAAAAACTGCACGGGTTTTTGTATGAAGTTGAAGTTAACTGGAATTTTTTTTACTTAAAAGGTTTTCTTTGTTTTAAGAATGGTTTCAAGCTAGTTTTTATAAAAATTTGGCTCCTTGGTTGTTTAATTGGGATTTTAATGGTTTTGGAAAGTGTTGGGTGACTATTTTGTTATAAAATGAAAATATTCCTTGAAAAGTAATGAGTCCTATTTGGCACATTAATATTGGATGGCGAAAAAGGAAAACACCAATTGTGGAATGTACCCCCTAGTTTTAGAAAAATGATTTGTATATTGAATGTGTGAATTTTAATATGTGTCTAGTGAAGAGGCTTGTGTATTTTTGTGTGACAGAAGGGTGGGGGGATGTGCTCAAGAAGGTAGAATGGTGGTGAGAGGGTTAATGTGTTTTTGAATAAATAAAATGATATGTTCTTATTTGTTAATTTGAGGAAAACTCAGAACCACTTGAAATAGAGCACATGGGAAGCCCTGGGTATCTTGGTGGGAGGACTAGGACTAGTATTCTAAATTATTAAAAAGTGTATTGTTCATATTTCGTTTAGAAGGATTGATGCTACAACACTAACTAAACATGTGATATGATTGGAGACCACTGGGGCTTGAGATGTGATTCCCCCTAGTGGATCGTACTTGAGAACACAATTGGTTTTGGTTTCTAAGCCATGTTTTACTAAGGTACGAGGTTCCTAGGGTTCCATTGTGCTATTTACCTATAGGGATTAACCATGCTGATTGATTTTTTCATGGTTCTTGTGATGTGATTTTCATTTTAGTTGTTTCATACTTGATGTCTCATTCATGAAAACCATATTTTAAATAAATTTTATTTCTTTTAGTTTTAAAATGTTAATGCATATTTGGAACCTTCTTTCAAAATGTATTAGAAGAGAAATATTTTTATCTGAAATTGAAACATGTTAATTTAAATTGAAAAGAATGAAAAACATTATTTTTTTACATCTTATTTTCAAACTAGCATGATTTGGGTTTCTTTTTAAAGGTAAGGGAACTGGGTGTTGCTTATCATTTACATTCCTAATGGAAATCTTGGTGCTCATGCCTACTCTATTTTTTTAGTTTTAGGTTCTTCTAGTTTGGTTTTATCTTAGAGAGAGTGTGGTTTTATGTCCCTTAGTGACAGATGAGGTCACTTGAGGTATGTTTCGTTGCTTAGTTTATTTTTATTCCTACTACAATTTTGTTCAATTTTTTTTCTTTTGTTTATCTATATTTTCTGGGATAAATCATTACAAACTACTTTATTTTAATTCTCGTTACTAGTTTCTAGCTTGTAGGGATCAGAAATGACCTTCACGCCTTGCCACATGTCGTCTCGGGTGACCAGTTCGGGGTTGAACTGGCTTGGTTCGTAAAAAATGGTATCAAAATCAGGTTTATCCCAAGTCCTTTGGGGATGTATGATAGTTTGGAGTTAATATTGTTAGAATAAAATTGGTCAATTATTGGTCAGTTCTTGATCACCACTTATTTGGAATGAGACTTGAATTTCCATGGTGGTCTGGGATGGTCTTGAGTCGAAGTTAGTGCTCGGTTATTGATTTTTTTTTTCAGGTTATTAGTATTTTTGGGTGTTTTTTGTTGGTTTTGAAATTTGGTAGTCATTTTAGTGAGGTACATGGTTCCTATGCATGTCCTGACAAGCCATGTAAAGACCATGCAATTACCTTTGATGACATCTGGTAAGCTCACTCAGTTGGAGCATGGTCTTCCAAACTGTGTGACCAAGCTGTGTATAACAGTTTTTTATTTGAAAATTTGGAATCTTGATTTATTGAGTGAATTGGTTTCTTTGGGATGTTCTTGGTTTGAGTTTTATTTAGTTTTGGTTGTTTTTTCATGGGTTTCAAAATTGATGATTGGTCTATTGAAATTGGATTTCTAAAATAAAAATCAGGGTTTTTTTGAAAATGAAATGAGTTATTTTAAAAATGGACATTATTTTAGGAACTATTTTGGGATCTTTGAAAGATTTTATGAAGTGTAAATATGAAGTGTATTTGGATTTTTTTTTGGAGTTTTTGAAATTTTTGTGATATGTGATGTTTATGTCTCTTAGAAATTAGAATTTGGAAATTATTTGTTTGACCTTTAGTATTCTTATGGATCTCACATATATTGAAAGTGGACATGGATTTGGTATGTGTGTATGTGTGATGAGTTGTATTGGTAATGTATATACATGTGAGGCGTTATACAATACCAATGGTGCGTGATTGGTTTCCAAGTCTCTTTTTTTTATTCTAGAAGTATGTTTTGATAATTGGGTGTGTTGGAATGATTTTTGTCACAAAGTGATTGAAATTAAAGTTAATTTTGAAGTGGGTTTTGGTGTTTAAATGATTTTTAAAGTGGAAAATTGTTTGAGTTTGAAATGAAAGTGGTGATTTTATAAAGGGAGTTTTAGTTTTATTATGTGGTGATTTTTCTTTGAATTATTATTCTTGGGTTGAGATAATGTTTTATTTGAGACTTGATTAATGTTTTGATGTGGTGTGTTGTTTTATGATTCACTTTGAGTTGGTTTCATGTTTTAATTTTCTTTTTTCAAGTTGAATTCATAATAGGTGGAATGTGATAGAATGAATTTTAGTTTCTTTAGGTACTCATGAAAGGTTACCTATCCTATAAGGAGTGAGAACTTGAGGAACCTGTTCCTAGAGTGTCTCCCTCATTACTCTTTATTTCTCAGTCTAATTAACACATTCTCATTGCTTATAATGTGGCCATGTTTTCACTCTCAGCCACTTCTCCATAATCCTTCTAAGGCTTGTTGAACATGTGGATGGATAAGAGTTTTTTAAGCTGTGTTACTAGAGGATGAAGCCTCGGTTAGAGAATTTTAGTTCCTAACTTTGGTGCAGTAGATGCTTCAATACAATAGGACTCCATCCGTAGGTCCTGAGGTAAATCTCTTCACACAGTCGGGCAGTTTCTATGTGCAGGGGGAACACAAATCCAATGTATTTTCTCCATGGCTAGAGAGGATGCTGGTTGAATTTTCCTTTCCCTTTGTTGTTTGTTTTAGAACCTTTTTCTCTGAAGGTCCCAGTAGTCTATTTTCCAAAGTTGTCGTGGTTGTTTCTCATGGAATATAATTTCTCGAGTGAATAGTATTCCTTTTTAATGGTTTTTGGTGTTACCCGTTGGAGGTGCTCATGTCCTGAGGAAGTGATGAGTCAAAAATTGGTGCTTGTTTCAAATTGATTATATTGGGGGACCCTCCTATACCCCCTCTCTTGTGTTGGGAGTCCGTCTATGCCGATCAGTTCATTATGGAAGGTTCAAACCGGGTGTTTTATCTTATTATTAATATTGTGGGGAGACTTCTAACTAGTTTCATAGGTGTCCGGAGTTTGGTTTGGTTTCGTAAGTGGTTTCGATTTAGAAGGTTAAATATTGACCAAAATCATAATATAGTGGGGAGAACATAATGAAACTAACCCAAGGGAAACTCTCTCTTCAAAGAGTTCCTTTTGGGGAAATCCCTTATTTCTCTTCCACCTGAACTCAATTGTGGTAATTTTTTAACTGGATAATAGGTTGCATGATAAATGTTGTGGGAATTTCACTAACCTTTAGAAATTTCTAATTTAGGGTTTAGGGTGTTCCATGTAGTGGTTTTGTTTAGAGATGAGGATCCTTCTCTACCAGTCCCCTCATTTAGTGGTTCCAGTTTTGGGATCTCATTGACTATTACTTTGGTTATCGAGTGAGTTCTTAGATTTCAGTCCTTAAATGGCCAGGGTACATTTCTCAGAATCATTGTGTTTTTGATCAATTATTTGACCAACTAATTCTTTTGGAGATTTTTGGGAGAAGAAAGTGTCATGGTGTGGAGAATTTATACACCCTGACTTGAAACTTCTCTTTTTATTTAATTATTTTATTCATAATTGGTCTTATTTTATTTTTTGATTGATCAAATTGAGTCACAGTTTTAAATTTTTTCGAGTTTTTATTTGGAAATGGGAGTTTTAGGATTGCCATTATCTGGTGTGTGAGAAGAGAATGGTTTGGGAACCCTGTAGCTTCACCCAAGTAACTGTGCGGTCTACTTGTGTTTTAAGATAAAATAAAAATTAAATTAAAAATATAATAAAATATGAAAACTGAAATAAAAATTAAAAGTAGTTTTAATAATAATAATAATTTTCATGTTATTATTATGAATATTATTATTATTATTATTATTATTATTTAGTTTTTGGTTTTGTGGAACCTAAAAGAGGATTCTACTCTTACCTGCGTCACACACCCCCTGGTCCTGACCCTCCTACAACGCACATCTCCCTTAGTTGAACTCTCTATGGCGTGACCCCCACCTCACAGGCTCCCTGGTCTGAAACCTCCTTGCCTCAAACTCCTTGTAGCATGCCCCTATAGGCCACGACCTCTATATAGTACTGCCTCATGGCTGAGACCCTATAGCACACAAGCCCCCTTCTTTGAGACCCCTCTCCAATCATCGTTTAGACCTCATTTCTTCACCATTATCCTTAGATCTGGTGAGGTAGGTCTTTATACCCTCTTCTCCTTCCATTTACAGTTGATTTTAGGTATCCCTATAACCCTATACATTCAAAAAAAAACCCTAATGTCAGGTTTGATGCGTTTTTGTATTTATTCCTTTGATAGTGTGTGCGAATGATCTCTCAGGACCCATTCATGTGTGTTCTGAAAACCACAGCTGAAGGTGAAGCAGTTCACTTTGATTTGGTCCGCTTTAATTCATTATTCATCATTTGAGGCGGGGTTTCTCTTGATACCCTATTTAATTTAGTTTTATTTGAAGCCTTTGGTTATTATTAGACTCCCTTTCATCATTATAGTATGTTTTTATTACCACAGTGTGGGTTTGAGTCGTCAGCAGAAAAGGCCTCTATGTATATACATGGGTTGGACTATATATATATGTATCCTCCTTGTACATATTACATCATGGCATGGGGTATATGTACTTTGGGTTAAAGGGTATATATATATATATATGTGAAAATGTATATACGTGTAATTGAAACAGTCTCAGGATGACTTCCTCAAAAGCTGTGTGTACTGAGGTAGTTTCCCTATGCCCATGCCTTTAATTTGGATTCCATAATTAATTGAGTGTTTATAAATTTATTTTAATATTAAATAGTATATACATGCTATGAAAAGTGTGGTATATGCTTAGTATTGGACTTCATTTTATTTTTTAGGGTTTTCTTTTGAGTTTTGAATTGTGTAGTCTTCATTTTGGTGTGATTCCAAGCTTGCTTTAGAATGCTTGGAACTTTAAATTCTTAAGAGTATTCTGAAATGGTTTTAGGAATGTAGTTGTTAATTCCCAAGAGTTTTTATTTGTTCATATTTGTTTTGGATGTTTAATTGAATGAATATAATTTAGTGTGTGATTTTAGAAAGGGGGGAAATCTCATGTTTTGGGTTGTTTGGAAAAAATGCAAGGATTTTGGATGAATTTGAGGTTAATGGGTATTTTTCCTTCCTTAAAAGGTTTTATTTGTTTTAATAATAGTTTCAAGATTTTAAAAGCATGGTTCCATTGTTATTTAATTAAGCTTCAAAAGGTTTTGGAAAGTGTTGGGTGACTATGATTTTCTAAAATGAAAATATTACTTGCAATGTAATTAGGCCTATTTGGAACTTAATAATGGTTGGTGAAAAATGAAAACCCCTCTTGAGGCATACAGACCCTTGTTTTATAAAAATTATGTGTATGTTGAATGTGGAAATTGTGATATGTGCCTCTTGAAGAGGCTTGTTCATTTTTTGTGTAATGGAAGGTGGGGGATGTGCTCAAGGAGGGAGAACCATGGTGAGGGGGTGGATGTGTTTTAAAATAAAGAAAATGATATTTTCTAGTTTATTAGTTTGATGAAAACTCACCACCACTTGAAATAGAGAACATGGGAAGTCTGGGGTATATAGGTGGGTGGACTAGGACTAGTATGCTATATGATTTAGAAGTGGTTTTCCCTAGTTTCATTTAGTATAATTGACACTACAACACTAACTATACAGGAGATATGATTGGAGACCACTCAGACATGGGATGTGATTTCCCCTAGTGTCTTGTGTATGAGAACGTAGTTGGTCATGGTTTCTAAGGCACGTTTTACTAGTGTACTAGGTTCCTAGGGTCTCATTTTCTGGTTACCTATAGGTATTGACCATGGTGATCACTTATGACATAGTTCTTGTGATGTGATTTTCATTTAAATTATTTCATACTTGATGTCTCATTTGTGAAAACCATTTTTTAATCTGAATTGGTTTCCTTTAAAAATGTTAATGCATTCTTGGAACCTATTTTGAAAATGTAGTGGAAGAGAAAAGTTTTTCTTGTAAATGAAATATTTTCACTTTAATTTTAAAATAATTAAAATAATTATTTTGTTATATCTTATTTTAAAACTAGCCTGATCTTGGTTTCCTTTTAAAGGTAAGGGATATGAAGTTTTTTATCCTTAGCATTCCTATTGAGAATATCAGTGCTCATGACTATCCTATTTTTTCAGTTTCAGGTTCATCTAGTTTGGTTTTCTCTTGAAGCAAGTGTGGTTTTATGTTCCATGGTGACCTGCGAGGTCACTTGATGTATGTTTCCCTGCTTAGTTTTTTTTATTCCCACTTCAAGTTTGTTCAATCTATTTTATTTTATTTATCTACCTTTTCTAGGATAAATCATTCACAATTTATTTATTTTGATGACCGACACTAATTTACATCCCATGGGGATCGTGAATTCCCTTCAGGCCTTGTCATGGGTGGACTCGGGTGACTGGTTTAGGGTTGACCTGAGTTGGTTTGTGACACTCAAAATCCTTGAAAACTCATTCAAATAATTCATCTTCATATCATTGGAAAAGTAAAAAAACAAGGGTGAGATAAAATTCTCAGTAAGAGTTAAGTAAAATAGAATATATCTTAAATCAATAAATAATACTCATCATTAAAATGTAAATGAATGAAACACATGAAAAATAAACAATAGCTTGTGTATAATTTGGAAGGAATAAAAGATGATCAATAATGCCATATAAATTATCACATGATCTTGAAAATTGAACATGAATATTCTAAATAATTGAATAATAAAATTTAATAATAATAATTATGGAATTCATAATTATGGACATCTGAATTATCAATATTTATCCTCAAGATAGTTATATTCAAGATTGGTCCTCAATATAGTTTAAGTTTGTGGGTACAAATCTATCTATTTTTTCCGACTAATTCATCTATTGAGACTACCGATGCATCAAGGGGATTACATTAACCTATCCCCAAATTATGTACTATATGTACAAAACATTCATCACATATCATATAATCAATTTAAATCATAAACAATGTGCCTTATCAAATATCCATATTGAGTAAAGGATATAGATTTATCAATATTTCCTCAATATATCATATAACATTCAAACTAAATTTTGTATATGAAAATGATATACGGTTATGGAATCATATCCATAATAAAAGAATATGGATATTGAAAATAAATATAATTTATGATTAAAAATTATTATAATAAATTTATTGTTCTAAGACAAAGTTAAAAATCACCAAAAAATAATTGAGATCGTATGATAACTTTTTCCAATTGGTAATTTAAAGCCAAATTACTTTGGATAAGATAAATCAAAGTGGAAAATAAAACACCAAGAATTATGAATTAATAATTATATTTTATGTCAAAGGGGTTTTATATACACCACATAAAAGTGAATTGGTGAATAATAAGTATCAATGGAATGTAAATTAATGGAAAGCCTGAAGGTATTTGTTATATAATAATTAAATAAGAATAAATAAATTATAAATATCATATATATAATATATATATTATTAATTCATCATTATTCTCAACCTTGAAAGGTGGTAATGGAAGAAAGAACGACATCAGTTTACGAGGTGGTTGTTTTCTGTAGACACAAACGATGATTGTGTATCACATTTGATGGAAGTGTGTGTAGTTTTAGATAATACCATTAACATTAAAAAATATTATTATATTTAACATAATTATTTTATTATATAATTAATATATAAAAATAATTTAATTAGTGGAGAAAGAAATAAAACAAAAGTGCTCTTTTATGAACATTACATCTTCTTCAGGTAACTCCTTTGGTTTATACAAAAATATTTCCTTGGTTTGATTTATTTCCAAACAAAAGCCTCTACAATGATTTGAGTGATTTTGGTAGTTTATTTGGTCATGTATTTTTTTTATAAAAACGGCTTGAGATTTGTGTATAATAGGAGAGAGTGAATGTCCTTTCTTAATTGAGTAGGAGTGACATTCTTGTAAATACCAAAAAGTAAAGACTATTGGGAGGTATACCTTACATATTTTGCCTCCAATAATAATAATTTTTATATAAAATGGGATATATTATAGACATATGTCCATAAAATGTGTTTTGGTTTTGTTTCTAGGTCATTTGGTCTCTTAAGATTAAAGTTTTACCACTTTGTAAACTCATTTTAACCTTAATTACTGAAATTAATTTTAATTCCTTTCACTAATATGTCTGGTTAAAAAATAATTTGAAATTAATAGAAATTAAAAATTATTATTATTAAAAATATTTAATCCATTTTTTAAAATTCAAAATCACATAACTGGTAGAAATTAATTTAAAATTATTTCCGCAGACGGGAAGAGAAAGCGGGTTTTTACTGTGAAAATGTTTAAAATTTTACTTTGTTTTTATATGTAAATTGAAGAAAATAATTATAAAAATTACCTAAATTAAATTAATATATTTATAATTGATATATTTTTATTTTAAAACCAATTAGAAAATATAATTTACCAATATAAATTATTTAGATAAAATGTATATTTTCAATTAATTTTTTGTATTTTTCAATATTCATCAAAAAATGAAACTTCTCAGAAATATAAATAAAATTAACCCAAAGATAATGTTGATATTAAAACATCAAAAATTAAGTTTATTCTTCCAAATAAAATTTATAAAAGTGTTAAAAATTTGTTCCAAAATAAGTATGCCCTTAAAAGGCGGCAAAACTGCATTTAGAAAAAATAAAGCTTTTTTATAGATAAAATTTGATTTGTTCTTATCTTATGAATATCAATTCTATTGTATGAATATGAATTTTTTTGATTAAATATATAATATATAAATTTATTAAATATATTTCACCAATATTAATTAATTTAATTTATTAGGATAAAATGCCTTTAGCCCATAATAATAGTTTTTTATAAAAACATTTCTTTTATATTTAACTGGGTTTTATATTAATTTATAATTAATATGAAACCAATGAATTTAACTATATATTTAATATGTTACTTAATTATATTTATAACTTCCAATTTATGTTCTATGAGTTAATTTTCATTTTAAATAATAATATTAATAGTGTTCGATAAAACCCATTCTTGCATGTAATGAAAGCCATCGAAGAAAGTCATTATTATGTGTAGTGAAAAATAACTCAGTATTTCATGCATTAAAATATATAAAATAGATTTAATTTAATTAAAATAGTAGATTTATAATAAATTATCAGGATGTGATATTACTTTCTATGCTTGGTGTTTCTTTTCATACACGTTATCAAATACAATGTCCATATTTTAGAATTTTGGGGTGTTACATTAATTAGTGGACATCATGATCTCCAGAATTATGATAACTCTACTATCAGGGCCTTTATCAGGATAGTTTAAAACTGATGGGTAGGTATACACCAAAAACCTACTTAACTAAGGCTATCCAACTCATTCATCACATGAGACTAATGATGTAATGAGTGGCTATCTATAAATGAGCCCCACCCATATCTGTATATCCAAAACATTCCCCATATATCGAACAATCAATTTAATTAATGAACAACATGCCTTATCAAAAAACATCTCTATCGAGTAAGGAATAAAAATTAACAATAATTTCACCATTCGATCATATGACTTTTAAATTAAAAAATTGTATTTAGAAATGATATATTATTTAAGAAATAATAATATCTATGATAAATAATATAGATATTTAGGATAAATTTAATGTCCAATGATCATGAGAAATTGAATATTTCAAGGGAATGTTAATATATTAAAAAATGAATCAAAAAAGTTAATGTTAATACATTCCTTGGTGAAAATGGTCATGAACCATCCATATAAATAATATAGTATTAGTATAATAAATTTCTTTTTTTTGATGAATATAAATACCATAAAAATATCTTTAAAACATTATTGAGTAAAACAACAATTTAACTTTGAAAATAACTTAAAAAAAGAATTCCCATAATATTAAGAAAAACATTTTATTTTGAAAATAAATTTTTAAACTTATAAAGGAAGATTCAATGAAATGATAGGTCAAGATACCAAGAAATTTCATACATTCATTATAAGTTACAAAAATATTCCTTTCACACTATTGTAAAAAAGGTAAATAGATCCTCGTTTTAAAAGAGATAATAAGATTCATTTCAGTCATTTTTTAAAAATTTAAACATGGGTAAAAATTTCTTTAATAAATTCTTTGGATAATTTTAAAATATTTTGAAAGAATTTTCTAAAAACATGGATTTGGAAGAAAAGGGATTCTCGACATAAGAGGGAAATGAAGTATGATTTTATTAAAAATGATTTGTCAATATTTTTAAGTACCAATGAGTGAAAAAATGGTACTATTACCTAAAAATATCATGATTAAAAAGAGTATAATAAAATTAAATGGGTTTATTAGATGATAAAATAATTTCCTTTAATGGAAATTCAAGTATAAATAATCCCAATTGAAATGATATTGTAAAATAAACCCTTAAAAAATCATAACATTGAAGTGAAGATTAGTAAATTCATAGATTATGTGTATAAAATGTATATACACAAAAAAAGTGGAAATAAAATATAAGACTGTCAAAAGTCTTTACGCACATAATCTTAGAATTTCAAAGACAATAAAGAAGTAATATAACCCAATAAAAATAAATTGAGTTAAATTTTTTTACCACCTGGTAACTTTTAATTCAAAAACATTTTGGATGAAATAATTAAAATTGAAAATTAAAATATGATGAATTATTAATAAATCATGATATTAAATGAAAAAAAGTGTAAATAATTATGCTATATTAAAAAAATTATGTGCATAACATTACAATATGCCCTAATGAAGGGAAATTGTGATAAAACCCATACCTCACGCTTCCTTTTGGTTGAACATAATTTAACCGACTGTATAATGGTTTTAATAATTTTATTAATTTATTCCATAACCATATTAATATTTATGATGTCATATATTATCATATTATAACATTTTACCACCCATTTGTTCGTAATATTTCATTATTTTCATTGTTTTTGGTGTTAATTTCCTCATTTTCTCATTCGTGATTTGTCATAAAATTTCTATTTCTTGGATATATGATATAGTTCCATCATATATAGAATTATATTAATTTTTTAATTATAATATTGACTCATTATTTTCACTTTTATAATAATTCTTGAACATTGGTCATAGAAAATGAAGCCTTTCGCTTCGTGGAGATTGTAGGCCATACGTACACATGAGCGATGATATCATGCCATAAATGAGTGAAAGAATAAGGAAGTGGGTGATATATTAATATTAAAGAATCAATATCATATCATGTATATTCTTTAAATTTATCCTTATTACTTTCCATGTAAATTGAAGTGAAATATGAATCACATCGCTTCATGAGGCAGTAGTCCTCCGTACACACTAGTGACATTATTATATTTTAAATGGAATAAAATGTAATAATGTATATATGATATTATACATAAATAATTATAATAATATCATAAATTTAATATAAATTTGTTTAATCCATAATTATATCCAACCTTGAACGATGGTGATGGAAAACGAATTAAATCGGTTTGTGAGACGGTAGTTCATCATACACACGATTGACTGTTTAATTTCCCATTGGATTCATTTTCCATGACCAATGTTCAAGAATGATTATAAAAGTGAAAATAATGGTAAATGAAACAGTCAATCATGGAGATGGTAGGCCATACGTACGCATGAGCGATAATATCATGCCATCAATGAGTGAAAGAATAAGAAAGTGTGTGATATATTAATATTAAAGCATCAATATCATATCATATATATTCTTTAAATTTATCCTTATTACTTTCAATGTAAATTGAATTGAAAAAATAATCACATCGCTTAATGAGGTAGTATTCCTCCATACACACTAGTGACATTATTATATTTTAAATAGAATAAAATGTAATAAAGTATATATGATATTATACATAAATAATTATATTAATATAATAAATTTAATATAAATTTGTTTAATCCATAATTATATCCAACCTTGAACGATGGTGATGGAAAATGAATTACATCAGTTTGCGAGATGGAAGTTTATCATACACATGATTGACTGTTTCATTTCCCATTTTATGGAAGAGGATATGGATATATGTCATGGACTTAACATAATAACTTATAATTATATTTAATATAAAATTTTAATTATACAATCATGGTTTAATTATATTATAAGTTTGTGGAAGAAGAAACAAAATGAAAACACTCTTTTAAGAACGTTACCTCTTCTTTGGAAAACCTCTTTAGGTTTGTACGAAAATCCTTAATAGGTTGGTTTTATGAGAAAAAATATCTCTAGAATGTTGGTATGAGAGTAATTAAGTGATATTTATTGGTATTGGATAAACAAAATGGCTTTATAATTGTAAAAAGTGGAGGATAGGGGGTGTCCTTTTATAAGCACAGGAGAGGACAAACATAGAATTTTTTAAAAGACTCAATCAAAACTATGTTTTTAATCATTCCATAAGCCTAAATAATTGGCTATTATATAACTTTAGAGGTTATAAGGCCTAAATATGTCCATAAAATGGTTTTCAACAAGTTTTTAGGTCATTTTTAACCTTTATCTTCTTAGTTTAACCCCCAGTAAATTAGTTTTTATCTTAACCACGATAATTAATTTTTACTATTTAACTATTCATAATGGTAAAAAATTAACTTTAGATTATTATATAATATAAATTATGATGATTGAAAATATTTAATCCATTTTTACAAATTCAATTCTTATAAGTGTAATAATCATATTTAAAATTATGCCCACAGATGCGATGAAAAAGAGGATTTTGAAAGAGAAAATTCTCATAAGTATAAAAGGTTTTATTATAAATATTTAATATTAAATTTATTAAAATAACTTAAATTAATTAAATTTTAATATAATTAAACTAATTTTACTTTATAACTAATTTAAAATTTAATTTAACCTTTTGAATTATTTAATCAAAAGGCAATTTTCAATAAAAATCAGTATTTTTCACTATTCATCAAAAAATAAAATATATCAGAAAGCCCCCCAAAAAAACCCTTATATAATTTTTATATTATTCATTAAAAAATAAAGTTAATTTTATCAAATAAAGTTTCTAAAGGTGATAACAAATAATTTTAAATTATGTTCACAAAGCACGACTAAACCATCTTTTAGAAAAAATACAGTTTTTTTAGAAAGCATTTCTTTTTCTTTTAAATGATTATTATTTTATTTATAATAAATATATAACCATAATTTTCTTAATTTATTTAGTACTATTAATACCATCCAATTTAATGACTTGTTTATAATGATACACTATATTACAATTCATTTAGACTCGGGGTTGTGTGTCGCATATGCTATCAAATACAATGTTATTCTTTTAGAATTCCTATGTATTAAAACAAATACGGTGATTTTACTATCATATTATGAGTATGAAATATGGTTAATCGGTTGAGATAGATTTGGGAGTGTGTGGTAACACTTATATAACAAATATTATGGGATTATCAATTCGATTAAGGTAAATGTGATGTCCTTATCTATAAATATGAAAGACATGTAATATATTCAATGATAAGGTCTATATATACTCAATAAATCAATAAAGAATGAGTTTAATACATGAGGTTGACATAATCTATGTCCCATAGTCACCGTATATCTTGGAGGAAGGTAATTTATGATAATTGATGCTATAATGCGATGAAATTGGTGGACACATGTAGATAGATACCTCTCTTTAATCAAGATCATACTAGATCCCTTAGTATTGTTTTTTTCTATAGGATTATGTTTGCATGAATTTTTAGATCCAATGATTTGTATTTTTTGTCAACATAAGAAAGGACTGTTGGGTCATACTTTTTTTGACGGAATGGAGATTAATTTTGATTCAAAGAGCCTCTCTAAAAGTGTTTTAGAGTAAATATAAATGATATTTGGATGGGATTTCACAAAGTAGTACATACAATATGATACGGTTTGAATTTGAATAAAACGTTACAAAAGTGTTTTGAATGATATTCTAAAGATGATTGGATATGGTTTTCTAAATTATTTCATGCGATATAATATTGGGTTAAATGGAACAAAGTCAATAAGGATTTAGTGGAAGTGGATGATTGAAGGGAATATTCCCTAAATCCCATATACATATTATGTATTGTGGATATATAATATTATAATATTGTTTATATCATAATACATGGAATGAATATTTCATTACACTGTTTTCTCCAATTATACTGTATGATTGGTGAGATATTGTATTGTGTAGTATCATAAGGTATGACATGCACTTACATCCAATGATCTTGGAATCCAAATAATAATTTTTATCATTCAAGAGTATTCCACACAATCTATCATAAATGAACTATTTCATAAGGTGAAACATAAATAATTTTGATATATACATGTTGGGGTTTCATAAACTAGATAATTTTCATCTACTCATGCGTTATAACACATGGTTAAATTTAGGTTCATTTGAGGAGAATCCTCAATGGATTTATAAAGAACCCCACTATCATCCAATAGTTTTCTCATGTATTGTTGTCCAAAACTTCCTCAAACCCATATCTCTATTACTATTCACCATTTTCCTTCTTATGGAACTAGTGTGTCATGGATGACGATAGGATCCCACTCATATGGTGACTGATTTGGCAACTCACATGGAAACACAAAAAATGATAGATGTCATTCATCTACCTCTCTTGTGGTCTTCATCAAGCATACTTGATAAAGATAGTTGCAACAACCATTTGTAGTGTAAAGTAAATAGGTTTTTTCACTTACAGTTTATACATGATTTCATTTATCTAGCATGGTCGTTCTTGGATTTGTGTTTATATTTATTCCATTGTGTTTAAAAAGAGTTGTTAGATCCTTTGATACCAAGTAGTATATTCTTATTTAATTGTTAGAAAAAATGTGAATCGCATAAAAAATTACAATAAATCTTTTCTGTCCTTTTCAATTTATTCTCTTTATCTACTATTTAAATTATGTTCATTATAATTTTGTTTTTATAAATTTTTATTATTATAAACACTCAAAAAATGGGAACATGCATGTTTTAATTTTAATCTTTACTTTCGACACCTAGTTGGATGGTAATAATTATTTATATAATATTATTTATTTATTAAAAGACTGGTTGGATTTCTTATTATGTCAAAAGTCTTCTTTTGACATTTATGTCTTTTTTTTTGAAATCAAAAATCTCTTTATACTCATTTCTAAAATAAAGGATGTACTTTGTTTACGGTTTTTATGTCCATTGTAATGAATCTGTCTATCATAATGACTCTATTCACTATAATGACTGTCCATCATAGTGACTCTATCCATTTTAATGACTCTGTCTATCGTATTGACTCTATATATCATATTGATTCTATTCATCATACTCACATTGTGCATCGTCTCACTTTGTATCATATCATTACATTGCATTGAGTAATATTAATCATACTCATGTTTTACTTTTATTACATGAATTATTTTATTTACACGTCAAAACACATGTTCTATATAGATTTTTATCATGTTATCATTTTCATATATCTTCTGTTCTAACCAAAAGGATATCATGGAGTTAGTTATAAACTAATAAAAACGATGTTGTGTTTTCTGTTTCAATATGACCATTACAATTACAGGTGTCCAAGTCCCTCAAAGTTTTCTGGAGAAATATGACTTTTGGAGAAAATATGACCATTGGAACCTGAGGATTATAAATAAGTGGTCATTTGAAGAAGACACCACAACTTGGACATCTTCAAATACTTCAATGTCCTAGAGAGTGACTATGTGACTTATCTCTTTCTTCGTGTGAAATCCTTGAAATTACAAAGAGTGAATGGATCATTCTTAGATTTTCTATTTCAATAAGTGATTTGTTTCTATTTGTGCATCTGATTAGGTGATAATGATTAAGGGCTACCAGGGATAGGAAGATGGTGCAACCTATCATCGTATCGAGGGATTTCAAATGTTTTAAAGATAGAGGTGTCAATTACCTATAAAATAGAGGGCTTCTGAGGATAAAAATATGGACATACTGATCATCATATTGAGGGCTTACTGGTGTTGGTGTGAAAAACCTATTATCCTAGGTAATGGATACGCTACTATTTGGGATAAAAGAATTGTATTACCTTTTACTTTTCCGCTGCTTATTATAATATAAAGAGAATCGTTTTATTTCTTCTTTCTATTTGTATTCTTTTGTAATTTTTTTAATCACAACCTATAATTTTAGTATTGATTCTATATGCTATATGGTATAATCATTTACAATTTTTTATTACTATGATATTTGTATTCAATCTGAATACAATTGTTTTATAACCCGTGGTATCATATTACATCATCAGACTGATAACAAGTCTTATATTTTATTTTCTTTTATAATAGTATTTCTGATTTTTTTAGTTATAGTAAACTAAAAACCTTACCTATATGTTTGAATATAAATTTTTAAATATATAATTCACCCCCTCTTGTATTTGTATCATCTCACATCCATTTCGATCCATAAATTGGTATCAGAGGAGGTTTTCCATAGCTTTGTATACTTTTCTTTTCATCCTTTTTCAAGTTACTTTGTTTTCTAAATACACTAACCTATATTTGTGAAAAAAATATTTTGTTTCTCTATGATGGAAGGTATGATGAATGTCAGTTTAATTTACAATATCTACCCTACAGGCCCACCTATTTTTTATGGTAATGATTTTGAATATTAGAGAGATCGAATGAAGAATTTTATCATAAACATGGGTGTAGATAACTTTTTTATGCTCACTGGTGAATATAAAGTTACTAAGAAAGAAGTCATAACTTTTACTGATCAAGAAAAATTTGAATATCAACTAAACTATAAGGTACACAATACTGTGTTATGTTCTATGACCAGGAACCTTTACAGTCAAAACTCTTTATGTGAAGCTGCAAATAGTATATGGAAGAAATTGGAGATTATACACTTTGGTACTTCAAAAGTTGTTGAAACAAGAAGATCTATGCTAAGAGCTAACTATAAATCTTTTGAATTTCCTTATGGTGAACCATTAGGTAAGGTTCAACAAATATTTTTGAAAATATCCAACAATATTCAAGCTATGGGAGAGAAAAATTTAGAAAATAAAGTTTTAGTCGAGAAGATCATAAATATTATTCCAAATGAATGGGAATACAAGATGACTATAGTTGATGAATCTAGTAATATTAATAATATTACTCTTGATGATCTCTTTGGATCCCTATTTCAATATTATGGAATATGTAAGAGAGATAAAAATAAAGTGAAAAAGAAGAAAGGTGGAGTAGCATTTACTACTACATCAAATCTTACCAAGTCTCAATCTCTTGTAAAAACTAAGTCAAGAAAGAGGAAGGTTGAAGTCTTATCAGATTATAGTGATACAGAGAAATCAGAGAATGATCTTGAAAATCTTTATAGAAGAATGAATGAAATTTTTGGAAAGAGGGATGTCCAATATAGATATAAAAATACTTCCAATGGTAACAAGGATAAAAAATATTCTGAAGTTACATGCTATGAATGTAAAAGAGCATGACACATTCGACCTGATTGTGCTATAATGAAAATAAAGGATAGAAAGGAAAGATATTGAAAGAAGAATAATAAGAAATACTGGATTTCAAAGGGAAATAAAGTCTTGAAAGTTAATGACTCCTGGAGTTCCAGTGGATGTGATTCTTCTGAAGACTCTTCTGATAGCAATACCTCAAATCACAAGAATATTGGTCTCTTTCCAAAAACTCATTATCATTTCTTAATGTCCAAGGGACACTGTTATTAATATCTTACTAATATTTCTTTGAGTAACAATTATATTGATAAAAATTATTCTTCTGATTAAGAAACATCCACACTAGAGAATGATAATTCTTTACCTTCTTATGAAGAAGTTTCTAGATATGCTAAACTTTTATAAAATTAAAATTGTAAAGTTTCTAGAAAAATTGAAATAAAAAATAAAAGGATTGATATTTTAATGAGATAAGTATCAAATCTATCTAAATATCTTCATTCTAAGACTCTTGAAATCTAAAATCTTTCAAAAAATATTTAAAAAGTGAATTTTTAGAAGAACAAATTTTATAAAGATGCTAGTAATATGATTTTTGAGAAAACTTTTTTAGAAGAAAAACTCAATTCTAAAACTAATAAAAATTAGGATAATAATTTAGTCATTAGGATAAAATCTAAAAAAAATTATATTTATAAACTTTTATCTAATTTCATTACTGGAAGGAAAGAGTTTGATAAAATGTATTCTCAAATTCTTCCTTTAATAAATAGTTATAGAATTGGTTATACTCATTCCAAACCTGTATTTAGTAATAACTATTTTGTTTCCCAAATTTCTCCATTATACACCAAATTCCAATGTTCTAGACATTGGGAAATAAATTTTCCTCTTAATAAAACCCTATATTTAAGATTCCCTAAATCTCACTTTTTAAAATAAATGTGGATTCCAAAAATTGTTCTTTAAAAAATTTCCGGATCCGAACAGGTTTGGATTCCAAAAGTTTAATTGTGTTTGTTTCAGGAAAAAAAACAAGAAATAATAAAAATACATGGTACATGGATAATGGATGTTTTAGGTAGAGGACTAGAAAAAAACATCTTTTAAAAAGTTATCAAGACAAAATGTGGAAAAGTTACCTTAGGAGACAATGATCATGGAAATATTATTAGTATATGTAATATTGTTTTCCTTGGTAAAATTTTTATTTCTAATGTGTTTTTCATTGATGGTATTAAGCACAACCTCATTAGTATTATTTAATTATGTGATGAAAGTTACCTTGTAAATTTTAGGAAAGATAAATGTTTAGTTCACAGTTCTATGGATAAATTCATTCTATTTGCTCAAAGGCATGACAATGTTTACACTTTGAACTTAGAAGGCCATAGGATCCAAGACTTACCTTGTCTAAGCACACTGGAATACCAATATTGGTTATGGTATAGAATACTAGGACGCATTAATTTTAGAAATTTTTATAAACTCTCTAAGAAAGTAACAGTTAAAGATTAACCTAATCTTAAGATTGATTCTTTTAATGTTTGTGATTATTTTCAATATGGAAAAAAACATAATTCATGCTTTAAATCAATCAGTGAAGTCACAGATACTGATTCATTATAGTTAGTGCATATGGATCTTTTTGTTCCAACAAAAATTGGAAGTATTGGAGGAAAGTATTATGTATTAAACTAGTTAATGATTATTCTAGATTTACATGGGTATATTTTCTCTCAAAAAAATCATAAGCCATTTTTTTTAAAACTTTTGTTACTAAAGTTAGAAATGAGAAAAACCTACCATTGATAACTATTCGAAGTGATCATGGTGTAGAATTTGTAAATTTTGATTTTGAAACCTTCTGTTGTAAAAAAGGTATTACTCACAGTTTTTTTGCACCAAGAACACCCCAGAAAAATAATGTTGTTGAAAGAAGAAATATAATTTTTTCAAGAGATAACAAGAACTACATTGAGTGAATACTTAATTACAAACAATTTCTGGGCAAAAGATATTAGTACTTATTGTTATACTATTAATCGAGTTTTAATTTAACCTTTTCTTAATAAAACTTCTTACGAGTTATAGACTAGATGAAAATCAAAAGTTTCACACTTCAAATTATTTGATTGAAAATTATTTATTTTAAATACAAAATATAACTTACATGATTTTTCACCCAAATTTGATAAAGGAATATTCTTATGTTATTCTACCACTTCTAAGGTTTATAGTGTTTTTAATAAAAACACTTGTGTTTTTTAAGAAACAAAACATGTTATGTTTGATGAAATAGATCCTTTTGTTTTAAAAAATTCTCAAAATATTGATTCTGAAGTTTTTTTAAAAAATTGATTATCAACCTATATAAAATTATTCAAACATTTTAAATACTCATGAAATTATTTCTAATACATTTACACCTAAAGAATTTCTACCTTATGTTGATGAGAATATTTTTCAAAATCCAAATCAGTTATTGCTTAGGAATCATCGCAGTGATAACATCATTGGTGTTTGAAATGAACTAGTAAGGACAAGAAACTCTTTAAGAAATGAAATAGAACATACTTCCTTTTTATCTCAATTTAAACCTAAAACTCCAAGTGAGGCCTTAGGTGATGGGGATTGGATTACGGTAATGCAAGATGATCTAAATGAATTCGAAAGAAATAAATTCTGGAACATGGTGGAAAATCCTAAGGATACATCTATTATTGGAGTAAAGTGTGTTTTCAGAAACAAATTTAATGAAAATGTTATCATTGTAAGAAATAAACCTAGACTTGTTACTAAAGGTTATAATCAACAAGGACAAAAATACTATGAAGAAACCAATGCTCCAATAGCTATACTCGAATATATTATAATTTTATTAGCCTTTGTAGCACTCTTTAATTTAAAACTCTTTCAAATTGAAGTTAAGTGTGCTTTCCTTAATGGATATGTTCTAGATGAAGTCTATGTAGACCAAACCACTGGATTTGAAGATACAAAACATCCTGAATATGTTTAAAAAATTACCAAGTCCCTTTATGGACTTAGACAATCCCCATAGATCATGGTATGTCTGGTTAACATGATTTTTGTTACAAAATAAATACAATAAAGGAACATCTAATCCAAATATTTTTATAAAGAAATAAAACAAAAATATTATGATCGTTCAAATTTATGTTAATGACATCATTTTCAAATTAACTCAAAAGTCTTTAATTTATTCATTTATGAATCCGATGAAGTATGAGTTTGAAGTGAGTGTGGGGGGTGAGTAAACATTATTTCAGGGTTTTCAAATTTCTCAAAAACCAGAAGGAACTTATATATCTCAACATAATTATATCAAATACTTACTCAAAATGTATGGATATGAAAATACTAAATGTATTAGTACTCCCACTGGAACCTCAAATACTGTTGATCTTGATGATGTTGGGCAACCCATTGATCAAACAACTTTTAGAGGTATGATTGGAAGTCTACTATAATTAACAACACGTTGTCCAGACTTAATGTTTTCTATATGCTTATGTGCGATATATCAAGAAAATCCAAAAAATCCCATTTAAAAGATATGAAAATGATTTTTCGATATTTAAAAGGAACTTTGGTTTTAGGAATGTTTTATTCTTTTGTAAATGATTTCAAATCAAAAAGTTTTTTGGATATTGACTTTTGTGGTTATAGAATGGATAGAAAGATTACTTTTGCAACTTATCATTTTCTAGGAGATTATTTAGTTTCTTGGTCATGAAAAAAGTGACACTCAGTTGCGTCTCCATTGATGAAGCTGAATATATAACAAATGGAAGTTGTTGTGCTTAAGTGTTGTGGATGAAACACACACTCACAGACTATGGTATGAGTTTTACTAAAACTAAAATATTGTGTGATAACACAAGTGCCATTTATTTTTGTAAAAAACATGAACATCACTCTCATAAAAAACACATAGATATTAGGTATCACTTTTCTAGGGGTCACACAAAAAAATGAGATATTATTTTACAATTCATAAGAACACAAGAACAACTTGATGATATTTTCACAAAACCATTACCTTATGATATATTTGAATTTATTAAAAAGATTCTAGGAATGATTATACAATAATAATCATTCACATCTACTTTTTATTTTTAAAATTCTTTTTACATTAAAACACTCTTTTTCTAAGGAGGAGAACAATTTTCTTTTGTTAAATGTTTTACCTATATTTTCTTCTTGTTTCATTTATTATTACTATCTTATATTTTTTATTTTACCATAATTATTTAAGATTATAGTTCTATTCATTTCATTATTTGTTTTATTTTTATATGTAATTTAGCCTCACATTAGTTAGTTTGAAGTTTCTACATATCAGCTTAAAACACTTTTCTATCAGCTTGAAAACCTATGGTAATGACTCTGTTTTACCTCATCTTGATAACATATGGTAATGAATTTGTTTTCCATCAGCTTGACAACCTATGGTAATGAATTTGTTTTCCATCAGCTTTACAACATATGGTAATTAATTTGTTTTCCATCAGCTTGACAACCTATGGTAATGACTTTGTTTTCCATCAGCTTGGCAACCTATGGTGATGACTTTGTTTTCCATCAGCTTGAAAACCTATGGAAATGACTTGGTTTTCCATGGGGTTTACAATATATGGTAATGAATTTGTTTTCCATCGGTCTGACAACCGACCATATTTACTTTCTTTTTCATCTTCTTGATGTTTGGTTATATTTTATTTTTATTATTTCAACTGTTTATTTTCTGTATTGTATTATGTTCATAATACTATGAAACCAACAACTTACTTACAATATCTAACAGGTATATTCTCTTTTCTTTTTTTATTTCTTTTCTTTTGTGTTATTGTTTCTCGTTTTAAAAAAAATAATGTTTAAAAAAAATATTCTTTTATTCTCCACCATTGGATTCTTTATCTTCTAATCTCAATCGTAGAAGACCAACAGTCATCCAAAATTCTCTAATAAATAGATGACTCCCCTCCTCAAATCCACACTAGTTCTTTATATTTTATGGTAATGCTCTACCCCCTTCTTAAGTCTCAGTAAGATCATTTATTTTTCCAATCATCTTTAGGTCCCGGTCTTCTGCCAACACTCCTATCGATATGTCTTTAAATACTTTCTTAGAAATGGATTTCTTCAGAGAAAGGTAAGTATCTCAAGATTTATTTGACTATTATGACTCAATAATAAAAAGGATTATTTTATTCTAAGGATGGGAACATATTTTTTTTGTGAAACCCGTATCTTAGGATCCAATTCTTATTGAAGAGGTTTGACAATTCTATAATACTATGTCTTTTGACTAGGATGTGAAGATTAACTTTTCTAGGTACAATAGAAATTTTGCTATGTTAGTAAAACAAGCATTATATTTCCTAAATGTTTTGACTAAAGGTGATTCCTTTTGTCCATCTCATAAGCAACCTAATAAATTTTGTTCATTTAATAAGGAAAGATATGAAAAGTCACGTTTTCTTATCAATGAAGAGAAAAGAAAAGTTTCCAATCTCTCTGAAAACAACCAGTTTGTTGTCTTTTAGATGCAAGGGTTTCTAATTATAAGGAAATGGGATTGAAAAACTCTTAAGGTTTCATAAATCATTATGCTCCATTATCTTGTAAATATGAGAAAGGTAAATCTCATGGGTTACATTTTCAAAAATATCAAGAATTTGAAGTCTGGAGCAATCAAGTTTCATCTTATCATGTATCCAACTATTCTCACAAAGTTCATTCATTAAAGCTTAATGTTTTGTAATATTCCAGTGAAAGGATAATTTAACGAGCTAAAGGATTCTTGGTTAAGTAAGAATAAAATAAATAAATTGAATGTTTGTTTTGATGAAAATTAAAAACTCTTCATTAAATATGTGGAAGAATCAACACCAAATAAATTGGCACCATTTTTAATAGAATTAGCTCTAATAGTTGTAGCTTCTCAGAAGTCAGATCCTCAAATCAGTGAAAATCCTAAGAAGAAAACCAAATACAATAAGGGGGTTATTGCCAAGTGGAGAAAGGAAAAAAAACCTAGAAAAGAACGTGATCCTAAATTTGGTCTTGATCTAGCTGAAGAACTAGCTGAGAAGATAAGAACAGAAGATACTCTAGAGGCTGAGAAGAAGAAGAAGATTATTTTGAAAAGAAAAGCTCAAGATTTTGATGTTTCCAAAATCCAAAAAATTGTTGAGTAAGAAAGTTCCAAACTAATAGAATAAGTTTAAAAAGAATCAATCTTATAGAGTTCTCCAGAGAAAGAAAAAGGGTAATAAATAGTGCAAGAAGTTATTCAATCCGCTTCACAACAGGAAGGTAAAGAAGAGAAAGATGAATTTCTTTTGGATTATCTTTAGAATTCTAAGAAAAGTACAGAAGAATCTTCTCTTCAAAAAAATATGAAGGAATTCAATAACAGAATCCTCATGCTGATCAAGCACCAATTCAATCCTTAGAAATCTATTTAGAGAAAATTCCATCTCCAATAAAGCAAGGAGCTAAAAGTTCTCATGCCAAGAAAGTAATAGTCATCAATGAAAAATTTTAATAAGAAAGTGGTAAAAAATAAGAATAAAGTTTTCAAAAGTAAAAATATAAAGGAAAATTAAAACAGATTGATTAAGAATTGAGCCGATCAAATGAACTTGAATTATAAGATGATGATACTGATTTAGAACATACAATTTCTTTGAAGAAAAGTGATTATATCGTACCTGTTTTAAAAATAATTTATAAGAATATTTCCTAATTTTCTAGAATATAAGGAAAGATTTATTTCATTATAGATAATCAAAGTAATAATTTTGTTTTAGTAAGGGAGCTCAGAAAAAGAGTAATGACAATAGTGGTTCATCTAAAAGTTTTGAGTGGTAGATCTGTTGCTCATAATAAGGCTTTCTATAAGATGCCTAAATGGTCATATAAAAAAATAAATCTCAGTGAGTGAACATAATGACTAAATTGAAGACTTAAGGAGGATTTAAAATGATATTTCCATTAATTTTAATATGATTTCTAAGGAAACAATTGATTGGTTGAACAAGATTTCAAAAACCCATGGTGCTGATGTTCCTTCAGTAAAAGAGTTACAAGAATGGATGATTTCTTTCTATTTAGATTTTTCAAATATTTCATCTCTCAAAGATGAAATAGTTTTGTTAAAGAAACAAAATACTTTGTTGACTCAAGAAAATAAGAATATGAAGCACAAGATTGATACTCTTGAAGAAGTGATCAGAATTCAAGAATAGACCATTAAAAAATAGGACCAACTCTATGCAGACTAACAAGATATTCTCAAAACTCAGGGAGTTTCTATCTCAGAGGAAAATAAAGAAATTAAGAAGATGAAGTCCATTCTCCATGAGTAGATTAAGAAAAAAAATAAAGTGAAAACAAATGAATATTTTGTTGTATATTTCTTTCTTGATTCTCATTTAAAATTCTATATACTTTTGAAAATTAATTGAGGGTTTGGTTTTCATTTCCATTATTTTGCATGTCTTTTCTTTCTAACCCTTTCAGATAACTCATGATCACCCCATTTCTTTTTATAAATCACAAAGGGCGAGAATGTTTTATAAAATGGGAGAAATATTTACAAAGGGATATAATTTTTAACATTTTACTCAAATGAAATATATCTAAATCCAGGAAAATATAAAAATACAATTCTTAAGAATGTCTATACCTAAGTGGGAGTTAGTTGTATTCATTTATTTATCCAGAAGATTTTGTATAACTCAGTGGGAGATACGTATTTATTTTAGTTTTAATTTGTGTTTTGTGCTTTCTAAAAGGGGTATATTGTTAAGTCAAAAGTTTTTTTTTTGACATTTATGTCTTTTGTTTTGGAAATCACAAATATCTTTGTACTCATTTCGAAAATAATGGACTTACTTTGTGTATGGTTTCTATATCCACTGTAATGAAATTATCTATCATATTGAATCTGGAAATTGTAATGACTCTATCCATTGTAATGACTATGTCCATCGTAATGAATCTATCTATCGTATTAAATTTTTCTATCATATTGATTATGTTCATTATACTCACATTGTGCATCATACTCACTTTGAATCATATTAATACATTGCACTGAGTAATATTAATCGTACTCATGTTTTACTTTTATCACATGCATGCTTTTATTCATTCATCAAAACACATGTTCTGTATCAATTGTACTCATGTTATCATTCTTATATATCTTTTGTTTTAACCAAAATGATGTCATGGAGTTTGTTATCAAGTAATCAAAACATTGTCATGTTTTCTATTTCAATATTAACATTACAATGCCATGTGTCGAATTCCCTCTGAGTTTTCTAAAGAAATATGACCATTAAAGAAAATAAGACTATTGGACCCTGAGGCCTATAAATAAGAGGTCATTTTAAGTAAAGACAATAACTTGAACATATTCACATTCTTCCAAGTCATAGAGAGAGAGACTGTGTGAATTCTCTCTTGGTTCATGCGAAAGCCTTGAAATTACAAAGAATAAACGAGTTATTCTTAGATTTTTTATTTCAATAAGTGATTTGTTTTTCTTTGTGCATCTGATTAGGTGATAATGATCGGGGCTGCCAGGGATAGGCAGACAGTGAAACCGATCATCATATTGAGGGATTTCAAGTGTTTGAAAGACAGAGGTGCCGATTACCTGTAAAATCAAGGGCTTGCTGGGATAGAAAGAATGATGTACCAATCATCATAATGATGGATTATCAGTGTTGCTGAGACATACTTATTATCCTAGGTGAAAGGATACCATACTCTTCAGGATAAATTAATTGTATTACCTTTCCCTTTTCTGCTTCTTATTGTAATAGAAAGAGAATCCTTTTATTTCTTATTTATATTTGCATATTTTATAATTGTTTTATTGATAACCTATAATTTTAGTATTGATTCTATACGCTATATGGTAGAATCATTTTGAATTAGTATTACTTGGATATTTGTATTCAATCCAAATAAATTTTATTCAAAACCTATGTCATCATATTACATCATCAGAGTTATAGTAATTCCTATCTTTTTTTCCTTTTATAAGAGGTTTTGTGAAGTGTTTTTAGTTATAATAAACTAAAAACCCTACATAAAGGTTTTAAAATAAATTTTTAAATATAAAATTCACCCCATTTTGTATTTGTGTCATCTCACATCCATTTTGATTAAATATTTATATAATTTATTTAATTACTACCATAAAGGCTAGCTTATTTTCAACCCAAACAGTCTTAATTTAATTAACTTACACTATTTAATTGGCGGTCTAATTAATGAATCAATACACATGAAGAAATTTTAAAACGAGTAATGCATTACGTATAATTATTTATTTTAAACAACCATGAGAATGATTTAATAAATTATTGAGGCATGAGATAGAAAAAAATTAAGTGATAATATTAATTTTATGACCCTAAATTTGATGACTTCACTCATCCTAACCATGTTTATACGATGAATTATAATTATAAAATTATATTCGGTAAAAATAATTTTTGAAAAATAATTGTATTTATTTTCATCTTTTATTTTTTTATGAAATATAGAAATACTTATTTTATTCTTAGTCAGAATAATTACAATGTGTATTTTTTCAATTTATTATCATGTCAAATATCTTTAAAATCAAATTCATCAGTTATGATATTATTGAAAGTGATTTTATGTTGTGAACAATGGATTTTAAAATATTTCTTGAATTAATGGATATCATAGACAAAAAATTAAAGAAAATAATTCAAAAAACCTTCAAAATAATGAAAAATTAATGATCTTCCTTAGAAAACATCTCTATAAGGGACCAAGATATGAATAACTTATAAAAAGAAATACATGAAATATTTTAAAGAGTTTGAGACATATATATTATCATTAAAATAAGGGTTTCCTTCCATGAACCATGATGATTGGAATACTTTATTCTTTCAAGACTATAAAATGGCAAGTTATTTCAATTATGATATGTTTAAAATTGTTTCACAAATAAAATGTTGTGGAATTTAGGTTATATTTGCTGATATACTTAAAAATACATATATGACTTTTTATTCATCTCACAAAACCTTATTAAAAAAGGTATACCATAAATTCCATTCCTATTTAATATGAATTATACCCAATCATATTGTATAATATGTAAAATATTTATGGTATTATTTGTATTAAACCTTATAATTTTGTATGGCTTGGTGTTTGGAATATCGTAAAGTTTTTTATATGATATCATTCCACTTCCATACTTGGTTATTCTATATATTGATATCATTAATAATTAAAATATATTGGTATTATGATATATTCATGTGATGCATGCATGTTTGGTTTTAGGGTTATAAATATCTTGTAACCACATGCACAACTCATACATTTCAGAATGCATGAATTATTTCATGTAATACTCGAGTTTTTTCTTTAAGGATAATTTAAAGGGACACTTACATTGAGATAGTGGGTGATGATCTTTTATGCAGGTAACTGATTATCCTTATTCCCAAATATCTCTATCTTCATTCCTTTTATAATATGAGGAACTAGCTTATTGTTGTGAGAAGAGAAATACAGGTTGTGCATCGAGTGATTTATCTAGTCCATGGATACACTAGTGAGGCATGATGTGTTTTGGCTACCTCTTGTGATCTTCATTAAGTACACATGATTTAAGGGGAGATGATATCTAACCATTTAAAGATACACTTCATAATATTGTTCATTTTATATTTTCAGGTGATTCTAGCTTCTAGCATGGAGATCTTAGATTTCGGTTTCTAATTCGTTTTTTATATATTGAACGAGTTTAATTTGATCATTTGAAACCTTGTAGTGGTATCAGAGCAGGAGTTTGTTATTAGATTCATGAAATCATGCTTTCAAAATGAAGAGTTTATGTCTTCTTATAAAAAATAGTATCATGTTGACATTAGGATATAAGTGATATCATATAGGTTAGAGGATTTAATACAATATAGGTTTCCGATGCATTAAATGAATCTTATGTAATTTTTTAGTACATAGACTTTTATGTGAATGAGTAAAAATATGAAAATACATAGGTTAAATATCACATAGTCTCCAATAGTGTTATATTATTAATACATGAGAAATTTCCATTTTTACCCAACCCATTGTAGTGCATGTTTAATCAAGGTATTATTCACTAAGTTAATGTAACTTTATTCCTTTTCTAATCATACAAGAGTTAGAGTTGGTTAATTATTACATGTGACATGAATGTGCTATGTTAATCTCAGAAAATAATTATGTTAATCTCACATAGGTGTTGAGATAATCTTGTACAAGACCTAAACATTCCATATCCCCTTATAAAAATTATAAAAGTGCGATTGATTAATATTACAAACTCACTGTTGGAGGCAATGATTTCTTATGCCATGAAATTTCATCCACACATGGGAAATTTTCTATTTTCTTAATACATAAACTATATAGAATAGTTTTAATCCTACACAATGTTTTAAAAAATGAAAATATTTTTTTACTCATATTAAATTATTAGTTAAATTGTATAATTTATAAAAAGATTATAAATTATAGAAATTGGTAAAATGAGATAATTATGTATTAATAAAGTTTTTTATAGATTAATTAATTATAAACTGTTTAAAATAAATTATTATTTTTTAAAACTTTTTTTAAATATCCCATAATATTTATTATTAATATTTAAAATACCTTTTTTAAGTTATATGAAATGAAATATAATTTGGATATAAAGTGTTCATATGGAAATTATAAGAGTGATTTATATAATTTTTATAAATTATAATATAATGACTTAATATTAAATTTTTTATATTTAATTTTTATATTTTTTTGTAATTATTAATTTGAACTGTTCAAATTAAGATCTTATTTGAAGAAATTATTTAAACCATATAACAATAAGTTTTTATCATTGATTTAAAAAATGTTGAAATTAATATTAAATATGTGATATTGTAATTATGTAAATAGTTCTCAGAATTGAATTGAAATATAAAATGTTTAAATTTTATACAGTGTCATATATTTAAGTAAAATGATATATAATGAATTATATGAAAGAGTTACAATTTGGAAATGAATATAAAGTATTTATATTCAAAAATTTTGAATGCTTATAATGAATAAATAAATTATAATGTCTTTATATTAGCTTTAATTTTTTTTCATAATATTTTATCCCATGTTTAAATACTTGGATTGTTCATTTATTTACTATTCCGACCTTTATTCATAGATATAATTGTTATATAATTAATTGTGATGTATGAATTAGTTTAAAGGTGTTAAAATTACTTATAAATATTATTATGAATACATCTAAGGTGTTAAATTCTTGGCATGAGAAGGGATTCAGTTGTTTTTCACATTGACATTGGCTTGATGTAAGTTCTGAACTTTAATTAAGCAGTTAATTTTGATTTATACATAACCTGAAAATTGTTCATGTACCATATGAATAGGATGAATTTTAATGTGTTTAAATATAATTTGATTTAAATTTAGGTCAGTTTCATAATCTTTGAGTTGTGTAAAGAGTTACACATAAATATTATTTTATCTTATTGACTTGGTGGAAAGTGAACAAGATTCCAAAACCAAATCATTAAAAGAATGTATGTATGGAAAAGTGAATACATGATATAAAGTGGTGATATTAAACCCCTTTAAAAATACCAAGTGTAAGATTAATTATAAATAAAACACTTATAAAGACCTTAATTATCCAACCTGTTAAGTCTTTCTAAATTTGGGTTCCCTTAGATTATCTAATGTGGGGCCAGAAAGTAATGGGTGAACCTAATAGTATTAGGTGCCTATTCCGGACATTTTCATTAAATTACAATTATCCAGGAGCCTCTAATAGGATTAATCTACCAAAGGAATAGATTTGGGTTTATCCAAATGATGTATTGGGGGAGGAGTTTTCCACCCAACTATCTAAGATTAATATATGATATGATTGGGATGATTCCCTCCCTCAATAACTAAGTGATACTAGCATTGATAAAGAAACTCAAATCATAGTGACATGTGAATTTTAGGCCACTATTGGATATTATGGAGTTTTAAAAAGGTCATCATATTTGAAAGAACACATTTAATAAAACTACATATTAAAAGTTTATGAAATATGATGCTCATAGGATAAAATATTCTTGATATATATAGGATATTATCATCACGAAAATTTTCTTTGAAATTAATATTTGAAAATGGAAAATATAAATTTAAGAAACTATTATGACTAATAACTTAAGAAAATTTCTTAATTAAGAGAAATTTAATGAATTAAAGAAATACTATTATAAGTATCCTAGTTTTTGAAGCTTTCTAAAACTTGAATCTATATACTATGACAACCATAGATTGATTCATTCATGGTTTCAATAGAATTATATGTAAAATTACATAAGTAAACTTATTCTTTACCTATATACTCAATATGATTAAAATTAATAGGTGAGTATTAAGGTATCCACTACTCCTATTATGATTGTGGAATTTATTCAGTAGGAAATATTTTTAACAATGTGATGTTTACCCTATTTTTCTCAATGTATCGAGGAAAGATAAACCATGGAATATGATTTCTAGGTTCTGGTATTTTATTTATAGTATAAATGTGTAGGAATTCAAACTGGAAGAAGAAAATTTAGATGGAGAGTCCAAACATGCATCATCTAGTAGCTAGTAAAGATCATTAAAACATAGAGTCACCAAGGAGGAGGAATAATTATTCCACATGACCAAATTATCATGAATACTAGAGTAATTTTTTGAAACTCCATGTAGTGTTAATGTCAAATATCGATGTTATAAAATTTAACCCTATAGTTTTGAAGGGTATATAATACCTAATGTATAATTTACAAATTTTTTAAATATAAAAGTGTTCAAAATGAAAGTAATAACTAATAGATCTTATAGTTTATATTCAAATAATGAATCAAATTGTTGATAAATTATGTAATTTAATATAAAGGAATATATCACGGTCATATCGATCTAAATAATGGATGCATTTTTTTCTCATTTTACTATATGATGGGAGATTTTTTTGGATAAAAATGAGTTGTTGTAAACAATGTGATATGTTACAGATGGTTTATGATTCATCAAATTCTATAACATCTTTTGAGAAGGATACAAGGATACAAATATTTTATTTAGGATTAAAGTGTTTATTTGGGATAAAAGAGTTTATCTCAGATAAAATAGTTTATCTGGGTGATTATTAAAATATGATGATTTAATATTACACAAAAATTAGTGTAATGTTTTAAAGTATAATCTTATTTTCAAAAAAATGATCTAAAAAAATAAAATACCATATATGATAGAGATAAAATTGTTTAATTATTAAATATTTTCACTTATTGAAATAAGTTTATTTCCTAGACACAAAATATTTTTTGTATCATAACATGATATTTTGAAGAGAATATAGAGTCTAAGATGCAAGTGGGTGTATGTCTTAACTTAAGAAGTTCAAATTTAACATATAAAATATCATTTTAATCATAATTCAAAGTGAATTTCACCATATTGTAAGAGATTTTAAGATGTGTTAGTGAAGTAATAATGTAAATAGTTAAATTAGTTGCCAAAAAATTTCAAGGGAAAAGTTTTATGTAAAGGGTTCCAGAAATGATAATGATGTACTTAAAAGAGTTTTAAAATAGAAAAAATTAATACTATCATAACATTGGATATTGTGGCATTAAGAAAATGTAATATGTAAATATATTTGAACATTAGGAACATGATTCCTAAATATCACCAATATTCAAGGTGGATTACTTCATAGATGTTACTCACCATATATTTTAGTGGGAGGGTTTTATTAGGTGGAAAAAATATGTGGTAGAAATTACATAGAGATGTGATTAGTTTAACAAAACCCCTAAAGGTAATGAAAACTTACGGTTGATATGAAAATCTATCATATATTATAAGTTAGTAAAGTGATTATGTATGGTTTTATTAAGTATTCTTAAAGAGTTTAAGAATATAAAATGTATCATGTTACAAAAAAGTAAATATCCAATTTATCATTATTTCACAATGGCTTCATATATTTATATATTGATATATATTTCATGAAGTGGAAAGATAATTTTCCTCTCAATGTATGACTTTGAGTTATCAATAAACGATGATCTTCATGGAGTATTATAGGTAATGGTGATATTTTAAGGTTAAAATGAGTATAATTCTTATATCAGGATATGGTTTATGATCATGAGGCACAAAACAAGTTTTATGCATCAAATGATCCAAAAATTATACCACAAGGTGTTCCATATACTACATTTAGTAGACTAGGGATTCATGGTTCATATTTAGAGTTCCCACTAGATATTTTCGGAGTGATACTAAGAACCAATATACATTGATACATATCTTAGGATATCCTTGAGGCTTGGCTAATTTGGGGTGACTTGGTATATTGCTGATCACGTCATTAGTTAGAGATTAACCAAGATGAGATATTTACTCTCATATGATGAGAGTGAAATATGGACCCTCGATTGAGATATACTAGGGAAGTGTAAGGACATATCTTGATAACACATATGATGTGTTTGTATATTTGGTTTTAGGGAATGTGATGTGATAACCCATAAAAGTTAATGGCATGTGATGCATTCATCGACTCAGTCAGTTTATACTCATAGAATTAAAAATTTATGTTTTAGTTATATGGGCTTGACATACTCTATGTCTTAAGATCACTCAATTCCTTAGAAAAATATATTATATGAAAATGAATTATTTTATATGATGTAGATGGTAGGCATAAGTATTGAGATAATGTATTTGATAGATATCATTCAAGATCCATTTGTCACTTGAGTAACATTGATTCTTTGATAGAGTCTCAATTTTCTTGTATTTTTTGATCAGATGATTCATATTTGTTATCAATTTTAAAAAGGCCTATGGGGTTAAAATTTTTATTTGACTGAATGGGTATTGAGTTTGACTTAGAGTGATACTCTAAAAATGTATTATAGTTAACTAAAAAATGATTTTGTTGTTTGATATTCAAATGGTATTTCATATGATGTGATATTAGGTTAAGTTAATGATAAATTTATAATAGTGTTTTGGAATATGTCCAAATTCATTTTTTGATATGGTTTTAGAAGTTATTGTAAATGATATAATATAAGGAGAAATGGCACTAAATCTTGAAGGCTTTAGATTAAGTTGGAGATTTAAGGAGATATTCCCTAAAACCCATTGATATTTAATATTAATTAGAATTTATTTAATTTTTCTATAGATTTAAATCATATGGAATGACTTACATGAACCATTTTCAATTCATATTACTTAATGTTTGGCATATCATAAATGTTATTATATAATATGATTCCACTATGATTTTTGGTACTTCCATTTATGGATATGATTAATACTTGTTATATATGGAGATTATGATGAACTTATGTGATGAATATATGTTCAATAGTGGGGTTACAAATAATTTTATATTTCATGCATAACTTATATGTTTCATAACATATGATCTATTTCAATGAATACTCGAGGAGTCTCATCAAGGGATATTTGAAGGGCCACCGAGATGGTTGGTGATGATCTTGCATGCATCCAATTTATTATCTTTATTTCAAACGTTCTCCCCTCTCACTTACTTTTCATCATGAGGCACAAACATACCATGAAAATAATAGAAATATCACTCTAGAACTGAATGATTCATACAACCTATAGATAAACCACATTGGAGGGCTATATTTTATTTTCTTCTTTTGATCTTCACCAAAACTATATAATCAAATAGTATTTGTAATCCCATTAGTGAAATGTATAAAATATAGTGTTCTTCACTTAATATTTTTGTATTTTTTCAATTTCTAGAATGGTGACATTATATTTTGGTTTCTGATTCACTTACACTATATTAAAAGAGTGTTGTTTGATCATTTGAGACCATAAAAATCTTCAAAAAATATCAATTGTGAGTGTATAAAAAATATTCTCATCACATATAATGTTTATTTTTAGTAGATAAGGATAATGATATTTTGATTAAAAATCACCAACCCCATCCTACAAGTTTCGTGGTAGTATTTCTTGAAAAAAATGTTATATTTCATAAAAATAATCCTAGAAGAGGAAAAATATGAGGATCTAATTCTAATAGTGGATATGTTTTTGGTGACATGAGTAGATAAGGATATGACTATATCCATATACATAGTAGAAATGAATATCATAATATAAAAAATATTTTCTCATGCACTCTAAGTAAATATGTAGATTATTTCTATATGTGTGGTTCTAAGGGACATTGATCATAAGTCTTTCAAAACCCATAACACCTTTATATGTTCTATAAATCATCTCTTTAAGTGAGTAATATTGAATCAAGATTCACTAATAAAACCCATAAAGGAAAATAAAAGGTGGATAATTTTTTAAAGAATCATAACTATCAAATAATGATTTCACTTACATTGAGGTGGGTGATTTTACTTATGAAATTGATGAAATGATAATTGCAAATTATTCAAAAAATTCTAGTAGTTGTGATATATAATATGTGTTTTTCTTTTTATGATTCACAATTTTGTTTTTGTGATAGTTAAATTTTATAATGTTTTTTATTAATAGAACTATATTTAATTTGATGATTTAAAATGTATTGTGAAGATGAAATGAAAATTTAAATATTATATAGAGAAAAAAAACACAAAAATCATAAAAATATATTTTTTTCTAATATTAAATCAACAAAACCAATTGTGAGTATTATATTTGGTTTTGTAGATCAAATATAAGGGAATAGTGAAATATGTTTTCCTTTTCCTAACATGGCAATGTTATTTATAAAATATGCTTTGTTTTACCCTAATTCCAAATTTAACTTTTCAATTTTTAATGATTTATACAATTATTGGATTTATAATCATACTATTTCTAAGAGAAATGAAAATTACACCTGCATTACCATTAATAAATTTTATAAGAGTCATCCTCTGGAAAAACTACAAAAATTATCATTTGAATTACATTATACACATATAAGTGAAATCAAATCACACATAGAAGTAAATAAAGTACCATAATTCATTAATTTATGCAATGAAAAAAATAGTTTATTATGGTTTATGAATGATGTGAAAAATAATTAAAAATTATCATGGTCATTCTATAAAAGGCTATAAGATCTTTCCACTAAGAAAAATTCTAGATGAGGCTTGTTCACTTGGAAAGTTGGTTATCATCCCATCAATATAAAAAATTAAGGATTAAATGTAAACTTTTCTTAAATTCATTCATGGAGATATATGTATACTATTTAAATATTTTATGATATTAATTGATTTATCAAGTAGATGGTCACACAATGGTTTTCTCTCAATGTAAAATGTAGTGCTTTCATGATTTCTGGATTGAATAAATAAATCGAGATAAAAAATCCATTATTATGTCATCAAGAAAAAATGAATGATACTGATTGAGAATTTATGTCATAAGATTTCAATGATTAGTTTTGAGTAATGGGTATTACTTTTGAGCATCCAGTCACCCATGTGAAAACACAAAATGGATTAGTTAAATAATTTATCAAACTCCTAAAAATTATTTCTTGAAAATTGATAATGAGAAAAATATATTTAGATTTTTATGGGGTCAAAAAATATTACCATCTTCAACATTAATTAAAATCAAACCAAGTGAAAATCATAAGAAATCTCCATTTTAACTGGAATTTATCAAAATCCCTAACATATATTATAAAATACTTTTTTTATTAAGTAAATGAAATAATTTATCCCCCATAACATACAAAAATGATACCTCAAATGTGGTTTGGAATATATGTGGGATATGAATCCCCATCCATCATTAGATATCTAAAACCTCAAATAAGAGTTGAATTTACAACAATTTTTTCTTGATTATCACTTCAACAAATAAGTTTTCCCAACGTTAGGGAGATATAGGAAACAAATAAAATACTTTTACTGGATTGAGAAAATATTATATTTTCTTAATCCTATAACTAGAAAATATGATATAGAATTAAAAAATAATTTTACATTTTCAATAATTGAATTTTTTTGGATGCATTTATTAATAAAATGGATGTGGTTAAATCACATGCTATAGCTATAAATACAATACCTAGAATTGATCTCCTGAAGAAAAAATAAAAAAAATATGGTTTAAAAATTTAAAAAACTGGACTAAAGAAAGGTAAACTAGTTTTATCTTAGGTTAAAAATACTTCGAAAAGAAAATGGGTGAGTATAATTAAAAACTTTGTTATAGGGGTGTGTGTTCCCTTAGAAATAAATAATTTAAGTGTTTATAAAAAACACATTATGGGGATTAAAAATATAATATAAATGATATAGAAAACTCTAAAGTTTTTGAAAATAATGAAATCTCTATTAATCATGCCACTATGGGTGATATATGAAATCAAGATTAAGTAAAAAAATATTGATGAAATGTTTTCATATTTTGTGGTGCCTGATATTAGGAATTGAGGTCCTAAACCAAGGTTCATTATGGATTGTTAAAAATGACCAATTTTGAATATATGAAAATAAAAAATGAAATTTATATTAAATTCACTTAATAGGTAAAGTGACTTTGACCATATCATGATTACATCAGAATTTGAAAATCATGTTGGATATAAATAGGGTTTTGACTATAAAAACAATGAGAAAAAAGAGATCATAATATATAGAGATCATTGTTTCACATAAGGTTTTCTTTAAACCTTTAGTATTTATAAGGAAGAGATTTAATTGTTAGGATTTGTGAATACTTATTTATTTTTATGATTTCATATGTTCAAGGGGTGTAACTTTGGAACTTAGGTTTTTGATCACGTGGGAGGCTTATCGAAGTGGGAGACCAATGGAGGTAGGTTGGTTTGTATGTTCATTTTTTAGATCCATGTGGAATGTGAGAATTTATGGATAATGAAAGTTAATAAACTCTAGTTTATATATAAAATTCTCCAAAGGACTGGTATAAGGGTTTTTATATACTTTCATAGGATATGTTGGATTTTTCAAAGGGCTATGTAAGATTGATGAAGATATTTTCATGGGGATATTCTCAAAAAATATTTAAACCTTTGAAAATGCAGTAAAAGTGGAACTCGGGTCATCTCCAGAGTGCATAATACTTTGGATGTGATTTCCTTATAATTTTGATGGGGTTTTTGTGTCTAGTTAAAGATGAAATTGAATTGGTTATAAATTCATTGTTAAAATCTAGTAGTCTAACCTTTTATGATCCACTCCCTCACCTATTAAATCAATATTCAAATAAAATCTTATATTTTCACTATAATTAGCTAAAAACTGATCAAATTACCCACATATGGTAGTTTTTTACTCAAATAGAGAAATTAAATAACCATTTTACTCAATATCCATTACTAGTAAAGTGACTAAATATGTCAAATAACTCCTAAATAAACCCACTACTCTCCACTATAAAGGTAAAGTAGGAGTCCCAGGTGGTTTGTGTGTGGAAAAAAATGAATAAGGGAAGAATAGATTAAATGTGGATAATAATGGAAATCACTTATTTTATTTATTAATCAATAAATTATAGAGAAAATTATAAAAATAGAATTTATTTTCAAAAAATAATTCATTTATTTGGGGTGGAGGAGTTATCTTTGGATTGGCCACTAAGGGTTTTGTATTCTATCATCTAAGAGATTATAGAAAAGGAAAAGAAAGAAAATAATAGTATTTGTAACGAATCTATAATATGATCAGTGGATACCCTTATACCATGAATAATTTTACCCTTTATAGAATTATTATGATCTCTTTATGTTCTTTAAAAAATCATTTTCCCTATGGGAGTAGAATATAATCCTTCTTCCTTTAGAAATCCTAATTCTTCTAGAATCATCCTTATTTTTAATACTGAAGTCTCATTTCCTTGATTTCTACCATGTGTACAGGATGTGGTGCCATGTGAAAGCTTGATACCATTTTTCCCAACTTTATAAAACTAGGGAAATGATTTTTTATTGTAATTTAAACCCCATTTAAATCAATAATTTCAGATTTTATATCCCTAGATTCAAGAATTGGTAAATTCATAATATTATATGGTAGTACAAATCACATTTCATATTACTTTGAAGTCATTTGAATTGGACAAATCCATAAGCTTGAGTCTTGGTGATGTCAAATGGAATGACTAGGAAAAAGTTTTGATGTGTTTCATTCATAGTCATATGGGGGATTAGAAAGTCTTATGATAATATTCAATTTCTAAAGATCTGGTTATAAAGTCATATTAAGTGATAGGGAAGCCATAATTCCAAGAAAACGTTATAAAAAAAAGAAAACTTCATACAATCTTAAGTAATATCATATGAAATATTCATTCCATTATTATTTTTAATCTTAACCCTATAACCCTTGAAAAAAAAACATCAGTGTCAGCTTTTTATAGGTAATTCAGAATTGATTTAAAGAAAAAAATACAGATTAAAAATTCTTTTAATGGTTTAAACCCAAAACTAAAAATCAATTTTTGGATTTTCAAATCATCCAAAAATGTAATATGACCTTAAAAATAAATATTTAAGACATTATATAATAAAATTAGATATTTAAAAAATTAAAAAATTGAGTTGTTTTACCATATATTAACAAAAAATTTGGGACAATTTCTATTGAATAATAGAATAGATTTTTTAAAAATATTTGTTATCATTAGAGATTAAATTATATTGTTTACTAGAAGACCACAGTTGAGACAATGAAATTTATAGACAATAAAAGGTGGTCATTATTAATGGTAAAATCTCCTCAATATTTGAAATATGGTGGAACTAGTCAACTGTTTTGGAACCATTATAATTTTGTGATGTGGTTTTATTTGTAAAAAATGAATTTTTTAATCCTTCTCTCCTGTTAATCTAAATAAAAAAACAGTGTTACTATATTAATATCTTTTTTTTGTATATCCTTTAAGTTATTTTATTTCAATTATGATCTTGTTTTAAGAGTTGAAAGTGTTGGATTGTGGTAATTCAGTGTAATGACTAGTGTATTTTTGTCTTCTTTGTTCTATTATATCATGTCATGGTTTTCTCCATTTATAGAAGTCCTAAATTTTTTTCTATAATTTAAGTTTTATAGGGTTAGTTTCTATAATTGAGGTTTTATATCTAACAAGAGATATCCAAGGTTGTGGTTCTATAGGGATTAGTTAACACAACCTCATACTCTTATAATAACATTATTTCTTTTTCACTTTTTTGTTTTTGTGGGATTTATCTATTTAAGAAGAAATAAAATTGGAAGAGAACAAGGTTTGCATTGAAAAATTTGATGGGACATACTTTAGATTGTGAAGGATGTAGATATAGGATTATCTATTCGAGAGGAAACTTGAGATTCCTTTTAAGGGACTCAAACCAAAATAAATAGATAAAGAAGAATGGAAAATTCTTGATAGGAATCCACTTGGCATGATACATATGTATTCAGTAAGGAATATTTCTTACAACATCCCAGAGGTAAATACCATGGTTGAATTAATAAATTCTCTAGATAATATGATTGAAAATATAGTATCAATGTCAAAAAAATTTATGATTTAGCGGTTATTTATCTTAATAATATCTGAAGGAAGGAAAATAAAAGATCATGTTAATAACTTCAACATGATCTAATGTTTTCTAGAATTGGTAGGAGTGAATTTTGGGTATTTAGTATAGGATTTATTGATTCTACCATTTATATCTAAATTTTTTCATACAATTGTTACACTATCAGTAATTCTAATGGTAATACAAACATTTTTTAAGGATATTCATAATCTCATTTTGAATGAAGAAATTAGGTGAAGGGAATGTTGAGTCAATAAGATTTCCTTATAAATTTTCCATTCCTCTATGTTTTGAAAATCACAAAAAAAAATCCTAAGAAAAATTATCTTTCTCTAAGGATTATTTTCTTAAGGAAAATTTCTTTATCTAATAAAAGTTTTAGCCTTACCTCTTTTTTCAATTACTTATTCAATGTCTTCTCAAAACAAAGTGTCACCATTTTTTTACTAAGTCATAAATTCAAATCCTTATAAAATCATCGAAATACTATAGTTCCTTAAGCTAACAAGTCTCTATTTTTAGACTCTAAATTCTCTAAAATTCAGACTCCGAATTCTATGAAATTCAGACTCCAAATTCTCTAAAATTCAGAATCCAAATTCTCTGAAATTCAGACACCGAATTCTCTAAAATTTAGACTTAGAATTATCCAAAATTTAGACACCAAATTCTCTGAAATTTAGACTCTGAATTCTCTGAAATTAAGTCTCCAAATTCCTCATAATCTAGAATCCTAATTCCTCAGACACTAGACTCAAAATTTCTCAGAATTCAGACTCCAAATTCATAGGAAAATAGAATATGAATATTCATTTTTCTAGAATCTGATTTTTAATATATTTAGACTTTGAATTCTATTCTTTATTAGAATCCAATTATTCATATTTGGTTAAGATACTTTATATTCCTTACATTTTATTGATTCTTATGCATGATAATGCTTCCCATGATATTTCTATATAAAATGATGTTGTACAATTTGTTTCTAACTAACTCTTGGTTGAGTGATACATATATTGGTTACTCCGAGATTCAAGGAAAAATATGATCACTGGAGGAGGGAGCTGACTGTTGATGTTTTGCCTATAAATTGGTGCTCATTTGAATGAGCTCAAGATCCATCTATAGATTGATGATCCTAGAGATTATATGTTTTGAAGTAACTTCTATAGAGAGAAATAATCTCATGCCTTGTGAGTTTTATTAAGATCTTGTTCAATCGTGAACATCCTGTTCATCTTTCTTTTCATGACTTCAATTGTTGTTGAGTATAATTGAGGGCTTCTAGGGATAGTAAGATAGAGGTTCCAACTACCCTAATGTTTGAGGGCTTGTGGGGATAGAAAGACAGACTATGATATTCTTATCAAGGGATTTACATGGTGTGGGTAAGACAAACTTTATTGAAAGTATAAATCAGGAGACCTTTATCCAAGCTTGTTGGATACCCTACTATTTGGGTGAAAATTCTTCATACTTGTTTACTTGATTATTGTTTTAGGTTTTAATTCTGCTGTATTTTGATGAAGAAATAAAGTATAAATTGGATGATCCTAGACCCATATGTCAGATTCTGTATAAGAATATAAATCTAAATAAGGAATTTAAGGATCATAGGGTCAACACTGGATGAAGTACTTTGGGAAGTTTTAAAAATTCTATAACTTATGAAGAAAGTAGTTTACTACAAAATATAAATAGTCTTTTTAAATCATAAATTATTGTACTTGGAATATCATTTAATTCTATATTTGAGATAAGAAGCATGGACAACTAGGTTTTTAGAAAATTTAGAAATATTATTATTATGGATGATGAGGCTCTTGAGATTTTAGGGAACGGTGATATTAAAGTTATCATCTCAAATGGGAGTTTTTTGAAGCTACATGGAGTTCAACGCTTACCTGATTTATGAAATAAATTAATTTCTCTTGGTTATCTAAATAAAGTATGATTTTGTAAAATATTTCTAAATATAATGTGAAAGTTCACTCAAGGATCTATGGTGGTGTCTTTAGGTTTTAAATATGTAATTTTATATATAATTTGTTGATTATATAGAGAAAAAATTACTGCAAAGAAAACTTTCAGAAGTCTTGAGTAGCGACATTGTCCTATTATAAACATGAGTATAAAAGACATATGAATCTTAGCTACTAAAGGTATAATGAATCTTAGTAAAATGTATTTTGAAGCTTTTGATAGTTTTATTCTATCTTCGAATGAATATAATATTTCTATTTATCAAAAATAGAAATATTCCTCATTTTTTGAAGTTGGGGATCATATATATGGATATTTGGGGACCTTCTCCCATATATTCTCATGAAGGGTCATTGGAATATGTAACTTCATTGATTATTCAACACTGAATGTATTGTTTCACTTCCTTAAGCATAATAAAATAGTCCCAAAACTATAAAAATGGCTTATGGTGGTGGGCCAAGCCAATGGCCGGAGGTTATGGCCCTGGGTATAGTGCTTGTGGGGGATATCACTATGGGAGTAGCCTTACAAGATATTTCCATGGGAATGGACCATAGAAAACACTACTGTGGCCATATTCCATGGTATATGTCCATAATAAGTTTTTCTATGTCCACAAGATATACCCATGATATTTGTGGTATAATACTACCAGTGAAACCCATGGTAATAGTGGTATAATACTACGGTCATGACCAATATCCATTTCTAGTGTGTCTATATCCCATGGTACATGGATATGCTTATGGAACTAGTGTAAAATAGCCATGAAAACTGCATTTGGATATAAGAAGAATACTATATACATAATCATTTATATTTGGTCATACCATGTTAAAAAAATTACACAAGATTTTGGTGAATCGCGTGTTATCTAATTTTACAAATTTTCTATTTTTTCTTTTGAAATTTTATTACCCATTGGGTATTGAACATTTGATACTATTTAATACTATTAAATATTGTGGGTTTTATCCTATCATATACCTATATGAAATAAAATATAGAAAATTAAATTAGCATAAGTATTTTTAAAATGTTCTTCCCTCCTATGAATCACACTTATTTATGCGCTTGGGAGGTCCAAGTACCATATTATCCACCAAAACAATTTATAAAAATGAGTGGAGTTATAAAATTATAATCATAAAATAAATCACACCATATTACACAAGTTCACAATCACTGTATTACACAAGTGATCTATGCAATATCACACTGCACTCGTTTATACTAGTTTCTAAAGTGTTTCTCTTTATCTCTTACTCCTCCTAAACTATATCATCAATACTACACATGTATGTCTCTGTACCCATAAGAAGATATCCTTCCAAACATAGAGTCTTCAATTTGAATCATGTCTTTAAGAAATATCGATAAATCAGTCTATGTAATATCTTATCTTCACTACTCTTCTTCATAAAATTCTCACATATCTTACTCACATCTCAATAACAAAAAGGCATGAATTATATATATAAACATAATCACAATCTATCTCTCACTATGTTCATCCTTCTTATCATTTCTTTGACATGAACAATCTAATATTTTAACTATGTTTGACTTTTTCTTCCTATATCTTTGATACTATATTCATCTTCATCTTTAATACAAGCTCAACATATTCATATTCTTCCATCTTAGCTTTCTCCAATTTTCCACACACAGAAAATAATATCTCAGTTTCTAAATAGCAAAACTCATAAGTATCTCTCATAATTCTTTTATTTTTATATGTAGAATACTATAAATTTATATTTTCATTTTGGAAAATAAAATATCCCCATATAATTCAGTTCTCATGATCTCTATTTTATTTCTTCACCTTTTTGTATAAGGGTATCCCCCACGATCTCATATTATTTTTGTTTCTCAAATAGATATCTCTATGAAATTCAAGGAGTAACCTTTTTTTTTGTTCCTAAAATATTTTATCAATTCTATTGGATGAATGAAAATATTCTAGAGTATTCAAGAAGGCTCAAGTTCTTCATTTATTCTTATTTTTATCCTTCACAAGATATTCATATCATAATAGTCCGCAAAAAACATTCTCCATAGCTATATTATAAATTAAATATCATTCCAAATTATAGCATAACTCATCACTTTGAAGCGTGAAATATTTGAAAAATTCGATTTAAGATTATTCTTATGACATGAAGAACTGATCTATGACACAAAACTCATAGACTCAACTATTATAAATATCCACACTCACTGTACTTAAAAATCCTTAGTAGTATAATAATTATATAAAATTTTAGATATTCATTTGAACACATCTCATTTGAATCCTAAGATATCCAGTAGTATCTTAGTACAAAATTTAATATGATCAACACTTTCAAATAATAACTTAGCTTGACTCCTCATAATTATCTCTTTATGATAGAATCAAAACTATCTTTATTATAATTAATTCACTTTAGATAGGATTTAGAATCTGAAAAATTAAATTATTCAATTTAATCACCATGGATTATTTTCAAATATTCTCATTTAGAAATCATTTAAAGATATAATTATATTCATGTAATCTGATTTCATTCATCAAACTAAAACCAATATCGGATCATGGATCTTAAAAGTATCATGATGTTTGAATCCTTAAAGAACAACTAAAGCATCATAAAAATAAGTTCTTAATTAATTATGGAATTTATTTATGTAGACCAAGTTAAAATACTCCATAATATTATTCACTTTGATCCACTTTACCAATATTGAGGATCATCTAATCTTGATTTTTTAGGATTGAATCAAAAATGATTCTTTGTTTTTATATTACTTAATTCCTTAAGGAATATTCCAAGCATCATCCAAATTTTAAATCTTATCATCATTCATTTTAAATATGGAAAATTAAAAAATTTAATCTCACAAAAATTTGAAATTTTTCTGAGTTCAAAAAACCTACATTGGGAAAGACTTATATTCAAAATTTCAAAGGATTTGGTTGGAAGGCTTACATTCTGGCTCAAAAGTTTTACATTCAGCCCAAGAATTATGATTAAGGATTATGTTTTGGCCTTTTTAATGTTTCTATTTGTAGCTCTAAAGATGTATGTTGTATTGAAGTATTACGATCAATTCATATAATTTGACAAAAGGCTTACATTTAGGTAAGAAAGGCTATTCGATTGGCCGAGATGTCATATATTTAAAACAAAGTTATATAAACTCAGCCCATTATCAATTTTTAAATTTGGGTAAAGTTATAAATTATATTATTCAAAGTCTTATGATAATATATTAAGTCTTATAAAATCCTTGAAGTCATATAATCTTGAAGTATCAATTTTCCCATCTTTTGCTCCAAAATATTGACTTATTCTAAATGACATTTGAATGAATTCCAATGTATACTTGGATTATTCAAACCTTTATAAACTTCATACAATTATTTTTAAACTAGTTTCAGTACCTAAAATTACAAGAATCTCTAGATGTGTTTCCATTTACTTATTCTCTTCAATCTCCTATGATAGATAGATTTTAATGGTGATTAAAAATATATTTTAAGTGATACATAGCAACTATAATTTCACTTGTCTATAACTTATTATGGAGAAAAATTATATAGATTTACTACTAGTTTATTAATTGAGGACCATCTATTTTAATCAATTGATTTATGGGTTTCTACTCAAAATTTTTAATCCATGTTTTTATATAGTAACAAATATTTACTTGTTCTGTTACTAACATATGGTATCCAAATATTCATCTATTAAAACAAATAAAATGGATTGATATTTGAAAAATATATATTCCTTGTTTCTTTAAAATTCATGGCCATTTAAATCTCCCCCTTAAGATTTTTTCAATTCTGAAATACTCTTCCAAAAGTAACTGAAATCCTTGTTCCCCTAATTAAAAATAAATGTAATGTAGTAATAACTTCTTCTCCACTTAATTAACCTGATTGGGAAGAAAAAAACAATTCTTCTAATTTTTATAACACAATTCTTCTCCCCTTGTGTTCAATCCCCTTTCAAGTTATACATTAATCTATAAGATAAAGATCACATTACATCATTCTTAGAAAATTTCCATCAACCAGCCAAATATATGCCTACTTCAGCTAGTCTAGGGTAGAAAACAAGAGTGTTTAACCTAGAAAACTAAGTTGTACATTAACCACGTGATACCAACACTATATTTGTTTATCTAGGGGCCATATCAACATATTTTCAATATATTTTAATAACATTCACTTCACTTTAGAATAGAAATAAAAATATTTCATGTGTAATGTAATTATACATTGAGTTGGGTAATCATCCCCAACTGATTAGACATAATCAAAACAATTATTTAGAGAGTGATAATCATAACTCATTTTTTAATGTTTAAGGGGATATCTAGATTTATATATTAATCCGAAAATGATAATTCTAAATTATTATTTATAATTTTTAAAGTTCACCATCAATATATGCTCTCCATTATTCACTATCTTCAATTACTGGCTTCAGAACACACAATATATCATTAGGCCTATGCACTTACTTAGTAGCATTGAATTTTTATCTTTTTTAAAATATTTATTATCTAGAGTAGACTTATTTACTTAAACAACTAGATCAGCTTGATTCATTTCATCTTGCTCCAAATTTCTAGACTCTTCCACATCTATTTTTAAGGCTATGGGATACTTTATTCCATTAGCTTGAGGTGGTAGATTATATAGATGATTTCAATATCTTCTCACCTCCATTCATAGTTTTCCTGTAAGATATACTATAATCTATGTTTTTTTGTGGTAGTTTTTATTTTCTCAAAAACCTAGAGGATTTCAGTTATGTCACATCCAGATTCTTTAGTCTTACTTATTGCTTAAGATTTTTTAAAGTGAAAGCATTATTTTTGTCTGAAAATTATCTAAGCTTATATTCAAATTCTATCTTTATATTTCTAAACTGATCCCTAATTATCTTGTTTAATTATTGTAAATAATTATCGAGAACCTTTATCTTATTTGAATTAACTTCTAATTGTGAAATTTTGGCATCTATAAAGACTTTATGTAATTTCTACAATGCATAGAAAAAATCGTTCACAACCTTTTCAATTTCTTATTTCTCATATTCATATCTTTGTAGGTATTATCAATAATTGAAATTATTTTGTTATAAAGTGTGTAACTTTATTATTTAAATTTTATAAGAATTGTGAGAGTGTTGTAGGAGATTATCCTCTTGGAAAATGATTTTCCATGGCATCAAACTCCAACTACACCTCAGATTTATAATTTTGAAATCCCTTGATGAATTTAAATACATACATAAAGAACTCAATATGAACATTATTTATAGTAATTAACCTCAAGGTAATGGACTTTAGAAGATTCAATGAAAAAACTATTGTAGTTATAACTTGATTCATTAGTGAAATAATAATTAACATATTTAACCAATAATCAATATCAATTTTGATTAATTCAGCTAGTTGTGTATCTTATTTATTATTTTGGATTTTTATCAACTTCCTTGCCAATATATTCTTCCCATTTAGTAATATATTATCTAAAACCTCTAAATTTTTATTGATATTGATGGATTCCAGATTATATATCTAATCAACTTCATCAACCATTTTAAAGCTATACTTCATATACACTTTTGAGAACAAATGGGTATGAAAAATTTAGTGTTGATCAGAGGGATCCAAATTCTCTGATTATAGTTGTGATATAACTGTTTCAATTTAGAGGGATCCTCACTTTGATACCAATTGAGATTCCTAGAGGTCTGTGTATAAAAACCTTGGGGGGTATCTAATCTTTTCAAATTTTAAGCAATTTTTAATTTTTTCTATTAAACTTTTATCACCCATTTATAATTAAAACTTTGATACCATTTAGTACTCTTGGACATAGTGTTTTTTAACCTGACATACACTAATATAAAATAAAATATATGAATTTAAATCTACACAATTGTTTTTAAAAGTTTCTTCCCCACTCGAGAAACCTACACCTTGTCACAATTGGTATGTCCAAGTCAGTAATTATCTACTAAAATAGTGTCATTAATACTATTGTTTTTTTCTAGGTATCATATTAAAATAAATCACACCATATCAAATTGGTTCATGATAACTATATTACACAAGTGATCAGTGAAACAACATACGAAACTTGTTTATATGAGAAAAACTATAGTTTCTATTTATCTTTTACACCTCCTACTAAAGTAGATCTTCAGTGCTGCATAAGGATGTCTCTACACCCAAAAACTGATCTCCTTCCTCACACAGAGTCTGTAACTTCCAAATAATATTCTAGAAATCTCTACAATATTGTCTCTATAACTGCTCGATGTCATACCACTTATTTATAAACTGATCATATATATTTATCACTACTTTATAATTGAAATCATAAAATTATAGTTTTGAATATATGTATAGTCGGTCTCTCACTATTCTCTTATTTATTTTCATAGATCTAGAACAACTGATCTGATCTTATAACCATGGTCAAATTCTTCTTCTTCTTATAACTTCAATAACCAGATGATATTTAGCTTTAGTATAGGATCAACTTTATCATATTCTTCCTTTAGAGTGATCTTTAATTTTTCTCACATACAAAAAAGTGGCTCTCAATTTCTCAATAGTCGAATTCCTTTACCTCCCTCATCATCCATTTATTTTTATAAATAGGTCCTTGAGAATTTTGATTTTAATTTTGGAATAAAAAATATCCCCATATAATTTAGTTCCCATGATATCTATTTATTTTCTTCACTTTTCATATGTGGGTTTCACAGATGATATCATATTATTTTTGTCTCTCAAATGAATACCACTTATGAAATTCTAGGAGTACCCTTTTTTTCCTTTATCATAAATTTTCTCATTTCTATTAGCCAAAATTAGATATTCTAGAGTATTTTAGTTGTCTCAAGTTATTTATATCTTATTATTCATATTATTTTAAATACAATCATCTCATTAAAATCCATAGTAGAAATTATCCATGGCTATATGATAAATCACATAACATTCTAGCTTGCGACGAAATACATCTATTTGCATCATGGAATCTATGACATTCTAATTTAAGATTATTCTTATGGAATAAATAACTGAACCCTGGTAAAATAAAAATAGAATCAGTATTAATAAATACCCACAATCACTACACTTTAATATCCATTGATTTAGAGTAATTATATATTTTTTAGATATAGAGTTTAATTGATCTCAAACATAGTCAAAGAGAATCAATGGATTCTTAATATACTCTTGATGATTATATGAACATTCAGATATAAAATTTGCTTGAATCATCATTTTTTATTATGTTATTATAGAATCATAACTCTATTTGGGATAATTAATTCCGTTCAAACCATCTTAACATATTCAAAATTAAATTCTTCACTTTGATCAGAATGGATTATTATCAAATATTCTCATTTCAAAATCTTGTAAAGATAGAACAATTATCAACTTATCTAATTTCTTTAATCAAACTAAAATCAGGATTGGATAATGTCTCTTAATGTAATAATGATATTTATATATTTAAATACAATATCAAGCATCAATAGGAATAAAATTTCAATTAATTATAAATATTTTTAGTGTAAAAAATGTTAAATACTCTAGAATATTATTCACCATGATCTACTTAATCAAGATTGAGTATTAACTACTCTTGTTTTTTAGGATTGAATCACAAACTCTTTTATTTTTTTATGATATTTAAATACTTGGGGACTAGTCCAAGAATCATCCTAATTTTAAATATCATCTTTATTATATTTAATTATGGAATGTTTTAATTTTTAAACTAGTAGTAATCATAAAATTTTCTAAGTCGAAATGGAACATGTTGGGAAAGACTTACATTCAAAAATTCAAAGGATTACATCGAAAGGATTTAATTTAGTCTAAAATAGTTTATATTCATTGGAAGTATTATGATGAAATCATACATTTGGCCTTTTGTAATTTTTTGGCCACAACTCAATAGAAATACACTATATTGAAGTCTTACAATCAAGACATAGAGTCTACTCAAAGACATACACTTAGGTTAGTAAAGTTATATGATTGGTTGGGAATTCATAAATTTGTCCTTAAATCATACGATCTTATCCCATATTCATTTTTCAACCTTATATAAAGTCATATGTTTCAAAAATTGAAGGATTACACTAATATTTGGAATCTTATGATATCCATGAAGTGATAGGATATAGACTTATCCATTTTCCAGCTTCATCTCCAAAATGAATACTTCTTCCAAATAACCTCATAACGACTTCCAATATCTTGAAGGACTTTTCAAACCTTTATAAACATCATCTGAGGAATGTTTATAGTGAGTTAAGTACCTCCATTTATAGAAAATATTGAATAGTTTCTTCTCCACTTATTCTCTTTAATCTCCCATTTCATATATCTTTTAGTAATGATTAATAGTAGCTTATATGCTGTACATATTAGACTTTGTTTTAAAAAATTTATGCCTATTATAGAAAACACTTCCACTACCTACGTACAAGTACATGACACAAGGGAAGGATCTTTCAGTCATCTAATATATTGATTTATATTCAAATATTTCATGCCAGATCTATAAGTAGTAGAAAATATTTCCTTATTATATTTCCAACATATGGATTTTATCTATTTATATTTTATTTCACAATGACTTGCTTCATATTGATAATAAATAAAATAAACCATTATTCCAATCTTAGGGAACTTTAATCTCTACCTTAGTATTTTTTGTTAATTTAAAAATACTCCTCCAAAAGTCACTACAATACTTGTCCCCATAATTTAAAATAAATTCAAAGAATGAAAAAATTATTCTACCCCTAATTCATATGTCATGGAATGAAAAACATCTTATTCTAATTTTATGAACAGATTTCATCTATCGATGTGTCCTTACACTGTCCAAATTATCTATTTATCCATGAGGGAAGGATGAAATAACATTCTTCTTAGAAAAGTGTCATCAACCAACCAACTTAAAGTGTATTTGGTCTATCTCGGTGCAGAAAAATATTTGGTTAATTTATTCAACTATGTTATTTATTAACCATGTGATAAAAACACTGTATTTCTTTTTCTAGGGGATATATTCATAGATATTTAAGATATTTCTTGAAACTATAGTTCACTTTAGAACACACATAAAAATTTTCAATTATAAGGTAATTCTTTATTTAGTTGAATACTCACCCACCCTATATAAACAGATTCAACATAATCAAAATAGGGATCTAAAGAGTGAGAATCATACCTCATCCATCAATGTTGAAGTGGTTGTCAAGATTTACATATTAATCAAAAAAATGATAATTCTCTCACAACATTGATTCTTTTTAATGATTCCCCATAAGGAATTCTCGCTATTCTTTATCACATTAAATTCCTTGACTTGGAACACATGTATAGAATACTTGAGAATAAGGTGGACTATCCACAACCTTTTAGTTAGATCAGTGGGGAGGACACTTGATTCTCAACCTAGTGACTCCTTTATTTAATATTATAAAGTGTCCATACCACTTCATGTCCCTTCATTATTGAGTTTCTAGTTCAAAACTTCTATTGGAAACATGAACTTCGTCATGACCTCCTCACCACAAAGTGTACCACTCCTGGGATTGCAATGGGATAAGAGAGGTAGTGACCCCCTGAGTCCCACCTGCATTTGGCCCTGGGTTTGAGACTAGCATTGAAGGTATAACAAACAAACAAATGAGAGACATTACCCTATAAGAGAACACATATGAAAAAGAGTGATATGATAGACACCAATCAATTCCTACTCAAACTAAAATATAAAACAAAATCCATGTAATCATATGTAATGTCATTCAAGAACTACTATAACCAAAAGGGGAAACTATAAGTAGTAAAAGAAAATAAATATGGCAGTGACCATGATGCGCAAAGAGATCCTATAACCCACAATCTAATAGTAACCAGCTTGATCTCGAACATTCTCCAACTGAACTGAATTTTTTTATAAAAACATAGAGTGAGTTTAATAGTATACTCAGTGTGGTCCTCCCCAGAGCCTCTCATGCAAAAGGTAAATAAATAATACTAAATCATAATGAAAAACAAGTGAAATTAACTTGTTAACTAAATAGTTATACTAAGTTCCCAACCCCCCCATGGATACTCTCACCAATTATCACATACAAGATCATATAATATAAAAAATAATATCAAGGGTATACTAATACCACTTTCCCTTTGGTTTTTTATTATTCCCCAATTTCACATGTCCTGATAATCTCTCTCAAAAAGGCTAGCTCACATACACCTAGATGAATAACCACAACATGCACCTCATGCAATAAACCACTACGTTTATATAACCAAAAGTAAACATGTAGTTTCTAGGAGCTACGACTTCTATTATAACGTGTATCATATGTTATGTATTATACCTCAAGCCATCACGACCCATACACCGAGTAATAATCCTCAAGCCACAATAGCATATACACGTTATACCTATCATAGTCCTTAAGAAAATATATCTAGAATATATGTGTGTGAAATAACCACAAGACATTATATCCCTCTACAACCATATATGGGGGAAACTTACCATCATGAATCCTAGAATAAGTAACTACCAAGAGAAGATAGCAGGTCCAAAGGGGGTAGTCAACTGTCCATCCTCCCACCACAATGTTGGGGAAAACAACCCATAGGGCTCAGAATCTATAAGGTGTAAGTTTCCCTAACTGATAGGGTGGAGTAGTGTATAGAAACACAAAAAGTTCATATATAATATAGATTACAACCACACTATGGGAATAACCTAATATTAGACTCAATTGCAGATAATGTATCTTGGAATCTCAAATTCCATTGCTAAAATTAGATATTATTTAAGCACACAACCATTTAAAAAGAAACATTAAATTACTTTGTCCATTTTTTTATCAGTTTCACTTTACATTAATTAATTATTAACCATTAATTAATCATTAACAGTTCCATATTACAATCATTAGCATTCAATAGGGATACATTCCCTTTAGGCATATAAAACTGAGTCCAAATCTACTCATAATTTCAACCTCAACATTGAAACCTAGAAAGATCCAACCCCATGGGTTAACCATTTATTCATTTATTTAACAAAATTAATTTCCATATCACCAGGTACTGTAGGAAAACATTATAGGCTCCCAAAAAACAAGGGTCTCAACATGGTGGGTAGATGAACTACCCGTTTAGTCTTCACCACATATAGCATGAGGGTAAGCTTGTCCAACCATGATGGACTAAACATGGAAAGAAATTGGAATACCCTACGTGTCCTCCCCTTCCATTGAAATAGAGTAAACCATGAATATTTGTCTGACTCAAGTAGTGGGTAAAGGAAAGAAGATAAAAAATCAATAGATTCAAACAAGAATATATCTTTCATAATAATGGGTAATCTAAGATTTAACCCATTCCATCATCTTCGATGCCCTCAACAACATCCACGTGTATATACCAATTCATCTCACCACTCCAGGAATTAAATGATGAAATAAAAACTTGGCCTCCCCACCCCACATACCACAAGAGCCCTCAAGCATCAGAAATCGCTGGCTCACATCACATTCAGGCCACACTGCCTCCACAAACCACAACAACCCTCTAAGCTTAGCCATATCACAAGAAGTCGGAAACAAACATAGAAACCAGTCTCTTAGACCTAAAACAAGACATTAATCCTTGATAAAAAAATGATCTCTCATGACTCCAAAGCATAATTCACTTGGCCTTTAAAAATAAGCGAACAACTCAGGTTCTATAAAGGAATAATCTTTTATGACACAACCAATTATTATTTCATGTTGAATTAACTGATTCATTAACACATGTTCCAACTATGAGAAACCAAAACAACAATATATCACAGCCATCACAAATTAATTAAACAATCAATTTAACATTCCTTTAATTCCCTTTTCAACAAGAATCAACATGATCCCAATTAGTTAACAAATTCAATTAAATAGGAATAATTTCATAAATTTTATTGACATCAAATTATAACAACAAAAACCAGATTCTTTAAACATGAATCTTTAATATTTTAGAAAATTAATTATCAATTAATTCCAGCTTTATATTTTATTCCAATTTATTTCAAGTAAAACATGATAAATCAATAAATTCATATATATCATACTATTTAGAAAATCAAGAGGTGAACCGTTATCACAGTACAAAGAAGCAATATCTCTATGTGATCAATACCAATTATTTAATCTGGTTCAAGTATTTAATTAGGTCAATTTATTTGTGATCCAAGGGTAAAATCCATGCCAAATCTACAATTTCAGGTAATTAAATATAGAAGTAATGAATCCTCTACCTTAAAAGGTCATCGATGTTTTTCACATAAGAATGGATCAATATAACAGAACCTGATTACCTCTCTCGTAATAACTGTATTCACATGAGGATGTCACAACACAATCTTACTAGCCAATAACCAAGGAAAAACACCAATAGAAACCTAGGAGGTCATCCTATATAACATGGTGAGAAGACACAGAAGGAAACGTATTGAAGAATCACAAAAAATAGAGGTATAACCTACCTTGGATCGAAGATAGATCACTATAGATCAAATTAGGGAGCTAGGAATCAAAATATGTGTTGAAGGAATTCCCAAAACATCAAAGAGGGGGTCGCTGAGTCATCTGGAGTCGAGAGAGAGATTCTACAGTTTTAGTGTTTATCAAACCTGAGCAGTTGGAAATTTTTGAAAACCTATAGCATTAGGGGATTACATGATGTGTAATCCCATTTCACATTATATAATACCATGAGGTCTGTTTCCTCAAAAAATAGTCACCTATTCATTTTATTCTTCATCCCTGAAAAATTAAATGGCATGGAACATATTATATATTGTGAAACTCTTCTGCATGGTATGAAACCTAATTTCACACCGTGAAAGCTCCTTGCTTTGAGATCTCAGCAATCAAACACCTTCATACTTCCTTCGAGCCTCCTTCGATCTCTGTATGCCTCGAGAACACAAAAAGGGTCGATCCATGTGGATCTGGACCCTTACATGAGATACCACTCAAAAAATTCTCTTCCTCATGAATCCAAACCAAACTAGAGAGGAAACAGAAAAGGGGGTCCTCCAAATAGCCAACCTACACGATACCTCTCAAAGATCTCATTATCATTGGAGCTCACCACCTTACAAGAAGAAGAATAAAAAAACCATTCAACAACAACAACCATATCCTAAACAATTCCCCAGGGGAGATACCTCTCAAAACAGAGAAAAAACAAAAAGAAACAAGAGAAATATATCTCACAAACAAAAGGTATATAACCATAAAACTAACAAAGTTACAAGAGAAGTTATTAACATAAAATAGATTGGGGCACTGAGCGTGTATCTGAGATTCATCTTCCCAGGAAATCACCTCTCTGCCACTGTGTTACCAAAACACACAAACCAAGGGGAAAACATGCTAATGAAACACCATCTCCTAGTAGTCCTAGATCACTACAGGCTGCTACTTGATTGTTTTCATCATTTTTGGCATCAATCTTTCCCCAATCATTGATGTAAGAGTCATCAAAAGAAAAACAAAAAAGATACAACAAATAAAAAACATTGTGTATCCAGTTCATCTATAGGGAAAAAACTATCCGATATTCCATGACTCCAACACTAGCCAAAAACAAGAAAGGCATAACAAACCAGAGATAAATCTTACTCCCATTACCAAACCTTTGCTTCCCACGATGAGTATTCACATTCAGAAACACATGATCTCCAATGTTGATCTCTATAGGTCTCCTATGATTTATATAGGAACTATGATGATCTTGTGTTTATTTTATCCTATTAGGAACTACCTAAACCATCTCTATCATATTCTATACCAATTTTTTCCTAAGAATTGATGACCCTACAACCCCATTCTAGCACAACAGAGAACGGAAAGGTTGACCATACAAGGCTTAAAATAGCACCATACTGATGGTGGACTAAAAACTATTGTAGTAAGTAAACTCAACCAAAGGTAGGTGCATTATCAAAAAAACCTCCAAAATACATTAAACAAGAGTGAAACATGTCTTTAAGAGTCTATATGGTCTATTCTACCTGACCATCCATCTGCGAATGAAAATGATCATCCTTGGGAATTTGTCCTCCCACTAGGATCTTGATCATAAATGATCATCCTTGGGAATTTGTGGATTCTCACCACATACTATAGATACTGACTTGAAAAAACCTCCACTGATCACGAATCCTTGATCGCTATAAAGTGGGATGATTTTTTCATATGATCCACTACCACCCAAATAATTCCACAGCAACCATGAACCCATGAAAAATTAATTAAATATTTCATAAATATGTCCTCCCACTTCTAATGAGAAACATTTAAGGGATAGAGAAAACCACTGGGAACACGGTTCTCGAGCTTCACCTTATGGTAGACCAAATATCAAAATACAAACTCCAAAGCTGCGTGCTTCAACCCAGGCCAACCAAACTAACCTCTCAAATCAGGGTACATCTTTTTTCACACTTGGATGTACTGATAAGGGTGAAATATGGAATTATTTTAGAACTGACTATTGTATAACCAAAGTAACAAAAATAATACTCTGAAACAAAACTATGTGTTGTTCATCTTTAGACCAACCATTAGGTGCCTTGACACAAACAACTCGGTCTCTCCAGACCTCCACCTAAGGATCCCCCAACTGGGATTCCTCCACCTGCTGCACCAGATATGACTGCATTGTCATCTAAAAAAGGAAACCTCTACCCCCAACTTCTCCCATATCGAGATACAATGTTGAATGTTCTTCCATCACTCACCATGGATTGCCTAATTTCAGCATTGCATAACTACACGACTTCTTGCTCAGCGCATAGGCCACAACATTTCCCTTTATAGATACATACAAAATCTTGAAGTCATAATCTTATATAAACTCCATCCGCCGACACTATCAAAATTTCAAGTCACATTTGGGGAAAACATACCTCAGTCTATTATGATTGTTGAAGACCACAAAGCACTTTCCGATGAGGAAATGTCTCCACAACTTTAGAGAAAATATAATTGCCACCAAATCGAGATCATGGGTGGAATAGTTATGTTCATGGGGACGTAACTGCAGAGATCCATATGAAATGAATGATCTCTACTACATGTTAACACATACCAACCCTAGATGTGAAGAAATATAGAAAACCTCAAACTGAACTACTTCTATTGGCCGAAAAAGAACTGCAGCCATGACAAACATTTTTTTCAGATACTCAAAATCTCCATGACATTGATCAGTCTATAAGAAATCCTGATCCTTTATATTCAACACTATTACATGAGTCACAACCTAAGAAAAATTAACCTCGAACCTCCTATAATAGCCTTTAAGACTATAGAAACTTTGCACTTAACTGCTGTCTTGGGGGATTCCCAGGAAAAACCTAATTTTATCTTCAATGAATCTATAGCTACTCCATGCTGGGATATAACATGACCCATGAAATGGACTTCTCAAGCCCAAAACATACACTTAGATAACTTCCCAAATAGTTACTGATGATGAAGAACTCCCAAAATGGCACAAATATTCTCTTCATGATCATACTCAAATACAGAGTACATAGGGATGTATTCTATGAAAACCAACACAAACTTATCCAGAAACTCATGGAATGCAATATTCATTAACTCCATGAACACAGTTGGAGAATTCATCACACTTAATAGAATCACAACAAACTCGTAATTCCCATGAAGACAAAAAAATCAGTCTTTGGCATATCCTCATCCTTTAATCACATTTGATGATATCCTAATCGCAAATCGGTCTTCTATAGCCTAATTTCACCCTTTAGTTGATCAAATAAATCATCAATCCATAAAATAGGATATTGGTTCTTCACTGTCACTTGGTTTAAGCGATGACAATTAATACACAACTACAAACATCCATCATCATTATTCCCAAACAACATTGGGGGCCCCCACAGTGACACACTTGGCTGAACAAAACCACACTATGACAAACCATCAATCTATATATGCAGCTCCCGTAACTCAAAATGTGCCATCCTATACAGAGGCAATGATATAGGAGACACGCCTGGCTATAAATCAAACTAGAACTCGATCTCTCGTCGAGGTGGTGACGCTACTACCTTATCTAAAAAGACACCAGGGCACTCTTACATGACCCTAGGAAACTCTGACTAATGAACCTCCAACTAACCCAACATCATCTCATCCATCGAGGATAATAAGGAAGAAATGCACTTCTAACCCATCTGAGGGTATTCTTTCCAATAAACACTTCTGGCTCTCCCTCAGCATTGATGAACACCACCTGAATCCTAAATAAATCCACGATATCCAATACCAAATAAAACCAATCCATGTTAAGGATGATTTCATAGATATATATCTCTTAACATAGAAAATCTCTTCAAGAGTTGTGCTTCCTCATCACTAGCTCACAATCTCTACATAATTCAAACAACTTGCTCGACCTCAAAATGATGTAGTAAATGCCAAGGGAAATAGAAGCCTCTATACCTCATGTACCAAATCATGGATAAGGGAAAGTGATATGAAGGAGTGAATCACTCATAGATCAAACAAATAATGCACCCAAGAAGAAAAAAAACGATTCCTCGAACAACATCTGGCTCACCCGACAATGGCAACACTAAATCATGAAGCTGACCATGACTTGTTCCATGGTCTCTATAACACTACTGAAAACCAACTCTATAGTCGTTCTCTTCTCTATAAGGATGGGTAATTTCCTGGGGATATCCTCTTCATACCCCATCTACTCCCTACTGATCCCAAACTGGAGTAACCTGTTGCTGTCGCCTCAGCTGGAACTGCCTTAGCATAAGAACTTGAAGTGGAACAACTGACACATGCAAATTACTCAGAAAGCTCCTCCACTCTCTCCACTGGTGACCTTGACATACATAAGAAAAATAAACATTTGGAATAGGATTATGAACCACTTCCCCCATAGAAACGAGTTATTGAGGGTTGGGACCTACCCTCGACTGATCAGAAACTCTTATTACCTAAAAACCAGGAACCCTCGACCAAAAACCTTATTCATGATAAATAATGGCATTTCCCCTATCACGATGATCCAGTACTGGACAACATCCTCTTGATGACTGCTTCTCTCACCAACACCTCAAGATATGTCTTCATCATAAATGGGGGGACCTGACACTATATCTTGAGACACAAACCCTCCTCGAAATGACTTTCCCTGGACTCCTCATATAAAAATAAGTCTGAAGAATATCATAGAAGGTACCTAAAATGGATTATGAACTCTCTCACACTATAGATTCCTTATCTAAGGGTAAGAAAATCATTGCGATTGGATACCTTCACGATCATGGAAAGAAACTTAGCATTGAACTGGTCTTTGAACTCCACCCACAGGACTGTTGAATCCTCATGATCCCCAAGGGAAAAGAACCACCACTTCCTCACATCCCCACATAGCATCATCAAAGACAATGACACACAGTTTTCCATCCGAGCATGTATTGAAATGAAGTATATCTCAACATAATCTAACTAGAATTATATGAATGCATCTGAAATGGATCCCTCATACCTCTGAAGACTTTGGAGATTAAATTCTCAGAGTTTCCTCTACCAAGTGTTATCTTCGTTGACCTCTACCGTATGATGATCTGCTGGTGCAAACTTCTGAACATCTTCTGAATGAACCTAATGAGGCTATTTACCCGGATCCATACCAAAAAAATAATAAATATTTAGACCTCTTAAACCTCAAATATGAAATACTTAACAATAATTAATTTTTTTCTTTTATTCATTTAAGGCTAACCTATCATCATTTCTACCCATTCAAACACAGGCATAAAGAAGAATGATGCATGATCCTATCCTAGGTCTCTACCATGAAACAAACATCACGTCATTTAGTAGCCGCAATAAGATTAAATTTTCATGAATAAAATCACATGGGGACCTAAATAGAGAAGAGAGATAGTGACCGTTGAGTCCCACCTCTAGTAGGCCCTGGGTTGGTGACTAGTAATGAGGGTATAATAAAGACATAATGGGTGGAATTACTTGCTAAGAGAACACATCCGAAATAGAGAGATAAGATAGACACCAACCAAATAGTATTAATAATACAATATAAAATAAAATACAAGTACTCATATGTAATGTCATCCTAGAACTACTAAAAATGAAAGGGAAAAACTGTAGATACCAAAATAATGTAAGGACAATAGCGACCACGAATCCCAAATAGTTTCTGCAGCCCATAAGATAATAGTAAACAATCTAATATCAAAAAGTCTCCAACTAACATGAAAAATAGTTTATAATAATGTAGGGTGAGTATAACAGTATACTTAGTAGGATCCTCCCTAGAGCCTCTCATGAAAAAGGTAAAGAAATCATGATAAAGTGTAGTAAAGAACAAGTGAAACTAACTCGTCACCTAAACAAGTACACTAAGTTCCCAACCTCACCATAAATACTCTCACCAAGTATTGCATACAATAGAATATAATATAATAAATAATATCAAGGGTACCCCACTACCACTCCACGACTAGTTTTCCACTTTACCCCAACATCGCAGATCATGAGCATCTCTCTCTAAAAAGGCTATCCTATGGACACCTGGTCAAACCACCACAACATGCACCTCATGAAACACACCACCACATTCACATAACCAAAAGTAACTAGGTAGTTTCTAGGAGCTACCACATCCCGTATAATATATACCATACATTGGGTATTATAGATCAAGATATTTCAACCCATACCCCAAGTAAGGATCCTCAAGCCATCACAACCTATACACGTTATACTTATAGTAGTCGTCAAGAAAATATACCCAGAATATATGTGTGTGAAATAAACACATGGAATTACACCCCTCTACACACACATATGGTGGATACTAATCATTTTACATCCCATCACAAGTAGCTACCAAGAAAAGAGAGCAGAGCCGAAGGGGGTAGTCATTCATCCATCCTCCCACTAAAATGTCAGGGAAAACACCACCCTAGGGCCTAGAATCCCCTGGGGTTTAGTTTTCCTAACTAAAAGGGTGGAGTAACATATAGAAACATAAATTTGTGGATATAATATAGCTCAAAATCACACTATGGGTATATCCAAGTATTTGAATCAACTACAGCTAACGTCTCTCAGACTCTTGGAAGCCACTGCTAAGACCAGATATTTAATAAGTACACAACCATTTGAGGATCTACATTAAATTAAATTATCTATTTTTTGTTATTTTCACTTTAAATTATTTAATTATTAACCATTAATTTACCATTAGAAATTAAAAATTACATTCATTATCATTCTAAAAGTATCCATTCCCTCCAGGAATAAAAAACATGAGTCCACGAATTTTCGAAATTTCGTCCTCAATATTGCATCCCATCAAGCTCCAACCCCATGTGTTAAAAATTAATTCATTTATTTAACAACATAACTTTACATATCACTAAGTACTCTATGGAAAATTTATATGATCCCCAAACACAATCAGATAAAAACAGTGAGTAGATGAACTACCCATTGAGTCTTCACCACCTATAGTAGGAGAGTATTCTCATCCAACCATGAGGGGATAAACCTGGAAATCACATGGCATACCCTATCAATCTTCACCTCCTAGGGAAATAGAGTAACCCAAGAACATTTTAATTCCTCATGCAGTGGGTAAATGAAACAAGATAAATAAGCAATAGATTCAAACAATCATCCAACTTTCATAACAATAGGTAAGGCCATCTTTAACCCATTCTATTATCTATGATGTCCTAACCAACATAAACATGCATATAATGATGCATCTCGCCACTCCATACATCAAATGACTCCACAAAAACTAGGCCTTCATACCCCATATACCACAACAACTCTCGAGGCTGAACCATCTCAGGTTCACATCACATTTATACATCCCTTCTCCCACAAACCACAAAAGCTATACAAGCTCGTACATATCACAAGTAGTAGTAAAAAAATATAGAAAACGAGATCTTATCCCTAAATAAATATATTCATCCTTTACACACAATGATCTCTCACAACATAAAAGCATCAATCACTTAGACTGTACAAGAAAGTGGTCAACTCTGGCACTACATAGGCATTATATTTTATCACAAAACCAGTTCTTATTCCATATTTAATTAAATGATTCATTAACATATGTTCCAACTATGGTAAACCTACATAAAAATCCATCACAACTATCACAAATTAATTAAACAATTAATTTAACATTCTTTAATTCCCTTTTCAAAAAGAATCAACATGATTCAGGTTCATTAACCAATTCAATTAAACATGAATACTTTCATCAATTTGATTAACATCAAATTAAAAAAACAAAGACCAGATTCATTAAATATACCTCTTGAATATTTTATCCAATTAATTATAAATTAATTATAACTTTATGTTCTTTACCGATTTTCATCAAGAAAAACATGCTAAACCAAGAAAGGAATAAGTATTGCACTATATATAGAAAATTAAGAGGAAAATATTTATCATGGTATAAAGAAGTAAAATCTCTATGAGACAGATACCAATTATTTAATCTAGTTCAATTATTTAATTAGGTCAAGGAGATAAACCATGTTAACTCTACAATTTCTTGTAATAAAATAGAGAAGCAGCAAATCGCCTACCTCAAAAGTTAGTTGATGTTCTTTGCACGAGAATAGATCAACACAACATATCTCGATCACCACTCCTGCAACAACATCATCCACCCAAGGAAATCACATCACAACCACACCAAACAATAACCAAGGGAAAAACCAATTAGAAACATGGGAGATCATCCTCCATAGCATTGCAAGAATACACAAGAGGAAACAAATCAAAGAACTCAAAAAACGGAGTTAGAACCTACCTGGGATCGAATACGGATCACTAAGGATCGAAGAAGAGAGATAATAATTGATATTTGTTAAAGTAATTCACAAAATGTTTAAGACGGGGTCACCGGGTTGCCTGAAGTCAGGAGAGAGCCACTACAGCCGTAGGTTTTAATAATCCTGAGTGGTTAAATATATTTTAAAGCATAAATAATTTGTGCATTACCTGAGATTTAATACCATTTTGAGTTTCTTAATACCTAAAGATCGGTTTCTATTGAAAAAACCATCACACCTTCATTTATTTTATTTTTTAACCCTGAAAAAATACACGGTGTGAACCCTATTTCACATTGTAAAATTATTCTACATGGAATGAAACTGAATTTCATGCTAGGAAAACTCCCTGCATTGAGGTCTCAGCACCTGAACACCTCCATACTTCTTCTGATACTTTTTGAGATCCCTAAGAATCGAGAACTTGCAAAGGGTTGATCCTCATAGATCTAGTATCTTACAAACTTATTCTCTTTCTAAAAATCCTTATTAGATAGAATAGGATTATTTATATGAGTCACTAGAGCAGTTTGATACTTTTCAGATTTTTTTAACCTTCTATACCCTTATAACTATTTAGTCTATTTGATAAATATATCTTTAGGATTGTGTACTTTTTTCTATATTTGGATATCTTTCTTAGACCAACCTTTTTAGAACATGATCTTATTAGTTATTTAGATTCAGATTTCACCAATTCTTCTTATTAAGTTATCCATGACATACAATTTATATCATTATAACCAACCTTATTCCACCTACCACACGTACTTTCATTAAATTTTACCTTGACCTTCCTGAGAAGTTTATGAACTTATTTATAAGGAATATTAAAAACCACACATATCCAACTATCTATATTCTAAATTGATTCCCTTTTCGTTTTAAAATTTCTCCAATAATTATTGAGTTCCATTTCCATACTATAGTAGACTATGATGTTACCTATCTTTCCATGGATGAATAAATTATTTATTATTGGTTGAATATCCGAATTTTCTTTCTTCACTGTCTTCTTAGGTGTACTCTTTACTAATTTAGATCCTAAGGTAGTAACACTTTATTTCTTTACATGCTTCATATTATGTGGTGGTTCTTTATTCCTTTTAGTGTACGAATGATATATATCTATGTTATAAAAAAACTAATTATAGAAATTCACACCAATGTTTCAAAATTTAATAATTTTTTTTAATATATCAAATATTTTTTATGGCTAGATAATTCCATTTCAATGTTGTCTATTTCACTCTAGTAGGTTTTTTCCTTGTTTTATATTTTCTCCACCCTTCTATAATTACTCTCTAAATAATATACATAGAAAAAATAGAACCAATAATTACAATCCCATTTCATGAATCTCTAGTAGCACCAAAAAATTCCAATAAACCTAGTTCCTTTAATTTTGGGTCTTGTCAATCTTATATGATATACATGTTTTTTTGGGTGGAAATCCTATATTTTTTGTTCTCTATTTTGGGGGAAAAGTTTCTTGGGCCTACTAACCTCCTTCCATGACATAATAGTGAGTGTGCCAACATTTTTTGTATTTTACTTTTATAAATAATTTGAATCCAAATTTATATATTTAGTAATAATAGATTTAGTACCCACATATTTTGTAGGGTTTTTGGACACCTTATTCTATAATCTAGAAGTAGAATCTATGAAAAATGATTTCAAGATATTTTTGGAACCATTTAGTTTCTATCTTATTGTTACAATATCATATAAGGTTTGTGTGTTAGTTGTTCTTTTCTCAATATCCAGGGTGTTTTTAGGTTGTGTCACTTCTATATTCATTAGTCATACTTCCAGCTCAATACTTTTTAGATTGAGTAAATTATTTGTTATATTTAAATAATTTTAACCCATTTTCCATTCTATATTTATCTTTATAAATTTATCCTTATACATATTTTTAAATTATTGAAATAATCTATCATGATACTTTATCCTATTTGAAAAAACTTATAACTATGCACTTTTGATATCCAGATAGATTTTATGTAATTTATCTAATGAAAGGAATGCCCCCTTCATAACCTTTTCAATTAATTATATCTCACATTAAACTCTTTATAGGACTCGGTCAATAATTGATTTTTTTTTTAAAATAATTGATGTTTCTAATTAGACTTTTATATTCATTGTGAGAGTGTTATAGGATATCATCCTCTTCGACAATACTTCATCAATGACATCAACCTCAATCTCTAGCTATGAATTCTCATCATGAAGTATCTTGATGAATTTGAATATATATATATATATATATTACAACCTCAATAATAATTTTCTTTATATATATTCTTTAACATCATAGTAGAGGTCTTTGTAAGATTCAATTCAAAAAACTATCACATATATAACTTGTTTCATTAGAGAAAAAATAATCAATGGAATTTACCAATAATCCCTCACTATAACGATTACCTTTAATTAATGGGGTATCTAATTTTTTCTTTGAAATTTATCTTGTTTTCCTTGTATATATATTTTTTCTTTAGATCTTATCTTAGACCCCAAAATACATCTAGAAAGAGATGGAAGATAGATAATCCATTTGAGACTCTTCATCAACAATTTCAAAAATGATCTTTTTATACAGTTATGAGCATAATTGGGTAAGAAAATTTCATCACTGATCAGAGGGAACTAAATAATCTGATTATAGTTTTGATATAAATATAGATCCAATTCAAACCAAACCTCACACTGATACCAATTGAGAATCCTAGTGGATTTTAAAGACACACCTTAGAGATGAATTAGGTGTTGTCTAATTTTACCATTTTCCAATTTTTTTATTTTGAACTTTATCACCCCTTTGAACTTGAACCTATGATTTTAGTTAAGACCATTTAATATTGTATTTTTAACCTATAGGTCATCTATATTACATGAAATAAAAAAAATTAAATTAGCATAGACATTTTTACAAGGATTATCCCCACTCAAGAAACCTACTCCTTACCAAACTTAGGATGTATAATTCATTGATTCTACACTAAAATATTATCATAAATACAAGTGCATTTGGATAGTTATCATCTTGAAACCAATAATTCCATATTATGTTGGTGTGTGATCACTATATTACACAAGTGATTAATGAATCATTCCACTGCACTTTTTTATAATGGGGTATCTCCAGTTTCTTTTTAGCTCTTACTCCTCCTCCGGGAGTAGGTAATCATTATTATGTAGGGATGTATCTACAACCAGAAACTGATCTCCTTCATCTCATATAGAATTCAACTACCAACTAGTCTTCAATTAATCTATGAAATTTGGTCTATATAACAACTGAGTTTTATAAATCTTCTTCAAAAACTACTCGCCTAGATTTCTTAATTATTAATTACTAAAATTATTGACTTACATATAAGAAAAAATTAGAGTCTCTCTCTCAGTACATTATTTTTTTCTTTCATAGTTTTTCCACAACTAATTTGATCTCAGAACAATAGTTTATACCTTATTGTTACTCCAACTTTGATACCCAGATGATGTTTAGATTTTATATAGGCTTGATATAATCATATTATTCTTTGAGATGTATCTTCAATGTTTATCACACATATCATGGTATCTCTAAGTTTCTCAATAGTTAAACTCTCTATACTCTCCCATAATTCATTTATTTTAATATATATTTCACCAAGAATTTAGATGTCCATTTTGGAACCTAAAACAATCCAATATAACTCAATTCCCATTATCTCTATTTAATTTTTTATCTTTTTATACGTGGGTTTCCCCATGGTATCATATTATTTTTAACTCTCAAATGGATCTATCTTAAAAAATTTATGGAGTTACATTTCTTTATTCCTTTCTTAGATCGTTTCTCATTTATCTCAATTAAATGCAGATATTATTGAGCATTCTACTAGGATTTAGTTATTCATCTCCTCTTACACATCTTATTCTCAATATATTTATCTCATTGAAATTAAAAACAAAAATTCTCTATAATTGTATGATAAATAACACAATATTCCACCTTTTAGTAAAAGTCAACTCTTTCTGATTTAGTATCTCTAAAATTTCAATTTAAAATTCTTCTTGTTGCTTGAATAAATGATTAAAAGTGTAAAACTCATAGAATCAACAGGAAAAATATTCACACTCATTTAACTTTGTCTCCGTAATTGTATAGTAATTATACAACATTTTAGAGATGCAATTCAGATCATCTAATTTACAGTATGAGAGCTTTAGTATAATATTAATAAAATTGAAAAGATTATATTCACTTTCGTATAGAAACTAATATTGAATTATCATATTTATCTCATTATTAAAGAATCACAACTCTATTTGTGATATTTAATTCACTTCACATTATCTCTAGAATCTTAAGAATTAAATTCTTCTATTTGATTACCATGTATGATTTTCAAATATTCTCATTTTAAAATCATGAAAATGTATGAAAGTGAAAAACTCATATCATTTCATTTATAAAACTAAAACCATGCTTGGATCATGGATCTTGAAAGAATCACAATGTTTGGATCTCAAAAGAACAACTCATGCATTAGAAAAATTATGTTCTCAATTAATTGTAGAATTTTTTTCTTAGAAACAGAGATTAAATACTATTGAAAATTATTTAATTTGATATACATAAACATGATCAAGGATAACCTAATCTTGATTTTTCATGTTTTAATCACAAAATCTTCTAGGTGTTTATGATATTTAAATCCATGAGAAATAGTCCAAGAATCATCCCAATTTTAGGTCCCATATTCATCAGATTTAAATATAGAAAATTTTATTTTTTGTCCAAAATCAATGTGAAAATAATCTTAGTCTATAATACATACACTAAGAAAGAATTGGATTTGACACTTTAGAGTCTTGTGTTAAAGGATTAGATTATGTCATTAAATGATTATGTTCATATAAACACTTATGATGAGGGATTACATTTTGGTGGTTATCATTTTTATATCCACCCCTCAAAATTTATATGATATACTAAGTTCTAATGATAAATTAATAAGATATACCCAATGATTTTTTAGAACAACAAAGTCATATAACTAGAAAGTAAGTCATAAATTGGGATTAAAGTCTTATGATCCCACCCTTTTGATAATTTTCAACTTTAGATGAATTCGTACATTCTGGAACTCAAAATCATACATTAATATATAATGTTTTTGATATCTCTAAAGTCATAGAATACAGATTTAGCCATTTTTTAGATTCATCTCTAAAATGCATTATTTTCTAAATGACATCAAAAATTAATTCCAATGTCTTCATGGATTCTTTAAATTTTTTGAAACTTTATCTAAGGAATGTCTACATTGATTTCATTACCTAAATTATAAGAAACTTTGAATGGTTTCCTCTTCATTTATACTCTTTAGTTACCTATTTTATCAAGATTTTAATAGTGATTAATAATATCTCATAATATGTACACAATATACAAAATTTCACTTATCTGTAGTGTTTTATAGTCAAAACTTCACTATACATAGTGTTAATATATGAAATAAGGACCAAATCTTTCAATATTCTAATGTATGGTCCATCACTAAAAATTTTCTAGCCAGATCTTAAAGTAGAGGAAACTATTTCCTTATTCCATTGCCAATATATTAGATAAAAATATTCATCTTACAATATACATTTACTTTCCTCATACTAATAGAAAATATAATCCAAGGAAACTTCAGTTCTCGGTAAGAGGGGCTTAAACCATTTGAAATTATTCCTATGGAAATAGGGTTCACCATGCGGTATGTATATCCATAGGTAAATTCTCTCATGGTTATAGGAAGGCCTATAGATATGGTAATAAATGCTTATGATAATAGGACATAATTTTTATCCATGAGAAAAATTTCCATGGAAATTGGTGGGTCCATGTTGAACCCACATCATTCTTACACCACTATTATAAAAAAAGTACCTCCTGCCTTACCATAATTCCATATGCATGGATGTCTGTGGCTATAGGCTTGGACATGTATCCTTGAGTAGGATTTCCCATGGAGATAATCAGGTCCATAGAGGACCCACATCATCACTAGACCACTCCCATGATAAAAAGACACCCCACATTACCATGTTTCCATATATTACATTACCCATGGAAACATGAAATATGTGTCTATAGAATACCATTAACCATGGAAATAGACTAACCTAAGACCACGATTTAGTGTCTTATGTCTATAGAACTATGGTTTTAGGTTATTTTTTTTGTAGTTTCTTCAGAGTGTTTGTTCAATGAAGAATCATTGTAGAGAAAGTGGTCAAAAATAATATTAAGTGATTAATGTTAGACAATAGAAATGAGTATAGTAGAATAGAATATTATACATTTTAATAGTGAAAAGAAATTTAGTTCAATAATACTATACCTAGGGCACTCGAAAAAATGTGTATATGATTGGATAAATTACACTCTAAATAATAAATATTGGGGAATTAGGTTTCATATAGGGTTACTAAAGGATATTTGGGTTTAATATATCATTTTTTACCTATATCATTAATATAATTCTTTCTGTACCCATAGGTCATGATATTCCTGAACAATTTTTTTCACAACCCGCCTTCACCAAAAAGAGGGAAGGGTCAGCAGATTGCCAGACCCTTTCTTCCTTAAGTTGAAGGAGAGATAATGACCCCCGAGACCCGCCTTCAATAGGTCCCGGAGTGGCAACTAGCACCAAGGGTATAGAAATTTCTCACAAATGGAAGGCATTACCCCTTTTTGTTTTATAAGATCGAGAGATGAGATGATGAAACTCAACAACACCAAGGTAACCGAAAAGTAAAACCAAGAAAAAAATAAACCATTCCCACATGCATGTTCTAAAAGTAAAGCCACAAGTACAAAAGGTGACTACAAGGGTAAGTACCAAGGAAGAAAAACATAAACTGCACTGCCCCAAAGGTCCGTGCTAGTATGGTCCCGCGTGATCCCTGAAGTCCTCCTGGAAACCTGAAAATAGTTTTTATATACGTAGGGTGAGCATACAAGTACACTCAGTAGGGAAAACCAAATACTCTCGTGCACAAGTGGGGGATTGTGCTAAAGTCCCGTCAGAAAAAGGAGTAAACCAAACACCTATCGAGGTAAACTATCCACCCCAGGCCTCACCATGGCACACTCCCCAAATAACTCAAGTCAAGTAATATATATATAATTAGAGCACATCGATGTTTGGGTACCCCATGCCACTTTCCCACTGGTTATTGAGACATCCTACGCATCAGACCAATCCCTCCATTCTGTCACCGTAGTCCCACTGCCACACCCAACTGCACACACCTGGGCCACAACCACACGTAGTCCCACTGCCAAAATCCCGCCCGCACACACCTGTGCCACAACTGTCACACGCAACCATGCCTACAAACACCTAGGCCATGACAACCACCACCACGCCCGAAGACACCTGGGCCAGAAGATCCATTGCCATACCCTAAGACACCGGGGCCTCATCCTGAAGACGCTTGGGAAACCACCTGCCGCACACACCTAGCTAACTGTCACACTACCCTGCCCGAAAGTTTTTGGTCTAATAATGGACCTCAGGCCATCACAGCCTGCCTGAAGATACTTGGGCTATCCGGGAAAGGGAGCATAAAAGGAGCTAATAACCAGCCACTAAGAATAGTGTTGGGAAAAACACCCTCCCCCATGAAATGGGGGTGTTCGGCACTAAGTGATCAACCTGGGTGGGGCACGAATAAGAAACACAAAGCTACAAGTATAGATATAGTTAACAAACACTCACCCAAAGCTTAGGTTTTCCTAACCAGCCTACAGAACACAACACCACTGCGTCCAAGTCACAAGTCACGACTCTCGCCAACAAAACCCATTTGTCCCATTCTTGTTTCATGTTCAGTAATAATGTTTAAATGAGTTTAATCACTACTGGGCAACTAGTAGGCATAGGCACAAGTCCAAGAAAGTAAACAGTCAAGCATCAACCATAAATCCCACACCCGGTTCTCAACAACAGAGGATCCCACCCCAATTCGTGATATAAACAAGTACCCACCCAGTCTTAAAACTCAAAACCACTGAATCCATACTGACAGGGGATCCCATCCCCAAATTCACACAACCACCGAGAGTATAAAGACAGGGGATCCCATCCCCTCCCACATCTCCAGCAATCGGCCCGAAAAAGAAAACAACCAACTACCACCACCAACACAATTCAGGGCCATGCTGGTATTTTCAAATTTAAATGACTTAACACAATCCATGATTTCAATTTTCGTGTGTTTTAACCGGGGTTATCACAGAAGTATTGATCCTGGTGCCTCAATTTATTTTTCCAGATATACGTGATTAACCAATTTACTTTTCACAGCAGGAGTTTACAACCACAACAATCCATTTAAAACATCAGCAGGGGTTAATTAGTGCACAAACAATGACCACCAACGACTTCGATTTTCAGAAGGCATAAGCCAGCACGACTCAACAAGATGGTCATAATATAAACAACATCAACGATCACAACCCCCCTCTTTCTTTATAGAATCCAGTTCATTATCTTCATTTAGGTCTGGTTTGTCCAATTCTATAGAACAGAAGCACACCCACCCCGCATGATACACAAAAGAGAGAGGGGAAAGAGAAATTCCCTACCTGTTGATAGATGATCGACGTTTAGGCCGGGCATGGAACTTTACGGATAACGATGCGGCGCTCCCGATGCACCAGAATCTGTTTGTGAAAAGCTGCAATTGAGGAAAGTAGAAACCACGGCTAACCCTTAGTTTATAAGAGCCGCGGATGGTTGAGGTGAGACAGCGAAACCGCGTAAGGCACGGGGGTCGTGGGTTGATCACGCGGCTCCTCGCGTCATTAAAGGGGTTCGGGTGGTTTAAACCGACTCATCAATTAATTAACTATTTAATTAAAACTCTTATGCGCGTTACAGGTATTTAAAACACGCTCAAACAGTTCAAAATAGGGTTTAAAACCCTATTTGCGCAAAAAGGAGCGCTACTGGAAATAACCCGCGGGGTAGGCCAGAGCCACCGGTATCTGAGAGCTACCGGTGGGTGACAGCTACTGGTAGCTGAGCTACAGGTAGGCTGCAGCTGCAGGTAGGCCGCAGCTACCAGTAGGCTGCAGATACCGGTAGGCCGACATACCGGTAGGCTGCAGCTACCGGTAGGCCGAGCTACCGGTAGGCCTACACCACCGTGATTCCCAGACCTGAAAACCCAAAACGAGATTTTCATAAATTAATGGACCCTAAAAACCCAGGCCATTACATCAGATACCTCTTAAACGATTCTCGTCCTCGAGAATCAAAAAAAACCATAAGGGAAGAGAGGGTCCGAACAACCACCTCGAAAGATACCTCTTAAGAGCGAATCCATGCTAACTAAAACATTTCCCCTCCAGGAACCAAGCAACATACCATGCCAAACTGCCCGGGGATGTGGGTGGGGAGTCTCCTCCCCCATGTCAAGATATTATCCGCTTTGGGTGGCATTGACTCGCCCGCACGAGTTTGATCGCATCCACCTTAATGCGTCTTGATTAGGGGTCGGGTTCTCTCCTCCCCATAGCCAGGGCTTTTCACAGAAAAACAGAGGAAAGAAAACTAGTACATTTCATAGCCAAAAGGCAAAACGTTCTACCACAACAGGTACAAAAAGGAACAAACTCAGAACAACTCTGGGTACTGGGTATGCATCTATGCTTCCCTCTCCCACGTACTCTCCTCAAGCACACCATGTCTCCACAACACACGAACCAAGGGGATGGTTTGCCCAGGAAGCACCTTCTCCTTGCGATCCTCGATCATCACTGGTCTCTCCACAAAGGTCACGTCGTCCTCGATGTCCAGCTCACCCCAATCAAGGACATGTGAATCGTCATGCAGATACCGACGGAGCTGGGACAAATGGAAGACACCATGTATCCTCAGTAGCAGCGGTGGCAACGCTAGCTGATAAGCCACCTCGCCGACCCGCTGCAACAGTTCAAAGGGTCCGATGAACCTGGGGGAAAGCTTACTCCCCTTACTGAACCTCCGCTGCCCACACCGAGGGGAGACCTTCAAGAACACGTGGTCCCCAACCTCAAAATCCAAGGGCCTCCTCCTGGTATCAGCATACAACTTCTATCGGTCCTGGGCCGCCTTTATCCTTTCCCGTATGAGCTGAACCTTCTCTGTTGTGTTCTGCACCACCTCCGGGCCAAGGATACCTGCATCTCCTACTTCGGACCAACACATAGGTGAACGACATGGCCTCCCGTAAAAGGCTTCAAACGGGGCCATACCGATGGTAGAGTGATAGCTATTATTGTAGGTGAAATCTACCAGGGGAAAGTGTCGCACTCATGATCCTCCGGAGTCCAGAACACATGCCCGTAGCATATCCTCCAAGGTCTAGATGGTGCGCTCTATTTTTCCATCTGTCTAGGGATGGAAAGTAGTGCTAAGGCATAACTGGGTGCCAAACGCATGCTGCAATCCTCTCCAGAATCGCGAGGTAAATCGTGCATCCCTATCCGAGACTATAGACCTCATAACTCCATGCAACCGCACCACCTCATCCACGTACTTTCGTGCCAAAGCATCCACAGTACTTGACTCCCTGATTGCCAAAAAGTGAGCTGATTTCATCAACCTATCCACTACCACCCAGATGGAGTCGTATCCCCTTGGGTAGTTCCATGACGAAATCCATCGATATGTCATCCCACTTCCACTCAGGGACATCTAGGGGCTGTAGTTGTCCTCCTAGAACTCGGTGTTCAACCTTCACTTGCTGACACACTAAGCACTTGGCCACAAACTCTGCCACCACTCGTTTAACTCTGGGCCACCAGAACTGCCTCTTCAGTCCCTGGTACATCTTGGAAACTCCTGGGTGTACCGCCAGTGGTGAGTTGTGGAACTCACTAAGAACCCTGCCACGCATCACTCCCGGAACAAACAACCTTTTCTGGAAAAGCATCCAGTTCTAAACATCCTCTGTCCATCCTTCCAGAGCATTGCCCTGGTCAACTCGGTCACACATCACTTCACACTCCGAGTCTCCCCACTGAGACTCCTCCACTTGTCGAAATAGAGATGACTGCACTATCATCTGATATAGGCAGCCTCTGCCACTATCCATCTTCGCATCCAGGTGTAAGGCAGCCAACTCCTCCATTGCCTTCCAGGAATCCGCCGACTCTCAGACCGCATCCTTCTGTGTCCTCCTGCTCAAGGCATTGGCCACCACATTGCCCTTTCCCTTAGTATAAGAGATCTCAAAGTCGTAATCCTGGAGGAACTCCACCCATCTCCACTGTCACAAGTTTAAGTCCCGCTGGGAGAAGATATACCTCAAGATTTTGTGATCCGTGAAGACCACAAATCATTCCCAGATGAGGTAGTGCCGCCATAACTTCAGCACAAAAACGACCGCTGCAAGATCCAGGTCATGGGTGGCATAACTACGCTCATGGGGGAATAACTGCCTGGACCCATAAGAGATCACCCCTTGTCGCTGCATCAACACGCATCCCAGGCCCTATCCTAAAGCATCACAGAACACCTCATAGGCCAACCCTTCTTATGGTAATCTCAGCACTGGGGCACTAACCAACTTCTCTTTTAGATAGCTGAAGGCTGACTCGCACTGCTCGCTCTACACGAAAACCCGGTCTTTCTTGGTCAGGGCTGTCAAAGGGGCTGCAACTCAGGAGAAGTTGGGTACGAGCCTCCGATAGTAACCTGCCAGCCCAAGGAAACTACGGACCTCTGCCACATTCTTGGGTGTTTCCCAAGAAACAACCGCCTCAACTTTTTATGGGTCCATCACTACCCCCTGCCCGGACACCACGTGCCTGAGGAAGTGCACTTCCTGTGTCCATAACATGCATTTTGACAACTTCCCATAGAGCTGATGATGTCAGAGGACCTCCAAAACCGTCCTTAGGGGCTCTGCATGGTCCTCCTCTGATCTTGAGTAGACCAGGATGTCATCGATGAATATGACCACGAACTGATCCAGGTACTCCCAGAAGATGGAGTTCATAAGCCCCATGAACATAGCTGGGGTGTTCGTAACGCCGAAGGGCATGACTACGAACTCGAAGTGTCCATACCTGCATCTGAACGCCATCTTCAGGATGTCACACTCCTTCACTCTTAGCTGGTGATACCCAAACCGCAGGTCGATCTTTGAGAACCACCCTACCCCTTTCAGCTGGTCGAAGAGATCGTCTATCCTCTTAAGAGGGTAGCGATTATTGATCGTCACCTGATTCAGCCTCCTGTAGTCGATGCACAACCTGAGACCACCATCTGCCTTCTTTGCGAACAAGACTGGAGTGCCCCACGATGACGCACTTGGGTGAACATAACCCCTCTTCATCAGATCGTCAATCTGGATCCGCAACTCCCGTAGCTCTGAAGGTGCCATCCGGTGAGGAGCCATAGAGATCGGACGAGTGCCGGGCTACAGGTCTATCCCAAACTTGATATCACACCGAGGGGGTAGAGTCCTCACCTCCTCAGGGAAGACGTCCATAAACTCACGGACGATCTCTGGCACTTCCACCATTTCGGCATCTACAGATTCCACTTTCAGCTCGGCCAACAAGGAGAGGAGGGGTTCCTCTCGTCTGTTGCGCTTATGACCGCCCCGCTCGCCGGTGAAGGTAACACGCTGACCGCCCCAGTCTGAGAACGCGACCCGTTTTCGTAAATAGTCGATGATGGAAGACACAGAAAATAGCCAGTCGATGCCTAGGATGACATCTTATGGCTGTATCTGTAGTAGGAGAAGATCCCTAACCGACTGATGTGGCCCTATCATTAGTCTACATCCCCGACAAACAAACAACAAGTTGGTCTGACCTCCGACTGGTGTTCTCAACAACAGGGGCTCTGGAAGTCTCTCCGCATCTAAACCCAAGGCACGGGCTAGACTTGGTGCAACAAAAGAGTGCGAAGCTCCGGTATCGAACAAGGCATAAGAAAGAGTGATAAATAGACTGATCGTACCTTGAACAACCTCTGGCCCTGCTAGAACTGTTGCCTCTGCGGTGTGTAACTGTCCACGCCCAGCTCCCCTACCCCTCGGCTATCAGCCACCTCCCCGACCACGCCCCGGTCGAGGTCCCTTAGGTGCGCCCTGAGGTCGGCCTCCTGCTCCTATGTCTGCCCTTGGAGGAGCGGGAGCTCGCTGTCCCTGCTGCTGTTGGAAAGGTCTGGATGGAAGCTGCTTCTGGGGTGGGTGCGGGAGGTGTCTGCCATCGTCGTACTGCACCCGTTCCAAGAACTGACTCCGGAGATGTCCAGGGCTCCCACAGACGAAGCACCACAGTCCCGGGCCCGAAGGGAAAGGGCGAGGGCCGGGGGATCGAAACTGAAACTGCTTCCGTCTGCTCCCTGCTGGTCAGAACCTGGAGGGTCCTGACGCTGGAGGCCTGGTGCTGACGGCCTTTCCCTTCGATGGTCCCAGCTGGATCCCCTCTAGTGACACTCCTCCTAGAGCATGCATCCTCTCCACCACTTCGGTCTTCTTCTGGACCTCCAAGTACGTCGGAAGGGTAAAGGGGGTAACAGCATACTGGAGGGAGGGTCAGAGCACCTCCTCTAAACGACTTGCCCGAGACTCCTCGTTGGGAAAGAGGTCCAGAGAAAAACGTAGGAGGTCCTTGAACTTGATCCCTATCTCCCTCACGGACATACTCTCCTACTGGAGGGAGAGTTGCTCCTGTCTCTTTTCTGCCTTCATCGTCGAGGAGAGGAATTCCACCCGGAACTCCCTCTCGAAATCCGCCCAATCCACCTCAGACTCTCTCCTCTCCCCCAGGTAAAGCGTCCACCACTGACGCGCCGCTCCCCGCATCTGGCTGATGGCCAGAGGAACCCAGTACTCGGCCGGGGCCCGAATCAGGCCGAAAGCTATAACTAGCTCCTCTAGCCAGCCTTCCGTCTTCATGTCGGAGGTGCTACCCTCATACTTCTCGAGGGCCTATAGCTGGAAGGCCCGAAGAGTCTTCTGCTACTGGTCGTCCTCTTCCTCTCGATCAGCTCTCTGCTGATCGTCCAAAGTAGTCCCCGGGGCCTCGATGGCCTGTACCACATGTGGCCGCCTTCCAAGTGCCATAGCTGCAAGGTAAACAAGGAATGCCTAAGCCCAAGTAGTGCAGAATATCGTTCTTAAAACTTCATAAAATTTTAATTTATTCTTAATTCCCAAGAAATCCCAGAAACTTAAGAACACAAGTCATTATGATGCATGTACCTTTCCTAGGGTCTCTACCCTGCAATCAGTGTGGCCTCACTTGGTCGTTCGGTAGGTCCAGAGTCCTTGAATAGGATCACAGGGGGCCCTAAAATCCCATGTCCTAGACGGTCTTTCCTGGCCTAATTCATGCGCCAAGGTCACCCAACACTATTTCCTTACCATCCCATGCAATCCTCACTGTGCCTAACTCCAGACTCCATCCTATCTCTCAACCATCACCTCTGATACCATTCTGTCACGACCCGCCTTCACCAAAAGGAGGGAAGGGTCAGAAGATTGCCAGGCCCTTTCTTCCTTAAGTTGAAGGAGAGATAATGACCCCCGGGACCCGCCTTCAAAAGGTCCTCGAGTGGCGACTAGCACCAAGGGTATAGATATTTCTCACAAATGGAAGGCATTACCCCTTTTTGTTTTATAAGATCGAGAGATGAGATGATGAAACTCAACAACACCAAGGTAATCAAAAAGTAAAACCAAGAAAAAATAAACCATTCCCACATGCATGTTCTAAAAGTAAATCCACAAGTACAAAAGGTGACTACAAGGGTAAGTACCAAGGAAGAAAAATAGCAACTGCAACTGCCCCAAATGTCTGAGCTAGTATGGTCCTGCATGATCCCCGAAGTCCTCCTGGAAACTTGAAAACAGTTTTTATATACGTAGGGTGAGCATACAAGTACACTCAGTAGGGAAAACCAAAGACTCTCGTTCACAAGTGGGGGATCGTGCTAAATTCCCGTGAGAAAAAGGAGTAAACCAAACACCTATCAAGGTAAACTATCCACCCCAGGACTCACTAAGGCACACTACCCAAATAACTCAAGTCAAGTAATATATATATAATCAGAGCACATCGATGTTTGGGTAACCCGCGCCACTTTCCCACTGGTTATTGAGACATCCTACGCATCAGACCAATCCCGCCATTCTGTCACCGCAGTTCCACTGCCACACCTACCCGCACACACCTGGGCCACAACCACACGTAGTCCCACTGCCGAAATCCCACCCGCACACACCTGGGCCACAAATGTCACACGTTACCACGCCTGAAAACACCTAGGCCATAACAACCACCACCACGCCCGAAGAAACCTGGGCCAAAAGATCCACTGCCACGCCCGAAGACACCTCGGCCTCATCCTGAAGACGCTTTGGAAACCACCTTCCGCACACACCTGGCCAACCGTCACACTGCCCCGCCCGAAGGTTCTTGGGATATTAATGGACCTCAGGCCATCACATCCTGCCCAAAGATACTTGGGATATCCGGGAAAGGGAGCAGAAAAGGAGCTAAAAACCATCCACTAAGAATAGTGTTGGAAAAAACACCCTCCCCCATGAAGTGGGGGTGTTCGGCACTAAGTGCTCAACTTGGGTGGGGCGCGAATAAGAAACACAAAGCTACAAGTATAGATATAGGTTACAAACACTCACCCAAAGCTTAGGTTTTATTAACCAGCATACAGAACACAACACCACTGCGTCCAAGTCACAAGTCATGACTCTCGCCAACAAAACCCATTTGTCCCATTCTTGTTTCATGTTCAGTAATAATTTTTAATTAAGTTTAAGCACTAATGGGAAACTAGTAGGCATAGGAACAAGTCTAAGAAATTAAACAGTCAAGAATCAACCGTAACGCCCACAGCCGGTTCTCAACAACAGAGGATCCCACCCCAATTTGTGATATAAATAAGTACCCACCCAGTCTTAAAACTCACAATCACCGAATCCATACCAACAGGGGATCCCATCCCCAAATTCACACAACCACTGAGAGTATAAAGACAGGGGATCCCATCCCCTCCCACATCTCTAGAAATCAGCCCGAAAAAGGAAACAACCAACTACCACCACCAACACAAGACAGGTCCATGCTGGTATTTTCAGATTTAAACGACTTAACACACTCCATGATTTCAATTTTCATGTGTTTTAACTGGGGTTATCACAGAAGGATTGATCCTGGTGCCTCAATTTATTTGGCCAGATATACGTGATTAACCAATTTACTTTTCATAGTAGGAGTTTACAACCACAACAAGCCATTTAAAACATCAGCAGGGGTTCATTAGTGCACAAATAACGACCACCAACGGCCTCGATTTTCAGAAGGCATAAGCCAGCACGACTCAACAAGATGGTCATAATATAAACAACATCAACGATCACAGCCCCCCCCATTTCTTTATAAAATTTAGTTCATTATCTTCATTTAGGTCTGGTTTGTCCAATTATACAGAACAGAAGCACGCCCACCCCGCATGATACACAAAAAGAGATAGGCGAAGGAGAAATTCCCTACCTGTTGATAGATGATCGACGTTTAGGCCGGGCGCGGAACTTTATGGATAACGATGTGGCGTGCCCGATGAACCAGAAGCTGTTTGTGAAAAGCCACGATTGAGGAAAGGAGAAACCACAGATAACCCTTAGTTTATAAGAGCTTCGGACGGTTGAGGTGGGAACGCGAAACCGCGTAAGGCGCGGGGGTCGTGGGTTGATCACGCGGCTCCACGCGTCATTAAAGGGGTTTGGGTGGTTTAAACCGACTCATTAATTAATTAAGTATTTAATTAAAACTCTTATGTGCATTACGGGTCTTTAAAACACGCTCAAACAGGTCAAAATAGGGTTTAAAACCCTATTTGTGCAAAAAGGAGCGCTACTGGAAATAACCCGCGGGGTAGGCCAGAGCCACCGGTAGCTGAGAGCTACCGGTGGGTGACAACAACCGGTAACTGAGCTACTGGTAGGCTGTAGTGACCGGTAGGCCGCAACTACCGGTAGGCCGAACTACCGGTAGGCCGAACTACGAGTAGGCTGCCGCTACCGGTAGGCTGCAGTTACCGGTAGGCCGAGAAACCGGTAGGCTGCAACTACTGATAGGCCGCAGCTACCGGTAGGCCAAGCTACCAGTAGCCTGTAGGTACCGGTAGGCCGATATACTGGTAGGATGAAGCTACCGGTAGGCCGAGCTACTAGTAGGCCTACTACCCGTAGGATAAGGCTACCGGTAGGCCTACACCACCGTGATTCCCAGACTCGAAAACCCAAAACGAGATTTTCACAAAGTAATGGACCCTAAAAACCTAGGCCATTACAATTTTGGTATGGAATAATAGTTTATTTATCTCATTTAATAGTTTTTAAAAGTCTAGAATACATCTATATTGATAAAATGGATATATAAAATATTAAATAAAAGTCTCATTAGTGTTTCTTTTTTGGGTATAGTGATAAAAACTTAGGGTTTTGGATTTGGGATAATGATAAACGAAGTCTCATAATTAGATAAAATGTTCTCTTCATTGAGATAGTTTTGTGGAAATATTTAAACTTGGTAGAAGATGAAGTTAAGAAAGAAGAATCAATAAAGTATTTCTAAGTTGGTATGAAGGGAAATCTATAAGTTTCAATAGTTATCAAATGTTTAGGTAGAATGTAAATTTTTGAAGAATAAATAATTCTAGAAGTACTAAAATACTCTAGAACAGTGGAATCTGAGGGCAGTGCTCTGGAAGATGAAGTTTTAGAAGCAGTAGTTTGGGAAAAAAGTGTCATGGATTGAGATATGATGTTATAACATGATAAAAATAATGGTTCATAGGTTCAAAACTGATATTTAATTATTTATTCTTATGGATAGAGAAGATTCTTGGGCATTTGGAAATTTATAGTGATTCTAGAAATGAGGGTTATCCAGGATATAAAAAGTATATTTAATGTATGGAAATAAAACCTAGGAGATAATGAAATTAAAACTTGGAAATAAATAACTTTAATAAGTTTTCTATTTTAAGGATGAACAAATGGCATTCAGTGGTGAAAGGATAGGTTAATTTGGAGGGACAAACATAAGTTGGATTTTAGGACTATAATCATTTTTTGTGCTTTTAAATTTGGAAATAGAGTGTATAACCATCATGGATATAGGTAAGGAATTGATCTTTATAAATTAACTATTTTAAGGACACAAAAATATTTGGGTGAATGGATTATTGTTTTATGGAAATCATAGTGAAATTTATCTAGTTAATAATCCAATGTTTCATTTATAGGTTAAACATAATGATAAAAATTATCATTTGATCTGGAACCTACTAGAATATGGGGTGCTAGAAATATGGAAGCTCAATGAACATAAGAATTATTTTGATATGTTAACCAAGGAATTAATTTTGGGAAATTAAGGGCTATAATTTTGACTCAGTGGGACTTGGGTTTTTGGAAGGTGGAAATGGAGACATTGATTACTACTATAGAGGATGACAAGTTATGAATTTTCCCTGTAGTTGCATTGAATCCTTGAATAAAGTATTTAACTAAGAGATTGTTCGAAATTTTTAAGAATTGCTTCATGTTATTATTCTTTTTAATCAGATGGAGTTCCCCAAATACTAGGGGTTTGTATCATATGGAAGGATTATGATAGTGGAAGAACAATGGAGGTAAGATGGTCAAGATGTTCATCTCCCAAAACCAAGTGGAAAGTGACCATTTCTGAATGATGAAAGTACAAAATCACTAGTTGTAAAAGGAAAAACCCGAAATGACTGGTATAAATTTTCTTGTGGTCTTGGAAATATTATGTAAGATTATTCATAGGGGATACATTATTTTAACATACACCATTCATTGAAAGAAAATGGTTGAGTAAATGTAATTCATAATCAATCAAAGGTGACCATGATCAATGGTGGGATCCTCATGAACATAGAAAGGTAGTGAAACTAATCAAAAAGTTGGGCCCCACTATAAATAGGTAATTTATAGTCATTTAATAAAAATAATTGGAAGCCATAATCTTTCTCTTTTGTTATAATAAAGAAAGAATCATTTTACCTCATGAAGTAGGACTAAATTACAAACCATATAATCAGTTTTTTTATTCACTTATGTTAATAATTTGGTTTTCTTGAGTGATTGTTTCTAGAGTTTTGAGTGTTAGAACATGGTGATTTATTATAGTGGCTAGGGTGATTTTGTCTTCTTAGTTTTGGTACATTATTGTTTTGGTTCATATGATTTTAAAGGTTTTAGATTTTTTTCTATCCTTTATGTCATTGAGGGATTCTTTTGGTCACAGTGGTTACTGACTCAACAATATTATCATGTTTTTTATTTTTTTACTTTTCAGTATCTACTCAACCATGAAATATCTGAAATGGTAAATGTGCATCTTATGTATGTTTTTATATATTATTTATATGGGTTATAGTAGTATATACATGATAATCCTTTATGAAATAAAAATATATGAAGAGTTGAAATAAAAAACCAAAGACCTATATTAAATTCAATTAAATAAATTCCTATATATATTAAAGAAATTTGAGTGTATATGGTATAATTTATTGAGTTATTTTTTTTAAATAAATGATATTTAAATTATCTTATATTTCAAAGTGATTTTTCTGAAAAAACCATCTAGATATGAAATCATTTTTTTTATATTGATGATTTTTATATCATTGGGACTCTTAAATAAATCCATGAATAAATGAGAAAGTTTATGGATGAATTTGAAATGAAGAATATGGGAGAAACCAAGTACTGTATTTTTTTACAAATTGTTTTTATATTAAGTGATATATTTTTATATTAGTAAAATTACACTAAAAAGGTCCTAAATTTCTTTAATATGGGAAAATAAGATTGTTTAAGTACTCTAGTGGGTTTTAAATATTTAAATATTGAGAAACATCAATTACATCCTCATTAAGAAAATGACAAGTTTTTATAGAATTACCATACCTCAGTGCTATCAAAACACTCATTTATATTTGTAATTATACTCATCCTGATATAACCTTTTCTACTAATTTATTTTCAAGGTTTAGTTCATACCCTACACAAAGACACAAATAATATATATATATATATATATATAAATATATATATTTATGGAACCACTGATTTGAGTTTATTCTATTATAACAAATTAAAAAAAATAATGTATATTTTTGAAGATGAAAATTATTTATCATAACCACATAATGAGTGAGAAAAAACTGAATATGTGTTCATGGTTGGAGTTACTAAATAACAAGGTGGAGTGTTGGGTAGCTGTATTTAGTGACCATCAATGTCTAACAATGATGGGCTACCCACCCCCATCAATCCACACCCCCTCGTTGCACTACCTATAAAATTGTAGTGTTGTATTCCTTACTTGCAAGGAAAAATGAGAAACACAAAGAAATTCATAATAAAATTTCCATTTCTCTTTCAATTACTTCTCTTTCTCTAATACATAAATTTAATCTGTTATAATTTTCATTTTTATTACAATATTATATTTATATCAATATAAATCACATAAAATGGGTGTGCACGCATATATACATGTTTGTGTGTATTTATCATATATATATATATATATATATCAAGAATTTGTGTCTATATTATTTGTAATATATAAAATTTATTATATTTTTATTAAATTGAGACATTAAATGAAAATTATATTTAAACAATTATTTTATATATGTGTGTGTTTCTGTGTGCATGTATACCTAACATATCATTGAATGATTAAATTTTAATATTATAATTAATATATTTTAAAAATATAAATTTAATATTTAAATATAAAACAAATGATTTTTTATATTTGAATATATATTTTAAAAAATAAAAATAAAAATTTTAATTTATATATTTAGCTATAAATATTATTTATATTTAAATATAATAAATAGTAAAATTATATATGTATAAATATATTTTAACATATATAAGTATAATTTATACTATATATAAATATATTTATGTTATTCAAATACATACATAATGTATTTGTATTAATAAGATTTATATATCTATAGATAAATATTAAAATATGATTTTAATTTTAAATATTTATTTTTACAAAAATCAAATTTAAAGGGATAATAAAAATTAGAAAATAGTTGGATACACACACACATAATTATAGTTATAATAAAAACGTAATGGGGAATATATATATATATGTGTATATGTAATATATATATTTATATAATTATGAATAATTAATTAAATAGAAATTTATATACATTCATATAAACATTTATGACTAAACACACACACAAAACTGCATATTGAGCGATATTCGTAGCAGATGAGTTCACTAGTTTGGGTTGTTTTCAAAATTTACCCTAGCTCGAGTGTTAGGGGTTTAACCCTCACTAATATTCAAAGTTTCATATTTTTTTGAATACCTTTCCTCTGTGTTAAAATAAGTACTTATATAGGAATAATTTTTCATTATTGAAAAGTGATTTTTTCTCAGTAATAATTTCTTTATCACGGAGGATTGTGCCTTTATCATTGTTTTTATTACTTAATGTTATGATAAAGTTATCACTTTTTTATTTAACCCTAAAAGTAGACCTATATTCATATTCACTTTAACCCTCTTATCCCTATGAAGTCATGTTAATTTTTTTTATATTTTGATGTTCACTTAGATGATTTGATTCATAAAACTTTAGTATGTCTTTGAAATATGTTTTTTTGGCACACACACACACACTACATACACAAACTGCACACACACACACTACACACACATGCATACATACATTCATAAGTACGTTAATAATTTCATGCATGAGTACATTTGTTATAATAGTTTTATTTAATAAAATATCAACCATGTTATTATAGTTTGATTAATATGAATTAAAAATGGATAAATTATCATTTTATGATGAAATATTATGAGAATAGGTTCAAAAAGTTCATCAAGTTTAGAAGAGACTATGATAAAACCAATCTTGAATTACCTGCTCATGTCTACTTTTCTGTTACTGAAACTTTATCTAAAAGAGTAATAATAACACTTGATTGGATATAAAATTGTTTTGATCTATAAATATTTAACTAAACATAGAGAAGAACAAAAAATAACTAGTGATTGGAATAGTATTATAGTTTATAGATCAAATGATATACATACTACCATGTATGATGATGTATATCATATCAAGGAAATGATAGTGATGATTGAGGATAAACTTTGACATTTCCCCAAAAAAATAGAAGTTATATAAATCTCTGAAAATATTCTATTGTGTGATGAATGTACTGATTATATAACACTATTAGATCTACTAAAACTATATTATTTGAAATTTATCAACCAATAGAGTGGATTCAATTTTACAAACTACTATATCTCTTAATGGATATGTTACTTTATGATAGTGAGGTTCCATGAATCTAAGTGAATGTTATTGTAATAAACCAACCCAAGGTACCTAAACTAGGTCCTTGAGTTAGTCCACCATAAGGACTGTGAGATATTCCAAATTTTCATAGGTTGGAAACTGATGCCAAGAGAATAATATATAAGAATTAGGAAAGGGTATGCAGTTGAAAAATGCAGTGAATAAATAAGAACAAGTAAAATCATCAAATGAATACCCAATAAAAAATATTGAAAATATAACTTACAACCCACTACATTGATATAAAATCTGACATGACCAACAAAAGTTACATAATAATAAATAAAATAATGATATGAAAAACATTATTAACTCTCCTTGGTATAATAACACATGGGCCTCCACCCCCATTGTACCTTAACTGAGTTGATAGTCCACTTTATAAAATAAAAGAGTTGTTATTTAAACTTTTTAATTAAATAAAAAGAATATGATATATATATATATCTTTGAGTGTATGTAGGGTGTGAGAATAATAAGCCTAGCATGATTTAACCAAATAGCTCATGAATAAACTTTAAAAATAATCCAATTCCAGATAGTTTGAAATACACATATAAAAGTACCATGTTTATTCATTATGGGAAAACAAGTAACATGGTTCACATAAATAATCTTTAGTGTCAATAGTAAAATAATGTATGAAAAAAACTTTTAAGAAAGGAAAAATTAATGAGAAATAATTACCATAAAATACATTATCATGGGGCGGTGCCAAATGATTAAGGATATGGTGCATAGGATCTTTGCATCATAATGATATCATATAAATTGGTTCAAGGGGAAATACCATGTCAACCTGATGAACTAGTTAAGGGAAGTGTCATGTACCATGAGTGGATATCATATTATAAAAAATGGTTCTATACGTAGTGCTATGTGAACCTAATGAACTAATTGAGGGGAGTGACATGTCCTAGATTATCTACATAATCATACACCAATGCCGCTACTTAAAAATCATACATAATTTTTTTGTATCATTATTATTGATTTTAAAAATTATTATATCCTAATATGGGGTAATTTTTATGATTTTTAGGATTATTGATTTGGAGTGTTAATGAGTATTTAGAATAATTTAGAAGAAGTAGACATTTTATTCATGACAGGCATGTTTTCATCTTGATATATGAAAATTCACCCAAATAAGAAAGGGATCTAAGAAATGTTAGTCATGACCCTAGAGCTATTCACTATGAAAGATATCAAAGTAGTGAAGTAATATTGATGCTGATAATGATTTACACCCAACACATTAGTCATGGTCTGACCAAATGACTTGAAAAATCAATTAATTCTAACGAATTTGATAAGGCTGGAAGATAAATTCCACTAGGTTGAATAATGCTCTGATAATTCTCATTGTTTTGTGACCTATGAAGGGAGGATATGTGTAATATAATGTAAGTTTTATAAGATACCAAAGAAACATTCTGGATAATAGATTCTTCAAAAGATATAAGACATTTTTATAAGTCTAAGTGTAGTAAGTTCATAAGATACATTCAAACAATGATGATTTCTATTACACCACAAAAGTGGATTTTTAATAATCTTTTCAAAGTACATAGAATTTGGTTCACCATGACATAAAAAGTCACCCTGTGAATATAGGGTTCAAAATATTTGGTTAAGCTTACATACATATGGAGTTGTGTGTAAAATTCCCCTAAGGAAACTTATAATGTGGTGGGGACTCCTTGGAAACATATAAAGCCACACTAAGGAACTGTAGAATAAATTTTTATTATGTCATGAAACAATAGGAATGTTGCAACCCGGAATTTAGGTATAACACTAGAAATGATCTGTAGGGTTCACATCATGCCCAAATCTATCTCACCACAAATACTTGGTAAACTGTAAAAGAATAATATATAATGGCCTATTTATAATGGACCATAATTTTCATACAAAGATATAAAATCTTAAATTTTGACTAATCATTAAATAATATAACAATTTATTCCAAAATATTATAGGTCTAGGTCTTTTGGAAACATAGACATATAAAAAACTCTTTCATAAGAGTATCCCATTAAGTTCTTCATAAATATCACCCTTCTTAAAAATATAATTCCTAAAACCTTTCATCATAACCTAGAGAAAGGAAAAAAATAAAGTTTGAGATGAAATGACCATTAAGGGTAAGGAAGATTTCAAGGATCATATAAGTATAACATGGGCATAAGGGTATGAGAACATGATATTAACATTTAAAATCCATACCCTTCATACCATAGATCATAATCATGGGTCATGGAATAAATCCTAGAAGTTCATAGTATATGAATCATTAAAGAATCAAAGAACATGAGCCATGAGAGCATTACATTAACATAAGACATGGAATTGTGACATATAGAAAAGCTCATAAAATCATTTCCTTAGTAGTAAAGGATCACAACCAAGATTAATATAGTGGATTAGGTTAACTCCCCAAACCATTTCCGAATTTAAGGTTCACTCCCATGAATATCTTAGTGGATAGAGTCCCTTGCTTAACTAGTTTCACCCCGATTTAGTCCTTTTTATCTCATGATATATCTATCCTTAATCAATGAGTTAGAGGGAGATATAGGTCCCACCCACTACATAATTAAAATCATAACCATGTGTTCCACAATATCATAAAACATTCTTTATATCAGAATAATGAAAAGAAATGGGTTTCATAAACATTTTATCCTCGAATATCCCATAGAAAAGAAATTTGTTTCATAAAAATTTCATCATAACATAAACTAGAGAAAATAAATGAGTTTCGTAAACATTTCATCATTTCATCATAGTTTAACCCATGGATAAAGGAACATGTTTCATAAAAATCTCGTCATCATAATCATAAACAATCCAAATAAAGAATAAGGTTGGTATCATTGGATCATAACCCCAATAAATCATAAGTAACATCAAAGATGTCTTCATATATGGAAAATTATTTTGAGATATCACTTGTAACATTTATTGTTAAAAACAACGTTTTCATTTTGAAATCACTTATTTAAAATGTAAAAATATCTCAAATATTATGGAAAAAAATTTCTTTGAAAAGAATCTTGAAAAATTATAAACTAAGATTTAATGCATCAAGTGGTAATGATGGTGTTAAATTCTGTTCATTCTGTATAATTTAAAATAAAACATTCCTTTCACATTTTTGGTAAAAACACAAAAAGTACATCATTTGGAAGATGATAAAAAGATTATTCTCAAAAAAAATTGTTAATATTAAAACATGGGTAAAAATGACTTTAAAAAATTATATGATTATATTAAAAACCTTATTTAAAATATTTTTAGAAACATTTTTATGTAAGAAATATTTTTTCTAACTGAAGAATGAAATAATGTTTTTTTCGTTAAATAAATAATTTTAGTATGTTAAGAACTGAAGGTATGGAAAATGGAATGAAAAAAATGTATTTTAAATAAATAACTAGAGTAAAATAAAATACATGAATATATTGTGAGGTATATCATAATATTTTATTATCAGAACTTGATCGTAAACTATCCCGATAAATAATGAGATTGTAACATAAAACCCTTACAGATTTGATGGCATTTAAATCGTGAAACAAATGAAATAAAGAACCATAGATTGATATTTAAATCACTATAATTTTCAATATAAGATTCAAAAAAATATATTTAGGTTCATTATATAAATCCCATAAAAGAAGCAAGTGGTGAATTTGGGATGTGTCTCATAGAAATAAAAGTGAGATGAAATCCCCTTACCATGAGTTCCCCTTAATTTGATGGAACTACAACCTCCTATATAATAAATTTAAATTTTTTATGATTCTATATAGAAATAATTTAAATACATATAAAATAATATATATCTATTATATAAATATTAATAGTCATTAAAAAATGGTAGAGATGAAAACATGAATGACAATGTTCATGACAATGGTAGGTCGTACGTACACATAAAAGCTATTTTTATTTTTCGATGAAGGGAAATAAAGGAAGATAAATAATAATTAACCTCTAAAAAATAATTATGATATCATATATATAATATATGTTAATTAAATCACTCCTTTTTACCATCCATGTAAAATGGGAATGAAAAACAAATCACGTCACTTTGTGTAGGTGGTAGTCCACGAGTTGGCACATACAAAGTTATCATTTTCGAAAAAATTGGAAGTTAAGAAGGTAGATATTATATTATCACTAAAAAATCATAATTATTTCATAAATATCATATATAAAAATTAAATTACTCATAATAACCATCCATGAAATATGGTGATGGAAAATGAATTGTATCTCTACGTGTTGACGGTATGTTGTATGTAAACCCGAGTAATACTTTCACTTCCCATTTGATGGAAAGAGGGAGAATAAATTTTGTTACATAATCATAATAAAATATTAGTGTACTAGGATAATTAATTTATTATTTTATTAAAAATATAACTGATTTATAGGTGTAAATGGAATAATTAGAAACAAATTTACTGGCTAAGGCGATTACCTCTTCTTTGAAACAACTCATTTATATATCTTCTTAAGGGATCTAGGGTTGGTATTTTGGGAAGAAAAAAAACACTATATTGTGCCTAGGGAAGTGGATAAGAGGCATTGGTTGATATCGAATGCACAATGTGGTGTAAATAATAGAAAGGAAGGGTTACTTTTATAATTGAGGGGAGGTGTAGTCTTGAACTTTCAAAAAATATTGAAATAATATAAATTAGTTTTGATGAATAAATGGATAAAAATTAATAAAATTGAAATATAAGATGAGGACGAGTTTAAATACTCTAACAAAATAATTTTTTTTATAATTTTGTAAAACACATTTACCCTCATCTTTTTATTTTAACCCTTTGTTAACCATCTTGACAATTACCGTAATATTAATTTTTTCTACCATTTAAGGGTTAATAATGCTACTATAAAATTAAAAAATACCCCTAAATAGAATATGATTGATTTTTAAAACCACATCCCATTAATTGGGAATAATATAATATTTTTTTTATTTTATGTCATTTAATAAAATATTATCTATTATAAAATATCATTAATGTCATTTGTAACATTGTTCATTTAATTTGACTTTAAATATATCAAGACAATGGGGGTAATTAAAATATAATGTTATAAAGCCTCCATAATATTTATTTTATATATATATATAATTCATGGGATATAGAATATCATTTAAATAATATCAATTTAAATTTTTTAAAACCATTTATTTTATTTTTCTATTTATTAAATAAATATTTTATTAGCATTGCACAATAATTTAAGGAAATTATATAATTTATAAAAATTTGAAACATATTTATATCATTAAAATAGTTACATTAAGCTCAAAATTGATATTTATATACATTCATAACATGATTTTATCACTATGTGGACATATAAGATATATTTAAAACCAAGAGACTGGAATTTTGTATATTTTTTTGATTTAAATATTAAATATGTCATTTTCATGGAATAATTTATATCAAAAAAATAGATTAAAAGAATAATATGATAATTGTAGAATTATCTAAAGGTTTCGAGTGAAGCAGAAGCGTGGTTGGGGTGGCACCCAACTTTGATTTTTACCATGATCAATGATTATTCTGGGATCAATATGATGATGGATGACAATCTCCACAGAATATAATCATAGATTTAGATAATGGAAAAGGAGGCCCGAAACCTTTAGAGAGGATCTTGCACATCATGTTTATAATTAATTTAATTAATTTCATAAATAAAAATAATACCTGTGTCTTTGATATTTTTCTTCATTGATGATGTTGATCATCCAGATTGACCCTTCCAGATTATCTCGTTGCGGTTGTAAGGATCCAAACTAGAATCCCTCTAGCGGTGATCCACACGTGCTCTGATGGGCTCCAATTGAGACCGCTCATTCTCCAGGTGCTAGCGTGGCGAAGAGAGTGTCTTGTGTTGATCATTCTTGATCACTTGTTCTTCATCCATGAAGAACATCTCTCGTTCTTGAGAGAGGAGAGAAGAGGATTTGCTAGAGAAATTTTTTGGCTCAACAATTCCCAAGTCACCTGGCGTGTGGTGTTTACTTTAGCACAATAAGGGTACTTGCATATTTTATATACATGGAATTTCAGTTACAATATTTAATTGTATAGAAACAATTAAATACATTCATGAACTTAGAGAAAACCCATGCATTTAATAATAATATCGCATCATTATTTATAGTGCACCAACCTGCGCAAAACGTAATTATAAATAAAATTCCACATCACAAAATAATAGCAATGTTATTTTAATTTGTGCCAACTAGTTAAATAATTTCTTACTGTCTTGAAAATAATTATTTTACTACCAGACCAACATTGGTCCATTCTAACTCCACTTCCATTTATTGAACACATGAAAAAATAAATAAATAATTTATTCCCTTAAATAAATATTTCAGTTACAAACTAGTAAATAAATATTTATTAAATGTTCAATAAAATAAATAAATATATTTTATTTAATTTATGTGATCATCTTAACTTGAATAAAATTATTCCATGGTCTTGGGAATAATATTTATTTTATTAATTAAATTCAAATAGAATTTAACCGAGACCACAAAAAACACTTAATGTGTGACCCTCTAGGATTCTTTCTCTTTTCTGTTAGGTGGGCTTAACAAAAGTCCAAGAGTACTATCTAGAAACAGGTCAAGGCATGCAAGATAAAAACGTAAAGTTGCAACAACGACATCCACATACGAAAACTCACTGTGTAATATAATCCCTTTGTCACAATATCTCATCAAGAAGGTTTCATGATCGTGTCATCAACTTTTATGCTTGATACGTCGTTATTTGACTACCTGAAATAAACACATCATTACACCATGGCCGTGGAATTTCATGCGACGGTTCTATTTCAATCAAAGGTCCGATATATCAAATTCTGTAAAGGGAAGCGAAAAATCATTCCTAGACTTAACCGTTAATAACATGCCACTCGTGATGCACCCAACATACCCTACTTTACACCAACTATCTGCGTGACTATTTTCATCAGTAAATTAAAGTGTGTGTGTCGTGATAGGTATTAATGAAAATATTAAAGTCTAAGGATCATTACACATGTTCGAAGATTGAAATATCTGATGACACCAAAACATGTGGAATTTATACTAGCAGGTATGTTCTCATAATCTATCATCTTGGAGATTACCAATTACTAACTTTATGAGAGGAAGTCTCATATTCTTACAAGTACACGCACCTGATGGTCTGCATGCTATGTGTCCTATCATAGCATGTCATCCAACCCAAGAACAATGAATAATGTATAATAATACATTAAATATCCATGCAATAAAAGTAAAACCAGTTGGTTCTAGGACACCAGCTCTTATATTATCTTCATCCTATAAGAATTATTATGAAAACTTATGGCCACATCACTTAATTTTAATTTATATTAATCTGATTTACTCTTTTCTGAGGTGATAAAATTCACTATGGTTACAATTCTTATTGACCAAAAATAAAAAGAACATATTTAAAAAATATCAACCTCCTAATTAAAAATATGGAATCAATTTTATATAATTCAATAACTATAAGTGGTATAAAGTGATTTTAAAACAAGCGTGCAATAGGATGAAATCGGCTTTTAGAAAAAAAATAAGGTTTTAAGAATGAAAGTGGATTTATTCTTATCCTATGAATAGTAAAAATATTTGATGAATTTTAAAAAATTTATTGAATATATAATTAATAAATTTAAGTAAAATAATTCAAAAATATTTATTAATTTAATTTATTAATTTAGAAATACATTAAGCTCATACAAAATAGTTTTTCGAGAAAATGACTTTTTTACGTATAAAAATGTATTTATACTAAATTCAAAAATAAAATTAACTATAATGTTACTAATTATATTATTTAAAATATAAGATCACTAAATTTACTTTTAATCAATTTTAAAACAAAATGGTACTTTTTACATGCCTAAAACAAAAATACAGTTTTTAATAAAAATCAGTATTTTTCACTATTCACTTGAAAATAAATATTTTTCCAAAAATTCTAGAAAATTAATACTAATATAATAGTAATATTATGACTTCAAAAATTTATGTTAATTTTATAAAATAACATTTATAAAATTTACAGGTGTGGATTATAAAATTTTCATATAAAATAGAAATAAATCATTTTTGAAGAAAACATATTTTTAAAGAATAAAACAACTTCACTAAAAATTGAGTGATTATTTACTAAGAAATTATAAATAAATTTATATTAAGAAGTAAATATATATATATATATATATATATCGAAAGTTAGTGAATCGTATTCATACACACTAATTTAATGGCTAGGTTCTAATAGTCATATTGAATAATAATACATATAGGTTTGTTTAGGCTTGATTTTTAAAATATTGTAGGCAATTAAAGAAATTAAATTTAGTAGAAAAAAAGGATTTATAAAATTTTAGGGTGTTACATTGTTCACCCTTTAATAAATTATATCCTCTCAATTTGAACTTTTTCTTGGTAATCATGGTTTTAATATTTAAAAATTATTTTATTTAAAACCCAAATTGTAATGTGGGTTAATTAAAATTCCTCTTAAAAAGAAGGAAAGGAAAGAATGAAGGTGAACAAAAAACTATATTTAAAAATTTAATAATATAAGTGGGAACTAAAAATATGGACATGGAAGGGAAAACTAATTCCCAGTCTTGATAGAGTGTGATAGAACACACGGTCAGGATAAATTCAACAAAAAAAAACCATAAATAAATAAAGAGTCTAAAGACCATTAATTCATCATAATTGAATGTTAAAGGACAATATTTTTGTCTTAATATATTTTTTGTAGATTTCATGAACTATTTTACCACCTAGAATAATATCATAAGAAGATATACATAATTTATAAGTGAAATTTCATTCGTTAATCAATTTCCACCAAAATATCATCCTTTTCTATAAAGAGTGTGTATTCAAGATAATTTCTTTCTTACATGAACCAAAAAAAAATAATTCTAATGGATCACATAATTCTACAAAAGGATAAATAGACATTCTTCGTATCTTCAAAAATTAACTAAAACTAAAATGGTTTTCACAAGGCAAGATAATTCCCAAAATGAAAAAACCTTCATATGAAGAAATACTACATTAATATCAAAAATTAAATATTAATTCTTAAAGTTAAAAATAAATAAATAAATATAAATATATTCTCAATTTTTTTAAAAATAATCCCAAGGATGTTTGAAACCTAAAAATATAAAGGATTTGATCACAAATCCTTCTGAGATTTATTTGACATTTGTCTCCAATCATTACGAAGTCATATATGAAAAATATATATTTAGTAGTCATAGTATCCAATATATGAAAATAATTTACATAAATTAAGAACCATATATTCCATATAACCTCAATAAATTCAATACTGATGAAATTTTTAGCCATAAAGGTTATTTGATACCTTTTATATTATATCCTAAAAATTGGAAGAAAATTGTTCTAAAATAAAACTTCACATTATACATGAGGGTTACATGTACCAAAACATCATAAAACTTTTACCAAAATATCATTATTTGCCTCAAAATACGATTACTTAATACCTTAAAAAGAGTTTTAAGTATTTGAAAATACGACTAACCTCAAACTTATAAACTCATGATGGTATCCATAACTCTTAAGTTAACCTCATATGAAACATATATGATTCTAAACGATAATTCTAATTTTATTCCTTAAAAAATATTCTATCTTAAGAAAAAAATCCCTTGTAATTCTAGGATCATCCTTGCACTGATAATGATCATAAGTTAATTATCATTATTCACTTAAACTATTGTGATTTCATAAGCTTCTTCTTTGTCTCTTAACATTAGAGGTTGTTGCAGATTATTATCCTTATTATCCCTTGGATTAAGTAATTGATTCTCATAATGAAAAAACTCATTAATGATTATCCTAGGTTTTATTTCTTTTTAATATGTCAATATGTTCTGGTGGATTAAGTGGTAATGCTTGGACAATTGTTATGGACTCGTTTGATGACACTTGATTCCATACTTGATCAATTCTACATATCCAAAATGTGATGATTGTTGATCTACTATTAATGGTAAAAGACATGTGAAAAATGAATTAGTATATTCACATTGTTTTCAATAATTAAATACATCTTTTTAATGAGTAAATAATTCAGAGAGAACCCTAAAATATATGTTGTTATTTTATAAGGAATTAAAAGGCCAAGGGCTAAGTCTTTATTGACAATATGGAAAACATACATGCCCCCAGGGATTTCCCTTAAACAAACTTAAGGTACTTAAGGTTCATCATCATGGGATAACTTTCCCAAATAAACCCAAGGGTAGAAGGTTTAGGAGGCGGGAAGTGTATAAGCCCCCCATAGTGTGTCTGTGTATCGGGTGTGTTGGAGCACCATGCCAGGATGGACTAGAGAGGCCTACTAGGATAAATCCAATGAGTGTGTAAAGGATGTTTTGAGTTTTGATCCACAATCACTAGATCAAATAGTACATGAACAAAAATTAGTAATAAATCTGAGCGAGGATGCCTAAAATATTTTATGTGGGTTTCTAAGAAGTTCCACGTTGTTCCACCACCATCAAAAAATGGATTTAATGTTGGCCCTCTGATAGTGTTGATCTGAGCCCTCCATTTAATCATTCACAACAAATATTCAAATAAGATGATCATATTTATCCTTCAATACACCCTCACCGATCTTCAAACCTATATTTTTATGATGCAAGCCGAAGACTACTGCCCATCTCCAATGATCTCCTTGTGAGAATAAAAAAATTTGACCGAACTAAATCCATGTATACAATCAAAATCTTGCCTGAATTATATGATTTGATGAACTTATTTTAGCTTAAGATTATATATTGTGTGTGAAACCATATTAATAACCAAAGATACCACATGATACTTTCACATGATGTTTTATCGATCACACAACAATGAGGATACAACTATGAGGCCATTGCATAATGAAAAATGTATCTACAATCACATGAACCTTTCATATTCTATAAATATTATTGAATGAATTATTCAAGAGTATATCCATAGAGCTATTAATAATTTTTACATGAAGGAATATAAACACTCACTATGAAATCACACAAATTACACTAAGTCATAACTTGATCAATCAAGTGATCATGTGATCACTTGATTCTTTCAATGATGCATGGAGAAGTAAAAAAGATTCAAAATTAATGAGAACATAAGATAATTGGTGATTTGAATGAGTATTTGGCATAAATTAAAATATAGAGGATTAGTGGTGTTGATATACCTATATAAATCTAGGATCGATTGAGAGTAAATGCTACTTCTGTTTGAATACTTGATGGAGAAATTAGATTTTGAAAAAATAGAGCACCCACGAGAACTATTCATATAAAGGTGGTAAGTTCTTGTGTGATCCAATCATGAGAAGGATAACCTGTGAGCCTCCTAGGTTTTGAGAAGGAAATAAATGGATCCCAATGGTAACCTCATTTTTTACATGAAGCAACATCCTCGGCCTACCCTTGTATCGTGAAGGAAGGCATAAAATGTTTGTGTGATCCTTCTCGGGAAACCAATATATGGAGGATGAGATATTTCACACAATATTTTTAATTCTTACATACAATTCATTACATTAATAACCTTTTTGGAATCTGTAGGCACAAATATTATCCCATGAAGCAACCTTTTAATAGTGTTTTGGTTTTGGTAGCTTTATTTAGATTATTTGGATTATGCAGAATGTTTCCAAGGAATATTGCATGATTAATTCATGTGAAGGGAGGATAAAATCTTGAAATTCTTATTTGGCTTAGGCGAGACTATTTAAACAGACTATGTACACATTTATGTGAAGATGTAAGTAAACCATTCATTAATGCTTTCTCTCATGTATATGAGTACTATTGGAAAACATTGAGGAATAAGACCACAAGATTGATTCTAAATTAATATACTTTAATAAGTTTAGATATTCTTGATCATCAAGAGCTTGAAGGATATTGAAGAACTGAGTGACTTAGTATAAGAAACCTCATCTATCTTTTACAGGGTGTGTATTTTAACTCTCAAATATTGTGTGAAATTTATTTAGAACTTGTAATTAGTAAAAATTAATAGTGATAAGAGAATATGTGAAACAACCATAGGTTGTGCATAGAAAGGAGTAGGATTTTGTCAAAACATGTAAAAATACTTGTCTGTTTTTAATTAATTTCATTTTTTTTCATGTGGGCTAAGTGGGACTTCATATAATAAGATATCAAGGCTTCAACAATCCACATTGGTTGAATTTAAATAGAGACTTCATAAAACATTAAGAATGATTCAACCCCTATAAGTTGATCTAGTATGGTGATCTAAAAGTGATATCAGAGAAAACCTGGTTCCTCTAAGTTTCTACTCTTTTGAAGTCTACTATGGAGATTAAAAATTATGTTATTAACAGAGGAGTTCAAAATTTTGATGGTAAGAGTTTTTATGGGTGAAATAATTGAATACTTCCATATCTTCTATAACAAGGGATTGAATTTAGTGATTCTATCACTATTGGATATCCTCCAATTACAATATTTTTTTACAATACCTTTGAAGAAAAGAAAAATATTGAAGTTGATTGGAAAGAAATAAATACTATAATATCATATTTATCAACCAAAGTGTACATAAGGTGTTGGGACTACAGATAACCAAGGAAATACTAGAATAATAAGAAAATATGTATGAAGGAGACCTAAAAATGAAAGGAGAAAAATTAAAAATTAGGAGGTATAGATTTTATGTCGTAATAATGACTGAGGATGAAAATTTTGATCACCATTTCACAAGGGTAAATGTATTTTTATGCATATCAAAGGATTTTTTTACAAACTAAATGACCCAAATATGGTAAAAACATTAATAAGAAACATTCCTATTAGATTTGACCCAAATATTTTAGCCTTTTAAGAAATCCAAGACATCTCTCTTGATGAATTTAACAACACTCTCATAAATTATGAGATGATAAAATCATTAATTCTCATGAAAAATGAAATAGAAGAAATTTATTTTAAAGTTATTAACATGATAATGATCAAGGAGGAATAATTTATTGAACCCCAAGGTGATATTGATAAAGATGATTAGAGTGATGAGAAACATAAGAAAATATTAGCTCTCAAATCTAAAAATCATAAAAGGGAAAAATGGAAGTATAAAGGAAAGAACCTAATTATATGTTTTAAATGTGGGGGAATTGGAAAATTATATATATATTTTTATAAATAATAATGAATATATAGAATAATATGAAGGATAAGAAGAAGACAAATCATAGTGGAAGCCAGAAGGAAAATATTATAAATGCTATAAGAAATTTAATGGAATAAAAAAAAATTGGAAATAAAAAGGGGAAAATTGCTAAGAAAAAAGGTTTAATATAATTTATCCAAAAATAATGATTCATAATATGAATTTTCTATAAAATAAATCAACTTTCTGAAACATAATGAAATCAAATATAAAAGTTCTTATTGTGAAGAAGAAGAAGGAAATGAGTCTTATATAATTCAAATCATGAAAAAAATCTATAATTTTATCTGCAAAGAAAGACTAAGCTCAATAAAGAAGTTAAATAATCTAATAAGGATGTTGATATACTAAAGACGGTTGAATATGAGTTTTATAATAAGGAATATTAGTAAATTTATGAGATTAATGTTCTCAATGTAAAAGTGGCTCAACCAGAAAGAATTATCAGAGCATCTGAGAAGAAGATGGATACTCTAGAGGAAGATCTTAACAAGTCCGAGTCAAGATCACTCAAGGCTGAGTATACTCATGGAAAGGTAAGTATTGATTATGTAAAATATGTTTAAGGACGGGTTGAATCATATCAGAATGATAAGAAAATTTTTTTTAATTATCTAGTAAATTCTCAACCTATTAAATTCAAAAATATTATATTTCATAGCCTAATTGTAAAGGTTTCATGAAACAATTATGGGGAAACTTGGGTTTAGAAAAATTCTTGAAGGAATTTTTCCTCAGGTGGGGTGATATATAATGACTCGAATAAACAAGGTTCCTTAAAACCTATAAAAAAATAAGGCATGTAACATTTCAAAATCACAAGATTCCTTTCAATGAAACACTCATTAGTTTTTTAGATAATACAAATTCAGGGGCTACTACTGGGACTATAGAACTTAAGGAAACAATAACCTTGTATGCTGGACAAAATTTATCTCCCCCTGAACAAAAAAGATTTAGGATTTATGGGGAGTCTCTCAGATAGCCGGAGATTTAGACTTGTTATAAGATTAACAATGAATTATAACTCTTATGTTGTTTCTGACCAAAAAAGGTTTTAAGGAATTGATGAAATGTGTGTAAGATGTAAATGTAAATTTCACTATGTATAGGAATAACTATTATTCCTGATCAACAACAACAAATTCCTAAATATGTAAAGATTCAACATAAAATCACGGTAAAAAAATCATTGGTTCTGGAAGTTGCTTTAAAGGATAATGAAAGGTGTAGACCCTAGATTTTTTATAGTGGTTATTATTCACATATGAAATGAGATACCAAGATTCTAAAACATATTGAGAAATATTATAGAGGTTCTATAGAATTTGTAAATGAGAGTTCATTAAAAATTAAGGGATTGAGTTCAGCTGAAATTGAACCATACATAATGAATTCACTAGAGGTTTTTTGTTAATGGGCTCAAACAGAACTTATTGCTATTGCAACCTACAAGCAATAAGACATAAGAAAGTGGATACAAAATCAACAAGGCCTATAAGGTTAATTTACTATATTTGTGTATACCTATGAGAAAAAAATCTATAAAATGTGACTTATATTTTATCACATTCATTGATGATTTCAAAATAGTGAAAAGAGTGCTATTTTTAAGGCATAATTCATAGGAAGTTTATATATTCAAGATGTATAGGTTATAAGTTGTAAGTGAGCTCCATATTCACATTTAGAAATTAAGATATGACAGTGGGAGGGAATATAATTGAAGTGATTTTTAATTATATATTTAAAAATATAGAATAAGTCATCATTATAGGACCCCCACACACCATAACAGAATGTTGTTGGTAAACGAATGTGCCAAAGCATTGTGGAAAGTGGGAGAACTATTTTTTCTAAGTTTGGTATATCAAAATTATTTTGGAGGGAAGCAATGTGTACTGATATAAATATTAAAAACCTATGTTTTCTTATAAGAAATTAAAATCATACATCATATGAAATTTGGTATAAGATAATGCCTATAGTTATATACTTTTATGTATTTCGGATTCCTTGCATAATCAAAATCAGAGACACAAATTTGGGGAAATTTTATGAGAAATATGTGGAGGGCGTCTATCTTGGATATCTATCTATTTGGAAAGGATATATATGATGGAATAATAATCATCAATTTTTTTTGAATATTATGATTTCAAAATAATTGAAATCTTATCTTTATAACTATATTCATATGTAACAACTTTTGAAGAATATGATGTTAACAACACACAAGTTTCCAAATATTCTAGGGGAAAACAACCTTAATTTGAGGCCTATATAGGAAGTGTTAATTTATATCAGAAATATGATGAAGAGGAGATTTAATTAACGAAAAAACAAAAAGTACTGATGATTGGAGAAACATGTGGGAAAATACAATATCATTGAAAAATAGTCTACACCAATTTAGACTAGAAGAAATATGATATACGATTAACACACAACAGATACAACTAGAATAAGTTTGAGGTTTGAAAATAAAACATCACTTATCTATCAAATTAATCATAAATTAGTAATAAAATATTTATTACATTGATAATGGATTTATTCTATGAATAAATATCTGATTTAAATTGAAAATAATTCCACATATAATCTTATTCCAATACCTAAGGATAAAAATATCATTGGAACAACTGGGTCTATAGAAACAAGCTAAATAATCAGGGAAAGGTTGTTAGGAATAAATACAGACCTGTATTCAAGGGATACTCACATATATAAGGTTTTGATTCTAAATAAATATTTTATTGAGTTCCATGGTTGGAAGCTATTATAATTTTCATTTCTATTACAACCTACAAGCAAGATAAAAATTTTCAAATGGATATAAAAATGGTATTATTAAATTTTGAGTTTGAATAAGAGGAGTATATAGATAAACTTAATGGGATTTTATTTTAAAGTGATGACATGATAGTATTAAAATTTAAGAAGGATCTTTATGGATTAAAATAGGCCACATGGTTATGGTATTCAAAGCTATAAAATATATTTAAAGAGAAAAAATTTATCAAAGTAAAAGTGGATAGAAACATATATATCAAATAAATAAATATAGGTAAACTTATTGTAATTGTATATGTTGATGATATCATTTTTATAGGTGGCCATTAAAATTGTTTCCAATATTTTTCAAACCAAATGAAATAGAAGTTTGAGATTTCCATTCTTAGTGAGATGAGATACTTCATGGGATTAAAAATCTTTAAAAAATAATTTTTTACTTTTTTATCCCATGAAAATTACTCCATATAATTTTTGAAGAAATTTAAAATAGATGAATTCAAACCAGTGTCTATACCCATTAAATTGGGTCTGAATCTATCTAAATATGAAAAAGGTGATAGTGTTAATTGTAGATAATTCAAAAGAGTTACTGAGAGCCTACTTTATCTCATGGTTTCCAAACCATATATTGTATATGTTGAGAGTCTCTATGATAGATATTAGAGAAATCTGAAGGATTCATATCTTATGGACACTATGATAATTCTCACATATATAACAAAGGGAATATAATTTAGGGAAAAATTTATAATAAAATAAGAAATTTAAATGTTTCTTGGTTTACAAATGCTAATTGGGTAGGTTATTGTGATGATATAAGGTCCACCTTAGGTGTAATTTTCTTATTAGGAGATAGTTGTGTGAGTTGGAACTTTAAGAAACATAATTTAGTAACACTAAGTACTATATAGTCCTAACATGTTTCTCTAACTAGTTCTTTGACAAAAAATATTTGGATGAAGGAACAATTAGATGATTTAAGGGAGAAAATTGAAAAACCTCTCAAAATTCACTGTGATAATAAAAGTGTAGTAGATATTTCTAAACATCCTTTAAAACATCCAAGATCTAATAATATTGATATTTGATTTGATTTCATCATGGATAAGGTTTAAAATGTATACATTAGGTTGGGATTTAATCCAACTTGAGATAAATTTGTAGGTATCTTCACCAATGGTATTCATAAGGAGTGATTTTTTGTAATAAGGTTGAACATGGGTTTTTATCCCCTTCTGATTCATTAAAAACCCTTAGTTGAGACCCCCCACAAGTGATTGTATTTTTTTATTAAAATTGGGTTTCAATTATATGAAAAAATAGGATTTCTTTTTAAAATACCTTAAAATAAGAACTGAGACTATTTTCATATGATTTCACACGCATGGTTTATTATTCACAACGTCAAAAAAATTTATTATACCACTATTTTTTGAACCCCTAGTCATCCAATTTTGACTTAGATTTTATTAATTAAAGGATATTTTCGATGAAAAATTATGTGAGATCCTTACTCTCTTTAGAGTGTTCAATATTTTATTTAAAGATAAAGGAATATAATTTAAGAAGAAAAATGAGTTTAGAAATCCTCCACTCGTCCTTATATTTGTATTTCAATAAAGGGGAGAACATTTTCACCACATATTGACTTGAAAATATGTGTGGATATTTATAAGAAATAAAAAGGTGGAGACTTTTAATCCAATTTAATTTTTTAAAAATAGGCCAATATGTGTTAGTGGATGAAGTGGTTATACATGGAGGATTGTTATGGACTCACTTGATGTCACTGGATTCTATATTTGAGTCTATAAAAATTATCCAAGCATCACTGCTTCATCCACCAACATATATTGACATGCTGACAACAAATTCAACTTAGGCCCAAAAATCCCTCCATTTTTATTTTTTATTAATATTAAAATATAATATCAACTCAATATGTGGTGAAACATTTATCCCCGTTATTGACAAAAAAATAAGGGTGAGAAATTTTGCACCACATATTGACTTGATAATATTAGTTGATATTGAAAAAAATAAAAAAGAGGAGATTATTGATCCTAGATTTCATTTTTTATCAATAGGTCAACATATCTTGTTGGATGATGTCATTATTCATGGAGATTTTTTAGAATGTTTTCACCATATATTGACTTTATAATATATATTGATATTGAAAAAAATAAAAAGGTGTAGATTATTGATCCTAGGTTTCATTTGTCGTCAATAGGTTAATATGTGTTGGTGGATGAAGTGGTTATTCTTAGGGAATTGTTATGGACTTTCTTGATGGCACTAGATACCATATTAGAGCAATTATATATGTCCAAATTGTGATGATTATTTATCTCCTCTTATTTTTCAAAGACATGCACAAAATGAATTAGTGGATTCACATTATTTACAATAAGAAAAGGCTTTTTTGTATGAGTAAATAATCTAGAGAGGACCATGAAATATATAATTTCATTCCACGAGGAATTAAATGGTTAATAGATAAGTATTTATTATAAATATGTCCAACATACATGTCCCCAAGGGCTATCCCTCAACCACACTTGAAGGACCCAAGGGTAAAATTCATGGGAGATCCTTCCCAGGGAAGCCCATAGGTGGTAGGTTTCTGAGGTGGGATGTGTATAAGCCCACCATAGCATTCCCATGTATTGGGTGCATAGGAGTGTTGCACTAGGATGGGTTAGATAGGCCTAATGGGCTGAAGCCTGTGAGTTTGTGAAAGATGTTATAGGTGATGATCCCCCATTTAAAGAGAGAATGGTATGTGGAATAGATTTTATAATAAATTGAAGTGATACAACATCAGATATTTTATTTGGGACATGGAAAAGCCACAAAATGTTCCTCTTACTTTAAAAAACATATATAACTCTAGCCACATGATTGTGTTGATTTGAACCATCTGTCAAATTAGATACAAAATGTATTAAAATAATGTGATCATATTCATCCTCCATTGTACCTTCATACTTGTTAAAACCATTGGTTTGGTGAAACGATCTTGAGACTATCACCCATCTTAATTGATATCCTCATGCGAATAAGACTATTCTAATACACTAAATCCATGAATATAATCAATGTTTTTCACACATGAGATGATTCAAAGTACTTGTTTCTGTTGAAGATAATCTATTTCACATAAAGCCATCATAAGAAACAATGACACCACATGATGTTATGGTGTGTTGTTCTATAGATCACATGAATTTATGAAGACAAAAATGAATCAATTTCATAACATAGAATACATATTTGATCATGTGAACTATACTTATTTTAAATATATCATCAAATGAATTATTCAAGAGGATATCAATAATGATATCAATAGGATTTTCATGAATTCACATCAAAAATCACCGAGACATAAAAATAATTCCACTATGGCATCTCATGATCAACAAAATTATCATACAAAGTAATATTGTAATCACTTTATCCTTCCAGCGATGTAGAGAGAAACTGAAATCTTTAGCATTAACAAGATCCCAGGATCCTTAGTGCTTTGATTGAGTTTTCAGAACAAATTAAAATCCAGAGGAGTTATAGTGAGGATCTTTCTATATAAACTGAGGCTCGGTCAGGATTAAATGCTATTTCCATTCAAATACTTTATAGATATCTCTTGATTCGGTAAAAAAACATCACATGTGAGAAAAATTCATGTAAAGGTAGTAAGTTCTCACGTGATCTAAACAAACAAAGGATAATCTGTGATCATCATTTGTTATGCGAATGAATGAAAAATATATCATGGATGAACTCCCGTGTCACACGTGGTTACATCCTTGTACAACCCTTGTCTCATGATGTAAGGAAGAGAATATTCACGTGATCCTTCACCAGAAGTAGGATAGCACAAATGCCCTATTTGTTAGTCCGACATGTTGTGAATTAAATGTAGATCCTTTATGAAACTTAAAAACAAAAATTCTATCCCAAAAGTCAACCAATATAAGTTTCTTTGGTCACATGAAGTACATTAATGAAGGCAATGATAAATCACGTGATCACTTTTTGTGAATATTGGAGATAATTATGCAAGGCTTTTGTCTTATGTGAAGTTGTTTGAACGAACTGCATTCAAATTTACATAATTAATGAAGTAATGCTTTCCTAAATTCTTTTTCTCATCAATATGAGTACTATCATGAATCTTTTGTGAAGAGTCCAATAATGTTGATACTAAATTAATATACTTTTAGCAGTTGAGGTATTATTCATCCTCAATAGAAATGAGGATATTGAAGAACCAAGGTCTTGAACATAAAAAACGTAATATATCCTTTATAGGGTTTGGATTTTACCTGTCTAATATTGTGTGAATTGTTTCCAAACTTTTAATAAAAACACATTAATAGTGATAAGAGAATATGTGAAACAACCACATAATGATCATGACAATGAGTATGATTTTTTAAAACCCTGTAAAAATCCTTGTGTGCATTTGATTGCTTTAATTTGGTTTTATACAGAAGTAGTGCGACTTCATATAATGAGAGATATATTATTTAACCATCCATAATGTTTTAATTAAAAGGGATAATTCAAAAAACATTACCAATGATTCACCCCTTCCACTCGGTGGATCTGGTATGGGGCTATACAATTACATTTATAGAATTGGAGTGTGTGTGGTTCATTCTATAGATATTTATCTCTATTCACATCATTACCCAACTTATTCCCATCCCTTCAACATTATATTACCAAATTAATTTCCTTTCCATTATTAAAAAAAATTACTTATCCCGTTGAGACAATTATCACCATGTTTCCTTCCACACTTTGAGCTCAAAAGATATCTCATCTTATTCTCTCTATAATTTTCCGAATTTCTTTTTAATTCCATATTCCTTTTATTATTAAAACCATGATATTTATGGGTAACTCAAATCTATATTTACACATTTATAGAACATCTAATGATTAATTCATAACTACTAATGTCTCTCATGGATAAAACCCTTTAGAGACTTAGTTTTAATACACTGAGGAATTGATCAACCTTACCTTCAGGTTGGGTGATATTACAAAAAGTGTTCCTCACTAGTCTCCTAAAATTTCCCTTATAGGTACCAACAGATTCATCATCCTTCTACTTTAGCTCAAGAGATTCCTACCCCATTTTTTTATGAGGTATATAAAGAGATTAATTATTGAAAAATAATCTCTTAAACTCATCAGACTCCATGGATTCAATTTCATCGAGATCCCTTGGATTCTTGATAATATTCCACCCTTTATCATCTTCCCCTTCCAAATGATAAATGATAAAATAACTTTCTCATGTTTTAAACACTCGATAATAGAAAATATATTTTCAGTGGTATAGGTCCATTGCTCAGTGAATAGTTAATCAGTGGAACCACTTAAAGAAGGTGGATATTGCCTCTTTAAGAACTCAATATAACATTTTTTCATACTTTTCTTGTTTAGAAGTTTAGCTTTATTCATAGCATGAGAATGTTGTGTGACCATATCAATGATATTTTTCATTCTATATCCCTGAATATTTGGTTGCTTAGGAGGAAAATAATTTCATTGACCATCACATTTAGCATTAACTCAACTCCTTCAGGTTTTATCCATCTAGTAAAACAAAAAAACATGCAATGAGCAATGATAATCATAGTTTAGAATCACATACTCATGAAAAATTAAATATAGGATGTCTAAATCAAGAAAACTTCTTTTCAATATATAAAATCTAATGTTTAGCCTAGTCTATATATGATGATTACTAAAGCTATAGGATGTTATAATATACTTATAAATATCCCCATGGTTCTCATTAAAGTTATCTCATCCTAGTTTTTGAAGTCTAACTAAACTTTTATCTGATACCAACTATAGTGGCCCATACTTTTCAAACACAGATATCAAATATTAATTAATGAGTATTAATTACATAACATAATGATGCATTTTAGAATCATATAAGTCGAGTGAATTTGGAAACCTTGAAATATAAAAAACTATTTCATAATAGTATCCCATTAAGTTCTTCATAACTAGTACCCTTTTTGGACATATCAATAGTAAAACCTTTCTTTAAAACCCGAGGAAAGGAGACATAAGAAAGGGTGACCTAAAATTCTCAATAAGGGTAAACAAGGGAAATTTCAATGATCACATAAGTATAATATGTGTATAAGGGTATTGTAAAATTATCTTAACATTTGGAATTTATACCTTGCATATCATATATCATAATATAAAGTCATGGAATAATGCTTGGAAGTTCAAAATGAATGAATTATTAGATAATCAAATAACATGACCCATGAGAGCCTAACATTGGCATGAGACATGGAATTTTGTAATACACATAAACATATAAAATTATTTACTCGGTTTCCAATGAACCCTACCAAGACAATCATAATGGATTGGATTCACTCCCCAAAAAATCATAGAAGTCAAGTAACAATCCCAACACTATATTAATGGACATATTACACCACTGAACTTGGTTCACTTACCATTATAACACTTTTTATCTCATGATATATCTATGTATATTAAATTAAATGAAGGGAGATATAGGTCACATCCATCACTTAATGAAAATCATATATATGTGTGCCACAATATTATAAAACATTCTTCATATTTGAACCGATGAAAAAAATGGGTTTCAAACAAAATTCATAATAGCATAACTCATGGAAAAGAAATGAGTTTCAAATAAATTTCATCATAGCATAACCCAAGGAAAATAAATTAATTGAATAAATATTTCATCATTTCATCATAGTATAACCCATGTAAAAGGAATGGGTTTCGTAGAAATATTTTCATCATAAATATAATACATCTAAATAAAGAATAAGGTTTGAATAATTGAATCATAAAACTATTAAAGCTTGAAAAAAATTAATTTACATCTTATTAGATGTAAAATTATTGTGAATGATCACTTGGAACATTTCTTGAGGAAAATAACCATTATATTTTGAAATAACTTCTTTAAAATCCAAAAAATCTAGAAAAATATTATGGAATACATTTTCTTTGTAAATAACATTGAATGATTGAAAAGGAATCATAAAAATATTGAAAGGTCATGGAAATCAGATATTTTTTTCATATTGAATGAATTAAAAGAAAATATTCCTATCACACTTTTGTAAAAATTAAAAAAAGTACCCCATTTAGAAAACAACAAGAAGATTAATTTCAAAATTTTTTGTAAAATTAAACATTTGTAAAAATGAAATTAAAAAATCATAATATAATATCAGAAACAATATTTAAAACATTTTTATAAAACATGGATATGAAAAAATAATGTTTTTCGACTGAAGAATGAAATAAAGTCATTTTTCTTCAAAAAAATATTTTCTGCATCTTAAGAGCTTAAGATGAAGAAAATCTAAGTAAAAAAATTATTTTCAGGAAATTACCAGAGGATAAGAAAAATTATGATTATATTGAGAGGTAGATCATAAGATTTCATTATCAGAACTTAATCATAAACTATGCTAATAAACAATGAGATTGTTACATTAAATCCTCACCACTTTGGTAACATTTAGATCATATGGTGATGAAATTAAGAACCATATATGGATCCATAAATAACTATAATTTTTTTAATAGGAATCATAAAATAAATTCTTGGGTTGTATATAAATCAAGTGGCAAATATGATAAATGTTTCAAAGAAATAAAAGTGAGAAAAAAATCTCGTACCTTGAGTTCCACTTGATTCGAAGGCACTCAAACTGCCTATTTAATAAATTTAAATTAATTTTAATTATATATAATAATAATATAAATACTTATAATATCATATATGTCCATTATATACATATTTATAATTATTTAAAATATTCTGAGATATAAAATGAATTAAACCGTTCATAGAGACGGTAGGCCATACGTATGAAGGAATTCTATTTTCACTTTTAAGAAAATGGAATGAAAGAATGGTAAATTATAATTTTCTTTATATAATAGTTTTTATATCATATATATATAACATGTTAATTAAATATATCCTTATTACCATCCAAGTAAAATGAGAATGAAAATCAAATCACATCGCTTTGTGGAGGTGGTAGCCAACAGGTATGCATGAAAGAAGCTATCATTTCATCCAAAATTTGGAATGTAAGAAGGTATATATTATATTATCATTTAATTGGTTTAATTATACCATATATATCAAATATAAACATTAAATCCATCATAATCACAATCTGTGAAAGTTGGTGATGGAAAATTAATTGTATCACTACATGGAGACGGTAAGTCATACGTGCAAACAAGTGATATATTTACTCCCGATTTGATGGAAAGATGGTGAATAAATGTGGTTTTATAAACATAAAAAAAATTTAGTATATTTAATACACTTAATTTATTATATTATTATTAATATTAATTATTTATTATTGGAAAAATAATAATTAAAAATAAAGTGATCGTTTAAGGTGATAACCTCTCCTTTGAAACGACTACTTAAAATATTTTTTTAAGGGATCCGGGGTTGGTATTTTGGGAACAAAATAACTTTTATAATGTGTGTTTATAAGTGGAGAAGATAAATTGGTATAGTTTTATCGAGATAAAAGGCTCAATGTGGTGTGAAGAAGATAAAGTAGAGGAACCTTTTATAATTGAGGTGGGAGGAGTTCTTGGAATTTTTATAAAATATTAAATTAACATAAATTAATTTTTATGTAAAAATGGACCCAAATTTATTATATTATATTATAATATTAGGATTATTTGAAATTATTTCACATAATAAAATATATAAAAGTTTGGATCACATTTTTACCATTATTGTTTTTTGTTTTAACCCTTCATTCACCCTGTCGACAATTATCGTAATATTAAAGTTTTCTACTTTTGAAGGGTTAATAATGTTACTATAAAATGAAAAATAACCAATAAATGGATCATAGTTATTTTCTAAAATCATATCCCATTTATTTGAATAAATAAATTTTTTTTATAAATTGTATATAATTTAACAAATCATTAATTATTATAAAATATCAATAATTTAATTTTTAACACATTTCATTTTATTTGAAATTAAATACATCATGGAAAATGGGATATTAGAATATAATTCTTTAAAACCTATCTAATATTTCATGTAGATTTAAAAAAATTAATATAGTAACTCATTTAAATTATATCACTTTTACTATTTTTAAAATCATATTTTTTATTTTTTATATTAATTAAATAAATACTATATTAGAGTTTCACAATCATTTAAGGTAATTATATAATTTTTAAAAAATTAAAAAAAAATTCTATCATGAAAATTACTTAATTATTCTGAAAATACACATTTATATTCTTCATAACTTGCTTTTGTAACTATGAAATCTTATAATAGATATTTAATGTAAAGACTCGTAAATTTCAAGGGAAATTTTTTCTTAATTTTCTTTGGGATTTTACGAGTACTTCGTATCTGACGGCACCTGATTCCGAGGCCCGGTGTTCTCGGAATCAATTTCCAAATTTTAGCTCGGGTACGTTCAGTGAACGAACGAGCAGGTTTTCCTAACTTTTAAACCGGTGCTCGGAATCAAAATCTAAGGGAATCGATGAAACTGTAGCATCAATTTTTGCTTAGGAAGAACTTTTCAGGAGTTCCGTTCGCTCGAATTTATTTGCTTAAAAAAGGGATTAAGATTAAAGTGAAATAAAAATCGTGTTACAATTTTTATTCCACATTCTTAGATGGTTTAGCCCATGTGAGGGAGTTGGGGTGGGACCCACTGATTTTTTAACCCCCCTTGAGAGGATTGAAGATGAGGTGGGGCCCACACGATCCCCCACCATTTCATTTTTCCTTAACTCCTTTTTAAAACCTCTTTTGTCATTAAAGTTTCCAACTTATCACTTCAATTAATTTTGACAAGTTATGTTAAATTAAATGAAGTGAATTAAATTATGAATGTTTGAATTTTAAAAGTGTTGGAAAAAGTAACAAATTAAGGCTAAAGCCTTATTTTATTTTGGTTGCTTCGTTGTGTCGAGAGAGGGGGAGTTCTACCATCGAAGAACTTCATCATCCGCCTTGAATAACATGAAGAACACCCACGTGATTTCCTTCATTATTTTTCCCGCGTCAAGGGAAGGGAGACGCCATTTCACCTTGGACAATCTCTATCAACGTGTACGGAGCCACACCCCGCGATGCCGTTTTCCGAGACGCTCATCGATCGTCAACTCATTATCGAGGTAGGGTTTTGATTTTGTTTGTGAATATTCCTTGTCGTTCATCGTCAATTTCATTGGGCCACTTATTATCAATTTAACGGGAGGAGGTCAGACCGCATGAACACGGACGACCCTCCTCCCCCTTTGTTGTTGTGTTCTTCGCGGCTTTAAAGAAGGTGGCACGGTGCAACGACACTGCGTGGAAACTTTGAGGAATGCGTCGAAGAAGCGCGGCGCTATCGCGCCGCTCCGTTGAGGCCGAAAGAAGGCGCGGCCGGAGCAAGGCCACGACAAAGGGGCGTGGTGTCGTCGCGCCGTGCCGGAGAACCACGAAGAGACCGCGGCCAAAGCGGGGCCGCGGAAGAGGGGCGCAGTGCCTTTGCGCTGTGCCAGTCAGACCAAGGCCGTGGCCGAGCAGGGACCAACGGCCGGAACCACCAGCCGCCAGTGCATCGGAGGGGCGAGACCGCAGGGGTCTCGCGGCGGCGGCACCGGCCGGCCAGCCGGTCCGGCCGTTCGGAGAAGGTCGGGGGTCGTACCCCCCAGTTGGAAAAAGGAGTGGCCCCCACATTGGGGCCGGCGTTTCAAAATAGGAGGGCAGCGCCCCCCCCCCCCCCTTCCGCGACAGCTCGGCCAGCGCCGAGCTGGCCACGAGGGCCGCGCCCACGCCAGGCCAACCGGATGCCCAGGCCGGGCCACGCCCACTGGGCTGGTCCGCGCCCTATCGGGCCGGACCCGGACCCGGGTCTGGTCGACCCAGCTCGGGCTGACCCAAGGGGTCTTTGGTCGGGTCTGTCCGGGCCCAAAACCCCCGAAAACCGGACAGGTTAGTTTAAATGCCTGTAACATGGGCTACGGACCTCCGATCGATGTACCATCAGTTGCAATGTGATCCTTGGATCAAGACGGTCATTTCATTATATTATACTCAAGGTTTCAGAGAGCTTTGGAGTACGTCCAGGTTGGTTCGAACACCAAACCAACCGGGCCCTCGGATTGGAAACACTTATAACTTGATCTCCAGACGTCTGATTGATGTGTATTCGACTTTGTTGGATTCCTCTTAGTGAGAAGGACCTTTTGGATTACTTCACTCGAGGTTTAGACGCAGTTGGAGTACGTTCGGGTTGGTTTTGACATAAAAACCAACTGGTCCCCTGGAACGAAAAAGCCAATAACTCTCAGACCGGGCTTCCGATTGACGTGCCATCTATCATGTTGAGTTCCTATCGACAAGATGGAACTTTGGGATACATCAACTCCGGAATACGTGTTAGTTGATGTATCGACCCCTTGGCTCATGGAGCGGACCCTCCCGCAATCAAGCATGCTGTGTGTAGGAACCCTAGAGATTGCTGCGACTGTGATGACGATGACGACTACACTAAAATCCTCTGTGGGTTCGGCAGCGATGATGACTGCACTGAAATCCTCCATGGGTTCGGCAGCGATGACGACCGTACTGAAATCCTCCGTGGGTTTGACAATGATGACTACTGTTCTTGTATCCTATGTGGGTCTGGCAGTACTACTGTTCTTGTATCCTACGTGGGTTCGTCAGTGTTTGACTCTGTTCTTGTATCCTACGTGGGTCTGGAAGAGTAGCTAGTCTTGTATCCTATGTGGGTCCGACAGCTTAGATGGTTTAGTATCCTACGTGGGTCCCAGCTTAGATGAATCAGTGGCTACATCTGATCTTATCTATAACCTTACGAAGAAGTATATCTATGTGAGCTGTGTCTTGACTTTCAATCATTATCATCGATATGATTGACTTGCTTCCTATGTGGATTGTGTTGTGATTTCCTGTGTGGATTGGGTTGTACTATCCTGTGTGGATGTGATCAAACTTGGGCTCAGATGTTGGAGCCGAACAGGAATTGATGACTTAGTTATATATATGGGTATATACCTAAGTAGTGTTGGATGTTACTTCGTGATTGTATTTTTCTTTTGTGTATTATCCTTTGTGGATTCTGGGAGACCTTCGGGGGTCTCGGGGTCTCGACTGAGTAGCGTATACTCACCCCTGCATGGGCTATACCTGCACTACGTTTTGTTGGATGCAGACGACGGACAACGCTGATCGTGGTTGAGGCTTGTGGAGCAGTCTGTACCTGGAGGTGGACCACTGGGCGGGACGTACACAAAGCGGACGACTGGACCCAAGGAGCTGAGGAGGCTATCTGTACCCACCATTCATGTGGGACTTCTAGTGTACGGCTCAACTTTGCTGCTTTACTTTCAGTTGTTGTACTTTCTATCCAGTTGTACTTTACTTTCAGTTTGGGTTTGTATTCTGGCCCATTTACTTTCCGCACTTACTATTGTACTCAGTTAACATAGTGTTTACTTATGCTGGCTTGCTCTGTGGTGTTTTTTTACTTTATAAAGGAAATACCTTCCCCTTTTTGTCGGGATTTATGCCTTGGTGCTAGTCGCCATCCCCTGGCCTATAGAAGGCGGTCTTGGGGTAGTCACGACATGAGTCCCGAGGACGGGTCCTGAAAAATTGGTATTAGAGGAGTTCAGTTCTACCATAAAACTCAGGACTCTGATCTTTGTTATATGTAAAGAAATAGTGTTAAGGGTATTGAGTGTGGTTATCAGTCCAGGGAGTCCAGTGTTGGTGTGACGGCCGACGTATCCGTACACCAAGACCCTGACTTCTGATTTCCGACTCAATGCACGAAAGAATTGATTGCATGTGTGTTTCAAAAGTTTTATTTGTGATTACTTTGTTTCAGCTCACCAGGTATATTGTTTTGACCATGGCGCACCTATTTCTTTTCAGGATGGCCCCATGATGGCAGCCAGCTAGGGTTTAGAGCTTTATGCGAGACGACAACCCACTGAGTGACAATGCCTCGGTGCATGGACCTTTTATAGTGGAGGCACTAACGGTACCTCTACCCGCCAAGCCACCGATGCCACCAGCCCCAGCCGCTGAGAGTGCACGTCGCCTTAGTGCACTGCACGAGTTTCAGCGTCAGAGACCGCCAAGGTTCCGCGAGGAGATGGACCCTCAGGAAGCTGAGGATTGGCTGGAGGCGGTTGTGCGAGTTTTCAGGTTAGTGGGGACACTAGCTGACCTCATGGTGATCCTTGCAGTGAGCCTCCTGCACGTGGCAGTAGGCAGATGGTGGAGCTTGATGCTCTAGGTGCATGAAGAGGCGTCTCTCCTCTGGACAGTCTTTGAGAGCCTATTCTGCTCGGAGTTCTTCCCAGCCACCCTCCGTGCAGTGCACATTCAGGAGCTACTACAGCTACGGCAGGGCAGCATGACGGTCGCCCAGTACTCGGCGAGATTTACCGATCTCTCGTGCTATTCAACGGACATGGTACGGGACCCATTCTTATGGGCCCGAACCTTCAAGCAGGGAATGAGGCATGAGGTCAGGGCATCGATGATCTCCCTCAGCATTCCGACGTAGGCAGGAGTACTGAAGCGAGCCCTTCTCATAGAGAACTTTCTTGGTGAGCCTACACCGGCGGCGAGGCCTACCGCAGGGCGACACGTAGCAGAGTTGTCTGCAGATGGCAGTCAATGGACGTCCCAGGGGTCCAGGCGGACCAGACCATCAGGCGGACAACCTCAGGACACTGGCTCAGAGGTGCGGGGCACCCGGCGTAGAGCCAGCCTTCCGAGGAGCAGATAGTGCTACGCATGCAGCGGGTAGGGCCACATGGCTCGTGACTGCCTGACCCACCGTTCAGAAGAGAAACAGACGGTTGAGGGGCCACCCAAGCAAAGCAGGCTCAGCTTCAGGCAGCGGAGGCCTACGACCATGGCATGCCAGAGATGATTCGAGGTACTATCTGTGCCTAATACACTCTTGCTTCAGTTCTTATAGACACATGATAGGGTCATTCTTTTATTACCGCTGCCCTTGTTCGGAGCTCAGAGATTCCGACGGAGCCGTTGGCTCGATCCTTAGGGATAAAGACTCCTACGAGAGTAGACTCAATGATTACACACTGGTGTCGGTAGTGTGAGATTACTCTAGGAGGCAAGAGCTTCGGCTGGGATCTTCTTGTAGTGGCGTCGAGGCCTTACGACGTCATCTTGGGCATGGATTGGTTATATACAGTCCATGCTCAGATTGATTGTATTAGGCGCAAGGTGTGGTGTGTTCGCACCGACAGGAGCAGGTTCACCTTCACAGGCGAGAAGGGAACCTTTGCAGCGCAGGATGGACTCACACATAGGAGAGGACAACCCATCATTCATCAGTTGGCAAGCCTCATCCTAAGAGCAATTGACGTGCGGAGTCCGAGTTTTCTTGTAGTGGTGGATCAGTATGCGAACGTTTTTCCTGATGACATTCCAGGACTACCTACTCACAGATAGGTAGACTTTTATATTGACCTGTACCCCAGGACAGCCCCGATATCCACTCCACCATATCGGATGGCCCCAGATGATCTTCGAGAGCTACGTGTACAGTTGGAGGACTTTCAGGGCAAGAGATTCATCCGACCCAGTGTTTCACCCTGGGCTTCCCCGATTTTGTTCGCCAATAAGGCGGATGGAGCTTGAAACTGTGTGTTGAATATCGTCATCTAAACCAGGTGACCGTGAGGAACAAGTATCCGCTACCGAGGATTGATGACCTCTTCTATCAGCTCAAGGGAGCATGGTGGTTCTCGAAGATAGACCCCAGGTCAGGCAATCATCAGCTCAGAGTTCGGGATGAGGACGTGAAGAAGAGGGACTTCAGATGTCGATATGGCCACTATGAGTTCTTGGTGATGCCTTTCGGCATGAACAACGCTCCAGCAGTGTTCATGAGTCTCATGAACAGGATCTTTCAGCCATACCTCGATCGATTTGTCATGGTCTTCATCGACGAAATATTGATATACTCGACCACTGAGGAGAAGCACGCCCACCACTTGTGGGTTTTACTGGACACACTCCGAGAGCACCAGATTTATGGTAAGCTATCAAAGTGTCAGTTATGGTTATGTGAGGTCCACTTCTTGGGACATGTCATCTATGAGGAGGGAGTTACGGTGGATCCTACGAAGATCCAGGCAGTTCTATCTTGGGAGCCACCCAGGAGCGTGACGGAGGTGTGGAGTTTCTTGGGGCTAGCTGGGTACTACCAGAGATTGGTACCTGACTTCTACAGAGTTTCGGCACAGCTCTCAGCTTTGACGAAGAAGGGGGAACCCTTCATGTGGTCAGACAGATGTCAACAGAGCTTGCAGGAGCCGAGACAGAGGTTGACCAGCGCACCTATCTTGAGGCTACCAGAGGAGGGAGTAGGGTACGTAGTCTACTGCGATGCATCAGGGACCGGACTCGGATGTGTCCTGATGCAGGAACGGGCGGTGATCACCTATAGATCACTACAGTTGAGGCAGCATGAGAATAAATATGCTACCCATGACCTGGAGTTAGCAGCAGTGGTCTTCGCTCTGAAGATATGGCGACACTATCTGATGGGCGAGTGCTTTATAGTCTACTCTGACCACCAGAGTCTCAGGTACATCTTCTCGCACAAGGACCTGAATTTGAGACAGCGGTGATGGGTCGAGTTACTCCAAGACTATGACATTGATATTGTCTATACTCCTGAAAAGGGAAACGTAGTAGCTGATGCTCTCAGCAGGAGGATGGGAATTCAGCTACATGGGGAGGCGACATAGCAGCTAGCCGCTTTGCAGATATTCTTCATGGATAGAGATGGACCAGCCTTTCTTTAGTCACTCACAGTCACTCCTCCACTTCTTCAGCGGATCAGAGAGGCACAATGTGGGGAGGTTGACTGTGAGATGCAGCATGCAGAGATATCCTCAGGACAGGCACCTAATGGATTCTCTGTAGGAGGGGAGCACATCATCCTTTTCAGAGGACGTACCATGGTACCAGCTTCTTTGTAGGAGGAGTTGTTGAGAGAGTTTCACACTTCCCCTTTAGCGGTACATCCAGGAGTGGCGAAGATGTACCTGGATCTCAGACGTCCGCACTGGTGGCTGGGTATGAAGAAGGTCGTGGCCGAGTTTGTTTCTCTATGCCTCACCTGCCAGCAGATGAAAGCGGAGCACCAGGTACCAGCAGGCTTGGTACAACCCTTGGAGGTCCTAGAGTGGAAGTGGGACGGGATATCTATGGATTTCGTGACTGGACATCCATGTACTTCTAGAGGTCATGACTCCATTTGGGTGATTGTCGACCGACTCACCAAGTCAGACCACTTCTTACCCATCAGAGAGCAGGGCTCAGTAGAGATCTTGGGATGTCTCTACGTTCGGGAGATTGTACGGCTTCATGGTGTGCCATCATCTATCGTCTCCGACCGAGATGCTCTCTTTACTTCTCGGATTTGGAGGGGGTTGCAGGAGGCATTTGGAACGCAACTACGTCTGAGAACCGCCTTTCACCCTCAAATGGATGGTCAGATGAAGAGAACCATTCAGACGGAGAGGACATGCTCCGTGCATGTGTCCTCGACTTTGGTCGTAGCTGGGAGGACCACCTACCCTTGATAGATTTCGCGTTCAACAACAGCTACCACTCCACCATCGGGATGAAACTATACGAGGCATTGTACGTCCGACCTTGCAGATCACCACTGTGATAGAAAGTCCCTATGGAGTCAGCACTTGTGGGACCGGAGATGGTCCAGGACACGACAGAGAAAGTCCAGGTCATCCAGGAGCGGATGATGACAGCTCAGAGCCGACAAAATTCTTATGCTGATAGGAGGCGGAGACCACTAGATTTTGAGGATGGTGACAAGTTATTCTTGCTGGTCTCACCTCGACATGGATTACGAAGATTTGGCCGAGGTGGAAAGTTATCTCCGTGCTTCATCGGACCATTCCAGGTTCTTAGTAGGATAGGCGAGGTAGCTTATCACCTGGCTCTACCACCTCAGTTGCATCGGGTGCACGACGTCTTCCACGTATCTCAGCTGAGGAGATACATGCACGACCCGACGCATATCATCGACCATGGGGAGCTGGACCTTGACGATAGGGAGACTTTTGCGGAGGTCCCGGTGGAGATCGAGGATCAACATGAGCGGGTCCTACGTGGGTGGTCGATTCCTCTAGTGCGCATCAGGTGGCAGCATGGGAACCTCCAGGAGAGCATTTGGGAGTGGGAGGCTCAGATGCGTGCTTAGTACCCTCATTTGTTCCCCTAGATTTTGATGTAGCTTTATGGGGACGTAAAGCCCTAAGGTGGGAGTAATGTAAAGACCCATAAATTTCAAGGGAAATTTTTTCTAAATTTTCTTTGAGATTTTACGAGTATACAGTATCTGACGGCACCTGATTCCGAGGCCCGGTGTGCCCAGAATCAATTTCCAAAGTTTATCTCGGGTACGTTCAGTGAACGAACGAGTGGGTTTCCTAACCTTTAAACCGGTGCTCGGAATCAAAATCTGAGGGAACTGAAGAAAGCGCAACGTCGGTTTTTTCTTAGGAAGACCTTTTCAGAAGTTGCGTTTTCTCAGATTTAGTGGTTTAAAAAAAAGGATTAAGATTAAAGTGAAATAATAATCATGTTACAATTTTTATTCCACATTATTAAGTGGTTTATCCCATGTGAGGGAGTTGGGGTGTGACCCACTGATGTTTTAACCCCCCTTGAGAGGATTTAAGATGAGGTGGGGACCAAACAAGCCCCTGCCTTTTTATTTTTCCTTAACTCCTTTTTAAAACCTCTTTTGACATTAATGTTTCCAACTTATCACTTCAATTAATTTTGACAAGTTATGTTAAATTAAATGAAGTGAATTAAATTATGAATGTTTGAATTTTAAAAGTGTTGGAAAAAGTAATAAAATAAGGCTAAAGCCTAATTTTATTTTGGTTGATTAGTTGTGTCGAGAGAGGGGGAGTTCTACCATCGAAGAACTTCATCATCCTCCTTGAAGAACGCGAAGAACACCCACGCGCCTTCCTTCATTATTTTTCCCACGTTAAAGGAAGGGAGACTCCATTTCACCTCAGACAATATCCGTCAATGTGTACGGAGCCACACCCCGCGACGCTGTTTTCCGTGACGCTCATCGATCGTCAACTCGTTATCGAGGTAGGGTTTGATTTTGTTTGTGAATATTTTTTGCCATTCATCGTCAATTTATTTGGGCTGCTTATTATCAATTTAATGAGAGGAGGTCACTTCGCATGAACACGGCCTACCCTCCTCCCCCTTTGTTGTTGTGTTTGTTGCGGCTCGAAAGAAGGTGGCGCGGTGCAATGGCACCGTGCGGAAACTTGGAGGAATGCGTCGAAGAAGCGTGATGCCGTCGCGCCACATCGTTGAGGCCGAAAGAAGCCACGCCCGGAGTGGGGTCGCGGCAAAGGGGCGTGACCCCGGCGCACCGTGCCGAAGAACCACGAAGAGACCGCGTCCAGAGCGGGGCCATGGCGGAGGGGCGTGGCGCCGTCGTGCGGCGCCAGTTGGACCAAGGCCGCGACCTTTGGTCGCGGAGGAGTAGGGAGCGGCGGACGAAACTACCAACCGCCGGCACGTCGGAGTGGCGGGACCGTGGGGTACCGCGGCGGTGGCACCGACCGACCAGCCGAGCCGACCGTTCGGAGAAGGATGGGGGTCGTAACCCCTAGCTGGAAAAAGGAGCGGCCCCCACGTGGGGGCCCCATTTCAAAACAGAGGGCAGCGCCCCCCCCCCCTTCTGTGACAGCTCTGCCAGCTCCGAGCTGGCTACGCGGGCCAACCCAGGGGGTCTTGGGCCGGGTCGGTCCGGGCCCAAACCCCTAAAACTGGACAGGTTCGCTTAAATGCTCGTAACTTGGGCTACGGACCTCCGATCAACGCACCATCAGTTGCAATGCGATACTTGGATTGAGAAGGGAGTTTCGGTATATTATACTCAAGGTCTCAGAGAACTTTGGAGTACGGTCGGGTTGGTTTGAAAACGAAACCAATAGGGCCCTTGGAGTAGAAACACTTATAACATGAGCTTCGGACGTCCGATTGACGTGTTGTCGACTTTGTTGGATTTTTCTTAGCGAGACGGAGCTTTTGGATTACTCTAGTCGAGGTTTGGACATAGTTGGAGTACGTTCGGGTTGGTTTTGACTTAAAAACCAACCGGGCCCCTGGAACGAAAAAGCCAATAACTCTCAGATCGGGCATCTGATTGACGCGCCGTCTGTCGTGTTGAGTTCCTGTCGACGAGACGGAACTTTGGGATACATCAACTCTGGAATACGTGTTAGTTTATATAGTGACCCTCTTGGATTTTGGAGCGGACCCTTCCAGAATCGAGCATTCTGTGTGCGGGAACCCTATAGATGGCTGCGACTGCGACGACGATGACGAATGCACTGAAATCCTCTGTGGGTTTAGCAGCGACGACGACTGCACTGAAATTCTCCATGGGTTTGGCAGTGATGATGACCGTACTGAAATACTTCGTGGGTTTGACGGCGATGACTACTATTCTTGTATCCTATGTGGGTCCGGCAGTACTACTCTTCTTGTATCCTATGTGGGTCCGACAGTGGTTGACTATGTTCTTGTATCCTACGTGGGTCTGGCAGAGTAGCTGGTTTTGTATCCTACGTGGGTCCGATAGCTTATCTGGTTTAGTATCATACGTGGGACTCGGCTTAGATGAATCAGTGTCTACATATGATCATCTCTATCACCTTACGAAAAAGTATACCCTTGTGAGGTGAGTCTTGACTTTCAATCATTATCTTCAATATGATTCATTTGCTACCTATGTGGATTGTGTTGTGATTTCCTGTGTGTATTGGGTTGTAATTTCCTATGTGGACGTGATCGAACTTGGGCTCGAATGTTGGTGCCAAACTGGAATTGATGACTTAGGTATATGTATGGGCATATACCTTAGTAGTGTTGGATGTTACTTCGTGATGGTATCTTTCTTTTGTGGATTATTCTTTTTGGATTCTAGGAGACCTTTGGAGGTCTCGGGGTCCCTACTGAGTAGTGTATACTCACCCCCGCACGGGCTATGCCCGCACTACATTGTGTTGGATGCAGATGACGGACAGCGCTGATCGTGGTTGAGGCTTGTGGAGTAGTCGGTACCTAGTGGTGGACCACTGGGCGGGACGTATACGGAGCGGACGGCTGGACCCGAGGAGCTGAGGAGGCTATCTGTACCCACCCTTTAGGTGGGACTTCCAGTGGACGGATCGACGTTGCTGCTTTACTTTCATTTGCTGTACTTTTTTTCCAGTTGTACTTTACTTTCAGTTTGGGTTTGTATTCTGACCCATTTACATTCCGCACTTACTATTGTACTCAGTTTACATAGTGTTTACTTCTGCTGGCTTACTCTGTGGTGTTTGCTTACTTTATAAAGGCAATACCTTCCCCTTTTTGTCAGGATTTATGCCTTGGTGCTAGTCCCCAGCCCCTAGCCTATGGAAGTCGGGCTTGAGGAAGTCACGACACGAGCCCCGATAACGGGTCGTGACATTTAAAACTAAGAGAGTGACATTTTGTAACTTTCTTTGCATTAAATATTAAATATACCATTTTCAGGGAAAAATGTTTATTAAATAAATATATTTAGTGAATAAGATGATAAGGGTCAAATTATGTTCATAAAATAATAATTGGGATGAAAACATATGGCTTTATCACTTAGTTTTAACCAATATTATGTTGATTTACACTTTACCGAGGTGATTAATTTTTCCACAATTACTACTAACACTGTGTAACACCCTGACTCTAGTTATCCATAGTTAGTGAATTATTACATAACATTGGCATGATCACAAGAGATCAAGTCTCGAAATATTAATTAGTTTTGTATCCTTATAAGTACTAGATATAGACATAAATTTTACATTACCTTATGAAAGGAAAACAACAACAACATTGTGTCCTATTTAAACACACACATATCCCTTGGCCTATTTCTACAGGTTAATCATAATATACTTTTTCACATCTTGGAAAAAATAAAACAAAAGAAAGGGGTGAGATCATATGCTCATTAAGGATAACAATATAGCAGAAACTATCATAAATAAGAATAAACATTTAAATAAATGGAAAGAATAAAACAAAAGGCTTTTAAACATAATATTCAGCATAATATGGAAAAGATAAATCAATTTATTCCATTTAATTATTCACATGGATATTCTACTAGTCTAATAATTATATGTAATAGCAATAGCTAATTTCATAATGATGGAATTCATAATGTCAGACATCATAACCACATAGTCAAGGCCTCATTCCAAGACTACATATAATATTTGGTCAAAGACTTTTTACAAGACACTAGTTTGTCTCATGAGACATACCGATGTATCTGGGAGCTATAGAAGGCTCCACCCGTCACTTACTAAGTCCAATACATTTCTCATATGAAAAGGTTAAAACATAACATAAACATTGGTATTAAAACTAGCATATTAAATGTTAATACTTTAACCATAAACCATGAATGGTATAAAAATAAATCATTTATAGTCAAACATATCACAAAACCTTAAATACAATATGGAAGATTGTATCATACTAAATCAACTATAAACAAGTGTAAAATCCATCAATGGATGTTGACATAGATGAAATCAAAACTATTTGAGATAAATATTTCTTTCTATTTTGAAATATTTCAAAATCCAAGTAATTATAAAATAAAACATTAATTTTTAAAACATTTTTATAATATTTTAAGGGAATATTCAAAGGTGTTATAGTGGAAGAAAATAGCCGCACCCACTGTATAAGTTAAAAAAAATATTCTTTCCTTAATTTGTCGAAAATATCATAATGTACCTTGTTTGGAAATAGATGGAAAATTACTTTGAATTTTTTTATAAAAATTAAAATGACGGTATAAATGAATTTAACCCATAGTATAGTAAATAGTAAAAATGTTTTGAACTAAAGTTTAAAGAAACGTGGATGTAGATGATAAAGAGGTCCCAGAAGATACTCACATATAAACAATCTCGGATAATAAACAAATTGTAAAATTAACCATTACCTTGTACTTTTCCTTAGTCAAGGGTATGTTAACCTCCTGTTTATTGGTTAAATCATTGTTAATAAATTATACAAGAACAACATACATAAATATGATATCATATATGATCTTCTAATATTTCTTTGTTAATGATATTTCAGTGGTATCATTCTTTTGGGTTTTAACTGATTCATTTTTCATTATATGTTTTGTTTCATAAGTCATGTTTTTTATGGATAAGATGTATTTGATTAATTTATAGAATTATATTATGTTCTTAAAAATTATTTTTAATCATAAAAATAAAATTATTTTTGAATGGTTACGATGGGTAATGAATCTCATTGTGTTCGTGGAGACTGTAATCTATATGTACGCACGAGCGACAATATCATTTTATTGATAGTGAAATCATATGTAATTGGATAGTATATAATATATATAGAATTATTAACATTTATATTTATTATTTTCATCAATTATACTCATTATTATACCCTTCCAAATAATGAAGTGTTGAATAACAAACTACACCATGACGTGGAGATGGAAAGCCATACGTACGAATGTATGGTGACTTTTTCATTCATAGGATGGATATAATAATGAATATATCTTTACCATATTTATAATAACATTGAATTATGTATAAGTTACTGCATTTATTATTTTTTATGTAAAGAACAAATAAATAGGAAGTGGAAGAAGAAACGAACTTTGAAAGAGGTGATGAAATTATTACCTCTTATTCAAGGTGCTTCCTTTTGATTTGATCAAAAGGGCTTCTTATGTTGGTGTTCTGATCAAAGTAAGGACTCTAGGTTGATGTGAATGTAGTTGGGAGGATATTTTAGTAGGGTTTAGTTGAGACAAAAGGCTTTGGAGGTGTGAAATTAAGTGAAGGTGAAGTACCCTTTTATAAGAGAGGTGAGAGTCACTTTAGGAAAAGCTTTAAATATTATTTTATTATGAAATAATTTTTGGTTTCTACTGTCTATAAATGGATTTATTTCAATGATAATGTGGGTATGGGTTTAAAACCTCTCAAACAATAGGTTTTAGACAAGTTTAGGTCACTATATTGACCTTATCTTTTAGATTTAACTCTTAGTCAAATAGTTTAACTTTTACCATGTCTTCTTGTATTATTATAATACATGGTTAATTAAATTACTATAAAATTCCTATGGAACATAAAGTGGTTCATTAATGACATATATATCACTATATGTTTCCTTTGGATGAAAATTATATTTTTAGGACTATTATATAATTTAGTAAATAGTATTTGTTTTAAAAACTCATTTATGTCATTTTTGACACTATTTAGTATTTGGTATTACATAAATTCATATAAATCTAATTTCTTCAAAAACAATACATTTAATCAACTATAACATGTCATATTAACCTATAAAATTCATTTATGGCATCAAAAGTTTCAATTTACATTTATTTTAATATTTATAACATCAATTATTTTAGTCTTTCGTTAATAAGGTAATTACTGCATCATCATTATTTCATAAATAAATTTAATTATTTAATTTCTAAAAATTATAAATAAACTACCATGATATAGTAAATTTTTTTATATTTATAATGAATATTTATAGTTCTATTTATCTTATGTGTAACCCTATATTAAAAATGTTTTAGTTATTAAAATTTGAATTTAACACTTTTAACTCTTCTTTAAATAAAATATAATTAATGTTTTAATCTAATCCAAGTGGATCCAAAAGGATCAAATTTTTATCATAAGTTTGATTTTTGTTGAAATACCCTTATCCAATAGAATTAGAACATGTGTTAGGGTAATTATAATATCATTTTACCTGTAATTACCCTATTTACTTTTAACAATGTCAAATAAAATTCAAAAGTTACAATTCACCAAAAATTATTTGCATCCTATTGAACCACATTTTACTTCCTGATGTCAACCGTGTATCGAAATTTTTTTAAATTCAACTTAATAAAGCGGTAAAATTACTTTTTATGAAAATTTTCATTGAACTAATATAGGTATTATATATCTATTTTGACTTTAAAATAAATTTAAATAAAAATAATTATTTAAATAAAAGTCGGTTTTAAACAATAACATAGTGTTTTTCACAATTCATAAAATATTGAAAGTTTTTAGAAAAATAAAAAAAACTCACCATAAGAAAATTTTGATATTCTGAATCAAAAATGAAGACCATTTTGAAAAATAAAATTTATAAAATTTAAAAAAGTCGGTATTACAATTCATAACGGCTAGTTTAATTTGTCGTTGTTTGCTAGAACTCGAAGTTTCGTACAACACGAGCAATTTTATTATTCAAAGAGAGGTGTACTATGGAAGCTTAGGGTGTTACATATTGAAAAAAAATTATATGGTCTATTTAACAAATTTGAACCTCATAATGCAAAATATGAAATCCATTTTATCAAAATAAATATCAATTAGTGGAAAAATTAGTTATAAAATAAATATGCAATATGATGAAAATTAATTTTAGAAAAAATATAGTTTTTAAACATAAAATTAGATTTATTCTAAAAAAATTAATAGTAAAAAAATTAGATGAATGTTACTTTTTTGTTGAGTATAAAATATATACATTTTATTAAAACCATTCACTAATTGAACTAAATTTAATTTGAAAACATGTTAAGACAAACTTAAGCTTTGTACATGCTTGAAATAAAAATACAATTTTCAATAAAATTTTGAATTTTCACTATTCACTAGAAAATTAATCTCTTCATAAAATTATCAAAAATCCATAATAATATAATTACAATATACCAATTTTAAAAATGATTTTAATTTTATAAAATAACATTTATATAATTTCTATAAATGTAATATAATATTTCCTCATAAAAATCTATAAATCATTTTTGAAGAAAACATATTTTGAAGTTTACAGAGGCATTACTAAAAATTGAGTGATTATTTACTATGAATTTATATATACATTAATATTTAGTTGGAAATTTAAATATATATATATATATATATATATTTCATAAATTTGCTAATCTTATTTATACCCAAAAATTTAATTTTTAGGTTATAACATTCATATTAAATTATAATATATCATAGTTCATTTAGGCTCAATGTTCTGTATCTTGTATGTTATAAATGAAGGTAAAGTTAATTGAAAAAAGTGATACCTAAAATTTCAGGTGTTACCGTATCCCACAAGGATATTATTTCACAATATTCTAGGGATATTCATGATTTAAAAAATAATGTACCAATCATTCCATGAAGCTTTGGGATATACTGTGAATGCTAAAAGTAGGGATAAAAATACAAGCTTGGATATAAAATTTGTAGGTTCACACCATAACGCACTCTATCACACCATGACATAAGATTTATCTATTTAAAGAGGAGTCGATAAAGTTAAAGGGGGACCGGAATTTATTTTGCCTTTTCACTCACTTCACATTTCATTATAGTTGGTTTATTCTATTATTTATTCTAGTATTTTAAATTTTCAATTATCAGTATTATTTCAAGAAAGTGATTCTCATTTTCACTTGTTATTTGTTTTAATTATATTCAATTTTCCCAATTTCACTTATTAAGATTATTTTTTCATGTGTGATGGAATTTTCTCTTATCATGTGTGGGTTGTCTTTTTAGGAGTTAGAGATTGAGGGTTAGTGGATGGACATGTTAATGGTTTACTAATATCATTCATAGAAGGTTTGTTTGGTTATAAATTGGGTTGGGAACTTAATTAAATATTAACTCTATATAAAATTGTAACTAAGAGGATTGTAGTGGTAAGATATCCGACCTAGTTGAGTGAACCATGCTATGAACAATAGTACATATTTTTATTTCGTTTGAAGTATTTCACTTAATGAATATAAGTTTAATTTATTTCCTTGACTAGGGGTATGACAACCAATATCTTCTATAAAACATATTTGATGATTTATTATATAAATACACACATAATACAATTCCAAAAGATCACGAGGCCTAGCCATTAGGGTAATTAGATAAATGAAACAATAAATTGGAACATGGGTACAAAAAAGTTATTTAAAAACTCTATAACAAGCTCTTATACTCCATTGATATTTTAATTCTGCACAAGATAACCTGGGAAGGTATATAAGAAATGGTAAGAAATAAAGCTAAGAAAGGTAATAATAAAATAATAGCAGGATAAAAGTAATGCATGTGATTCAAGAGGTATATCAAGGTGACATAAAATTGGTTAGAATCATAAAATTGAATATTGAAGTATGATATAAGATAATAACATCAAGGCAATATTGGGATGTGGAAACCACATAAAACATGACATAATAAGTATAATTCAAGGATAACCGTCGAAAAATCATAACATAATGTCCTTAATATAACCTCTCATGAACTATAAAAGGTATCTCATTAGAAAAGAAGACATTACCCAATGCATTAGAGGGATATATAATTTTAGGCTCACCCGTCACATTTAAATAATGTATTTTAATTTTTGTTCCATATAGAACATACAACATAAGAATGCCATTAATCACTTTTAATTACATGATTTAGGAATGTGAGTTGAAAAAATATAATTCCCTAATAAATTAATGATATATATATATATATATGAATACCCTTGAGTAGAAATGGATATGGATATTGATAATAAAAAATTTAGCGTGGAGTTTATATAATTTATGAACTATAATTTTGTGTACATAAAGGTTTATTTAAGGGTTTAATGAGATTAAAAGGTGGTCTCTCATTACTTAGGTATCATAAGGATAGTAAATGGATATTAAAAAAAGATCCCAACATAAAAAAATTGAAATAAAATGGAATAATACAAAGAAATTACTTGAAAAAATATTAGGAGGAAGAGAATCCCTTTCCTTAAGAGGGAACCACTCAAAGATTGAGAGGAGATTCTTAAGGTCTTGGGAACACCTTGTGAGGGAGATAAAATTTGTTCTTATAAACAAAAACATTCACCTTTTTCCCCATAGGTTATTCTAAATGAAAGAGGTTTTAATTATTTTATATTTCCAAGAATTGAAAAAATTAAAATGATACAATTGCAGATTTTTTGGTGAGTTATGTTCATACAGAATTGATTTTAAAACCTTAAAATTTAATATTGGTTTCAAAGGATTCATTAAATGATTATAAAATTAATCAAATAGCTTCAAAAAAAATTATCTTAAATTGGAATTATGTATTTTGTTGTGGATTCCTTTTATAACATTTGTTACTTCACATTTTGGCCATTATGATGTCATGATAAAAACTGTATATTTACACCTTATTTAATTTTTACCAAAAAAATCAACTATCTCATAATGTTATGAAAAAATAACTATTTTATAATTTAAATGTGGTTATTTCAAAAATAATATTTATGTTAGCTAAATAATTCCTTAAACATGAGAATTTACACCTTTAAATAAAAAACATTATTTGCTGGAAAATACTCATTTTTATGAAAATAACAATTTTTTGACCCATATAAAGATTGAATTTGACTTAATTAATTTATATTATCATCTGTATATAAAAAATTTTCATTTAATTATAATATTTTATGAAAGTAATATTTATTTCAAAAATACTGTATTTATCAAAAAGGGCGTTAAAGCTATATATTTTCTAAAAATACATTTTTTGTTTCTTCTTATTTACTCATATAATATTGTATATATAAAGTAAAAATGAAAAGGGATAAACATAATCCTTTTCTTATTAAAAGTAAAACTAATAAATCTATACCAACAAGGTCTATATACACAACCCTTTATTACACCAGTGCATTCCCTAGGTGTAAGTTTTTAAATGGTGGTACTTTCTTGGGGTGGTTTAACAAAGATGGTTTGGGCTGCGATATTGATAAGCTTGAACTTCTCTCATAAATAGTTTTTATCGATCATTAGTTATTGAATCTAAGATTGGATTTGGTCAAGGGAAATCCTACTGATTCCATTTACCTTATAAACTCGGATAAATTGGCCTCATAGGGTTCGATCCTGCTAGTTGTGGTCATCGTTTCTTCTATATATTTAATTGGGATTTATCATAACCCTTAATATATACTAATATTAATAGTCACTATACAATGACTATATTAACAATGGTCAATATTCTTAATAGTATTTTAAATCTGATTTGAAATATTTTATAATGGTTCTGAATATCAATTGAAATATACTGCATGAGTTTTCTATAACAACATTACTTAATAAAGAATTTATTCATTCAGATGGGAATTTCGTTTATAAAAGATTGTTTCATTACATTCTTCCCCCCTTCAAAAATTTATCCCTCATAATTTCATTTTGTAAAATAGAATAGATTATCGTACATATATTTCACCACCTATTTTATTTCCCATGTTTCCTAAAAAACTTGTGGTTCCCCCACAACACTTTGACTTGGTGACCTGTCTTATTTCATAGAAATTCTTCTCTATGATCTAATATATTCACCCGATGATCCTTGTATGAATATCAATCTCCAAGGGTATCACTTATAGATTCAGTACATGTGAGTTTCTAGTTTGTTCTTCCTCAAGAGGGATACTTGGATCACCTTATGTACTTGGGATAGGTTTGGAGGGAGTGCTCATTGAAATTCCATAACTCTGATGTGATAAATAATCTTAAAGGATCTGGTGTATTTGGACTAATCATTCCATTCTTCCAAAACCATAGGAATTTATTCCATGGTGATATATATAGGAATACATTATCTCTAACCTCAAAATCTGGGTCTTGTCAATGATTGTCTTCATAACTTTTCTATCAATTTTGGGAACATTTAATTTTACTTTGAATGGTTTAAACCTTCTCTATAATCTCATAGATAATATCAGGTCCCATAAGCTTCCATTCTCCAACATCATCCAAGCATGTTGGAGTCCTAAATCACTTCTAATACTAATCCTCATAAGGTTCCATTTGAATACTAGAATGAAAAATGTTTTTATATGATAAATACACTACAAGAATGTATTGATCCCAACATCCTTGGAAGTCTATTGAACATGATCTCTGTATATCATTAATAGTTTTAATGGATCTCTCAGATAGAACATCTTTTTGAGGGTCGAAAGAAGTATTTAAACGCATCTCACCATCCAATACTTAGTAATGTCTTCTTAATAACATTGAGGTAAACCTTGAATCTCAATAAGATACAATGGAGAGTGTAACTCTAGGCAGTATTACCATTTCATTTATACATATATTAGTGTGTTGGTCAAGAGATAAATCATCCTTGAGAGAAATTAAATGAGCTAACTTTGTAAATAGGTCTACTACCTCCTAGATGGATTTATTAGTTTTGGATGTCTTGGGTAAACTTATTATGTGATCCATAGTTATTTTTTTCAATTTCTATACTGGTATAGGAAATGGTTTTATCATATACCATTATACTTATTGTGTACAACCTTAACTTATTTGAAGACCAAGCATTAATATATAAATTCTATAATCCCCCTCTTTATATTATCACACCATAATATTTTCTTTAAATCTATATACATATTTCTTATTTCTAAATAAAAAATGTAGGATGATCTATAAAAATCATCCAAAAGTTCCCTCATCATATATTTTTTTGATGGGACACATATTCATGTTCTAGAACTTATGTCTCTATATTTAGAAAGGTTTAACTCCATAAAATTATCTACCTTTCAATGTAACTCTTTATTATATTTTTGGGCCTCATTGATTCTCTTAATAATGGATGGTTGAATAGTAATTTTAGAAATCTAGGATAAATGAATTTTTATTATTCCCATGTTCATCTTTTGCATGTATAAGAATCTTGGATCCATTTCAATCCTCATCATGGGTAGGGTTGTAGGATCTTTTAAACTCAGAGAATCTACCACATTATTCACCATCCTATGATGGTAATGGATTAACAATCATAATTCTTAATCATCTCTAAGAACATTAATTGGTGCATACTGAACTCCTTTTATGTGAATATAAAATAGAGTATTTTTGATATATATATATATATGTCACACTTCTCCCTATACGGATAATGCCAAAAAAATCATCGATATGAATATCACTACAACCAAGTCTATATCATGATTTGGGTAGTTCTACTCATGGATCTTAAATTGAAGGGAGTCATAGTCTATCAATTTGTTATCTTGTATGAGTACACAAACTATGTCCTTTTTGGATGCATCAATATATATCACAAATCCTTTCCCACTGATGGGTAATGGTGAAGCATGTGCTTTTATTAGACACTTATTAAACTCTTTAAATCTCTAAAAACTTCTTAATTATGGGAAAAATTCACTACCTTATACATTATCATAGTTAGTGGGATAGATAATCATGGGAATTTTCTCACAAATTGATTATAGTACCTAGATTATCCAAGGAAAAAATGGATCTCCATCACAAATATTGGTCTGGTCCATCATTCAATTTCCTTTATTTTTAAAAAACCCACATATATACCTTTTCTAGAGATAAAATTCCCTAGGAATGTTACTTTATCCATGTATAAGTTCGATTAAGAACTCAAACACTCATTTAGGAGGGAAACCAGGCCATTATTTTAGTCCTGCATCAACATTTTCCCTTAAAATGGGAAAGTCATCAAGGAAGATCTTTTCCTTAGTCTCAATCATTTAATATAGATATAATTTCTCATAAGTGAATAATATCCATTATTGATATGATGATTCCATACGAGATCTATCCTCTTCCATATACATATATTGAATCAGAGGGAGGTTCTTGATATGTAGGGTACTTTATTTCTCAAGTAAATTTATACAGTCCCTATACAAGGAAAGCTAATATATAACTACAATTTCATAAAATTCCACTAAATTGAGTATCAAAAGATTCAATAGGATGTTCAATTCAAAAATATGGACAAGGGATAAGTTATATACATGGTTTGTAATAATTTACCCATTTTCCATTTTCATTGATAACTATATTTTCAGGTTTTGAGGTGGTGTTTGAATAGTTCTACTAAACTTGTGTGATATTAAAGAATATATTGAACTATATTAAAAAAGGAAATTTAAAGTTCCTGAATGGATTATAATACTACCTTTTACTATTTAATTCTATTTCTAATCATTTACTTCATCCAAAATGAACCCTTGGATGAAAATTTTCAAACTATTAAACACATAAATTTGAAACTATGAACATTTAATGGATACCTCATAAATGAAATAAATTCCTAAACCTATGAATATATAGGTTTAAATATATGTTATCCATGGTATAATTCATAGCATTAACATTTATGGGATTTTTGTTCCTAACATAATGGTTCATCAATATCTTGTGATTTTAGAAAAGAATATTCCATTGAAGTGTCAAAACAGGTGTACAGTAAATCCACTTTATCATGCACTAGGTGAAAATAGAGTTAATAATCAATGTTCCTATTTTGGGTTTACTAAAACTATGTAGAACTATGCCAAATCTAAATCCAATTTTAGATATATAGATATTTTTTCTTGGAAACAACTCAATCTATACTTTACAAAAATATATAGATCTTTTCCTATACATAGTCTTATACTTAAGGCTTTCACTAATGTTTTTGAATCATAGTCCCCAAAAATAATTATATCTTTCTCTGATATCAACTCTAAAAACCCATATATTTAATACACCCTAATTCACAATTTATTATATAAATATACACTTAATACATTCCTAAAAGATCAAATGTTTCAATGACTTTGGGTAATTATATACGTAAAAACATAATTTGAAATATGGATACAAAAATATTATTTAAAAATCCCGTAACATGCCTTTATATTCCATCGATATTATAATACTACATGGGATAACCTAGGGATGTTCATAAGAAAGGGGATGACAATAAATACTAGTAAGGGAATAATAAAAGTATAACACGATGAATGTAAGACATGTGAGCCTAGAGGCACATCAAGGTGACACAAAAGGGGTTAGAATCATAATATTTAACATAGAAAAATGATATAAGATAATAAAATCATGGAAATATAGGAATAATATATGTGATTAAAGAGGCATATTAGGGCGACATAAATGGGGTGAGAATCATAAAATTGATCATTGATTCATTATATTAGATGATAAGATCAGGACACAACAGGAATGTGTAAACAACATAAAACATGACATCATAAGAATAAGTCAAGGATAACCATAGAGACATCATAACATAGTGTGATTATTATAACCCCCCATGAACTATACATGATATTACATGAGATAAATAATATTTCCCAAATAATTAAAGGGATATATAATTCCATTCCAAACTGTCACATTCATATCTTGTACTTGCATTTGTGTGCCACATAGATCATAAAACATAATAACATATTTCATCACTTTTAATCCCATGATTAATTTGTGTGAGTTACATAAATGTAATTCCCTAATAAATTAATGATATGAACATTTATGTGAATAATATTGAGTGGAAATGGGAATGAGTATTCTTAATAAAAATGTCCAACAAGGAAAATATTTGGATAATTTTGGCAACATAACGAGTGTGATTAAAGGTTTATGTAAGGGTATAATGAGAGTGAAAGGTTGTACCTCATTACATTGGTATCATAAATACAGTTAATGGATATGTACAAACATATTCCAATAAGAACAATTTTAAATTAAAAGGCATAAAACCAAGAAATTTCTTGAATGAAGAGAAGGAAGAGAATCCATTACCTTGAGAGGGAACTTATAAAATATTATTAAGTGATTATTAAGAGTTTGGTAACAAATGGGTAGGGATTTAGAGAGGTACATGGATATTAAATTCATGTTTCATGGGTTAGGAGTGAAGAGGACTAAGAGTTTGGGTGGTTATTTATAGAAAAAGAGAGGGGAATTTTATATTAATTCTTAAACCTATGTTTTGGACTCTATATGATAAAATTATAAAAATCAAAAACCTTCACATATTTTTCCTTGATTCATAAAAAAGGGGAGTGGTTTTAAATATTTTATAAGTCCAATAATCCAACATATTAAAATAATACCATTGGTGATGCGTAAGTGAGGCATGTTAAAAAAAATTGATTTTAAAACCTTAAAATCTAATATATTTTTTGGAGGATTCATTAAATGATTATAAATTTAATCAAATCACTTGAAAACCAAATCATTTTAAATGTAAATATATATTTCTCTTTTTTTCCTTTTATATCATTTATTATATCACTTTTTGGCCATTATTATGTAATAATATAGACCATATATTCATACCATATGTTATTTTTACCCAAAAATTCAGTAATATCAAAAAATTATGAAAAATTATACATTGGATAATTTTTATGTGATGATTTATAAAATAGTATTAATATTATAAAAATATATATCTAAATATGTGAATTTAAACTTTTAAATAAAAATTCTTATTTATTGGAAAATACTTGTTCTTACGACAATAACAATTATATGTCCCTTATAAAGAGAACATTAGGATTCATTAAATTATATTATCATTTTTTATAAATAAATATTATTTAATAATAATATTATATGAAAGAAATATTTATTTCAAAATTTTTGAATTTATTAAAAATATTTTTAAAACCATATATTTTCCAAAAATAAAATTTTGGTTCATATGTATCGAAATATAATTTTCATCAACTCATAAATAATTGTATATATAAAGTAATAATGAAAAAGAATAAACATAATCACTATTTTATTACAAAAAAAAATGAAAATAACTCATACTACTATGGTCTATATTGTAACACCTCTAGAATGTTATGAGTTTTTTTTTGAAAAAGTTTAATTTATTTGATAGCTTTTGTTACACCGAAACCTCATTTTCCAGAACCAAAACATAATATTTGTATTATTATTATTAAAACATGGCTTTTATTTCCTATATTTTAAACTTGGAGGCATGAATATGAATGAACTAATTTTAAAAATTAAGTGTATTGGTTTTATTTAAATTAATAATATTTATAAAAAAGTTTATAATTTTTAGTAAAGTATCTATATGCATAGAGAAATAATTTTTTTTATAAAAAATGATTTTTATTGATTTTTGTAAAAAATAATAATAAAATTAATGTAAATACCTCTACCCCTTATCCCAAAGTCGATGCTTTACTTTATTACATTGGTACTAAGTACATATGATCACATTCTAAAGGACCAAATAGTTTAATAGCTTTGAAAAATTGATACAAAAATAAGATTTACATTACTAATTGAAATAAAATTCAATATAATAACTCCATTGGAACCAATCCTATTCTCCTAGATTATCCTAGCATGTCAAACATAAAATACACATCAACATCGTGGGAAAATATAAAACATAAGGGGTGATCTCAGATGCTCATTAAGGGTATGCATATAGTGGAATCTATCATTAATAAACACAAAAAATAAGGTAAGGTGAATAACTAAAAACACATTTCATTAAAATGTAATCTTGAACATAATATGACATGAATAAAAGATGATCAAATTATTTTATATAAATAATCATATGTGAATGAAACTTAACCATAAATATTTTAATATTTAAATAATCATATGGATTATCAATAAATAATGTCATAATGAGTAAACTCATGATGTGGTATGTTTAAAAAATAGCATCAAGGCCTTGAATAAGAATTCTATCGAAATGGGTAAGGCCTCAGCCAATTCCAAGTCTATTTTGTCTTATGAAACCTAATGATGCATCAAGGGTCTATAATGGGACCTAACCATCACTTACTAAGTCCAATTAATTCCTCATATGTGAGGGAGTGAAACACAATCAACTTATAAATTCATATTTAAATTTGCATGTGAAACACTAATAACTTTCCACAAATGATAAACATAATCATAAACCATCCAGTGTAATACGATGAATTGTATCAAAATAGCACATCCATAGTCAAACTGATCTTAAAAATTTCCATAAAATTTGTTATAAGGTATCATAATTGTTCAACCTCAATTAATCATAAGATCTATCAAAGGGTGATGAACAAGATGAAAATAATCTAATAAAATCATTGATAAATTCTTGAGACCATAAAACCTTACCTTATGTTTGAAAGTGTCCTACACCTGTGATTAATGTAATGGATATCAAATTGTGTTAATAAATTAATTAATTAGAAACCTATAAACATATATTTTATTTATTATAATTTTATTAAGTTAATTTATGGCCATTTCGATGAGTTATATTGTTTAATGTTGTTGTACTAGGAGCATTATTTTCATGGCTTTATCCTGTGAATATAAATATAGGAGTTCATGTAAAATGGGAATAAATTATCCAAATGGAAAACTGTTTAGTATTAATGAAATTATATAAGTTTAAATGGTCTCATATATAATATTGTAGTGTGATTTAAGGATGATTCATTAGATAAAATATTAATGAAAATTTATTAATTTATTTTGACAATTTTTTACGACCATCACTATATTGTGTCATTTTATTTAATATTATGTTTATATATTTGTTACATAATATTATATAACATATAATATTTATATTAATATCTGATTTTACCATAATAATTGTTTTATGATCATACCTGAATGTGGCAACAGAAAATGAAAACTTGTTGACCAAAAAGGCGATGAATTGACACATCAGAGATGATGTTTTCATTTTTAAAATAAAAATGAGAGGAGAAGGGATTTTATGATGGATAATTCATTAGAATAATAAAATTCCTATATTTATATTATACTGGAATTACCAGGAAATTTAATGAATTGTATTTTCTTTAGTTTTATTTTTATAAATTAATTGGGAAAATCCTTAGACCCTGCACTGAGACGGCTTGAGAATCCAATGCCCAGTGTGCCCGGAACAATTCATTGAAAAGATTTCTGTTCTAAATAAAGAATGTTGTTGGTTTTTATTTAAAACTAGAATAACTTCTAAATTTGTGTCTAGATCAGAATTCTAAGAGAACTGTTGTGTTCAGAACAGTGAATTTACCTTAGGCGAGGCCTAACCTCGACCGACATGAGTCTAGGGTGAAAGTTATCTTTTGGACATAAACATCATTAAATTATTTAATAAAAATATTTTATTGCGGTGCAAAAATTCTTTTACATTATGTTAAGGGGTTTATAGGGTTCCATGGTTATCCCCATAACCCTGGAGTTTCCTTGAAACAAAGAGAATGAGGCTCTCTCGACGAATGCTGGTGGATCGAGAATCAATGATGAATGACTGGAGATCGAATCATGGATTGAAGATCGAAGAATCGACTAATGATGACAATGCATATTCTCCCTTATTCAAAAAATGATCCAAACTATGGGTAGGGCATTGCTTCTCGGTGATTCTTTCAACATTCTTAAATTCAATGATGAGAACAGACTAACCAATGAACATGTAGATCCATGGTTCAGTCATTCTTATAGGATAGTTAATTTTCGGGGTTTAAAAAGGGGAGATATAATCTATGTGATTTCATAACCCTTCATTCTTCATTCTTATAGGATGGATTGAGGCCAGAACTAACAACGACCAAGGTCCATTACTCGAGTTGTTACTTGTTCTTTTCTCCCCCATATTCTCTACATTCTTCATGTACTTCATGGTTTATGAACAAGAGATTTTTTCACTTTCAATTCATGGTGAAACAATTTGAGATTAAGGATCCAATCCAGTGAAAGCACAAGAGATGTGCGATAATGATGATGATGGACATATCAATGTATTTCTGGAGTTATCACATTTCAAATGATTTTTATCAGAATGGACCATGATACTGATATGAGCTAAGGGAAGTGAAGAATGAGACCTAAGGATCATAGGAATGGCTTAATTTTGAAAAATGGTGCACCAGAGGTGAAATGGTTGCCTAAAAAAAGGGACCACTGGTGCTGGGGGCATGCGCTACGATGGCACCAGCCATGTCAACGGGTATGGCCGCATTGGACCCAGAGAGGTGGGAATGGGCTGTGGTTGGAGTCCAAATCATTGATTAGGAAACAAGGATATTTGATCCATGTCAACTAGAGGGGCACATGGCTAAGGCAGGAAACATGCGGAAAGGATTCTGACCTGCGAAAATGTTGGCCTGACCGAACCAGGCCCGTTCAAATTGGATGAACAGGGTCGGATCAATGGGTGGGTTAGGTCAGGTTCAACGGGTTGGATAGGACTCAGCCTAGACACTAGTTGGACCTTTAGGAAAAACAACTGTAACTTTCAAATCATGTGTCTGTTTGATGAACCATTTGCGGCATTGTGACCCTCGATACGAGACTGTACTTTTGAGATACTCCAAGTGAGTTGTTATCGAAGTTGGAATAAGACCTAATGGATTGAGGAGGACATTATCCTAGTATAATTACACTATGAGTGGAATCATGAGGCTGGATGTGACTTGGTGACTGTGAATTAATGACTATGTGACTTAGGGGTTGCATGACTTATCAACACTCCGTGTATAACAAAAACTCCATGTGTTATGGACACTCCATCTTTTATGGGCACTCCATGTGTTATCAACACTCTGTGTTTTATCCACACTCCGTATCGACACTCCATGTGTTATAAATAATTCATGTGTTACTGATACTGGTTTTTCTATGGACTATGTATGATAATCCTTCTTTTCATTCTATAGTCTTACACCAGTGTTAGATGACTGTACTTTGTGTATTTACTTTATGGTATACTATAGATTTATTTTTGGTATAATTCATGTATCTCTTAGTGTTATAATTCATGTATTTTTATGGTATAATTATTGTATTTCATCATGGTATTCCTTTGTGTTTTTTATGTGTCCTACTTAGTATTGTTTTACTCACCCCTACACAGGCTTTTCCCGCACATGTCGTTTCTTATGCAGACGATAAACGATTTGATAGAGTTCTTGGTAGACCAGGACAAGGTTGTTCTTAGAGTACCTGGACATATGAGGTTTACTTCTATGTCCTCATATCGATGTTCTATGCATACCCTTCACGTATGGTTTTCTATGGACGAGTTTTAGGAACTTGTGTATTCACTATTGGAGGCTATTTCTTTAGTGGGCTTGTATTCTGGCCCTGTTTACTTTCTAGTTTCCTACAGTCATACTATTTGTTTGATATCTTAGTGTATGAATACATTTTATACTCAATTTTTTTACATTTCAACATTTTGGTATTGGAGATTATATACATGTGTACAGGTACTTAGGGAAATGCATCCTATTTGTGGGATATTCCTACTTGATGCTAGTCACCAGCCCATAGACTATCAAAGGAAGGATTGTGATAGTCATGGAATGGGCCCATCTGGGAGGGGTTGTGATTGCATGTTATTATAGTAGGTCAGCTATACTTAAGGATTGAGAGTCTATGAGGTTGGTTTAGGGAAACTGTGTTGGGTGTTTCATGTTCATATTTTAGGCCAGGGAATCCAGTGTTGGTGCGGAGGCCGATGTATCCATACACCAGGACTCTAAACAACTACTTTATGAATGTTTACATGAAAACAATAATTATAGGGAAAATAATGGTACTTTCATCATATAGGATTTTGAGTGTGTTATCATGTCCTTCTTAAGTCAGCTCATGCGGAATACTCTATTGATTGTGGTATATCTTGATCTATTTTAAGATTCCCTCACACAAATAGCCAGTCATTATTTAATTGCATGATCATGAATATGATTCTATTATCAGTTAGGCATCAGTGTAAGGGAATGTACTGGAGATAATCCTTGCAGAGTAGATAGTACCTTCAGGTGGTTTACCAATGATACCACCACCTGTCGAGAAACAATTACTACTAGGTGAGGATGTACATCAGTTAAGTGCATTGCATGAGTTATAGAGGTAGAGATCTGCCAGGTATAGAGGTGATATAGACCCCCAGATAGCTGAGTATTGGATGGAAGAAGTTACACATGTCTCTATCTTTTGAGGACACCAAATGAACAGATGGAAGACCTAGCCATGAGTAATCTTTCAGGATTAGAGGGGAGATGGTGTAGCTTAGTGACCCAGACACATGATAAGGTGACTCCATATCGGTAAGTATTTGAGTGAAACTTTATATAAGAGTTTTTCCCAGCTACGTTATGCTCAGTTTGCATATAGAAGATGATTCATCTATATCAAGGTAGTCAAACTATGATAGAGTACTCGTCGAGGTTTACTGATATTTTTCACTTCTTGATGAATATGGTGAGATACCCATACCTCATGGACATGAATTTTGATAAAGGTAAACAATAATAGATCAGGGCATCCATAATATCCCATAGCATCCCCACATATGCTGTAGGTACAGGAGTGATCACTTCTAGTGGAGAGAATTCTGGTAGAGTAGATGCTAGTAGTAGGAGCTACCAGGAGGCACCAGGCAGCTGAGTCTTTCGTGGCAGGTATCCAAAAGTATACACAGTAACCCAAGTGATTCAAGCACTCTAGGGGACGACCCTAGGACATTGGATTAGTAGTGTAGGGATCCTAGGGTCGAGCGAGTTAGGTGAAGTATAGGATATGTTACTTGTGCAATGGTCAGGGACATTTGGCACAATATTTCCCCACTTGCTATATGGAAGATTAGGAGACATTCAAGGGAACTCCGAGGAAGAGGAGGATGAATGATCAGGGTAATTACCAGTGTGGAATACATGTAGGAGGGGAATGTAGAGCATTATGCGGTGAGCGAAGGTTTGATATGTTACCACCACCACCCCTAGGTGGTCCGCATAAAGCTTAGGGAGCTGGTGGATATGTATAAGGAACGATACAAGTGATGGATGCCTATGACCCTAGTGATCTAGGTATGATTAGAGGTATGAAATATTTTTTTTCCATATTATATTTAGTTTTAGTAGATACAGGTTCCAGTCATTCTTTTCTTTCCACAAACCTTGTTTGAAGATTTAGGTTGAATCGTTGACTCGATCCCTTCTCTTAGATACTCCTATGGGAGGAGATTTGATGGTCACAAATTGGTGCCGACAATGTGACCTTACCCTTATAGGTGATAATTTTGGTTGGGATCTCTTGGTAGTAGTATTGAGGCCTTACATCGTCATTCTCAGTATGGACTGGTTATCCACAGTCCATGCCCAAATTGATTGTTTTAGGTGTAGAGTGTGGTGTGTCCATTGTGTTGGGACCAGGTTTTCCTTTATTGGTGAAAAGGAAACTCATTCAGTGTAGGATGTAATTACTAATAGGATTGTGCATCTGATTACTTACCTTTTGGATAGCCTCACCCGTAGTGCAATGGATGATAGGATTCCTCAGTTTCCCATAGTGGTGGCAGAGTATGATAATGTCCTTCCTGAGGATGTCCTCAAATTAGATCCCCATAGGGCGGTTGACATCTGTATTAATATGTACCCCAGGATGAAACTAATATCTAAACATAAATATCATATGGCTCCTATGGAGTTTTATGAGTTGAGGGTACATATGAAGTACTTGTAGAGTAAGGTATTTATGATAAACTATGCTTCACACTGGGTGGACCCAATTTTTTTTTTATAAAAGGCAGACGAGGGTTTGAGGTTATGTGAGGAATTCCATCACCTAAATCAGATGACCATGAAGAAAAATTAATTACTTCCGAGGCTTGAAAACCTCTTCGACCAGATAAATGGAGTGAGGTGGTTTTTGAAGATTGATGTTAGGCCAGGAAGTCACTAGCTTCTTGTACGAGATAAGGATGTACCAAAAGCAACCTTCATATGTCAGTACAACCACCATGAGTAATTGGAGATATTGTTTTTCATGACGAATTCCCCAGTAGTGTTCATAGGACTCATGAATAGGATCTTCCTCCTTACTTATACAGGTTCATGGTGGTCTTCATTGATGACATCCCAGTACACTTGACATCTGAGGATTAGCACATGATACACTTGAGGATGGTCATGAACACACTATGAGAGACCAAAATTTTTAGGAAGATCTTGTTGTGTTAGTTATGGATTAAATAGGTATACATTCTAGGATACAACATTTTAGAGGATTGGGTCGCAATGGATAAGGAGAATATTGAGGATGTTCTTGCTTGGGAGACACCCAAGAGTATTACCGAGGTGCATATTGTCCTTGGATTGGTTGGGTACTATCAGAGGTTTGTACCAAATGTTTTTAAAGTATCATCACCCTTGAAAGATTTTATAAGGAAGGTCCAGCCCTTCATGTGGATAGAGAAAATACAACCATGCTTTCAGAAGCTGAGGAAATGGTTGATAAGAGCTCTCATCTTGAGACTACCAGAGGAGGAATTCAAGTATGTAGTGTTCTATGTTTCATCAGGGACTGGGCTTGGTTGTGTCCTGATGTAGGGGAAAGTGGTGGTTTCCTATGGTTCACGCTAGTTGAGGCAACATGAGTAGAACTACGCAACCCATGACCATGAGCTAGTGGTGATAGTATTCGCATTGAAGATGTGGGGAAACTACCTAATGAGAGAGAGATTTATCATCTAATTTGACCACAAGAGTCTCAAGTATATCTTCTATTAGAAGGATATAAACTTGCGGCAAAGGTGATGGATATAGTTCCTCCAGGGCAATGAGTTTGAGATTTCCTATAATCCTATGAAGGGGAACGTAGTGGAGGATGCTCTTAGCATAAGATCCATTTTTCACTTGCTGAGTGAGGTGTCATTGTAGTTGGCCACATTATAGTTATCCTTTATGGATGGATATAGATTATCTTACCTCCAGTAAATGGTTTTCACCCCTCCATGCCTACAGTGAATTAGGGAGGAACAACTTGGGGATATCATCTATGATACCCAATGTGCTCAATTATCCATAGGGCCTTCTCCTGATGAATATTTGATTGGTGGGGAGCATGTCGTTCTTTTCAAAGGGCACACAGTTGTACTAGTTTCATTGTGGGAGGAGGTTCTGAGGGAGTTATACACATCCCCTTTGTAAGTACATATGTGTGTGGAGAAGTTGTAACAGAACCTCCAATATCAGTTTTGGTGGTCGGGGGTGAAATAGGAAGTGAAAAAGTTTATTTGTTGATGTCTCGCTTGTCAATAAGTGAATTATGAGAACTAGTCTCTAGAAAGCTTGACCCTACCACTTAAGGTGCCATAGTGGAAGTGGGATGGGATATAGATGGGCATTGTGATGGGTTTACCACACACGTCCACAGGACATGATACCATCTGGGTGATCTTTGAATGACTCACCAAGTCGGCCCACTTCCTACCAATGTGATTTAAGAGTTCAATAAATGGCTTCAGGTGCCTATATGTGAAGAAGATATATCCTCTTCATGAAGTTACATCAAAGATCATTTCAGATCATGTTTCTCATTTCACATCCCACCTATGGATGGGATTTTAACAGGCAATTGGGACTTAATTACACTTGATAAAGACATTCCAACCCCAGATAGACGGCCAGACAGAGAGGACCGTTTAGGTTATTGAAGACATGCTACATTCTTGAATCATAGACTTTCGATAATGTTTGGTGAATCACCTACCTCTGGTGGAGATTTCATACCATAAAAAATACCATTATACCATTGGTATGGAACCTTTTGAGGCCTTTTACAAGTGATCATGTGGGTCAACACTCTATTAGACTGACCCATGAGAGTCAGCACTCATGCATCTAGAGTAAGTGCAGGCTTCCACCAAGAAGGTGCAGATCATCCAAGAGTGGATAAGAAGTAAACATAGCCAGATGAAGTCATGTGTTGATAGGAGATGGAGGCCCTTGGAGTTTGAGGTGGAAGACCATATTCTCCTTAGGGTCTCACCCCATCGGGGATTGTAGAGATTTTTCAAGTTTCACAACATAGGAGGTACATGCATGATCCATCACACATCATCAACTAAAGAGAGGTGGAAATTAACGATTGGAAAACATTTGTGGAGAACCCTGTGGATATTGAGGATCGATTGTATAAGATCCTCCTTGGGTAGTGAATTCTTCTAGTGCATGTTTTGTGGCTGAACAGAATCTCTAGGAGAGCACTTGGTAGTGGTAGGCTCATATTCTTTCTCAGTACCCTCACCTTATTGTTGTGTATCTCTATTTTTTCTTTTCGGGACATAAAATCCTATGATGGGAAGAATGTAATGACTCTGATTTTCTTTGGTTTTATTTTTATAAATTAATAGTGAAAATTCTGAGACTAGGTGCTAAGAAAGTGTCAGATTTCGAGGCCTGATGTTCCCAGAATAGTTTTTTGAAAAATATAAAGTTTTTAATAAAGCATTCGGGTGGTTTTTTCTTTAAAATTAGGATAACTTCTAAATGGATGTCCGGATGAGAAATATGGGGGACCCTTTTTGTTAAAAACAATTAATTTACCTTATGGGGTGGGGCTATCCTTGAATGGCGTAGGCTGTGGGTGAAAGATAGTTTCTGGACGTAAACATCATTAAAATATTTAATAAAAATATTTTATTGTGACACAACAACTCTTTTATCTTATGTTAAGGTTTTTCTTGGGTTCTAGGGTTATCACCATAACCATGGAGTTTCTCTAATACAAGGAGAATGGGGCTCTCTCGATGAAATCTGGAGAATCGAGAGTCTGTGACGACAGATCAGAGATCAGATCCTGGATTGAAGATCAACAGATCGATGGGAAATGACGACGCAGCTTCACCCTTTATCAAAGACCGATCCTAACTCTTGGTAATATGTTGATTCTTTGTGATTATTTCCCAGTTATTAAATTCAATGATGGACATGGACCATCCAATGAAAAACTTGATCTGAGGTTCGGTCATTCTTGTTAGATGGTTAATTTACAAGGTTTTGAAAGGGGAGATAAAATCAGTGTGATTTAATAAAACTTCATTCATCTTTCTTAAAAGTATGGATCAAGGTCTGAACAAACAACAACCAAGGTTCATTTCATTGAGTTTTTCCTTAGGATTTTCTCACCCTGATATTCTCAATGTTCTTTGTGGTTAATAAACAAATGATTAGCGTGCCTTTGGTTCATGGCGCAATAATATGAGATTGAAGATCCAACCCCATGATTGCATAGTGGTCATGCAGTGATGATGACGACAAAACGATCAATGAAATTTGGGAGATATCTCCTTTTTAATGATTATAATCAGAATGTACTGTGATGTTGATCTGAGCACATGACAGGGAAGAATGCAACCTAAGGATTGTAGGTATGCCTTCGTTTCAAAAAATGGAGCACCAGTGGCCCACGTAAGGGGCCACCGGTGCGCCGGTGGCAAAGGATGCATTGGACCTGTGGTAGTGGCCTTGAGCCGGGATGGTGACCCGGAAATGTGGTGATGGGAGTCATGTCGGCCAGTGGGGTATGCGGCTGGGGCGGGCTGTGTGTGGAAAGGAGGCTGACCCATGCACATGCGGGCTAAACTGGCTGGAGCAGGGCCACTTCAGTTGTCCGGTAGGCTAGGTCCAGCAGGCCAAGCCGGTTCGGGTTGGACCAAACTGGGTTGGTTCAGGTTGGCTAGTTCAGGTTAGGTCAGTCAGTGGTTTATGTTAGGTTTGATGGTTTGGATCAAACCCATACTAAACCCTGGACAGACCTTTTTACAAAAATAGCCATAACTTTCAAACCATGTGTCCGTTTGAGATTATTTTGTGGCGTTGTGAACCGTGTGATGATAAAGTTATTTTTAAAGACTCTAAGTGAGTTTTGACTGAAGTTGGAATATCACCTAATGTCTTTAGGGGTAGGTTTACTCAGTAAAATCATATTACAAGTGGAATCATGCAGCTGACTGTGACTTGGTGACTATGTGACTCAGTGACTACCTAAATTTGGTGCTCCATGAATTATTGAAACTCTATGTATTATATACACTTAGTGTTTTATCAACACTTACTGTGTTATCAACACTACAAGTGTTATTGAAACTCCATGTGTTGTCAATACTAAATTTTCTATAGACTATATCTGATAATCCTGATTTTCGTGCAATAGACTTATACCTGTGTGGGCTGACTATACTTTGTTTTTTTCCTTTTGTGGTATAACATGTATTTAATTTTTATATACATTGTGTATCTCTTAGATGTATAATTTTTTTATTTCATTATGGTATACTTAATGTATTTTTTAAACATTTATTTACTTATTCCATGAATTAAATATATAATATTTTAATTTATTAGATGTTTAAATTTTATTTATTCTTTCATAGGTGATGTTATTATTCTAATGGATAGATTACTATTCTTAACAATCACTTTATTATTCCAATAATAAGGTTAATATTTAATAGTATACCATTATTCTTTTAATATTAGTGTTTCATGTAATGTAAGATACTTAATAAGTTTAATTTATTTAAGAAGTTACATACTGTAAAATATTAGGGTGTTACATTCTTCCCTCCAATAAATTGTGTCCATGAAATTTAAAGTTTTTTTGTAATCATATAGTTTTCATTTCAAAATACCCTTGTGAAAATACCATATCACCAATAGAGTCAATAAAACATCCTCTTAAATGGAGGGAGAAGACAATGTGATGGTCACCACAAAACTTGGTATCCCTATAGGATAACATTAGTGGGAAATGAAAACGTGAGAATGGAAAAGAAATCTAAATATAAATTTATTATTGTGGGTGTTATAGAAAATGTTCATTAGAATGTATACCATAAAGAAAACTATAAATTTGTGATCATTTAAAAGACCACTGATTTCTTAGTAAGAAAAATAAATGGATAGCATTTTTGTTCCAAAATACCTTTCCTAGAGTTGAGGGATTATTTTAATATATTTATAGTCACTTTATAAAATAAACTTAATTTATTTATTTCCATGTCATAAGAATATTCTCATAATTTGGTTATGCTTTGATCAATCTCCATTTAATTTCTTAAACCAAAATATGGATATTCAAAATGAATTTTTATGTCTAAAGCTCTTTTATAAAACAATCCATAAGACATTACTTTGGCATTTAAATATTTTACAAAATCAAAAATGGTTAGAATATGTTATACAATATTATAAATCATAATTTATCCAATGTTAAACTTAATCCATTCCATATGTTTTTTCCTTAAGACTCATCCAAAATACATTTCTCTAAATTCAAAGTCCAAAAATTTAGAATGAAAGTCACTAAATTTAAAAAATCAACTTAACATAATATTTTCCCAAATAAAATACCTCTTATTTTCACATAAAAAATATATTAATACATTATTATATATTAAACCTTTATGAAACGTGCATGCTTCCAAGATTAAAATCTCATGTAGTTGAATATATTCCATAATTCAAACATCTAATAATTAGAGAATAACATAAGAAATAAAATCACTAACTAATTCCATAGTAACCAATAACATCACATAAACATATAATTATTATTATCTCAACATCAAGAAAATATTTTGGGTAATATTTAATAAGTTATGTATTTTTAATAAGATCAACTTACAAAAAAATCACTTCACTTTATTATTGTATTATTCATCACCTGCTTCCAATTCTTTAAAGAAGTAATGTATTACAATCCTTTTATATATCACAATTCTTATAACTAGAGTATCATTTTTAAAATAATTTTACAATATAATTCTTGAATCCAAAAACAAAAATACTTAAATTATTCCACTTCAACTATAGTAACAACATAAAATTGACATTGATTACTTTGCTTCTTCTGAACTATATTCCCTTAACGAATGAGACATTAATTTTCATAGTTCCCCATCTAATTAAAATTTAAGATTTGTAGAGATTGTTACAATCATGATCCTATTGGCCCTTATTTCCATAGTTGTAGAAATATCCCATTCCCTTAAAGCAAGTTTGATGTTGTTTCCATCCACAATTATCATATGTGGGAAAATACATATTTCCCTTATTTCCTATATACATAATTTTATATGTTTTACCTTTCTTCTATTTCTTTCTTTTTAAGTAGTAAAACATGTATAATTATTTCTCTATATTAATATCAAATGATAATATATCCTCATATGATGAGAATGATTGGGAGACTAGTTCCCTTCGAAGGATTGGTTTAAGACTATAAAAATACAATAAATATTACCCTTTGTATTATGTACATAGTCTTTAGTTTGAGTGGATAACATTGTAAATTTTTCTTCATACTTAACAACATTTTCTCCTTTATTTTTTATTATACAAATAATAATCTCTTCATATCTACTTTTTGTTCCCTAGGAAAATATTTTTCTTAGTAAAGTTCGTTGAAATCCTTTCATTCCAAGTTTACAATTTCCTTTTCCTCCTTAGTGTTTTGAATAAATTAACACCATTGATCCACATCACCTGAGAGATGATAAATTTACATGATAACCATCCCACTTTTATTACTTCCCAAATTGATAAATATATTCTCTAAGGAACTTCTCTATTTCTCAGATAAAAATGGATTTGTATTCCCATTGAATAATGGAGGATGTTGTTTCATGAAGTGGTATAAAATTGTTACACCATATTGTGGAAAATGATACTTTATTTGGTTAAGGTAATTTCTCATAACCTGATTCAGTTTTCCCAGTACAGTTATAATTTTTTTCTCCAAATAATTTCTTGCTCCATCGTCATTATATTTTATAGGATGGAAATCCCTACATGGATTATGTGTGTTGATATGAGTTCCATTAATACCACTAGGAATCATTTTTAAATAATTTCATACACTATATTAGATCATAACATTGTGAAACATAATGTATAATCTAAAACTAGTGAAAAACTTAACATAAATTGAAAATTTATGTATAAATAATATCTAAATCACAAGCTTGGTTACTTTGGGAATATTCTTGTCATATGTTATAGGGTTACATTTCCCTAATGTATGTTCTTATAATTTTAGTTTCCAAAGTTTCTACTAAACTTACTCTAATACCAACTGTAAAGATGCTAACTCTAGTATCCTGGTTCCAGTTACTTACATTATCAAATTAGTACTAAGTACAAGAGATCCAATCCAAAAGGAAAAAAAATAATTTATTAGATTGGGAAAACTAGATACAAACATAATATTTACATTACAAATTGAAAATAAATACAACATTTTAACTCCCTTGGAAACACTACTATTCTCCTATATTATCCTTTTATTTTAAATTTATTATACATTTTAGAATCTAGGGGAAATAAAACATAATAAATGAGTGATCTCAGATGATCAGTAAGGGTAAGAATAAATTGGAATATATCATTAATAAACATAAAAAATAATCCATAGTGAATAACTAAAAACACATTCCATTAAAACATAATCTTGAACATAATATAATTTGAATAAAAGATGATCAAATAATGACATATAAATAATCACATGTGAATGAAAATTAAACAAGGATATTCTACTAGAAGAATAATAACATGGATTATAAATAACTAAACTCTTAATGAGGGAATGAAAATGCGGGATTTCTAAAACAATCCATTAAAGCCTCAATAAGGAAGTCTACACAAATTGGTAAGGACTTGGCCAATACCTAGTCTAGTTTGTCTCATATGACCTACCAATGCATTAAGGGGCTATAGCAGACCCTACCCATAACTTACTAATCCCAATGCATTTCTTACTTGAAATGGGGTGAAAAATAATCAATATATACATTCATATTGAAACTATCATTTGAAATTCTAATAAGTTACCTAAAACAATAAACATAATCATAAACCATACAATGTAATATGATGAATGGTATTAAAAATAGCACATCCACAATCAAAATGATAATAAAAAATAAAATAAAATATTGAATATGGTATCATAATAGATCAAACTAAACTAAGAATAAGATCCAATAAAGGTATTTTACATTGATGAAAATAATATAATAAAATCATTGAGAAATGTTTTAGAGAAATACGAATTTACGTTGAAATCATTTATTTAGAAATCTGTTCAATTATAAAAGAAAAAATTTTATTTGAAAATATCCTCATAAAAATGTAAAGTATTACTCAATACATTAATGCGTCATGAAAGAGATAAAATCCTCTCATTATGTATAAGTTAAAAAAAACATTTCATTTAATTTTTTAAAAAAAATAAAAATTTAAGAGTATTTTTAAAAGAAAGTGTGGGCATTAACCAAATGAATCAATTATATGTATCACCTATAAATACACATAAAATAAGTTTAAATAAAACTTAATGTTGTAAAAAATTAATTTTATACAAAATAATTCCATGGAATAATCCTCGGAGTAGAAGTTTGACCTAAATAATGGAAATTGGGTTTAGAATTCCATTTCCATTTTGTAATAAGTTGAATTGTATACCCCATAAAATTAATGATCATAAAATGAATCATATAATTATATTATGATAAATAGATTCATGATATAATGCATTAAAGGTTAGTATATACCCCGCACACATGGAATAATTGCTGAATAAGGAATATATCTCACATAATCTAAAGTGAGATAAGAAACTCGTACCATATATCCAAAAGTGTTATGCACTTGTAATTAATGTCCTGGATAATCAAACTAGATTTATCAATTAATAAATTAAAAAAATATTAAACATATATTTTATTTATTATAATTTTATTAAGTTCATTTATGTCCATTTCTATGAGTTATAATGTTTAATTTCATTGTTCTGGGAGCATTCGTTTCGTGGTTTTATGGTATGTTCCCTTGAGTATAAATATGGTATTTCTTGTCAAATGGGAATAACTTCTCTAGAAGTTAAATTATTTAGTATTGATGGAATTACCTAATTTTAAATAGTATCATATATAATTTTTTTATATGGTATGCATATGATCCATTAGATAAAATTTTGATGAAAATATATTCTTTTATTTTCAGGGGTTTTACGACCAACATGAATTTGTGTCATTTTATTTTACATTATGTTTATATATTGGTTCCAGAACAAAATATAACTTATAATATCTATATTAAAATATAATTTAACCATAATAATGGTTTTTTTACTAGCCATAAAGGTGGTAATGGAAAATTAAAACTCGTCATCCTTGAAGGTGGTGAATTGACACATCACAGATGATATTTTAATTTTTAAAATAAAAAGAATTGGAGAAGGGATTTGAAGATGGATAATCCATTAGAAAAATAAAAATAAAAAATATATATGATACTGGAGTTAACATGCCACTTTTTATAAGGGAGTTGAGTAGATTATAAGAAAGTAAAAAAAATTAAAAGAGAATGAAGGAGGATTTTACCTTTTGAATATCGTCTCCTTGGAAACTTCCATAAGACACTTGGATTTGGTATTTTGGTAATACCAGAACGTATTGATCAATTATAATAGTATTGGGATTGTAATTGGTCATAATTTATATAATATTCAGGTCTTAAAAGGTGTGATGATATGTGGTGGTGAGGGGTGATATTTATAGTGGAGGAGATGGGTGTATTTATTATTATTTTAATCATTTGATTATTATTTTGGTTCAAGAATATCAATAGTATTTATTCCCATGAATAAATAAAATAATTAGAGAATGTGAGTTCAAAATAATGAGTTCTTACCTCATACATATATCATAATTGACTCAATAATTCTCTTAGTTACATATAATGGTTGAAACCATACATAAGTGTATTTCACTATTCATAAAAAAAATCCACTATTTTAGAAAATATTATATAATTAAACCTAAACATTTTTTTGACATTTATTTTTTAAAAATCTAATCAATTTTATGAAAATAATTTTACAAATAATAGAAATTTAATTTCTAATTTAAATCATCATTTATTATAAAAATAACAATTTTAATATTATAATTGATTTTATGAAACTTTGAAAAATTAATTATGGTCTCATAAAATTTTATTATAATTACAATGAAACAAAATATTAATTTATGAATATATTTTGTGTAATTAATTTTTATTTTAAATCAAAACAATAATTATAAAATATTAAATAAACATTTAAGTTTCACAAAAATACCAACACTTAATTTATCATTTTTAAAACATTTATTTACCTATTTGGTATAAATATATTATATTTTAATTGATGAGATACCTGAATTTTATTTATACTTTTATAGGTTAGGATATTATTATAATGGTCAGATTACTATTCTTAACTGTCCCATTACAATTCCAATAGTCATGTTGATTTTTAATAATATATCATAGTTTGTTTAAGTTTGTTGTTGTGTACAACACTAGCTATCAAATAAATTGAATTTATTTAAGAAGATATATACCATTAAATATTGGGGTGTTATAATTAATTTTTGAAACTTTTTGAAAAAATATTTGAAAAAAATAACTTCAATTTTTGAATCAACTTGTAAAAAATAGGTTAGTTTGAAATTTTTGGTTTTTTTGAAAAGATTAATTTTTTTGAGGAATAGTGAATAATTACTGGTTTTTTTGAAAATAAACTTATCATTTAAAGAATTTATAAGTTATATTTTTGTTCTAAAATGGTTTCAAAAGTAAAATTAACTCAATTATATTATAATTAATCCAATATATTTCATTAGAGTCAATTTTATATTGAAATTTAATATAAAAACATTTTAATATTTTAAAATTTTTCTCTTTCGAAAACCTATTTTTCATTACCTTTGTGGTTTTAATTTTAAATTAAAATTTTTCTCTTATGTGAATGGAAATTAGAAAATTGGATTCCATATTTTGATTCAAAATAATTTATATTATATAAAAAGGCCAAATATTTTTCACTCAAAATGAATAGTAAAAACAATAAAAATTAATTACTGCGGTTATGGTTAAAATAGGTTATATGAGTGTTAAACTAAAAAGATAAGCGATAGAATGACCTATAAACTTTTCCAATACCATGTTTTTACTAATTTAGTCTTTATAACCTCTTAGGTTCTATATTGAATCATTTCGGAGCCTTGTGACATGTGAAAAATGTGTGTACACTGTATTCTTTTAAAAAATACCATATGTGTCCTATTTCCCTCTAATAAAAGGCCATGCCCTCTCCTCTCTTCTTCAAAAATATAAAGTCCTCTATTTTGGAAAAAACCTATCCAAATATCTTCCTTAATTTCATACCTACATCTATTAGGACTTATTTTTATCATGAAACCCACCTAATAAGGATTTAGTTATAAACCTAATTATATTATTCAAAGAATAGGTAAACTTCTTAAACTTTTGTTTTTTGTTTTTTTAGTATTCAACCTCCTCAAAATATTATTAAAATTTGATAGTATAATAAAATAAATATATTTAATATACTGATTTTTTATTATGTTACTTTAAGTCTCGACTTCCTTTACACACATTCTAACCTCCTGTCGATTGTCGGTATGACATACTACCGCCACGCAAACCAATGTTATTAGTTTTCCATAAACACCTATCACGGATGGATATAATGATAGATTTAAAGTTTATATATGATATTTACGATATTATTATTATTTTAGAATTATAATTTTACATATATCTTCTTAATTTCTACTCTAGAGGAAAATGATAACATCACTCGTGCGTACAACAAACTAGCTCCCCACAAAGTGATATGATTCATTTTTCACTTGTGCTTTACATTGAAAGAAATAAGGGTAAATTTAATGAATATATAAGTGAAATATATTATATAATAATTATTATTTAAATTTAATTTATTATTCACCTTCCTTTCATTCCATTTGTTTCAAAAATGGAAACAACATTCATGTGTACCTATGACCTGTCGTCTCCAGGAATAGTGAAATTTATATTATATCTATAAATTTAATGGATTAATCTAAATAAATATATACTGAATATATATATATATATATTATATTTATATCATGTTTAAAAAAATTTATATTATGGAACAATGATCAAAATAAAATTATAAAAGATAAAAAATCAAAACATACATGGAAGAAATGAAGTAGTTATTACCTGACACGTCATTTTAACAAGGATTTGTTAATAAAAATGTAATAAAAGGTAATAAGTAAATTATATATGGTATGATAGATAAGATTATTTTTATTTAATATATTTATAATTAATCTATATTTATTAAAAAGGAGGTTAGAATTTGTGTAAAGGAAGTCGAGACTTAAAGTAAGTTATTTTTTTCACAATTTGTCTTCTTTGGGATATGTGTTATGTTATGTACCTAAATTATTTTCTGATATTTATATAAATTTTATTTTAACATGTTATATCTTTAATATATTTATTTTCAAGAAATTTAATGTTTCATTTGATTTTATTCTTTATTGCATCTTACTATTCCAAAGTTACTAATCAGTAAGGGATTTCTAGTCTCTCTTTTATTTCTGGGAGATATTTTCCCTATTCACCACTTGTTATTTTTTTATGGTGTATATACTCCCCATGAGTGTATTTTTTACTATTATCAAGATAATTATTGGATATAAATATCTTTAAGAGGTTCTATTTTTCATGGGGATTACGATTCAAAAATTATCAAAGTGGTAAGTGTTTGATGTTACAATCTCATTGTTTATCAGTATTGTTTATGAATTTGATTTTGATGATGAAATATTATGATCTATTTCACAATAAATTCAATAATTTTCTTCTCCTATAGTTATTCCTTGAGAATAAGTTTTTCCATACATTTTCCTCTCTTTATGTACTAAATTTTACAAAATAATGTTTTTAAATAAAATTTATTTATTTCTCTCTTTGGTCGAAAATCTGTTTCCTTCCATATCAATGTTTTCTAAAAAAATTCAATAATGTTTTAATATTACTCTATGACTGAGTAAATCCATTTTTTGTATATATTATTTTTAATATTTTAAAGGAATCATCATTCCATTTTCAAAACAAGGTCCGTTTAGATTTTACCGAAAATTTGAAAGAAATATTTATTATTATTATTTTTTGGAATGAATGGAATTTAATATCAGTAAGACCAATCAATATTTTAAATATTTTTTTATAATTTTCAAGTGTTATTTTCAAAGTGAAAATGTTATTTTCCACAAAAAAAATTCCAAGTGATATTTCAAAATACTTTTCTATATATGATGACATCTTTTGATGTTACTTAATATTTACTAGGGATATGATCCAATTTTACCATAATTATTCTTTAACATTATGTTTTATATCTATGATGATGATATTTTTATAAAACTCGTTACTTTTTCACTAGTTATTCTATAATGAAATGATGAAATGTTTATGAAATTATTTTATTTTACATGGATTATGCTATGAATAAATATATATTAAACACATTTTATTTCATGGGTTATGATATGATAAATGTTTTATGACCTTTTAGAACCAATATTTATTGTTTATGTGGTGGGTGGGATCTATATATCACTCTAATGCATTAGGAAATGATTAATTTTATATGAGCGCAAAAGGGTACACGAGAGGTTATCCCAATAATGAAACCGGGAACTGGGGAGGTTATCCCTATCCCAAAATAGGGAGCACATAAGGATATATAAATCCTGAATTAGTTACAGAAGTGGTTATCCAATGCGTAAAAGTTTATGAATGTCTTGGTGGACATCCTTGATATAAGATTTTCTATGATTATGTGTTTCCACAAATGTATATCTTATGACAATATTATGATATCATGGATCATGTTCTCTAATTCCTTTATAGTTTATGTCTTATAAACTACCAATATTTATGCCCTGACTCATTTTATAATCTATGATATGTAGGGTTATGGAGAAAGTTATCGGGTAAGATATGTCTAAGAAGTGTGCTAGTTATGAAGAACTTACATATGGTCCATGTGTTTATTTTTCCATGATTCCAAAGGCATTGGACCTAAATTATTTATCATGGATTTTTATGTTATTTAATGAATATTCAAATATTAAGTTGAAATGTTTTTGTACGAGAAGTTTGGATCTTTATAGTTTGTATTAGAGAAAGGTTTAATTAACCTTTGGAAACTAGGATGAGAAAGATTTTGTGATATCTCTATATATATGTATAGGGATAAGTTAAAGGATAATTCTATGTAGAAGAAAATATATTAAAATATTGGAGAATGATAGAGAGAGTGGTTTCCAATCAATTACATGTCTATCATGATATTATAAGTGGATGTGGTTCTATAATCGATGTAATTAATAGTAATAACTCTAAAAAGGATAATAAAGATTGAGTCGAGTATTACCTAGTACATGAAAATGGGCCTCACTTCTCACCTAGTCTGACACTATTGAAGGAAATGCTTTCAAGATTTACAAACACTTTATGAACAATAATGAAATATTTACATAATTATCATCAATAAACTAGGTTAAGCCTAATGTTTCATAGATTGAAAAGAATGTGTCATGATTTAGATATATTATAAGTGATTTTTCATTATTATGTAGTTTCCCACCATGACTATTGTTGCTAACACAATTATTTTTTGTTTTTTAAATGGATGAAACTTATTGGAACCATATAAGTGATAAGTGAGACAGACAATGCAATGATTTTCCTCTTGAGTAACAAAATGTTATGGGAAATGGAATGAACAATATCATAACTATTATCACAAATATTAATTAAGATATGAATCATGATGAACTTTTGAACAATACATGGAGGTAATGACATTATTTTAAGTCCTTCATGTGGAAACAAACACCTTATTTTAGTGTCTTAATTTATCCACTAGTTTTCGAGAAATGGATAAGTACTATTGAAAATATATTTTCAGTTCTCAATTGTTTATATCATGAAAAATTCATTTGAGTCGTTTATATTTTGGAAGCAAAACTAGACAAATGGAGGAATCTTATCAAGAATACAAGGCGATAAGATGAAATTGACAACATGGTGAGGGGGGAGTTTAATATCTTATTTTTCAATAAATAATTTTCCCCTATTATTCATAAGAAAATGTAGAATTAATTCATTGAGATGAATTAGAAGGATGATGAATCTATTGGAACCTATGAGGAAAATTTTACAAGACTTGTATGGTACACTTTAGGTATTATCATCTAACATTAAATTAAGGTTTTTCTATTCTTCAGTGGATTAAAACTAAGATTTTTAAGCGAATTATCCATAAGGGACTTCACTCGGTGTAAGGAAATAATTCAATATGCTATCAAGGTGGAAATAGAGATTATAGTTACCTATCAATCTCATGGTCTTGGTAAGAGAGGAAATATCAAATTCAATTCAAACACAAAAAATATTGGAGATAAGAAGATGATATTTCCTCCAAGATCAATGTTTAGAAGGAAACATGGAAGAAATTATATTAAGGGGGATAATGAAAAAAATTTTAAGTGTGTAAAGGATGGTCATCAAGTGGATGAATTTATAAGTTATGGGAAAAAATTTTCTAATAATGTTGATAAAGATAAATCTCTTCTGAATGAACCTCCCACACATTAGTGTTTCAAATGTTTGGAGTTTGGAAAATATGAACATAAAAGCCACAATATAAGGGATAATGAGGATGAAAAACCCAAAAATCCTCAAAATAAAAATGATAAATGGGAAAAATTATTCAATCACAATATATGAAGTGAATAATGATAATTAGGGAATAGATATACTTTACTCCTTTGTTGGTAATTTCATGTTTGATTTTTTATGCAGAATCCACATGAAAATTTTATTATTTATCCCTTAGTGGGACTTGATGTGATTATAAGAATTAATTATCTCCCTCTACATGGATTCTGTAATAATGGAATCAAATTTGAAATTCAATCAACTCAAGGATGAACCCAAGATTCTAATAGAAATGTTATTGTATAAGATCAGAGTTTATTTAAGAAATAAAGGGTGAATTATCATTTGTAATTGTATATGTATCCATGTAAGATTAAATTAATGGTTACAGATACCCTTGTGGGTTTATAATATTAATATTGATAATACGATCAAATTATTAGGCACCCATTCTGAGGTTTTATGTGATTGTATTTTATCAAGATTAAGGATATTTTGGGAGGAATTTATGGAAATAAAACCCTTTGGTTTTACATATGTTCTCATGAAATGGTTATTTGAGGAGGAATGCCTTTACATTTTTTTGACATAAGATTAAAGGTATCAGTAACTCTTAGGATTTATCTTATGTTTAATTTTTAGGTAAGTATGGATTTAATAGGAATTATATTAATATAGTTTTGGAAATAGATAAGCTGCATGTAGAGCAAAAAACTTTTGCATCGGACAAGGTTGTGGGGGCTTGAACCCAAAAACTAAGGGTGATAAGGGTATATCACTTACCACTAGCTTATGAAAAATAATATTTATAGTGGGAAAACATTAAGGGATATATTTATGAATATGTATCACGGTTCTTGGAAATTTAACAAGATTAAGATAATAGACACACTTATAAAGGGATGCTATAACCATTTTCTATACCAGAATGTAAATAAGAAATCATCTCCACATATTTTTTCATTGGACTCCCCAAAACATGTAAGGGGAATAATTTTATATGGATTTTAGTAAAACACATTAGAAATTTAGAAAAATTCATTTTTATTATAGAATATTTCTCTCTAGATAAAATTTCTTTGATATACATTTAGGAAGTGGTTAGGTTTCCTAGGGCACCACATTATATTATTTCAGATCAAGATCTGAGGTTTACCTCAATGTTATGAAAATGTCTACAACAAGACATTGATACAGAAATGAGTTTTAGCACTTTCTATCATTATAATAAAGATGTTAGTCTAAGGGAATAATTCAATCCCTAAAGGATATAATATGATTATATTCTATGGACTTTAAATGTTGTTGGGATCAACACCTTCCTCTAGTCAAATTTTCTTACAACAATAACTTTCAATCAAAAATTCATATGGTTCCTTACAAAGCCCTATATAAAACTTAGTGCAGAGATCAAACATGTTGGAATGAAGTTAGAGAAATAAATCTATTGGGACATGAATTAACTAAAGAAATGTAAGAGAAGGCTAGATCCATTCAACAACACATAAGGGTAGAATAATTTCTACAAAAAAATCATTTTTAAAATCATGGTTGTGATATGAGATTTGATGTTAGGTGTCTCTACATATTTATCCATGTAATAAGGTAATGAGATTCATAAATAAGGGAAAAATAATCTCTAGACATATCAATTACTTTGAAAGTTTTGATTATATCAGGATGGTAGATTATCGATTAAATCTTCCATCAAACCTCTCTCAAGTTCATGATGTATTCAATGTATCTCTCCTTAGGAAGTATATACCTAATCCTTAATGTGTATTGAAATCATAAGTCATAAAATTGGAGCATGATATTTATTTTTAGAAACAACTGTTTCAGATTTTGGGTCATTTAAATAATGTGATACCAAATAAAACCACTCATTTGGTTAATGTTTAATGGAAAAACCACTAGCTTGAGGAAGCTATGTGGGAACTCGAGGATGTGATGAAGTAGAATTATTATAATTAATTTGTATCAGAGTGATGAATTTAATTGGATAAATTAATTTTAATGGGGGTATAATGTAAAAACAAGATAATTTTATGATTGTTTTTAAAAAATTTAATTTCTTCTATAGCTTGCATTACACGAAACCACGAGTTTTAACGATCCATGAAAAACCATATATATAATAATTTAAACACAAATGTTATTACCAATGAAATAAACATGGAATAATTAATAGGAATTAAAATATTTTAGAAATTAATTATAATGGTTTTATATAAAAATATCATATTGATAAAAAATTAATTATTTTTTTTGTAAGGTCATTATATGCTCTGAAATAAAACATTTTCCCCAAAAAATGATTTTCATTGGTTTTTGAGAACAAATAATATTTTTTATTTTTTTTAAAATCTTTTAGAAACTTAATTTGAAAAAATTAATTTTATTTTATTAATCAACATTTCAAAATTATCTCAGGGGGAATTTTTTGTGTTTTTCTAAAAAGATTATTTTTAGATGAATAGTGAAAAACTGGTTTTTATTAAAAGATGCATTTTTAAAGAATTTATAAGAATGATTTTTAAAAAAATTTAAATAGTAAAATTATCTCAATTATATTACAATTAATAAAATATAGGTCAGTGTAATAAATTTCTTATTGAATTTTAATGTAAAAAATTATTTACACATGTGGAAATTTTCTCTTTGGAAAACCACCTTTTCACCGTGTCTGAAGGTATAATTTTAAATTTAAATTTTCCAATTATGTGAATGTAATTTGGAAAAATGAATTACAAATTTTAAATATTAATTATTAATGTTATATCATAAGTAAAACTTAATATTTTTTCAATATCAATAGTAAAAAAAATAAAACAATTATCACGGTTAAGGTTAAAACAAGTTTATTGGGGGTTAAATTAAAAATATAAGGGACAAAATGATCTATAAAAATGTTCAAAACCCATTTTATAGACATAATGTGAACTTATAACCTCTAATATTCTATAATTTACCATTTTTTATCCTTTTTTCATGTGAAAAATGCAGGTAAACTTTATTTTTTTTAAAAATTCCTCTTCTGTCATCTCTCCCAATTATAAAATGCCTCCCCTGTCCTATATTATTCACCCTTCCAAAACCCTATGGTATATAAAATAACTCCCAAAATATATTCCTTAATTACCTATCTAAATCCATGAGTTTTTATTTTTATTAGGAAACTCTGCTAAGAAGGATTTAGGTATAAAGATAAAGATGTTCTCTAAAGAAGAGGTAAAATTATTAAACTGGTGTTTTTTTATCTATTCTTATATATACATAAAATATTATTCAAATGTGATAATATAATATCACTAGTATCTCCCATATACTAAGATTTTATTATGTTAATGTAATCACCAAAATATATATCCTCTTTCATAAAAGGGGAAACAAATCGGCTATCGTGTATACTGGAGACTACCGACTCGCAAACTAATGTTATTCATCATCCATCACCACCCGTCACAACCAGATATAATGATGGATTTTATTTTTATATACTATATTTTTTATTTTTTATACTTTTTAATTATAATATCACATATACCTTCTTAATTTCCATTCTGTGAGAATATGGAAAAGTCGCTCGTGTGTATGGTGGATTACCACCTTTCAAACTGATGTGATTTTTTACACTAAATATTTACATGGAAGGTAATGAGGGAAAATTTAATTAATATATGTGAAATATATGAAATAAAAATTATTCTTTATGGTTAATATATTATTCAATTTACTTACATTTTATCCATTGATAAAATGGAAATAATGTTATTGCGTACGTACGACCTACCATCTCTATGAATAGTGTAATTTATTTTCTATATTTATCTTTAATGGATTAATTTTAACACTTATATAATGAGTATATATGATATATATATATATATATTTTAATATTGGTGATTTTATTTAACCTTGATGGAAATAAAAGAACCAAATATACCAAACCAAAACCTATATGAAAAAAATAAAGAAGTTATTACCTGAAACGTGATTTTAACTAAGAATTGTTAATAAATAGGTAATAAAAGGTCATAAGTAAATTATATATTGTATGATAAATATGATTAAGATTATATAATATTTTTAAATAAAAATATATTTATTATACAAGATTTTGACTGTGTACGAAGGAAGTCAAGACTTAAGGTAAGAGCTTTTTGTCTCAATTTTTCTTCTTTGGGACATATGTGATTTTATACACCTATCTTATTTTTTTGAGGTGTATATTAAACCCGATTCAAAAATTTTATAAATAATATCATTTTTTCATGAAATTTAAATTTCCCTTCGATTTTTTTCATTATCGGGGATTACTATTCAAAAGTTACCAAGTAGTAAGGCATGCATAGTCTGTCTTTTATTTCTAGGAGACATATTCCATATTCAACACTTGTTATTTCTGTGTGGTATATATACTAAACATGAATTTTTTTTATGTTTATTATAATAAAAATTATGTTAATTATATATATATCTAAGGTTCTCACTTTCATGGGTATTATGATTCAAAAGATACTAATATTGTAACATTTTGATTTGTAGCCTCATTGTTTATTAGGATTTTTTATGATTATGATTTATCTGATGAAATATTATGATCTATTTATTAATAACTTCATGAATTGTAATATACTATGGTCATTCCATCATAATAAATATTTTCCTTCATTTTCCTCTCTTTATGTACTATAGATTCCAAAAATAATGTTTTTAAAGGAAACTGACTTTATTCATATCTTCATTCGAAAACCCTGTTTCTTTCATATATATATTTTATAGAAATGTTTTCAAGATTTTATAATGTTACTCTCTTTTTGAAGTAATTGTTTCCATTGTTTTAATTTTTTACAAAAAAAAAATAGAAGTAATAATCATGTCATTTACCCAATAAGGCATGTTTGGATTTTATCAAAAATTTGAAAAGAATAATTATTTTAACATATATGACGTGGAATGAATTTACCGCAGTCATGACCACTCGTTTTTTTAAATCTCACTTTATAATATTCATAAGTTATTATCGAATAAAATTATTTTAAAAATGTTTTGTGAAATTTTAGTTTTAAAATGTTGATTTTCAAAGAGAAAAGGTTATTTTCCTCTTGAAATGTTCCCATTAATCTTTCAAAATCAGTTTACATCTAAGATGACAACATTTTATGTTACTTAATTCATGAAAGGGATATGATCTACGTGTACCATCCTTATTCTTTCTCTAGATGATTTATGATTATTATGAAAAGATGTTTATGATACACTTTCCATTTCCATGGGTTATGCTATGATGAAATGATTAAATGGTTATGAAACTCATTTATTTTCCAGGGGTTATACTATGAAAAAATGTTTATAAAACCCATTTATTTTCATGGGTTATTATATGATTAATTTTTATGACCTTTTGGCATGCAAATTTATGGTTTATATTATGGGTGAAACCTATATCTCCCTCTAATGAATCAGTTAATTTTTATTGTTATATGAACTCAAAGGGTACATCAGAGGTTATCCCAAGAGGAAAAATAATACACTAGAGGTTATCCTATGACAAAGATAGGGTACATGGAAGGTTATCCCAAGCCTAAATCAGGTACATGGGTGATTATCATAATCATAACATGTAATTAATGTATTGGTGGAAAATCATGAAATAATATTTTCTATATTTATGTGTATGACACAAATCTATGCCTTAGGATAATGTTATAATTTCGTTGCTTATGTTCTTTGATTTCTTTATATTTTATGTCTTATGAACTACCAAAATTTATTCCATCACTCAAGTCTATGATCTAAGATATATAGGGTTTCGAAAAATATTATTAAGTATTTTACGTCTAATATGGTTTCTATTTATGGAGAACTTAATGGGGGATGTCATAGCTCACTTATGGACCAATTGTTTTTTTCAAGTTTCCAAAGGCACTTGACCTAAATGATTATGTTGTGGACCATTATATTATGTATGAATAATAATCAATTAAGTTTTAATATTTATATATGGGATGTTTTGGTATTTTCATAGATATATTACCTATTATTACATCAATGCACTTTCAAAGGGAATGGGTTCATTTTTAACATCCCTCCCCTCCACATTAGTTTGAGTAGAGGCAGAAGTGATACTTAGCCTTATGGGACATCAACAAGGCACAAAAGGCTGGAAATAAATACCGAGGGATTCATGAAATACGAGGGATGATTTGGCCTTTGATATGAAAAGAACTGAACAAATGTACCAATAATAAAAACTACAACATGATTCATGTCAACAATGTGTTACAATTCAACATTACCAAGTGAAAAAAATTCAACCAAACCAATCCCATAACAACACCAAGTCAGTGTACCATGTGGAAGAATAAACAAAAAATCTCAAAGACTCCAACATATTTCCCAATCTCCACACCACGCTATAAGTTCCAACACCACAAGACCACCCAAGCAGCACAATGCATCACTAAAGGAATGAGATGATTTACCTTTACCTGTGTCTTGAAATACAACATCTAAAAAAGCACCAAAGTTCCAAAGCTGGGGGTGAGTAATAATATTCAGTAGGACTTCCCCAAATGTCTTACCATCTCATGCCATTAGGATAGAACAAGTTAGAACAAATATATAAACAATTTCTATAAAAGCTAAGAAAATAGTTCAACAAGTTCCAACAAGCCAAACACATCCTTAATAAAACATGTCACCCAAAAAACTCAATCTCAAAAAAAGAATCCAAACATGTAATTTCCCATTTTCCCATTTGAATTGGAATACTCAAATTCATTCTGTGTGTCCACACACCCATCATAACCATACATTACATTTCACCACACAAGCTCAGTGTTTCTATTGACGATAGAACTTCACGTCCAACCTGTCCCCTTTTTATAGTGGTACTTCATACCCATATTCAAACCCTTTATAGTGTCCCTTCACACCCACAATCCATCCCATCCAACCAATGTTTAGGCCACATAATCCACAAATCAAAACTAAAATATTTCCACAAAATCACAAAAACATGACGACTTACAATTACCAAAATCATATCAACCAACACATGACTAGCCATAAAACCTTACAATTTCCAATCCAAACAATCCATTAAGCACATCAAAAATTACAAATACAAGAAAAAACACTTCAATAAATCAGCCATTTATTTAAAACAACCTTAAACCATTATCCATATCAAACCACATTTCAATAAAATAGCATTTTTAATGAAAAACATTTTTTATAATATTTTTTCCATTAATCAACCAAGCCATTGATTTTCAAAGAATCATTTTAAAATCCATAAATAAATAATATTTCACAACCATAACCTATTTTCCCCAAAATCCACAAATTTTCACAAAATGGGTTTCAAGCAATCTTTTCGCATCACAATAACAATCAATTTCAGGGAAAACAATTAATTTGAATTTAATGCTTACAGTTCTAACAAAATGGAGTTTAGAGTGAATCCAACTACTTTTGGGTTTGGTGAAATTGACCCACCACCCAAATTAACATCAAATATGGGAGAAACTTCCACAAAATCACCATGGATCTCTTTCCCTAACATCAATAAGCCCAAATATCATCATTAAAGGAAAAAACCCAAGATCTACATATGAATGAAGTAGATCTAGGAAACCAAGAGAGATTGAGAAAACTATATCTAAGGAAAACCATGAAACTACTAAGGAGAGAGACTTGCCTAGGGAGAATCAACTTGAAATCACCTTGAAAACCCTTCAAATATCTTCTATAATGAGTGGGATCCTCCCTAACCCCTAAGAAGAAGAAATCCAAAGCGGGATGAGAAATAACTGTTTTGCGGAAAATCCCAACCCATCTATTTTTTAAAACCATCTTTTTAAAGCCACGAATGGTTATATCACATAGTTAGACAACCCCTACAGTAACTTTGTGAATGCTACTATCCAAATGGTACCCCGTATTGTTTTCCTGCATGGTTAAACAAATATTTCCTTAACCGTGTGAATTCCCATTATCTCAAGTGGAACGATTTAACTGGGGTGGATGCATGGTTTGTAAACCATGCACCATATCCCTTTCCTCTACCTAAACATTATAGATTTCCTAGAGAAATTTTATGGTTTTCCCAAGCTGTTCTCAAACCATGTCCCCTTATAAAATCCCCAAAACCATCCCAAAACCCATCCAAACTATACCAAACATTATCCAACCACTTTATACACATGAAAAGGCATAAAAAATATTACATAGCTAAACTTGGGGTTACTACATTCTTCCCACCACTGGAATTTCTATCCTTAGAAAGTAAGAACTATCATGTTACTAAAAGAGCTCGGACCATTGAACGACCATCTCTTTCTCCTTCTCCCATGTCTCCTCCTAAATATGACCATGTTTCCACAAAAATTGAACTAGACCGATGATTTTTCCATACAAGATTTTCTCTTTCCTATCCATAATCCATATTGGAACTTGCACCAATGGATCATCAATCTCTAGCTAAATATTATCCCATCAAATCACATTTTCAGGATCTAGCTAATAATTATTTAACTGAGAAACATAAAACAAATTGTGCATCACACTAATTATTGGTGGGAAATCAAATCAATATTCCACCTATCCACACCATTCAAGTATCTCGAAAGGCCTAATATACCTCTGGGATTACTTACCATGCCTTCCAAAATGATGATGTCCAAGCATAGGAGAGATTCTCAAGAACACATTATTATCCACCTCAAATGACAAAAGTCATCTACGATGATATACATATGATTTTTGATGACATTGATTTTTCTCTATTCTCTTCCTGATCAAAATAATATTCTCTGTAGTCTCTTTGAAAAGGGACGTACCTACAATCAAAGTCTTACCTATTTTCACCCAAAAAAGTGGAGAACATTAAGGATACCCATATAATGCTTCAAACATAGAAATTCGTATCGAGGCCTGATAATTATTATTGTAGAAGAATCTACTGATGTAAATTTCTCCTACAATGAGCCACCAAAATCCATCACACAAGACTGTAACATGTCTTACAATGTTTTTATAATCCTCTCAAATTTCCCATCTGTGTGAGGATGATATGTTGTACTCATTATCAACTAAGTCCCAAGGTATTTTTAATGGATTTAAAGAAACAGTATGTAAACCTCATATCTATATCTAATACAATATAATCCAGTACACCATGCCTCTTTACCACCTCAAAGATATCAATTTTGGATAGATCATCTTTCGTATGATATTCATGAATAATGAGGAAATGGGAGGACTTTGTAAGATGATCTACTATCACCCATATTACATCATGTTATGTAACCATTCTTAGAATAATTGTAACAAAATCCATCACTATATTCTCCCACTTCCACATAGGTATAGGTAAATAATGCAACATCTTTACTTGTCATGGATGTTCTCCTTTGACTCACTAACAAGTAAAACAGCTCAAATCAAATTCGGCCACTCTCCTTTTCATACCAAACCACTAAAACTATGATTTTAACACATAATACATTTTCCAAATTCCTAGCTAGACAACCCATATGGAATTACGATACACACTGAGAAGTTTCTCTTAAAAATCCACCGGTACAACCATCCAATTCTAAAATCACATCACTAAATTCCCATCCAGTTTCCATTACTCAATGGTCTCCACACCATTTAGTTTTGATGACATATCCACACACTCTAAATTATACATCGACACCTATTTAACCAAACCAACCAACTTTAGGACCAATGAGACGAGAAAGAAAACTGCATCATCACCCTATTATTCACATTCAAACATCATGTCACCTATAACCAACATCATCCTCTACTAATCTAAAGATTATATCTCCACTTGCGTATATGGATTCCTGATTAATGCATTATCCACTAAGTTTCCTTTACCTAGTGTGTATATCTAGTCGAAGGAAAACATATAGATATACTCTATCCATCTCCTTTGGCTCATGTTTAAATATCATTGTAATAAAATATGATTTAAACTATTATTATTGGTAAACACTATGAATTTATCACTAAAGAGATAATGATTCCATGTTATTGAAGCATTCACCACAACCGCTAAATCTAAATCATGTGTTGGGTTGTTCTTCTCAGGGAACCTCAACTTCCATGAGTTTTATGTCACAACATGATCCCATTGCATGAGAACACACCTTGACCCTGATCACGATGTATCACAATAAACAACATAACCTTTCCATGGTTCTGGAAAAACCAAGATTGGTGATGATGTAAGGTGGCCCTTAATATCTTAAAAAGACTTATGGAATAATCATTCCATTAAAATGGAATATTCTTCCTTGTAAAATATTTCATCGGTGAATCCAATTGTGTCAAGTCAAAAAAAAGGCATTGATAATACCCAACTAGAACAAGGAATCTTTGTATCTCAAAAGAATTATTTGGATGATGCTAATAAATAATAGCATTTATCTTTTCCAGATCCACTAAAACATCTTCCTCATAAATAACATGGCCAAGGAAAAAAACTATTTTATCCAATAATCACACCTTGATAATTTATAACACAAATGATGATCTCTTAAGATTCCCAACACTATTTCCAAGTGTTTCTCATGCTCATACAATGTCTTGGAGTACACTAATATATTATCAACACCCACCACCATGAAATAATTTAAATACCTCTGAAATATACAATTCCTTAATTCCATGAAGACCTCTACAAAATTTGTATGACCAAAGGGAATAAACACATACTCTTAATGTCCATATCTAATTCTAAAAGCAATTTTCAGAATATCCTCCTTCTGCACCCATAATTGATGATATCCTGATCGCAAGTCAATTTTGGAGAACCAATGAGCTCCCCTCAACTGATCTAAAAGGTCATCAATGCATGGGAGTGGATATCAATTCCTTATCAAAACTTGGTTAAAATTATGATTATCAGCACACAATCGTAGAGTTCGAAGCTTCTTTTTAACAAACAATAACAGTGCTTCCCACAGAGAAGTGCTTGGATGGATGAACTGTCTATTTTCTAACTCATTTGACTTCACTTTCAATTCCATTAATTTTGTTGGTTCCATCAGATAAGATGGAAGTGAGATAGGACTGGTCCCGATAAGGAGATTAATCGTAAACTCCACTTCTCTAATAGGTGAAAAGCCTAAGAATTATTTAGGAATGACATCAAGAAAGTGACCAAAAACCACCAAAAAACTACTCTTCTCAATTTCTTCTATCGACGCCAATGAAAAATCTGCAAACTAATACAATATCATCCTAACCAGTGGTGCCAAAAATCCCATTATACCCACTTTTACATCTTTCTCTTCTATAATGATATGTTCGATGCCACCACCCATCCTGAAACAATCCATTTGTGCATAAAAAAAATATATGGTCCTTAAAAATAATAAACCAATCCATACCTAGGATTCTATCATAAAAATACTTCTCAAGCACTAATAATTCCCACATCAACTCAAACCCATCAATTACTATACAACATGCTCTACACAGAAAGGATCGACACTCACTTTCCCCCAGAGGAGTTTGGAGTTTTAAAATTGAAGGCTTCGTTTCCACATTTAAACCCAAAAAATAAACAGAACGTGAATAAATGAAATAATGAGACTCACCCATACCAAAAAATAGTTTTCTAAGGGTATAATTTAAAAGAATCGTACCTCTCACCATGGATAGTCTTAACTGATCATCCACAACTACTTAGTCAGCTCCAAACAACTGCTTTCATTCCACACTCTTCTCTTTATTCACCTACTGTAATTTCCCATTCTATGGAGACATGGTATTCCTAGAATATCCATGACTAACTATATTTTTCTGATGAGGTGTATGCTACTTCCCTCTTACTATTGATGCATAGGATGCCTACGACCCATGAGGAGTGTCATAAACCCCCAACCTCGGAGCATTAAGTCAATAACGCTGAAGATTCCCTATCTTCTTATAGTTACGAAATGATTTAGGATTTTTCGAATAATACTACCTCATGTAACTTTTAGAACCACAACAGAAACATTTGAACTTTTTAATATGATTTGGGGGAAGATTAACTGATCCTACAATTGGATTCTGAGCTATACTCTCAATTTGTAAATAAGTGTTCCTATTCCTCTTTCTTCCTGCATTAGAGTTACCAATTTTTCCCATGGATACCAACATGATTCCCCTAATTGTATCTTGTAATATATACCTTTTATACAAAATTTCTCTATTTACCATTTTGTATAATCAATTATACAGAACACCACAATCTTCAAATAGATTTCCTACCTCAACCATGATTTAAAAATACACACCTTCAACGATTCACTAGTCACAAACATAGGTGAAATCCAGACCAAGTTAATGAAATTAGTTCTATATTACATTACTGATAGTTTCTCTTACTTCAAACTGAAAAAATCAATAGTTTATTGAATTTTGAACGTGTGAGTATATAATTTTTTGTTGAACAATTATTCAAAATCACTCGATGCCATACCTTGGTCCCCTTTAGCATGGACCAGTAAATCCAACCAATAAAGTTCCATATCTTCCAAAATATATCCCCCTAACTTTATATTTAACTATGGTGGTGTACCAAAGAAATTAAATATTTGATTCCTCCTATTCAACCATGATTCTTCCTTTTCCAGTTCCAAATCACCCCTAAAGATGGGTGGATTATTCTTCTGAAACTAAACCAAGTGATCCACTTGATTTGGATCATCCATTCCATTCTTACATTCCATGTATTTGAAATATTTTACTGTGCTCTGAACTAGTTTCGATTACACCTGGTGATCAGGTGCAACCTGATTTTTAGTAGCTTCCTCCGGTTCGTCTCTACATTGCTACCCAGTGCTATTTCTTTCAAGATAACACATGAACCATAAGTTACACTCTCTAGAAACTGTAGGGTTAAAATTTCAAATTATATCATGTTTCAGCTATCACAACCATTCTTTCCTAAATTCTCATTTCCATTTCCATCTGTTTTTTAAAAAGTCCATTGTGTTTTGAGAATCAACCCATTTTCGAAATACCACAACCATTATCTTTTCAAATCCTCAAATTTCCAAAAAATATCTATATTTTTCAAAAATTAACACATTCATACCACAACATAATCATTATTCCCTATGACATTTGAAATCCTTGTGGGAAGTCATTTCTACCTGGAATTTCATGCTCATCGCATTGGATACGCCCATGATAATGAGATCACACTTCTATAAGTGTCTATAAAAGACTTATGTACCCAACTCCCTGGTAACTTGAAGTTCAACAAAAAGGGGTTAGATACATCCTTTTATTCTATAAATTTCATGTTCCAAAAATCCTAATCCTTGATACCATCCCAACTCAAGGAGTAAACCAAGAATGAGTACAAACTCCAATATTGACAATCAATACCAAGGAATACAAACAAGACTTGTCTCACTTGTAAGTCAAGGACTGAACAAACTAATACCACTTGTAACATCCCACCCCTCTTCATTGGAATGATTATATGTGGAGGTGCTACTTGTCCTTAAGAGAAATCCCCAAGGGGCCAAAGTATGGAAATAAATGTTCAGGGATTCATGAACGGTTGGGGACAACTTTCCCTTTGAGATGAAAACTACCAACAAATCATGTTAATACCAAAAACCACTCCATGATGAATACCAATAATGTATTACAATTCAACATTACCAAGGGGAAACAATAAAACCAAACCAATCCCATAACAACAGAAAATTAGAGTACCAAGAAGAAGACTAAACAAAAAATCTCAAATAATCTAACTTAGTTCCAAAGATCAAACACCACACGATCACCCAAGCATCATGATGAACCACTAAATGAATGAGATACTTTACCCTTACCTATGTCTCAAAATATAACATCTAAAAAGAACCAAATTTAGAGGTGAGTAATAATACTCAGTAGGATTTCCCAAAATGACTTCCCTACTCAAGACACTAGGATAGAACAAGTTAGCACAATTATATAAACAATTTATAAAAAATATAATAAAATAGTTCAGAAAGTTCAAACAATCCAAATATATCATTAACAAAACAATTCACCTAAGGAGGAAATCCCAAGTAAAGAAAATAAAAATATCATTCCCCATTTTCCAATTTGTATTGGCATAGCCAAATTCATTCTGCATGGCCATACACTAATCAGAACCACACATAACATTTCCCCACATGAGATCGATGTTTCCATTGATGGTGGAACTTCATGTCCAACCTTGTCCCCTTTTTATAGTGGTACTTCAAACCTACATTCAATCCTTGATGGAGATGCTTTACACCCTCTATCCATCCAATCCAACCCATACTTATACCACATATGGAAAAAATCATAACAACATTTCCACAAAATCACAAAAACATAAAAATAAAAATTTACCAAAATAATATCAACCAATAAATTACAAGCCATAATACCAAAAAAATCCAATCTAAAAAACCCCTTAACTATATAAATAATTCTAAAAAATTGCCAAACCACTTCAATAAATCACCCATTTGCTGAAAACAACCTTAAACCACTGTCTATTCTAAACCACATTGAAATAAAACAAATTTTTTTAATGAAAACCAATTTCCATAAATAAAACAAGAAACCAATTTTAAAATCAAATTTTTAAAATCCAAAAACAAAGCATATTTCACAACCACAAACCATTTCCCCTATTATGCAAAAACTATCACCAAATTTTTTTCAATCAATACTCAAACATCACAATCAAAATCAATTTCAAGAAAACCAAATTAATTTAAAATCAATCCTTCTAGTTTAAAAAATTGAGTTGAGAGTGAAGCCACCTACATTAGGTTTTAGTGAAATCAACCCATTACACAACTGAAAACCAAATCCAGGTGAAACTTCATCAAAATCACCTTACATCCCATTAATTAACATCAAAAAGCCCAAATATCACCATTAAAGGAAAAAAACCCAAGATCTATATGCGACTAATGTAGATATGGGAAAATGAAAGAGGGAGAACTATATTTAAGGAAAACCATTAAACTTTTAATGGAAGATACTTAACAAGGGAGAATCCCCTTAAATGAACCTTAAAAACCCTTTGAATCCATTCCAAAATGTGTGTAAGATCTACCCAAACTAGTGATAAGAAGAAATCCTGAGATGGGTTCGAGTGGGAGGAGAAATGAGTTTTTTAGGGAAAATACAAACTATTCCCATTTTTAAAACCATATTTTTAATCCTGTGGATGGTTATCTCGGATGGTTACACAAACTATGCACTAACTGTGTAACCTCTACTATCTGAATGGTTCCCCACATAGTTATCCCACATAGTTAGATAAACAATGTTCCAACCATACGTAATTACATTATCTCAAGTGACACGATTTACCTCGGTGGCCAAATAGTTTGTAAACTGTGTGCCTTAACCGTGCACCATATCCCTTGCCTCTAAATCAACATGGATGGTTTATTGGAGATAAATAATGGTTTTCCCAAATCATTCTCTAACTGTACCCCCTTAGAAAATCACCAAAAAAATCCAATAAACCTACCCAAAATCTACAAAACATTACCCAACCACTTTATACACAAAAATACATAAAAAAAAGATCACATGCCTCAAACTGTGGGTGTTATAGTGATGGTGGTACTTTCATTGGGTGGTTTTGAAAAAATGGGTTGGGACATGATCTCGATAATATTTAACTCATATAGTGAATGGTTTTTTTCAAGCATTAGTTTTTTATTCATGTCTTGGGCTTGTTCAAGAGAATATACCAGTGATGGAATCTCCCTAATAAGATATGATGAATGGATTTCATTTAGTACAATCCAACTAGTCAAGGTCATCATTTCTTCCATATTTATCAATTGGAACTTATCATAATTCTTAATATATACTGATATTAACAATAATTGTACAATATCTATAATATCAATGGTTAATATGAATAACTTTCATTAAAATACAACATGCTATATTTTATAATGGACCAAAATAACAATTGAAATATAGTTCAGGTGTTTTCTACAACTATATTACTTAATAAGGAATTTATTTATACATAATTGAATTTCATTTATAATGTTTTGGTTTTTTAGAAATGGATATTAATTGGTTAAGGTATAATCAATGAATTTGAATATAAAAAGTTATTAATTTTTGAATGGCCTTATGACTAATCAATTCAATTGAACCATATGTGAGAAAGGTAGCACCATTTGGAAGACCTTCCAAAATTGATCCTAAATCCCTATTTTAATCAACTTTTTTGGTCACAAATAAGTTATTTATTTATTTATTTATCTTGAAAACAAAATTAATCATGTCAAAAATAAAATCCACTAACTTAAAAGTCTCACAATTCAGCCATGTCATGGGATAACCTCTTAATTCAACTATCTACTGCCCTATAGTTGTGAAGGATCAAGAAAATCATATAAATTTTTAAATTATAACTAGTTAATTGGTATGTAATGATTATTGGGGACTAATCAATTTTTTGGTGCTACTTATATAGGGGAATGATGTCTTTTAGAGTTTAAAAGTCTGGTTGATTGATTTATTCTACTTATCTTATGAATTATGATTTCGTTTCTTAGTATTTTTACATGAACAAATGTTATTATTTTTACATTTTTTAGATATATGGGGTATGTAGAGGAGTCCAATTTATTGATAAAGTATCATGGATAGTCTATAGCCACTTGAGTATGATCCTGAGATCAAGAGAACCTTGTTTCCCCAAGTGGAAAAAAATCCCACTTCCCCTAATGAGTTTAATTTCTAGTTCACACATATAGAGCTGAACAATAGAGCATGGAAGATTCTTCCAGAGCATACAATCATAGAAAAATAATTAATTTCTATATATTGAGAATCTTCAAGCATTATTAGACCTACCATCTAAGAAAAAATCTTTGTTATCAAGCCCAGTCTTATCTAGATGGTTCAAAGAATAGGAAAATTTAGTGAACTTCAATGTGAGGAATTTCATGGGTGTCTTTCAAAATTATTATATATGTTTAAATCCTTTAGACATAAAAACATCTCATCACATGATATAAGATCATGGGTGTTCCCATTTTCCTTCCTACAAATATTAAAGGACTAATATAAGAACCAACTAATGGGATCCATACTAACATGGGATGAGTTAGAAAAAAAATCCAGACAAGTACTTCCCCCTAAACAAACAAGGAAGTTTCAAAGTGACATAAAAAACATCACTCAAATTGATGGAGAACCCACTTGAGAAGAATTATATAGATTTAATGGGCTCTTAAATAAGTTCCCACACCAATTAATTGATTTATAGATACATATGTAGATGTTATATTACATCTTATAGCCCATAACTAGTGTCTTGGGAAATTCTTAAGCTATTGGAGGGACTATGATGAAGACCCCAAAAGTTGGTTGATATATCATTGATGATAATTATCCTGATTCTAACCTTTGTGAAAGTTTTAAAGGACTATAAAGGAGATGAATTCATAAGGTGTATCATAAAACTAGATTTCCCGCTCAAAAAAAGGAACACAACAAGAAACTGGAGATGTATCAATTACACTTTCAGTAGTTATCACCTATAGAACTAACAATTGAGTTAAAACCATGCTATATTCATGGATTTCCACATTCTTATGAAGAATTTTTCTCAGGAACAGATGATAACTAGCCTCTTGATTATATAGTTATGATCAAGGTCCGGAGTAGTTTCAAAACACATAAAGTCAACCCAAACCATGGTATCCCCAAACATAATTTTTATCGATGAAACTAATAAAAAAATTAGGATGAAGATTTGTAGAAATCATATTCTAAAACAATATCCACCTTATTCACCACCCCAATAACCATTCCAAAAATTTCAACCCCAAGTGCTCAGTAGTTTTCACCACAATAGTATCACCGAAAAGAATTCAATCCTCAAAAACTACCAATTACCTATCCCTAATAATCCAATATCAAGAACATGTTGTCCAAATTCAAAAAAAGAGTATTGTAGGAAAATGAACTTGGATATATACATGTATAATAAAAGGGATTACCATGGAAAAATTACAATCAAGTGGGGCAGAATAATCAATCAATTATTGACTAGTTATGAGGTACACTACTTGGTAATATAGAAAAACATGTCCAGGTGGAGTCTAAACCTATGATATTGAGAAATGGGTATGAGTTTGAAGAAAAATACCTATAAATCTAAGAAGGTGGTGAAAAAACCATAGATTTGTGTAGATTTGAGAATAAAAAGAAACCATTGGAGGAAGGAAATATAGAGTATGACGTGAAAATTGAATTTAGATAAATTAAAAAGAAGGAAGAAGTAGAAAAGAAAGGTGGATCCATGTCTTTGGTTTATTGATAATAAAAGGAAGAGGAAGTGCATAAAGATCCAACTCCTTATAGGCCATCTCCCCCATTTCAAGGCACTATGTGTTAAGGGAAATAAGAAGAAAAATATAAAAAGTTATTGGATATATTCAAATAGATCCTCATTAACATTCCTTTAATTGATACCATTTAAAAAATATTAGATTAAAACAAATGTCTCAAAATAAAATTGTCAAATGAGATGAAATTGGAATATTTAGGATAAATATCCCAAAGCGAAGAGTATTTAATAGGGTTTCAAAGGAATATCCTAATTAATATGAGAAATCCATGTCATTTTTTATTCCCATGCACTCTAGGAAATTTTACATTCGTAAAGGCACATTATGATTTATAAATAAGTATCAACATCATTGAAGTGAGTGTCTCTCGAATGTTAGGATTAGAAATTTCAATTACAAATAGAGTTTCCCAAAAAAATCAGATCATTCAGTGAAATACCCCTAAGGGATCCTTATAGATTTGAAAGTCAAATTAAAGTAATATATCTTCCTTACTGATTTATTAATTTCAGAAATGTACAAATAATTTTATGTTCCAAACATTCTAGTAATACCCATAATTTTAATTGGGAAGCTCAAAATTCTTTTAAACTTATGGATACTCGTCTTTAGAGTAAGTGATGAGCAAGTAGTGTTTAATATTGTCAAATATTCAAAAGAAGACACTATGTTAGGGTATTTTAATGTATTTTTCACCACTGAGTAAGATTAAATATGTGAACCTTCATTTTTTAGTATGTAAGAAGTTGTGGAGAAAATGATGATGATCTTTATTAATGCATTAGTATCATAAAAGGTAAAACAAATGAGGGATGATTCCAACACTAAACCAAAAATAAAAAATAGATAGTACCCTTTTTGAGGAACTATTACTTAGTGTTTACTCCCTCAATAATCAATCCATCAATATTGAAGATTAGTAAACTACCAAGTTCATTGATATGTTCATTTTTGGGTCACAAAAAGGCCCTTCTAGTCATAATCAATTTTGATCTTTCCAAAAAACAAGAGGAAAAACCACTTGTGGTTTTTAGAAATTAGAAGAAAGATATTTTATGGTAGATTTATCATATAAAGGGAGTTTTACTGATTTTTTATACTCAAAAAGTGTTTTTAAATTAGGTATAAATACAACTATAAACCATAGAAAATAATTACACCACCCATAAAAGAAGTGGAGAAGGAAAAAGGTTATAAAATTACTAGATGTGAGAATTATATTTTCAATCTCAAATTCTACATGAGTAATTCCACTATAATTGTTTTCTAAGTGGGGAGGTTTAATTATCTTTAAGAATGAAGAGAATGATCTAATTCCTATAAGAAAAATCATATGCTAATGGGGGTGTGTGAATTATTAGTGATTGAATACTTCCACACAAAATGATCATTTTACACTGACATTCATGGATGAGATGCTGGTGAAATTTAGTTACCTTATATTTTATAATTTTATTGATGGTTAATCTAGGTATAACCACATACTAATGGACCAAAATAATTATGAAAAAAATTAATTTCACCTACGTATATGGAACATTTTTATATTGTCACATGTACTTTGTTATGTGAAATACAGTTCCAACCCTTCATAGGTTCATCAAAAATATATTCTATGACATTTAAGAGGACTTCTTGGATATCATTATTATCGAATTCTTAGTTTATATAATATTATTTGAGTTATGATTGAGTATTATGGAATCAATATTAAATAAGTATGAGAAAAAATTTATTTTTTCTTAACCAGGAAAAATGTAATTTCATGGTATGAGGAGGTGTTTTAATTGAAAATCAAATATCAAAATAGGGTATGGAGTTTGAAACTAAAAAAAATAAAAGAGATAAAAGATATTATAGAGCATACTATATTCAAGGGGATTCACACCTTTCATGTACATGATGGATTCAATCATCGCTAGGTCAAAAACATTTCCAAGATAGCTCAACAAATAATACATTTATTTCAAACATATGATCATTATATTTTGATCAATCTTGTAAGGAGGAATTCATTATTATGAAATAAAATATGATGAAAACATTTGTTATATTATCTTAAAATTTGGAAAGAGACTTCGAACTAATTAAAGATATAAGTAATTTTTCTATGGGATTTTTTTTAGGAGGGTTAATCATATATTTTTACCCATTACTATGAAAGTTTCAAAATCAATAATGCCCAGAAATATTGTACTTCTATAGAGAAGAAATTTATCATGGTCTTATTTTTATTGGATAAATTCAGTTTATATATTATATTATTTAAACTCATTGAGTATACTAACATTGAAAATTTGATATATCTATTAAACAAAAAACGAACCAATATCTATTCACTAAATTCTAATCATCCAAGAGTTTGAAATTGTGATTAAACATAGTAAATTATAATAGAATTTGAAGGCAGACTATAAATCTAGACTACATTATCCACATGTGGAAGAATTTAAGGAGATTTACATTTTATAAGAGTTCCTAGATGAGTCACTTTTCTAGGTTGATATAAAATCCATACCATAGTTTTTCGATATAAAAGATTAGTTAGTAACTAGTCACATTTACCCTCTCTTCTCATTCTAGAAAAATAATATTTCTCTAGCTGATGTAACTCATAAATTTTGGGAATACCCACATTTTTTTAAACAATATAGAGATAACTTGATTCATAGGTGTGTTACCAAATACATAATTCATGGAATATTGGAATTTTCCCATTCCTCACAAATTATAGGAAATCATGGTCCTGGTCTAATAGTTTCTAAGAAACTTTAATGTTGATTTTATCCCAATCTTTATCAGGGTGTTATAGAATTTGAAAAGTGCTTTGATAAATGTCAAATAAAAATTAATATCTTCAAATTTAATAAAATTACTCAAAATTTGATCCATGAAGTTATAGTGTTTGATGTATGGGGCATAGATTTCATTAGACCCTTTTTAACATTCATAAGAAAAGCAAACATCCTAGTATGTGTGGATTATGTTTCCAAATGGTTAGAGTCTAAATCTAATTCTATCAACATAGAAAAGGTTATGATGTAGTTGTTGGAAACAAATATATTTTCTTTGTATGAAATTTTTTGATTTATGATCACTAATCATTGAACTCATTTCAAAAAACATTTTATGAGGGGACTATTTTAAAGGTATGGAGTTTGATATAACACCAAAACCCATTACCACCCATATAATAGTGGAAAATTAGAGCTATACAACTAATATTTGATTAAAATTTTGGAAAAGAAAGTGAATTTAACTAGAAAATATTGGATTAAAAAGTTTGGTGATACATTATGAGCCTACAAAATGGATTATAAAACCCTAATTTGGATAACCAAACACAGGACAGTGTATGGGAAGCTATTCCATATGCTAGTGGAGCTTGAAAACCGATATTATTAGGTTATGAATTGGATGAGAATGTGTGCACGAATAATGGGAGATAAAATATTGTTGCAGTAGTATGAGCTAGAGGAGTTCAGAACGGGTGTATATTAAAAGGCTATGATTTTCATGGAAAAGAATAAAAGATAGATGGGCTATAAAATTTCTTTCCAAACATTTACTCCAATCGTAAATTTACTACTTTTTAACTCACACTTGAGTTTATTTCCAAGAAATCTGAAGTCACTGAGGCTGGGACTATTTGTGGGAGTCAATGTATTTCCCTATGGAGTTGTTGAAATTCAGAAGAATCCTAAAGCCTTATTCAAGGTGAATAGAAATAGTTTGAATCTATAATGGGTTATGTTTAAATAATTTAGTATCCCTTATATGATGTTTCACTAAATATGTTACGTATGTCAATATCTTGACATTAAATAAAGCACTGACAAGGTAGTATCCATGTTTTGTCTTTAACTATAATTTTTTTCTCTCATAGAGTGTATTAGATATTTTTTGGTCTAGTGTCACTAGGGAACCTTTTAAACTCTATTTATACCCCCTTTAAGGATGAAACATTCATGGAATACTAAAATTCATAGTGTCCAAGGTAGTTCACGATGTTAATAAGGGAACCACTCCACAGTGCAATTCAAGTCAATTTAGTTCAGGGAACTATAATTCAATTCATTACATGATGAGAAAAGAGTAATATATCCAAAAAGATTTTTAAATTTTTATAGTTAAACCAAGATTCTTCCTAGATCCATGATTAAGTTTCAAAAAAAAAATTCTTGATAGTGTAGAAGTGACTTCGACTACAACACTTTCTAGAAAACCTATGGTAGTAATGCATAAAATTTAACACCACAAATCGCATCATGAAGGATATGGGTTGTGGTATGAAATTTTTTATAGATTTACTTGATAATTTCAAAAAATTTAATATTTTAGGGTTTCGGTGTGGAGTGGTTTTCTATTCCATGAAAAAATTGGGGATGTTTTAATATTCATCAATAACCCAAAATCCCTACTGCGACCATTTAGTACCCACTTTCTAGAGCTCTCGCGACACACAAATATTTATCTCATTCACCTCTCCATTAGCCTCTAAGTCTTAGATACTCATGAATAATACCTATTTTATATGTTTTTGTAATCCTACCCATGTCTAATAACCTTCACTAATCATTCTTTCTTCCCTAGACTTTAACATTCACCAACCATTCTTTCCTACCAAACCGTCACCACCCTTCCTCTCCACTAAGCTGAACTATCATCAATCTCTCAAATAAATTTACATCATTTTAAAATATCTCCTTACACTTTTTATTTATTCATCCCATTTTCTATGGATTTTATCAAATAACTAACCAAAATAACCCTATTCAACCACCGTATCAACAATCCCTCCACCAATTGTTTTAACAAGATCCCAACCGAATAAAATTATAAATTCTAGCACACTGCACTACCCAAACCCCCTCTTAATCCTCCCACCAATAACTCATACTCCAAATCACACCAATACTCATCCCATTTTGACTATATGTACTTATAGGGGAATGATTCCCCACTATAGTACATTTAACCATATTTATAGTCCACTACGATGAAAAATTAGGATAGAATTTCAAAACTCTAGATGAAACCTATTTAAACCAACAAAACGATTGATCTATTGATGATCCAGAAAATAAATATCAAGGTAGATCTTATAGGTTCTATATGAACCGTGCACCTAAATAATCTCCAATAGGTGTAGGATAATATCATTATAGAGTTATTTCATAATTTATTTGTTCCTTAGAGTTAACCTTGAATAAGGTCACATATCATCTGGGAGAAAACCAGGGGAGAAACTCCATTAAAGTGTTTGGAGTGGAGAAGAGAGTTTATAGTGCATATTTTTGGTGACTGATTCATGTCATACATTGGTCCTAGAGATATATTCGAGTATGTAAGAAACTTTGTGGGACAAGATAACAAATGATCCTCAATGTAATCATGATCCTGATATGATAAAGATCACAAAAATTTCAGAATCTTGACATAAAATTATTCACTGATCCCTTTACCATGCATGGTGGACCATAAGGGATTCTTAGAGAGGAATTAAGTGATATAGATTTTTTATTTCTATCATATGTTTCCCACAAGTTATAACTCAACATAACATTAAATTTTGTATTATATTTTGAGAAACATGTGAAGATGTTAAGTGAAACCATGGTAGGTGGGAATTAGCTTAAGCATTTGTCCAAGCACTTGAGAATTTTATACTTTTTCATACTTCTTTCTTCCATGGGGATATTTTAGTTCATCAATATTCATATTCATTTGATGAAGAGGTTTCAAAAGATGGTGGGGAAGAAGTATGAAGGAGAAATAAGAAAAATTATTTTAATGAGGTGTCTTATGCACTAAAGGATCAGCCTAATGATTCCCCAAAATTCAGGATATTCCCAACATATAAAGGGTGGAGGGTAACCATATGACTTGACCATACATCCCCACTTTTATCCACATCAAAGGTGTGGTTTCACTATATATATACTTCCCTTGAGATTATTATAGATAACCAATGGGTTTTGTTTCTAGATAGTGGTAGACCATTTCTTGAGCCTCCAGTACATCCATTTGATTATACACACCATCCATAACTAACACCACAACCTCCCTCAGTTCCATAATCTCTAAGAGTTTCAATGGAGTAACTGGCCCCTTTAACTTCTCAAGACAATGTTTCTTAGTCATAATTTTGGGATTACATTGTAATTTTTGTAAAAAAAACTAATCCAAAATATTTATAAGAATTTATTATTGGGAACCATATTAAGATAAAGTTACAAGGGATAGTGGTGATAAATGAGGTCCAATACATTGATCCAACTACCAGAAACATGACCTATCTATTGATCATGGACTATTCCACTATAATGTAGTATCCAGAAGATGCATTGGCCACCTCAATTTCATATTTGGGGAGTATTGATTCCATTTATGTAGTTATCTACATTTAGCTTCCCACCCAAGATAAGGAGGAAAAAATTAATCCAGGGGATGGACACCAGAGTCCTATTATTTTCCCTCATTCTATCTTCATGTATTTTTAAAAGCATTTATTTTGTGATGCTTCTACATATTCCTTTTGTTTTTTCACTTTATGTTTGTTTTTATTCAATCCATTTCCATGATACATGGAGAAACATTTTTTCAACAATCATTCTTAAAGTTAATTGATTTTTTCAATGAACTCGCAAATTTATAAGTGTAAAAATTTCTTTTCAAGCACCACTCACCTTTTTAGAAACTAAAAAACCGTTATAGATAGACCACAATATAAGTTTTGATAATGAAACTTTATTGAACAAGGGAGTTTCTATTTCTCTTTTCATATTGTGTGTTATTTAATAATGTAGTTTTTCATTACTATCCTTCTATATTTTCCTTAAAAGTGGGGTTTTTTTTATTTCATGTGTGGGTGCGGGGTTATCCTTGAGCTTACCTAGAACCCACATGACTTTTATTTTAGAAAAATTATTCTAGGATAAGTTTTTCATTAAATTCTTTAAATTAACCTAATAATTTTATAAAAGCTATATTAATATAATAGTTTTTGGTTGAATTCACTGAAAATCAATTTCAAGTCCCCATTTAGGTTAAAATCTAGTATAATTTTATAATTGAATTTTAATATATGGTTTTAATTATTTGAAGTTGTTAATTTAATTTGTACTTAGAATTTATGACTTGAGTTATTATCCTAAATTTTAAATTCCATTCCTAAGAAGTTTTATAATCTATTTCTTCTCATTTTGTTATATATACTCTTTCTTAATAGAAATCAAGACCCATAACTATTAGAATATTATTTCTTATATTATGAAAATATGTTTCTTTTTAACCAAATTTAAATTAATAAGGTCCACATTTGACTTTTTTTCATCCCATTTGATCTTGATACCTACCCTAAATTTTATCCTTTATGAAAACCATGAAATCCATGTGATAGAAAACCATAATTTAATATGACATATTATTCATACCCTCGTTATTTAGTATAAGTTTATAATTTTTTATTTGATATTTAAAATAGTGATTTGGGTGTTTCATGGAATAATTATGAAATAATTATACAAACAAGTGTAATGTAGGAAACTCTTGATTATTTTGGAGAAAGATTCATAAATATTTTTATTATTATATATTGAGTTCTATATAATGTTTACAGGAATATAGAAAAGGTAAAAAATTAAAAAGTGACAAAGTGGGACACCTTGGTGTGACCTATGATTAGACTCTCCTCCCTCATTCTTCTGCTTTCTAAAAAAAATACTTTTGGAAGGAGATTGATTTATGTTAAGGTTATAGATATGGTGTTTGAAGTTTAAATTTAGCATAAACCTATTTTAAATTTATCTTGAGTGACGAGTTAATTTTTTTTAGAAGACAAATCAAAACACGGGAATGGATTTTTAAGGAAAGGTTGGGTGATGATTATGAAATGGAAGAGGATTTACAATGTGAATTTAATTACAAGGCATAGATGGATACCTAATAAAATTGATTTACTAAAATTAAATGAATTTTTTTAATACTTTTTTCTATTAACATGCTTGACTATGATTATTCTTTGGTTGATGACTATTTTCTTATTGATTCTTTGTTGATATTTTTTCTTGAACATAAGTATTTATTTATGTGTGTGTGATTTTGACACTCATAAATTATGCATAAATTTTTATTATCTTTTTAAATTATTATTATGATTAATAATGCATAATATGGTGTAATTATGATAAATGTTTCAAGGATTATTGACTGAGAGAGTTGTAATGTAGTTAGAATAATTTATAAAAAAACATCGATTCATACCATGACATACATGTTCATGACCCAATTTATGATAAGTTAACCCATGAACCAAGATATTTAAGAAGTTATGTCCAATACCCTAGAGATAAAGGATTTAAAAGATATCTAATTAGAAGATTAATTTTAAATCTGACAATAATTTATTCCATTACACATTTATCACTATGTGAAAAAGGAATTAAAAAACCAATTAAGTCTGGTGAATTTTCTAAGGTTGGTAGAGAATGTTCAATTAGTTGAATTGTGTCATGAAGAACCCCATAACAACATATCTAATAAATGTATGAGATGCATACGATGATGTAAGTTTAATAAGATATAAAGGAAATGCATAAGATGGTGGATTCTTCATAAGATATTGGATTTTTTCACATATCTAAGAGTAGTAAGTTCATAAGATACATTAATTCCATGAATTAGGTTGTCATGTCATGGAGGTGAATTCGTAAGAATAATTTTTATGTGAATACTAATGATACATTCCATAACAAAAAATATTTCATTGTGATTATAAGATTAAGAATTTTTTGTTAAGCTATCTTCTACAAGGTTCTATGAGTTTGAGTTCTTTGAGGACACATATGATGTTTTGGGAAATACTTGGACATGTATGAAAGTAAACTTAGTTTCTAAAAAATAAATTTCAAACATGGTGTGAATAAATGAATAAATCATGACATGAACTCTAGGAAGAACACCTAGAAGGAGCTACAATTTTCATTCCACAACAAGCATTACTGTGTCGTGATATACATTGTTGATATAAAAATAGAAGATATCTTAGCTTATCCACCAAGGATGTCACATCGTGGTCTCTCTAAGAGATTAAAATTCCAAAAATAAATGTCTCGGTTTCACCTCTAATGTTTGATACATTTCATGAAATGCTTTAATAAAATATTAAAAATATAATTTTTGGCTATAGACGATAGAGGTTTGTGTCACCACACACTCTATCACACTATGAAACATGATTTTTATAATTAAATATGAGTCAATATATTTTTTTGGGGAACGTAAATATCTTTATCCCTTTCATTTTTTACTTTTCTTCCATGTCATTTGGATCCTTTATTTCTTCCCTTACTTTAACTTTGTAATTGTTAGCATTATTTTAAGTAAGTTATTCACATTTGAAATTATTATTTATATTAGTTCTATTATGTTTTCCTATGTTAACATTCTTAATAAGTGAGCAACCAAGATTAGGAGGATAAATTCTTTAATGGTTTACTAATTTAATTCATGTAAGGTTTTTTTGGTTAGAAATTTGGTTGTGCAATAAATTAAATATTATCCATGGACTTAAGTTTGATAAAAATGAGTTTGGAGGGGAAAAATACAATACAGTTGACATAATCATGTTATTACCAAAAATATATATTCATTATTCTGTCAATGGGTTACAATTAATTCATCTAGGATTTGGGGATTTCATGGACTATGGTATCTTCACTAGTTTAAGTAAAATCTATAGATTTGAAAAAAAATTAGGAAATTTTAGAATGGCCTTTAGATAATTAATTTAACTGAACCATGTGTGATAAAGGTAGTAGATTATAATAGATCTTTTTAAATTCATCTTAAACCCATGCTTTAATCAACTGATTTAATGGAAAAAATATTATTTTTCTTATTTCATTATCCAAACAACAAAATTACTTGAAATTCAAAAACATAATTCACTATCGTTGAACACTCTTGATTTAACTACTTCATGGGATGCCCTTGGACTTCCAAAATTTATACTCTTTTAGTATTGAAGGCTTGAACAACACTTATAAATTTTTAAACATTGACAATCACCCTAATAGTAAATGATTCTCGAGGATCCATCTGATTCTCTCTTAGGATACCTTTTGAGAACCCAAATGTTTCACCAATGAAGTTTTAATGATTATAAGGTCCATTTTTTACCATTTTAATATATGTAAAAACGTAAATTAATTCAATAAAACCTTTAATAATTAATGTTTAAATAAATTCCAAGAAATAATTTCCAACTTAACAAGAAAAAATCATTTAAAACATGGAAACATTGGTCTGGAATTTTATCAAACAGTTTTGAGGGATAAGATTTAACAATGTTTTTCACAAACATTTAAGAATGAAAATTCTATACATTTGAGAATAAAAGGAAATAAAAAGGTATAATCATTAAATATTAACAAAAATAACCATTATAAATTTAATTATTCCTAAAAATGTATTAAAAATAACACAATTACTCATAGTTTAAAATGTAATTTAATTGGTATAGGTCCACCTAACACTTACAACACTTTAATGATTTTTAGATGGAATTGTCCTTTTAATACCACTCATGGGAAGATAAGGAACTATCCGTAATAAATTAAAAATATAAAAAAACAAAAAACAAAAAATATGTTAAGTCATTGAAAGTGAAAACCCTTATCGGTGAGCCAAAGGATGAATGTGAAACCCTGAATTTGAATAAAATGACACATAGATGGATTATCTAATATATATGAGATAAATAACCTTGTGTTTTGGGTTTTTCTCCTTGAAATTGTAAAAATATAAATCCCCATAAACCATAGGTGTAAAATTCCCTGAGAAGAAAACAACAGAATCATGGAGAGTAAGTGAATGGTGAAAGAAGAGTGGAAATCCTGAATAAGGCATAACTTGGAAATAATTGAAGAAGAAGACCCTGGAAGGTGGTGTATTTGGAAGACTTGATATATTAGGTTAGTTAATTTGGGTTTAAAACTTTCCCAAACTTGTTTAATTGTGAATTTTGAAGGTGTCATAGGGTTCAAAGAAGGATTGGATTCCATATTTTAGAAGTTGGGATAGGTTTCAGGATATGTCTTTCGTGTAAAGGGGTCACTAAGTACCAAGTGGTATGGTTCCTCAAAACTAGTGGTAGAGGTAGATTACCATGATGTCTTGTAGGTACACTGAGTAATTGGTTATCCTAATGTAGATACTCAGTGGTTATAAGGTACCAAGAGGAAAAAAATTGATACCTAATTCAATTATTATTATTATTATTTATTTTGAAATCAATTAATCATTTTCATTAATTTTTATTTAGAGGGAAGATACTTCATTAAATCCCACCTTTTAAGGGATCTCCTAGTATTCCCTCATATTCATCTACTCTTATCCTATATTGGCATTCTCATTTTTCTAGATGATCTTCAAGCGATCAGAGTTAGGGGGTCTCTCTGGGTAGGGTTTGAATTTCATTGTCATAAATTTCTAGTTTTATCATCATCGTGATGGACTTTGAATAAAATACTTATTTTAAGGATTATTCTTTAGTTTTCTAATTACTTTATTAGGTCAAATCAAGATACAATATTTGACGTGTTGGCATTTACTATTTTCAAGTAGGTGGTGACTAGGTCTTTCCTTTATTGAAGCTGTGTTTATGAATTATGTGGTTTACAAGCTTGGGTAGTGTTTTTTTAGTGACCAAAAATTGAGTTATCCTTCCTATGAGGAATACTTAAGGATTTTCCTAGGGTTTACCAGTATAGTAATGTATGGATATAGCCCAATTTATAGTTATAAGGTGTTGTGTGTGGTCATCAAATCAAATATGTTCAATGATAATTATAACTCTTGAGACATTAATGTATTAGGATGCATATGGTTATATTATGTATAGATTAGGGTGTCATGGGGTACACGTTTATGAAATGAGTGATGGTGACCACTAATTATGGGGTCGTGGTTGATCACTGAGTGTGATATGAGTAGTGATAACCATGGTCACATGTGGTGATTGAGATTCATCGAGTTGTGTTCATAGGTTTGTGATGGTGCTTCCCACCATTTGTTTAAGGATGTTGGGGTTATGTGGACACATCACAAGGCCTAAGATGTGATGTTGACCTATGATTTCATAGTGATATCCTTTATAGAAAAGCATATTAGGGTGATGGTTTTGACCATTGAATCAAAGTTCGGATATTATGTTGGGCTTTCCATGGTATAAAAGTGGTGATTTAGATCCCCATATGGGAGTGTGTGTTCATAGTTATTGGATTTGGGTGGCTCTTAATCCATTAGTTTGATTATGAATCATTTAACATGATACTTGGTATTTTGTGTGGATACATCTTTGGGGAACCATTGTTAATGAATTATAATCATTGTTGAGATTAAGGTGGTCATGTATCACTATGGTGTGTATAAATAATTGGAAGGATAAAGGAGGATTTGATATGATAGGATGGGGATATATCATTCCAATGTGGTTTTAGAAAAATAAGGCATAGAATTTCCATGGCTTGATGAGCATGAGTGGAGTAGGTTATACCTGGTTAATTAGTTTTCAAACATTACTATTCACATACACTCATATATGTATGGATATTGTCTAAGGAAACCATTGGTGGTTTCTTATTGTTGTGATCCAATTTTTTCCTTGTAAGAATTTGAAATATTTCTACATATATTTTTAGAGATAGGCGCTAAGATGAAGTGAAATTCCATGTCCTGGTGTATCTGGAATTAATGTTATAAAATTATTAAATATATTTTATATCATGTGTACACAGTTTCTTAAATAAAATGGTATAACTCTTAAACAGAATCATGGATAAAAAATATGAGGCAATGTTTGAGACCAAAATGTGATTTTTACCCTATGTACAACCTAATATATGTCGACTTAAGGCCTTCAAAAACATCGAATATTACTGGGTTAATTTTGATAAAATAAAAAATTAAATTTATTTATTTTAATTAAATTAACCTAATATAATTCCTATAAAACCACTTCTATATAAATTATCTAGGGTTATCCTTGTAATCCCTTGGACAATTGAGAGTGTTCTTCTTCTCCTTCATTGGAGAATCGACATTAGATGACAACTAGACTCCAAATCAAAGCAGATTGAAGCGCACTGAATTTAATGATGTCGATCAATCATTGGAGAGCATGTTATTTGACTAAAAATAATACAATATCTAGGTAGGAAAAACAATTTTTGGTTTCTTCCTCTTCTGAATAAATTATTGAGCATGGCCAATACATTTCTTTGATTTATTCTAATTGGGGAAAATTCTAGGCACTCACGTATTGAAATTAAATTTTTTTATTCCATTTTTTTCTAACCTTGGATATCCACATTGATGACAGTTTTCTAAAAACACTTTGATACAGTCAAAAAAACTATGTTTTTTATGAATTTTAGACCAAATTTATTTTTGTTAGTCATCATTGGACCATGGGTTCATGATTCGACATTGATAGGTGGGACCAAGCTTGATCAGACCACCAAATTCACAAACAATTCACATATGAAGAATATATTGATGATAATAGAAGGATTTGGGGTTGAATCATTGAATAATGGGTTTTTTTTCTCATAGATTTGAGATCTAAAACTAATGGTGGGGAAAAGATCAAGTGAAGGTGATATGGTGCATACGACTTCACATGAAAAAATGGAAATCAATTTCCAGCAGCCGAGAGGAAAGAATCAATTTTCCAGAGTTAGATAAAGAATTTTTAGATATTATTGAAGCTGGATATGAAGAAGGAACATCCAAATCTAAAGTGTGGAAAGCAGATCTAAAATTCTCTAGGAATATGAACTACACTCCATGTAGTTCATAAGAACACATGGAGTGTGATCCCTAGGCTATAGTGGATAGGGTTTTGAAGAAAATATAAGGATTTCACAGCATTTTATCATATATATATTGTGTATCCCTCCTTAGGTGGACAAGACAGGTGTTATAAAACATAGTCAATACCCCGTGTAGGAGGACACGACTAGGTGCATTCCATGTCCCGAAGTACAAAAACACAAACAGGTTTATTTCATGTACCAAGGTACATAGACACGAAGATGGTGCATAGGTAGGGACCCCAACTGTCTTGGAAACATAGTGTATTTCTACACGGTTGTTGATCCACGTACATCTTGGAAATAATACAATAAATATAGTATAACCACACTCTATGTGGGTCCCTTTGGAGGTTTTGCACCCATTGGTCCCTTTTGAGTAAACTTCACACACTCTTATCTCCTTTGTTTGGACATGGATTTTGGTTCTCAAGTATGATATCATGAGTGTTCTTCCACATAAAATTATATGGTTCCCTTCATCATGAATTTCTAGATATGATGTGGTATGTTCCATGAAAAATGAATATTTAGGTGGCACTCAGTGATAGCAGTTATTATGTAGAGGATCACAAGTGTTCTATATAGTGTAACCACCCAAATGGATCATGGAACATGTACTATATCTCTTGAGTGAAACCCCCAATTAGATAGGGCGTGAGTAATTTTTATTTTAGATTAGACCCCCCTAATGCACTAGGGCATGTACCTTCAACCTATAGAGTGCAACCCCTAGTTGGATTAGGGAATAGGTCCTCATGACACCAGAGTGGAACCCCCCCTGATACACTAGGTCATGGGTCCTCATCCTATAAAGTGTAACCCCCTAACTCATCATGGTGAGGGTCCTCTATGGGTACTTATTGAGCCCCCCCCCCTAATGCACTAGGACAAAATTAATCTACTTGGTGATTTTGGCCCCATTGACTGTGTAGCATAGTGGAAAGGGGTGATCCTCGACATGATTATTTCTAGAAAAAGACATGAGATATTTGGAATAATTGAGGAAATTTTAGAAATATTGGCTCTCTTTTCCTAGTATGGGCTGTGATATGGAGATCCCATGCTCCTCCATTTTAGTTTCTTTTGTTTGATCATATATATATATATATCTGTATCTATGTGTTGGATATGGTTTATTCTCTTACTTTGGATTGAGTTATTTACTAGATATCTATCCCTATTGTGTCTCATAATAGTCACCCTTTAACTTTCCAGGTGTCTTATTGGGTATGTAAATAGTCACCCCGACATGGGCTTTGTCTACATGTGTCCTATCTTATGTAGGTGATGGATAGGTTGACGAGGACTTCAGAGGAACTTAAAGATACTGGGTGCATTGGGCCACCTAGGGTTGCCACATCATGGAGTTAAATATCTAGGATCTCTTAGTGTTTACTTTCTTGTTTTTTCAAGTTGGGACATATTTCTAGTTGGGCGTGTGTTTTTCCTCTTTACTTTTCAGTTTACATTTTCAGGATCTTTTACACCATAAAGGTTTTCCAAGCTTGGTTTATATTTTATCCATTGCATCATTTTATTATTTTCCCATCATAAGTTTTCATTGAGATTTTATGTTGTGTTTATACATGTGAATAAGTAAAAGGCCTTCCATTTAAGATATTAATTTTGGTGCTTATCGCCACCCATGGCCTATGTAAGTAGGCTTAGAGTAGTTTCATCTCGAGCCCCAGTTTGGGTCGGGTTGGAGAACCTATTGAGTTCATACTCAAACCCTGTAATTTCCCTCTCAGAATCATGTATAATTTATGATTATTGAAATATTAAATATAAAGGGACTTCCATATAGAACATAGTGTCCATTTGTTTTACACTTACAAGGTAATATGTCATGGGATTTTGGAGGTAATATGGGTGGATATGCAGGGCCATGTTGGGTTATCTTTTTTTTAATGTCTTTGTATGTGATTGGATTGTGGTTAATCTTGTAAATTTTTGTATAGATCATGTGGAATTATAGATATTCATTTTTCTTACATTGTTTTTAGGGTTCTAGTTGTTTTTATACTATTTTAATGATTTATATTTATTGATTTTCTTCATCTGTTGGTTTTATTCATTTATATAATAAGGGTACATTCTCCCCAAAATATCTTCTTAGATCATCACTGTTTGTGGGTAGTCTCTAACATATGTTAAGGAGCACATGTGGTTAGTGTCACTTTAGATCCAGTGACACTAAAGATATATAGGCCAAGGATGCTATAATGTAGTATCAAATTATTCTATGATAAAGGGTTCTGAGTGGAATTATTTTATTATTTAGGGAATGGTAGAGGGATGTGTCTAGAATTGAGATGGAATTTGTATCAGGTGACTAATTAGTATAAGTACAAGCTTCTAACCAAGTTTCTAGGGGACAATATTGGTGTTTAATTTTTTGATATTACAGTTGAGATATTTGATCAAGATAAATATGGTATTTCATATTGTTGATTTACAGTTTCTAACTCTAAGCTCCAATAGGTAATAAGTGGTACTCATACGTCATTATAGTTATGCAAGATTCACATGACATGTGTGTGTCTGATTTTTATTGCTATTGTGGTTCTAGAAATAAGGTTTGTCTATTTAAAGATTCAATGACAACATATACAAGGATTTATTATATAGATTATTTGTGGAATTCTGCTCAACTAAAATAGATTCTTGAATCATAAAGTTATTGAGTATATGGATCCTATGTGATTTTAGTGTGTTTGGTACCTGAACCTCACACCAGTAAGTGTGGGTCATACGGTAGGATGATACAAGACTTTGGTATGGGCAGGGAAGTGTATGGGAGAGTTCGATTTTTTGTTTCTTATAGATTTATCTATATGTTATTTTAGATCAATGATATATATATTTAACATGGTATTTTTTATTCACTAATATTCCACCCTGACAACCTCTATTGTAGAATCAATAGGGATGGTATGTGGTTATATTGAGGCATGCACTTAATGGGGCCCTTGAGGGAGAATATGAGCATGAGCCACAAGTGTAGGTTTTGATGTAGATATTTTAATTATAGTGTACAAAGGGTATAGAGTAGCAGTTTAATGATTAGACTGGGGATTCTGTGGAATTATTTATACGAATAATATATTGGGGGCCTCATGGAGTTGAGACATCCATTAAATATCTTATTTAGGTGTTCCATTCTTAGTGTCATTTATTTTAGATGGAGGAAAAAACATAGGTATTAAATACTAGATCAAGTCAGTTTAAGCTATTTTCAATCTAATTAAGACACCATCAGGGCTTAGGGTGAAGATGAATACATATGTGTTTAGGAGAACCAATGAAACAATGGTGGTTCATTCATGTATAGTCTGGAAAAAATAATGAAATGATACGGAATAATTTTGAAGAAAAATTATTCAACATATTTCTTCTTGCTTTATTGAGGGTAGGTCGGGGATCGCGTTCATGCACCTATTGTAGGGGGAGACATTGGTTATAGATAACACTATAAATTTTATATATTTATTATTATTTTCACTAAAATTGGTTGAGGGTGGAATCACAAAGGTATGATGATTCAAGAATAGATTTCAATATACTATTAAGGTACAAGTGAATTTTTTCAAGCTAATTTGGTTTTCATATGTGGTGAATCTAGATTTGATATCAGAGAAAAACTTTACAGATGATAGTATATCTTGAAGGAAAGTATTATTATGTGAGGTTGGTAGCAGGGTTATAGAAAATGTAATTGGGGACATGGGGATTCCCAATATATTTTATACTGTGGAGCATCAATGTTACCATTTTAGAGTGGTTCTTCAACATATAGTTACCAATATAGAAAGATAGAGAATATTCTATCCTAGTTTGGTCGACTACCAAAGGAGTCTGAGGCACATTGTTAAATGGTTCATATTGAGAAGTTTTTTAAGATGATAATTGATAAAGACAATGTTTTAATCATTTTACTTTGATATTCATGATTTTAATCCCACCATTTTAATTGAATCTTGTATAAATATCACATTTATTAGTTATTGGAATAATTTGGAATTTAATTACTAAATGGATTAAAACTTGACTATAATTGACTATTTCAGATTTGAAATTATTAGAGTAAATACTACACATTATTTTTTGTATTTTTTTATTTTTAAAATATGTCGAGAGGTGATTTTGAAGGCCCATAATTTATTATAAGAATATAAAAATTTATGTTAAATAATTTTGGAAGCATTATGTTGGATTTAAAAAAATGGGTAAGGGAATTTACTTCAATATCTTTTCTTCATTATTTTTTATTACCTCTATAACCAAATAATTTCAATGAAACCCCCTTTTCTAATAAAAAATGACAACTTATTTTGATTATTTCCCTCTATTGGAAATCCAAGGGTTACTATTAGAACAACATTAAACCTAGGAATAAATAGATTTTTGATCCACCCCTTTATAGGTGTGTCTAAAACAGAAAACCATTTCCAAGGTGGTAATTCCAAAAATCTATCTATAACTTACATAAGTGCAACTTTTAAAGACCATATATTTACTTTTTGACCCATAATCAAGAGGAAACTTACTAAATAAACTAATAAAGTTAAAATAGAAAGTTTAATTTGATGAAGTTACATTTATAGAGTCAAGTAAAACATCTAGTGTTCATCTTGATCATTCTAATATAGTATCCAAACCAAATCAGACCCTAATATACCTATTTTCCACATATTTAATCAATAACCATAATTATATTTCCATTCTTACTCTTGAAAATGATTTTGAACAAAAAATTTGTTTAATTTAACAATTAGAAAAATTCCATGGCTTGTTAGGTGAATAGTAAAATAATAATATAAAAAATACACTATTTTATATTCCACTTTGACACCCCGAGGAGTGTATGAGAAAAAAGTGATGTGGAGATCATTCCCCAATTCACATGTAGGTGTTTCCAAATAATGCTTTTACAACTTATAACTAGGTGAATTCCATTCGTAGGATGAGCTATAAAGTTAATTACATCAAAGATTAATCCCAAACTCTAGGGTAGTAGAAATAACAAAGAGATTTATGCCATACATAAATATTTTGGAGAAACTCTCTATGACTACTAAGAGAGTTTTAAGAAGCTATGTACTAGTTTCCCACATAAAACCATAATGGAGATTCCATTTTTTTATTTTATCAAGGTCTACTAAAAAATAATAAAACCCTGTCAGATTTATCATCTAGATGAACCTTGATAAGTAAATCACCAACAAAATCTAAGGTATTCATTGAAATGGTTTCTCAAGACTCAATAAAATTTTGCATAAGAGGTACATGCATAAGAAGTAATCATGAGCTAAGAATTTTTTTCTGATCACCTTTTTTGGAATATAAATTTGATATGATTTCCAATATTGTTATAAAAATGAATCTGAATTAAATAGGTTAACAATAATAAACATCCAATGTTTATTGTTTATGTACATCTCCTACCCATTTTACAAACAATTGGTTTGAATTTTAGGGCATAGAGAGCTGTGCAGAAACGTTATATCCAATGAAATTGTATTAATCAAATCAAGTATGAAGAGATATTTCCCAAGTAAAATATGGATTTAGGAATGAAAATTATCAACCCAGAAAACCCTCACAAGACTAATAGAAAAAAAAATCCCTTTTAGCTAGAAAAACCCACCATTCTAAAAACTACCCACTTTTCTAAGAACCTTATAAGAAGTCTTAAAACAAACTAGCCCACAAATATATGCCTTCATTCCAATAAAATAAACCCTTTCAAAAACCTTTAACTAGTGAACCACTACCAAAGAAATAATATAAATGACCTGAAGTTTAATAGGCCATGAATGAGGATGAGGAAAATAATAAAGAAATCAGTAGTTTACTAGAAATTATTTCCAAAAATAAAAGTAAATTTCCATACTAATCAGTCCCAAATCCCATGTATAATATAATTATGATGACCAATAGAAGTTTTAAATAACATAAACCCCCAGATATAACTAAACTATATGAAATTTATAAGAATAAAGCTAGATAGTTTGGAAACCATTTCTAAAAATGAACCACAAGAAGAAAAATGAGACGAAGAAGAGAATAAAGAGAAATAGGAGAAGTATAGAAGGAATAAGAAAGGAAAAAATGTAACCATATAGATATATTATAGGGAGAATAAATATATTCCACTCCCACTCCCTTCATGGTTGATATAATCTAAAAATATTCCAGAGAAATAATTTCAAATTGAAAATTTTGAAACCTCCATAAAATCTGAGATCAACACACTCATTTTTTAATCCATATATAATAGATAAAGTCCTCAATACCATTAATTAATTAATTAATTAAAAAGTCCAAAAAATGTGAGGAAGGAGTTCTGGGCCTTTTCCTCCTATTAAATTTCTATTTCTTCTCACATAGTCACTTGACATATTGTATGGTTGCTTGTTCTTTTATGCAGTCATTTGATTCCTTCTTACAATTAATTGAATTTTTCAATCAATAATTTTTTTGGCCATATGATCACTTAGTTTTTTCCTTTGGTGTGTTGTTTTGTTTGTGCATTCACATGGGGTTTTCATGTAATTTCCTAGTTTTCACTTACTATCAGTTGTTTTTTTCAAGTGATCTATTGGTTTCCTATTACGATCGATTGGTTCTTCATACAATCAATTGGGTTTCTATTATAGTCAATTGGTTTGTTGATGTACCCAATTGGTTATTTCTTATGGTTAGTTGTATTATTATTTTGGTTGATTTTTTGGTTCTTATGGAAAATTGGTTCCTTATTTGGTTAAGTAGGTTCCTTTGTGTGGTCTATTGGTTTGTTCATGCTAGATTTTGGTTCCTTCATATATTATATTGGTCCCTTCATGTAGTCGATTAGTTCCCTCTTGTGTTCAGTTGGTTTCTTCATATGCTCACTTGTTCATTTTTGTGTATGGTCTCCAGGATCAATGTGTTCAATCCCTTCACATGGTTAGTTAACAATTTTCAAAATCATTCAGGTTTTCAAAATATCTATATTTTTTAGAGTGATGTGATTTTTTTGGCATAAAATAATGAATTTAAGGCTGAAAACACTTTTTAAAATATTTGAAGTAGGTATTTGAATGTATATTTGAATTACTTGACCCATAAGGTTTTAAATGTGTTGTTTTAGGGAGTTTTTATGGTTATTTATATTTTATAAGGATATTTTCATATATTGAGAGTAATGCCTCCAATTTGAGTGTTTTTCACCCTTGGGCTAGTTGCTAACCTGGAGAATACTGGAGGTGGGAGTCAGGTGGTCAGTAATTCTTTTAACTACAAGTCCCGAATAGGTACTAATGGGTGGGGGTTCATTCCAGAGTTGTATCAAAGGCTTTGGTTAAGATATGGGATGGATTTTGGAGTTAGGAACTAGAGATGATTGCATGGAAATAGTAGGGAAACAATATTAGTCGAACATAGTGTGTGATTAAGTAAAGGTAATTTCTTGGACAGGGGAATTTATTCCCCATATTAATAGCATGAAAGAACCTTAAACTTACTAAACACCCTGTGATAGATAGTGTTGATTTAAAGGTCGAGACTTATGGGACATACATAAATATTTATTTTTTTATTTTTTTATTTAAAGATGGGTTTTTTGGAAATTAAAATGAAATTAGTTAATTAATATAAATATATTCCATGATAAAAATATTAGGATTCCTTTCAATGTATTTTTTCATAGATGGATCTCTATCATCATCCACATGTATTTCAAGAGGTAAAGGTTTTGCAGGATAACTCAATTGATCATCAAAGGGTTGATCTGACAGAGGAGTATGAGACATGTAAAAGGGAATTTAACATCGTATAGAATAGAAGTCTATAAAAATACAAGTAGATTTTATTTGATCTAGAAATATATCATTGGATGGAGGATCTGGATATTTCCTTTTGATTTATTTGGGATTGGGTCAATTACCGAGTTCCATTGGTAGTAAGTATTATGCGAGGATCAGTTCCCCAGTAGTAGAAGTTGTATATTATAGACTGGAGAAGGAGGATGTTTCTTGGTTATAATTATAAAAGGAGTATCATCTATAGTTCTTATCATTGATGTTGAATACATGAAAGAGGTATGAGCCACTCTCCCTTTATTAGGGGATTCTTATCATGGTAGAGCTTGAGATTAGAGTTGAGGATCTCCTATATTTTTATCCCGATCTCTTTCCATATGAGGAGTCTAGCATAGAACTTTTGAAAGAGGCACTGAATCCAATGATTAGAAGTTATGTAAGACCATTATTTCTTCCTACTTATATGATTGTGTACAAAAAGGAGAAATTAATAGAGTGGATACACTTTTAAGAGGAGTTCCTCAATAGGGTGGTCAACAGAGCATCTCAAGGAGCATATAGCATTTGGTAGAGAATCAATAATGTTAGGGTAGTAAAGGTTCCAATAAGTAGGTAGTTGATCACAACAGTCAAATCCATGATTTTTTAAGGCTAGTGATTCCCAAAAAACATACCAGGGGATTTCTATTCTCAATATATGGATACTGAGGTTATGTTAACCATTAAAAATAGTTCCAGGACATTTAGAGATATTGGTTTGGCTTGGGAAGTAAGGAACCTCTCTAATTGCATTAATAGAAAAGGCTTCCCACAATTTTTCAACTTCTGAAAGGAGATGTAGCTAGTGGAGGCTTTCCCCATGATGGTACTCATACTTAGGGACCTTCTCTAGAGTTTGATTTTGGAGGTATTAAGTTGCAATGTGGAATATTCGGACATGTCAAGGTGCATGCTAATGAGTTTCCTATACCAGTGGTTATTTGAGTAATGAAAATTTTATAATATAACTTATTTTTTACTTTGTCTTATTCTAGATCTTCACACTCCTTTATTATGCATAATCTGGTCCACACATTAAGAAAAGAGGCGGTGAGGCTTCTTGTTCCCCTAGTGTAATCCATTCCAATTTTAAATTAGTCTTTCTTTTTTTATGTGTGTGAGGGAAGTGGATTGATGATGGGTATCATCTATATGTGGGTATATTATTATTATTACAAATATATCTGTATTATAAATTCTTTAACCTGGAATAATGGAATTATATAGGTGTGATTGTCAATTTTTTAAGGTGGAGAGTCATGTTTTTCGTTGTATAGGGCCAGCAGGGTGTGCTTGTTCTAGGGAGAAATGATCAGATGGGTAGTCATTGTGAAAATCCTTGTTTATATCAATTGGTATTTTTTAGTGGAAACTTATGTGTAAAGGATCCCCATAATGGTTGAGAAGTTTCTTGATGTCTTCCTAGATGATATTTGGGATTAATTTACAATAGAGTGCCTCTCCTATTTTAATGGATTCATATAATATGATACCCATTGATTTGCAGGTGTTGAGACTCTAGACTAGTGATTTATAGAAGAATGAATTAATCCATCCAAGTATATATCCTTGGGTTGCTCCGGTTTTGTTCTCCTAGAAGGTGGATTATACTCTAAGGTTGTTCATAGACTACCGGAAGTTGAACTTGGATAAGATCAAGAACCATTACCCTCTTCTGGGAATAGTTAATTTTTTGAACAATTAATTGGGGTAGTTACTTTTTGAAGATTAATAAATGGTATAGATATAACTAAATTAGGATAAAGTTGTAATATTATAATGACCATCCCAAAAATCCACATAATTGATGCCCTGGGCTGGTGTGCCACAAGGCCTCAAGTTTACATCCCAAAATACTAGAGACCCTGAATAGGGGCGAGGGCCTATGAGGTTACCCTGGGGAAATTGTTACATAATAATCAAAGTAGCTATAAAAATTAAATAATGAAAATAATATAAATTAGGTTAAATAAACATCACAAATAAGACATGAAAGTAATAATAAATAACTATTTTATTAAATTCCAAAAAAATGAGTGATCCCCACATACCAAGGATCCCCCATGGGTGGATCATATATAGGAATAATAAAACTCTAAAACTAAAAAAAACTAAATTCATCCCAAAACTAGTCCCAATTCCTACTCAATCCCGACATACACACTCTATTCTGGGAAATCCAAGTCAACAACTTACAACATTCTCTTTTAACAACCCTTCAACATGAAACTAAATAATGTTATCTTCTCAAATACCCAAGTGCCATGGTGGCCTAAATAGGGTGTGATTAAAACATAGTAGGAGAAAACCAATGGAATCACTAACATAACCATTCTAATATAAAATTGTATGTAGAAGTGATCAAGGTAAGTAGTATAATAGTTTTAAGATAATTAAAGAAAAATAAAAACAACCACTGATGCCTCTGGTTAATGATGATACACTAGGTCATCTATGCCATGTTTATCCATAGGTTTGTGACCCCGATTAACAATACGTACTTAATCCAGTGTCAAGGTGTCTTTGAGCATATCAGAGAGACTTTTCCTATAATAAGTAACCACATGGAATCTTGGTTTTCATCATGAAATATGATTGAATCATGGAATTTCATATGGAATTCTATCACTCATCCCATTATTCCCATGGAACCGGATATCTCATACAGGCATTCCCCATTCCACATCCATCATGAAGATTCCAGAAACTCATATTTCCATTCCCATGGAATCTGATTAATAATATTGGTATTCTAAATTATCAAGAATCATTCAATTCTAGAACTACTTGAGGACTCCCCATGTCATTATTAAGTATATTTAATCTGAGTTCTCATCTTGGAATTCCCAATAATGAAGTATCAAATGGAATCTAGGCATTCATCTGGGTATTCTCAAGTAAAATATGTTATATAAAATCCAAGGATCTCATCCTAATGTTCCTGATCATAACACATCATGGTTAAAGATATGAATTTTCATTATATAATTTTATTCTTTCATTTATATTATAAGGTATCACTTTAAATCATGAATCATGATTTTTTATTACATATTTACCCAAGAAATCAAGATCCATAACCGCACACCACATTTTAATACCCATTACCAGTTTCAAAACATAATTAACTATTTTGAAAAAAGTCATTTTATAAATCATGAATTCCACTATAAATTCATTTATCTCTAAAATACATAGGGTACCTACTCAAATTAACCAAGTGATTTAGAAAATTCACTTTCCAACCCATAATTAGGAAATTTAATTTACTAAATAATTTAAGCAATACCAAAGTATAAATCTATTTCATTTTATGGGAAACTATATCCATAATTGAAGTTTCCTTTCAGGGTCATCAACGATTGTGAAATTTTATTTCATAATCATTTTTTAAAAACCTAGTTACTCACTTGAGGTTTTAAAACAAAAACACTCAACTCATTAAACATTCTTAATCTTACAAAACTTTAAAATTTCATCAATCCAACTTAGGGTTAAAATCATATCCAAGGATTTCCATTCATAACTATCTTTTTTTGGACTGATAGCTTTTATAATATTAAATTTAATTAGGATAATGAATAAATAAAAACATAAATTTAAATTATGTTAACACATGAAAATGATGGAATTATTTCACAATGATCCACTTTGAAAACTAAAAAAACAATGGAATAAGTCTAAAGACCAACTAACTCATAATTAGACATGACCTCACATTGAGTGTCTACCACTGATTCAATCTAAATTGGAAGGAAATTAGAAACGATACAAAATACCTGAAAATATAGTGTATTATAATAAAATATAGAGATAAAACTAGTAGTAAAAATTTAAAAAATAAGGAAGGTAATATGAATTGTACACACATTATGGTATCTTGATATCAAGAGATGAGAATTCCATTGACCACGTATCAAAGAAGAACCTTAGAAACATTCAAAGGAGGTGAGGAGGGTGTGAAAGGATTTTTACTAACCATTTAGGGCCAAAAATACCAAGCTATGTATTTAAAGAATTGAGGGAGAAAAGTAAAAATTTTCCCTTAAAAAATAAACATATGGGACATCGTCTAGCTAGCACAAGGCACGATCTAGCTGATGAGCCATGCAGTTCTTCCCAAATCCTGACAAGGTCACCAGCTAGCTAGTAGATAATTAAGTCGTTCTTCCAACCCCATTCTCCCTCTGGTGCTCCCCCAAACCCCCGTTCTACCACTCAACCATCATCTCATATCAAAATCAACTCTTTTGAGGGGTTATAACTCTTGTAATTTAAATATGAAATCTAAACCAAAATTTTATCACTCTAATAATCAAAAATAATAATTTTTCTATGAGACTCAAATTTCATTTTTACAAATAGGAATTAAAAAAATCCCACTATAGCATTGATCATCTCTAAAAAATTCAATTATCCATCCAAATGTATCCCCAAAGGCAACACCCAGACCCAAACCACAGAGTCTCAGTTTGAATTACACATTATCTCATGTGTGCCTCCATATATTTAATAAGTATTAAAAACAAATATAGATTTATTTAGATTATATCTTGGTATTATACAAGCTCTATGTTCTTATGCCTAACCATTCACTAGAGGGACCTTTACCTTCATCAGACATCTACTCATGAAATATACAAGTGCACAGAAATTTCCGAGTAGGATGTGATTACAAGACTCAGTAGGGAACCATCAATGCATCTATAACCACATATGATTAATTATAATAGGTATATTACATGAATATAACAAATTAACAACAATCATAACATCATAAAATCCAAAACTGAGTGTTAGTGCACTAACCAAGCCGCCAAAACCCCCAGCCAAACCTACTTAAACTCCATGCTGGAATTATGAGCATGAGTTATCAGAAAATGATCCTAATATATAATCAAGGTGGTCAACATGACCCCAAAAATACATAAGGAATCAAATGGTCAATGTATATATCATCCATAAGGCATCAAGTTGACAAACTACTCAAAATCCACATGGTATCGAGTCAATAAAAAAAATCGAATCCACAAAACATTGAGTATCCAAACATTTCTTCATAATCCTCAAGGAATCATCTTACATCCGTCCAACATGGATATAATGATCCACCACCATCCTCATAAAACATTAGGTGCACTCCATCTCTAAGTGATAGCAATACCATGATGGTCAACTATCATGTGTACCAATCATTAATCCTCCAAAGGAAAGATGATGCACAACAAGGTGTAGCATGATATCAAACATATCATGACATCGTGATATAAATAATACCACCCAAGTAAACATGTTAATAATATAAAACATGTAATATATCTATTCTAACAATTATCATGGTAATAATATCATAACAGTTCTCATAGGATCCACACACACCCACATGCCATCAAAAGTAAAAAAACATTTTTCAATTATGCCAACAAGTAAATTATAAAAAGGAAATATATGTTAAAAAATCCCCAATATTAAGGAAATTCAAACTTCAAAGTCATTGACGTCAACTATAAGGATAAACCACCCCCATGTGGTTCAAAAGATGGATTGGAAACCTCAATAATCTAAAACACAGGCTCATGGGCATTATTATTATAGTTATCGAGACATCAGTTCTCATGGTTCATCAAGGGTTTCTAGAACAAAAACAATCTATTTTATTTTTATAATGAATTATAATATTTCATGCGATGATACATTCTATCTTCAGTATAATTTCCAAATTATCACTTTAGGTTATGTATTCACCAATGGTCTTCACCTTAAGAATAATTATAAAACCACCTTTAATATCATAAATTCCTCTAAATTAATTCGAGGATGCATATTATAGACTTTTATAATTATTATTTGATAACATTAATAGTTATCCTTTGATAATTTTCATGATTATACTTTGATAATTTTCATAAATTATCCATTCTTAAAATGATATTATTATCCTTTTATAATTATATTATGAAAATTTCTTATAAATTATTCGTTGATAAATTTATGAAAAATATCAGTTTATAATTCTTGATAATTATCTACTGATAATTTCACAACAGTTACCTTTTAAATTTTTTTTATAAATTATAAATTCATAATTATTTAATGATAATTGTTCATGAATTATACTTTTATAATTCAAAAATTATGTTTTTATAATTTTAATAAATCATTCTGAGATAAATCAATGTAATCATCACTGAAATTATCTCCAATAATCTTTTATATTTTGTTTTCAATTATCTTCAGAAAATTTTTATTATGATTTATCCTTTGATAATTTGGTGTAATTATATTTGGATAATCCTCCACAATATTATTTTCTGATAATTACACATAATTACCATATGATAATTTTATAAATTATCCTTATATAATATCAATTTTATTATTTTATTTAAATTACACTTTTTTCTTCAGAATTGTGAAGAAGGGAAATTATAGAGTAAAATAAAAAATTAAAAAAAATCAACCTTTCTTCTTCCTGTGTAGCGCACCCTAGGAAAGGATGAACACCGACACACACTTGGATCTAGGAAAAAGGGGATTGACTAAGGCATACTGATTGTATGAAAGGAGTTACAGGGTATCTTATAATCATTAGGATATAAAACATTGGAATCCAAATGGTTTATCCATTTATCAACTCAATTCATATATGGGTTTTCTAAATCTAAAAATTAATCTACTAATTTAATCCACGATTAAACCAAAATATAAACCCATTGTCTTTAGTTTTAACCCATTATAGTTTTACCAACTTTGAGCAGACAAAACTGTTGATTTAAGATTAATGTCGATGAAGATTCATGAAGAAATAGTGGGTTTCAGTGTGATTCATTTAGAATTAGGATGAAATTGGAGAAATAAAAAAAAGAAAATAAAAATAAAACAATTGGAAAAATAACAATATGGGTGTGAAAAAACCATACACTCGATTCGAAAAAAATTTATGTTAGTCCTAGGAAAAAACCCACATTCCAGACTTAAAGGAGGTCTCGTATTTTCCATCTTAAACATCATTCAAAATATATTCCATTATTTTGGAAATATCATATCTGTGTGATTTAATATATTTTTTATTTTTTATTATATAAACTTTGTGGATTTATGGGCCCCAGAATCCTACTCTTACACCACAATTAACTCAAAAAATATATTGTATAATATTCCAATGTTTTAACAAGGATTTTAACCATACATGAAGAAAATTTAAAATAATTCATTTATAAATTTATTTTTATTGAATAAATCAATTTCCCCAAAAAAAACATATAAATTACAAACAAAATAGGATTTATTTAAGATTTTAAAAATGGGAATATTATAATTTTATCTCTAAAACATCTTAGTACCCATGAAAAGTTTCTCTAGTGGTGTTGTTCATGAAACCCATGCCACTAAGCCTGAAAATTAGATTTTTGCATCCACGTCTCCTCCAAGATCCTTCCATGTTTCCATCAAACCTAGAAAAGTGGTACCATATTCCCTCATTGTATTTTATTACTCCAATTTATAACCCACACCAAAAAATCCCCATATGATCCATCAGGATCTATCTCAACATCCTCACAGTCGATGACATACATAGGATCGGGAATGTGCCTATTGAAATGTGATACATGAAACACATTGTGCACACCATGGTAGTGAGATGTAAAATCCAAACAGCATGCCACTTCCATAACCTAATAGGTGATATCTAAGGGTTTAAAAACACTGATCCATATTTTATTGATTCTTTAAATGTTGATAGAATAACCTAAGGTACACTCTCAATAAAACCCAATCACCAATACTGAGCTTCAAAGGTCCCTTCTTACAGTTTTTATATGATCACTTCCTTCTTAGAGAAGTGATCAACCTATTATGAATTAGCGAAACTCTATCATAGGTATTGTCAACCAAATTTTTTCCCATAATCATTTCCTCACCTACCTTATTCGAATAATGTGGTGATGGACATTATCTCCCATAAAGAACCTCATGCGGTTCTATTTGAATCAAATTTTAGTAACTATTTTTGTGTGTGAACCCAAAAAGGTTATATGATTATCATAAGATCCATTGATGACTAGAACACGAGATATAAGCATGTCCTCTAGTATGATTATGGTCTACTTGGATTTCTCATCGGTTTAAGGATGGTACACAATTCTCAATAGCAGTCGAGTCCCTAACAATTTTCACAAGCCCTACCAAAAGCATGATATAGAACATGTGTCTCTATTTGATATAATACTTAAGTTAACTATATGTAAATTTATGAACACTTATATATAGAAAATTTCCCATCTCATCTATTGAGTGATTCTCTCTAATCAGTAAGAAGTGAGGATCCATTATCAGTCAACCAATAATCACCCAAACAGCATCATGACTCCTCTAGGTCATTGTAAACCCCATAAAAAGTCTATTGTTTTCAGCCTAACTATGTTAAATAACCTAAGAGGGAGAGGGGAATATAGGAATGATATATTAAAACAACCTCCCATTCAGATAATTTTATTCTTTGAATATAATACTCTTCTCACCCTCTCCCGTAGAAAATTATGAGGGAAAATTAAATCATTCATGATCCATACCAATTTTACATGGTACACAGTCACTGAGATATGTCCAAGGATCATAAAACAAATATAGTTCTGATGTATTAAATATACTAAGGCTCACTTCCAAATTACAAGGTTTGGTCTAGATCACTTCTTTTCTTAAGATCATTGCCTTTATAATGATTAAAGTGAGCTCAATATTTTCCCAATGTTTACTCCCTAACTCTCATTCTATGGATGAATACTAGTGAAAAGGATCACCTCCTTTATCTTTATTTTATCACTGTTCTAGAATAGATCAACACACCATTTATGGACATGTAGGTCCCTTCATTATTAATAATGAATGCATCCTCATCTATTGGTAGATTATCTATTGAAGGATCTATTTTTTGTACTGTTAGTTTGTTTAAATTACTTTAAAAAATGTTTTAGTCCCTTCGTGAAATTATTTCTACTCACCATGAACATTCCTACTTCATCCTTGATTTTCCTTGCACCGTGTGGCATGAGTGTTTGGAAAACAACTCTTCCATCATATACTGCCTCAAATTTTCAAATGGTTGATGCCTCCATGAACCATTGATGCTTTACATATACTTTTTATTTGAGAGATATCAGACCTGAAAACTCATTTCGTGAACTGTTTTCATGAACGTTCTCTTTTACAGAATTTCTCCCTCGAAAAACTCCTCTCATTCATGGAATTATTCCTCACAAACTACTATAGACTTCCACAAATTTTTTCTGAAGTGATGATTTTTTCTAATTATTTTATCTCTAACTAATAATGTTATTATTGTCCTTTGTATATGAAAATAAATACCAAAAAACCTACTAATCGAAAATACCCATAACTTCAATGTGGTAAAACCTTCACCGTGAACTACTATGAGGTCCACATAGTTCCTTAATTCTTTGTGCTGGCTGATATCATCCATAAACATAAATACCATTACAGGTTTTTAAATAATTTCCTCTTAACCATAAAAGGCAATCCTCCTATGAACTATGTACCTCCCATGAACTGAATTTGCTATATAGTCTATGCATCATACTTTACAGCCCACATAGCCATAAGAATAATGAACCTACCACTTCTACAAGGGAACTAAAATTTATTTGATTAAACCACTATAATTCTAGAGCATAGACTTTACCCTATGAGAGGTAAAGCATCATAAAAAAATCTATTAGTGTCCCTCTTCATCCATGGACATGAGAACTGTTTCCTGATATCGAGGTACCATGTAGTCACACTAGGATAAACAGACCATCAAGGGGTATGAAAATATTACATCATTTATTCTATTGTAGAAGTTAGGACTACCACTATCCCATGCAAAAGGATCACATCATTTCCACCCAAGGTCTATCTAGGCATCAGATCACCTACAACTAGCTATTTATATATCACAACACACTCAGGGTCTAAATCTTTTATAGGATTTAACCAATATTCCGGAGAATATGTGACCATTGAGGGATCATAAGTCATTGATCCTTGACCATCATAAGCATCCATCCTCTAGTAAATGAAAAATCCCATCAAGTGTCACTACTCCTCTGAAGGACTCTCATCAATATCCTGTGTAGTTTGTGCCTAATGTCTAAGATCATATGTAATGATGCTACCAATATCTGGTGAAAAATAAATATCTAAGTCAGAAGTCTATGAATACTCAGCCCAGTGCCTCTATCTATTGTAAAACTCCCTCTATGTAAATATATATTAAAATAAGTTGTGGTGAATATTGAAAACAAACCACTCATCAAAGAGATAGTGTCTCCAACACTTTAGAGAATAAACCAAAAATACCATCTCCATGTCATGGTAGGATAGTTCCACTCCTAGGATCAAAGCTAATGTGACCCATAAGCTACTACCTACTCCTAATGCATCAGTTCTACGACAAAACTATCACCAAATTCATCACAATATATGGATTATATGATCCATGGGCCAGTTAGTATTAGAACTGGATCTATATTTAACCTCCTACTTAGCTTAGACAATTCCTCTTTACACTGAACCATCCACTAGAGCTCTAGTCCATTATTCATCATCATAATCATGGGCGTTGATAGTCAAGATAATTCCTAGATAAACTACTGTTAATATCAAGACAAACATAGAAATATTCTTATCTTGAACAAGTTTTGGGGATTAATCCAGGACAGGATTTCCTCTACTTTATATGGGTTCATAGATATACCCATCTTAGTCACCACATGTACTGGTTCCTTCAACTCCCATATCCAAAAATATCACTTCAATATATTAGCATAATGATGATGTGCTCAAAGCACACTCAATAAAATCTCAAGGTGCCTGACATGCTGCTATAGTGTCAGTGGGTAGATATGGTTGTTGTCGATGAACAACATGATAAAAAAGTCCATATATGGGCGGAAGATCTTATTCATTAGATCCATAAACATATCCAAAATATTTTTTAGTCCTAGAAAATCACCAAGTACTCATACAACTCATACCTTGTTTGAAACTTCATATTCTGAATATCCTTCTCTATAACATGCGACTGGCGATGGATCGATCAAAGATAAATATTGGAGAACCATAGAGCTCCTTATAACTGATAAAAAAGATCATTGGTCATAGGTAAGGGATATATGTTCTTCAAGGTCACCTTGTTCAACTTATGATAATCAAAACAGAGTCAAATACTACCATCCACCTTCTTCGAAAACAATAGAGGTGTATCCCACAATGAATCACTCAACCCGATGAATCCCTTCTACTCCAAGTCATCTAGCCCCACCTTGATATACATCAGCCTGGTTGGTGCCATATGATACAGGGGTATCAAAATGGGTTACACACCCGATTCGAGTTCATTTATTCTTAACTTTGTGATATTTAAATGTCTCTACTAGGTTAAATACCAACAACGATTTTAAACCATTACTCAGCATAGTGAGGTATTCTTATTCCATTGAAGGATGAAGAATGATGGAGTTGAATGTCATGAAATATTAAAAAATATTTCAGATCTCCTATGACAAGGACAAGAAATAAGATAAAGACTTCTGTTTAAAGTGTCTCTACTTCCAAAACAAAAAAAAATGTGTAGGATCACACTAAACTAAGCTCTTCTATACTTCTAGTGGTGAATTAAAAACATACTCCCTAGAGGGTGAATTCTATAATACTTCCCAAGTAGTCCCATAATTCTATACCTAGGTGGAATCCTATATAACCTAAAGGAAGCACTTCATAACAATAGAGTTCTTAGGATAAATCCTAACCAGTCTATAAGATCACACAAAGTTTCTCTTAGAATTCTATTCTCAATATGAGGTATAACCCTCCAAGAACTAAATGTAGTATCTATCCCTACACATTTTCTATAGTAATTATATATATATAATAACACAAAATCATTTTCAATTCAAATAATTAATTCTAATAAGTATATGTCACAACATAATGGGCACCCAAATATGTCAAACAAATAGAACTATCCTGAATAGATATCACAAATCAAGGAATTTAATTAAAGAACTACTTTTCATCCAAAAAACAGGTATATATCTCTCATGTGAAACTATGTTCCCAGAAATGATTCATAAATGCACCTAAAATATTTTAAATCATATATCAAAATATTATGCATCACCCAAAGTGAATCTAATCAACAGTAACAATAACACATAAATCCCTCCGCTCTATGGGAACATAGAGGTCCAATATATAGTGTTGGATAAACACTTTAATAGTTCCCTAACCTATTTCCTAACTATCTAATCTCTTGCCTAACATTTCCTAAATCAATGAAAAGAAAATATATTTTTTTTTGAATCATGGTCGTATGATACCATTTTGTAACACCTTGACCCAAACCACCGGGTTCAATCCTTAATTCCACATTACCACATATGTGCCTTCCCATAAGGAAGAGGTTGCTGACTAGCGGTGAGGGTCTAATTTTATCATTAGGTATACTATACCCTCAGTATAATTTCATAGGATCCGTAATAAATCAAAAATATATATAATAAATAACCATAGTGAACATGCATAAAATAAATAATGGAATACATGTCATGGAATAATAAACTACTCCAAAAGTGGAAAGACAATCGAGTTTAATAAGTAGTATAATAAAAAATAAGTAAACATTAGATTACTCTAGTGTCATTCCTAGTATACTACCAACTCTATTCTTGTCTTCTCAACAATCTACCATAGGGACCTTTCAATTGTCTGGATCTCTAGTTATGAAATCTACTAGGTCACCAAAATTCCCTAGTAGAGTGTGAGTAAAAGACTCAATATGTGACCATCAATGTGTCTTAAAACAAATATTATCAATTATAGTGTGTATATTACATGAATCTAATAAATTCATAATTTGAATAACATCATACAAATCAAAACTGAGTGGTCAAGGTCTAACCAAGCTACCACAAACCCCTTGTCGCACCAAGTTCAACTTCATATCAGATTGATGATCATGAATCATTAGAAAATGATCATATACTAGACATGTGGATGTTAAGATATCAAAATTAATCCATAAGGAATCACCTGGTCATATTACTTGGGATCAACAAGGCACTGAGTTGACATGCTACTCAGAATCCATGAGGCATCGAGTTAGTGGGCTACTCGGAATCTACATGGAATTGAGTATCTGTACATTTCCTCAGATTCCAAAAGTAATCATTTCATGGTCATCCCGAAAGGCTATCATCATCCTCCATCATCATCATTTCACATTAGGTGCACTACCCCTTTATGGGAAAACTACACCACAATAGTCACATGTCATGCGTACCAAGCCTGAATCCTCTAAACACAAGATGATACACAACAAGTTATAGCCTGGTAACAAACAGAACATGACATCGTGAGATACATAATATCACTAAAAGCAAAATGTGAATCATATAAAATGTGAAATCTAACTATTCTAACAATTATCATGGAAAAATATCATAATGGGTCTTATGGGATACACACACACCCACATGAAATCACAATTTAATCACAATTATCAATTATGACAACATATAAATTATAACATGAAAAAATGTGTAACAAAATCTCTAATAGTTAAGTATCTTCCTACCTTGGAGTCTTCAATGTCAATATCAAGGATAAACCACCCTGTGAGGTATGAAAGTGGAGTGGAAACATCAATAATTAAGAACATGTGCTCTAAGGCCTTATTATTATAGTCATCGACATGTCAACACTCAAGGTTTTTCAGGGGTTTCTAGAACCAAACCCAACATTTTTATTTCAAAAATAATTAAAATACAACATTCAATGATACTTTTTCTATCATTGATAATTTCAAAATTATCATTTTTGGCTATTCATGTTTTAGAGGTCTTCTCCTTAATAATAATTACAAAACCAACTTGATATCATAAATCACTCCAAATTAGTTTGAGGACACATGTGGTAGTCCTTTATAAATATTATTTGATAATTTTCACAATCACCCTTTGATAATTTTCATAAATTATTCTTTATTTAAACAATATTATTATACTTTTTTAATTATCTTGTGATAATTTATTATAAGTTTTCCTTTTATAATTCTTTAAAAAATATCATTTTATAGTTATTGATAGTAATATTTTGATAATTTATAAACAATTACCTTTGGATTTTTTTTATAAATTATCCATTTATAATAATTTTCTAACAATTTTCATAAATTATCCGTTTTTAATTAAATAATAATTTTTTATAATTTAAATAAATTATTTTTTTAATAAATAGAAATAATCATTGCTTGAAAATTATTTACAATTATCTTTTATAATTTCACATAATTATCTTATGATAATTTTTTATAAATTATCTTTTGATAATTTAGTGTAATTATCTTTGAAAAATTCTTTGCATTAAGATATTCTGATAACTCCACATAATTTTCATTTGATAATTTTATAAATTAACCTTAAAAAATTTATGTTTTATTTTTAATTTAAATTATATTTTTTCTATAATTGTGAAGAGTGAAAAAATATAGAATAGAATAAATAATTAAAAAATAAATTAAAATAAACCTTCATTATTAATGTGTAGCACATCCGAGTGGAGTGTAAACACCTTCATGCACATGGGTCTGGAAAAATGGGGGTAAAATAAGGCTTAATGAGTGAAAACAATGATTTATAGTGCCTCTATAATTTATCAAGATCAATAAAATCCAAATTCAAATGGTTCATCCATTTTGAAACCGAAGTTGTGTATGAGGTTTCCATAACAGAAAATTAATCTATTGAGTTAATGTGGGACTCAGCTAAAATAGGAATATGAATTCGTTAATTTTAGCCTATTAAAAATTTTCCAACTTGAATGGGTCAAAATAGTTAATTTTCCATGAATTTAGTTGAACATGCATGAAGAAATGGTGGGTTATAGTGTTAGGTGTTGAGAAGAATAAAAAATGGAGAAATAATAGGAAAATAAAAATAAAATAAAATCTAAAAAACTCCTAACAGGGGTGAAATAAAACCAGAAACCTAACACGCACAAAGGTTATATCATAAAAAGTTTAAAACCTTCATTCTTGTCCTAATGTAGGTCTCATATTTTTCATCTAAAAAGTTGTATGAGTGATATTCCATTATTTCATAAAAATCCCAAGACCGTGATATAACATATATTTTATTTTTTATTCTATCATTTTTGAGGCTCTAAGGTTCTTGGAATCACTTTATTACTTCATTAATAAGATAAAAAATATTCCATATAATATCCAAAGTTTTTATAATGATTTTACACATACATGAAGACACTTTAAAAAATCTTGTATAAGTCCAGTTTTAATGAATAAATTAATTTACACACAAAAAAACTAGTAAATTAAAAACAAAAGACTATTTAATTGTCCTTAAAAATTAGTAATATTAAACCAGACATACATTGGTCATCAATACTCATTCATGAACTCATTCCATGTCATAACACTTAATGAACTTCCCAAGTGTCACTCCCAAAAACTAAAACTATGTTTAGTAAGACACTATTCATTACTATCATTCAATTTCAAAACACCAATATGGTGCTTACCTAATCCCATATACCCCAAGACATGATTTTGTTTTATTCTAATTAATAATCATACATGTGGTGCTCTAAACCATAATTCTTAGCTTATTAAAGAAAATCTAATGAATAATGCCACCCACTGATAGAATTACTTACCAAAACAACATTACCTTGGTTAACATTGCACTTAGTGTCATGTCCCAAGCACTACACCCAAATAAAAAGAGAAATAATGGTATAACACGTATTCTACACCATATTCCAAATTAAAAAAGAGAAAGTATATCCACCATCCAATAATTACCTGAACATGACATCACTTTATAAGAAAGGCTTTACCAAGACCCAAACAAAGACCATTTTGTCTCCCTGAACTTGCTTGATGAAATTATAAAAATACTGCATAAAATCCCATAAAAATCTAGTCATAGATCCTTTGGATAACTTGCTATAACTGTGTCAGAATTCTATTGACAAAATTCCATTAAAACACAAAACAATTACTTCATGATCACCAGAGACATCTCATTATCATCTAGAAAAAAACAAGGTTTAACCCAACCCTCAATGTGTCTTTGGGGTAAAAACACTAATCACCCACACTATTCCCCATGGTCTCACCTATGCACCAATGTTTTATCTTACAAAACATAGATTTAATCACACCATTCATCCTGAACAAGAAACAACTATTTGGACTCTATCTAGTTCCGCAAGGATTGTATCCTCTAGCGTCTCCTGGGGAATACAAGTTACATAAAAAACACACATGCACTGGAATATGGGCTAGTCATCACCATTTAATGACTAGTCCCAAACATCACCAATTCTTATATAATGAGGACCAAACAGCCATTATTGACAAAAATCTTCCCACCATAGGAGTTTCTTATCATCATTACATTGGAAAAACACCCCAATCTCTATATATGACACCTCATCTGTTGTCGAAGATAATAGTAAGATGTGGGAAAACCCACTAATACTCAAGAACCATTATAACCTTCAAACACTATCTAAAAAAATATTATAGAAACCATCATCATCCCCTGTTGAGTCTCATTAAATTAAAGGTACATACCATCTAGAGCCTATAGTGGTCTCTTCACCATATTACTTTCCTCATACAGCTCCTCAAGCACCAACCCCAATAGGTCATACAATTAGCGCACATGTATTTCTCCTTCCAAGTCACACAACCTATCCCACAAATACCAACCCATGATTGATATATTGGATTGACAATGTCACAACACTCTAATACAAACCAAAGTCGCCCTTATCATCCAAGGGACTTTTCCCTTTTCAACCATCCCCTAGTCAACTATACCCACAACAACTCACCAAGCTCACCAAACATTTTATCATGCATAGATTTTCATCGACCTAAAACTTAATGGGAACCATATTACTAACCTACACTACCTTAGTACCTCAATTAAAAATGGAGGCACACTCCCATACCAAAAGATCGTGTTACACGGCCCACACTCCCATGAGTCATATTGAATCCAAACTAAGCTCTATCACCTGAATAACTAAACATGCTCATTCAGGGGTCATCCTTACTTAACTTGGAGTACATTTAGTACTCACCTTCATAATTGGAAACTTTACTTGTGCCGAGGTCCAACAAAAGAACTCCTACCAACTAGAATCATTCTAAAATCAAAAATGTATAACCCTGCTTTCCAGGAAACATATCACAAACTCAAAAGATCTAGGAAACTAATTGATCCTTACATAAACCCCAAACTTGGATATTGATCACTGTAAACAAAGTTGATTTCACATTTAATACCATCCATGGAATCATATTTCCTATATCATACACATGGTCACACCTCACGTGCATTGATCTGAGTCATAATCATCACCTCAATTTCATACCGAACATGGGTGTTCACACTGACATCATCTGATATCATTTAAACCCAAGGGTCACACACCATGAAATGGACAACTTACAGAACACGACTCATTATCCCGTGAGTCTAGCATCAACGATCTAAAATATCAAACCTAAACAAGAAATGTTATACTCTATTATCATATCAATCTAACTAACTGGAGGTGTCATAAGAACTTTATTATGATAGTCCTGACATTGTACATGTCTCGAGGAAAAATGAATGACCACCCATCTTCTTGGGAGTCATTTCTAGGAACCCCAAAGAACATACCTTTACATCTATCACATATTAATAGAAAATACCAAACCAACCGGTCTATGAATCCAAATAATATTTCCCTTTAAAAATATAATTAAAAAGGAATGATCACTTAGGGTACTAAACCAAAACCAGATAAAAACTATGAAGCACCAATAAAGTTTCAATCATGAAAGTTGAGGCATCCACCCATGATTTATGATATTAAAGTCTTATACAAGACTCTATTTATCCCCCTGGTGGACTACCTTCCCAAAACACAATATACCGACTCACTAGTCCAAATTCACACTAAAGTGAAACTAAGTCCCACTAACTATCCATCAAACAAATCCTCACAAGGATCACTACTCACTGTTTCACACTCATCCCCGTCTAAATAACACATGAAATTTAGAATGGTAAACCCCTAAAATCATGGTTCTCACATATACAATGCCATAACCTTCTATATAACATGCCTATAAGAGAACTACAAACTAAATTACACAACATCTATTAACGTTAAAGGCCAACAAAATTTCTAATAAGGAATAACACTCTGCTATCTACCAAACCACATATAGAAGGGGTTTCACAACCCCAAAATCCTTACCAATCCCAACAAACACCACTATGTCAGTATCTAACACTTATATATGGCTAAAAACCCCACATAAGGTCTATCTCAAAACATATAAAAGGAATATAGTAAGTTGGGTGATCAGAATATCCCAAAATAACCCATACATAGGACCAACATCACACATATAAGGGTTCTAAGTATAATGGTTAAATATAATTCCAATAAATTTTTATAGTTTTTTTCATTATTATTTAGTCCATAGAGTTCATATTTTAATAGGTTTTACAGTCTTCCAATTTTAGGATTCAATCTTAAAATTCCTTCTAAGAATTTACATATCATTTTCATCTTAAGTTTTATGTCAGATATATCTAGGAATTATAAAGACATCAATGTTACTAATCCTTGATTAAATAAAGTGTAATTCTCAATTTATAAGGGAAAACCTTATAGGTTTCTTAATGAAACCTTATTTAATCAACTCCATTATTTGGAAATTAATTTATACCAACCTATTCAATAAGAAGTAATCTAGGGAATTGTCTAAGAAAGATGACACTATAGCCTTATGTGGTAAAACAATACATATGAATTTTATAAAACATTAAATAGTTAACCCCATTTTACTAGTAAATAGTCATAAACCATTGAAACTTTTAAACTACAAAAAAAATAAAATCATAGGATAATATAAATCAAAGACAACTTGTCATCGACATCAAAATCCTATATCCCACGCTTGATGCATGTCTTGGGAATCCCCATGTTCCAAAAATGATTCCTAAGTATAGCCAAATACTCTTACCATACCACCATAAGAGTATAAATCCAACAGTTATTAACATCATATATCATGTATCTCACTCAATTTGAAAATAAAATTCAACTAAAATATGAAAAAAAAACAAGAACAATAAGTCCCCTCCATGGAAACTTTAGTTCCCCACTTGTGTGGGTTGATCACTCTTATCCACAAGATCATTAAGAAGTTCTGACACATCCTATTTTTCCATCTACCAAGAAAAAATAGTAATAAAAAATGTAATTCTCTAAAACCAATTTTTAATACCTTTTCCCAGATGTGACTAAACTAGTTCTCAGGACTGATGTGCCGCATGGCCTTAGACATGCCACTTGATACCGCAGAGGCTATCGACTAGAAATGAGTGCCTTAGAGGTTAACATTGGGAGGCCAATCCCTAATTATAATAGTTTTTATAATAATAGAAATAATGGAAAACTTACAAATTAATCCAAATAAACATCACATATAAGATGGGAAATGGTAAAAAAATAACTACTATAACAAATTATATAATAATAGATTAATCCATAAATTCCATGGATCCCCCATGGGAAGAACATATACAATAATATTGAAAGACTAAAATAAAACTATAACTATAACTCATCCCTAAATCAGTATTGATTCCTTCCCTATCCTTACTTTCATGCTCTATTCCTAGAATTACATACCAATAATCATACAACGGGCCTTATCCTTAAACCTATAACCTCTGATAAAATTATTTTCTCTACTCTGGTACCCATGTTTCTTGGCAGACTGAGCGAAGTTCGAGTAAAACTCTATTAACCACCACCACTGCCATCCCTAACATAACCAGTCTAAACTAAATTTCATAGAAAATTGATTAAGGTAAAAAGTTTAAATGTTTATAAACAATTAAACAAAATGTAAAACAACCACAGATTCCTTGGGTTCATTATGAAACTTAAGGTCTGTTATACTATTTCAATTCTTATGTTTGTGACCCAGATCGACTATACCTACTTAATCTAGTGTTAGGGTGTCTCTGGGAACATTGTCTGGACCATTCCAATAATAATCGGTCACATGGAATCTAGGAGTTCTTCTTGGAATTCCCTTGTATCAAGGAATTTCATATGTAATCTAATCATGTATCTTGGAATTCACATGGAGCCTGAGATCTCATCTTAACACAATGCACTCATCGGTCATCACGTAAAGTTCATACATTCATCCTATAATTCTTATGGAATCCAAGTGATCATCTTGGAATTACCAATCATCAAGAATAATAAGGTTCTAGGAACTCCTCATGAAATCACCAAGTCATTATTAAGGATAATAAATCTAGGAACGCATCCTAAAAATCAGAGTCATCAAGTTTCATATGGAATCCGGGGACTCATCTCGTTATTCCAAAGTACTATATATTATATAGATCTAAGTAGCACATCCAGTTATTCCTTATAAATACACATCAAGGCCACAACTATGAATTTTAATTAGATATTTTGATTCATTAATTCACTTTACAAGGCATCACTTTAAATCATGTATCAAGAATTTATAGTTCAAATTTAACTAATCCATTATAACTCATAACCATTTTACCAAATTTTAAAATAAATTACAAATTTCAAACCATAATTAACTATTTAAAAAAACAATTAATTTCATAAAACATGAATTCCACTATAAATTCTTTATATTTAAAAGCTTTACGATGATTATTCCCATTAACCAAGTGATTTTATAAATTCACTTTCTAACCCATAATTTGGAAATTTAATTTACCAGGGCATTTAATAAATACCAAAACATAACTCCCTTTTATTTTATGGTAAACTATATCAATCTTAGAAGTTAAATTTCCACGTCATAAATGATTGTGAAAATCCATTTCAAAATTATTGATTTAATACATAGTTACTCAATTGAAATTTTCAAACCAAAACACTCTACTCATTCTATCATTTTATTCCCAAGAATCCATAACATTTCATTGAGTGAACCTCTATTCAAAATCATATCCCTAGAATTCCACTCAGAACATCAATAACTATGGTCCTATATCTTTTAGAGTAGGGAATTAAATAAGGAATTTTTATAATTAAATACTACACTTTAAATTAGGTCAAAAAATGGTGAAGTTGACATGAACTCAAAACACACCAATAAGAAAATGAAACAAGACTGTGGGATAAGTCTAAGGACCACATACCTTATGCTTAGATAAACCCACACATCGAGTATCAACCCCAGTTTGACCTAAATCAAAAGGAAATGAAAACCCATAAAATATAACTATAAAAGATCCTATTATAGTAAAAGTAATAGAGACATATAGATACTAAATAAATATATAATTAATGAAATAGGACTTATAGAATCAATATTGGATCTTGATCATAAGAGATAACACTACCAATATCCAAGGATCAAAGGTGATCCTTAAATTCCTTCAAAATAGGAGAGGAGGGTGTGAGAGACTTGATACTGGCCATTTGGGGAAAAATAACAAAAAATGGATTTGATGAAAGATGGGAAAAAAGTAAAACTTTTATCCTTAAAAAAAATACATCCATGGGACATCGTCTAGCTAGTGATCCTAGTAATGATACCTAGATTCGGGCCTACCACTCATTAGTTGGTGGATACTGTAACCACCTAGCTATCCCTGATCTCACTCTAGTTCTCTCTTAAACCCTAGTCTACCTCATGAAACTCATTATGCAACAAAATAGGATTATTTTATGGGTTGCAATGCTTAAAACTCAAATATAAATATTGGCTGAAAATGAAACTCCTACACTAATCAGAAAATCAGTCTTCAAACCAAGAATCAAGGCTCCTCTTCACTTACAACAATTATGAATATATCCTAAAGATTTAATTTCGATGAGATATAGACTCTTTTATCTTGTGTTCATTTAATTTAGTGTCAAAAATGCATCAACTCTCTCTATGGGATTGTTAAATATATATTATATGAGTTCCTAGACTAGTACATAATCATGTTTATAAAAAACATCCTTATTTACTCAATCTTAGAGGAGGATCAATCCTATCATCATTGATTTTTCTTAAAAGATCTTAAACACCATAAAATCTATGGAAATTTATCCCAGTGAACATTTTGGATACATAATGTGCATTTACATGGTCATGTTTTGTATCAATAGGGTGTGTCCATAGACACCTTAATGACCAAGATTGTACATTCTCTAACAGTACCTAAGTAAAAGATAGAAGCTCACAATTTCCTTGGTCATTCAATCTATTACCAAATATTTATGTCGAAATTATCTTATATTTTAGCCCCATAAGAAAAACTGGATAGAAAATACTAGGCCTCCATGTAGACAAATTGATGTTAAAAAATTTTCAACTACTTAAAGGAGTGTTTGATCAGTGACCTATTCTTCAGTTACTATAGGATGGGTTGATTTTCAAGTTATTTTATGATGATTCTTATCTAATATTGGGATTTTCTTGATGAATATAATGGTAGTGATCTCTTATGGGTCTAGTAATTTGTATCTACATGAGAATAACTACTCTACTCATGACTTTCAATAGAAAATAGTAGTATTTTCCCGAAAGTAGTGGTGACAATAACTCATCAGTAAGTTATTTTTAGTATTCATTAACCACAAGAGTCTGAGGTATATCTTCTCACAAATATATTTTAAACATATATTAGTGGAGGGGGATGGATGTTCTCCAAGATTATAATTTTAAGATCTATTGTAACATATTAAATAAGAATATTTTCTCTATCATTCTATGATAGAAGTTGTGGAAATATATTGTTTGGGACATTGAGGATGCTTGGAAATGGAAGTAAGAACTTTCTATGATGTATCTCAATACAGAGAAATGTAATGGTAGAGGTTTACTCTATTATATGATAGTTGAATCATCTCTATTCAAATAGGTGGATGAGTTTTAGTGGGGATACTTGCAGGTGGAATTGGTGTGAGACCATATTGGTTAATTTGATTCTTTATAGGGGTGGAACGAGGATGGTCAGAATAAAATGTTGTTTCAAGGATATTTGTTTGTACCATTGTCCATGCATGAGGGAGTTATCTATGAGTATTCTATTTTATCCTTAACAGAACGTTACAGTATGTACGATATTTATTCTGGATTGAGGAGAAAACTTTTGTGGCCCTATATACTGTAGTTGATGGTGGAGTTCATAGAATAATGTCTAGTTTTTCAACAAGTGGAGGAAAAACACCATGTTCTTAGAGGTTTTTTATAACCCTTGGAAGTATATAAAGTGGAAATGATAATACATATCAATGGATTTTGTCAATAGGTTACCCTGATCTATGTCCCATTTTCTACCAATCAAGGAGTTGAGTGTTGGGATTCTTTGGCTTGGTAGTACATGGAGGGCATTATGAGACTCCATAGGGTACCCAATACCATTATATTTGATTGAGATTATCATTTCACCTCAGGTGTCTAGAGACAATTAAAACATGCTTTTGGATCTCATTTACACCTTATCATTTCTTTATAACCTCATATAGATAGATAGAAATAGAAAACCATTTATATGCTATAATACATGTTTTGGGATTGTATCATGGACTTTGACGGATCATGAATGAAGTCTTTAAAATTGTATTGTTTTTTTCTATAATAATAACCCCCACTTATCTAATGGAATAACATTATTTAATGGATTGTATTTTTATCCATTTCATTCTTAATTGTACAAGACTAATTTTGGGGAGTCCAAGGTCCTTGTTCCGAATGTGGTTCAAGGTGAAAAAAAAAGATATAGGTGGTTTTTGAAAGGATGAAGGCAATATAGGACCTTCATAAGCCTCATGCATATCATAGGGAGATGTTATTGGAGTTTTATTTTAGAGACCATGTGTTCTTGTAGGTTTCCCCACATTGGTATCAGTAGAGTTTTGACCTAGGGAGTAAGATTTACCCATATGTTCATCAGGACTTTCAAGGATTTGGAGAATATTTGAGAGGTGGATTATCAATTGGGGATCCCAATATAGCTTGAAATAGTTTACAATTCCTTCAACATGTACCATCTTTTTCATTACATTCATAATAAAAATCAATTCATTTATTGGTGAGAGTTAGAAGTTAAGGATGATGTGACATTTTTGGAGTGGCTAGTTCTAATCCAAGATCCTTAGAAGAAGGTAATATATTGGAGAGTTATCCCTATGGTTTGTGAGATGTATATTCATGGTGTAGTTTAGGATATTTCTAATGATTGGGAGTCAAAAATGTGGGCTTAATACCTTGATATGTTTTGATGCTTAATTTGTTTCCATTTTTGTTAATATGACATGCTTTAAATTGTTATTTATATAAAATTAACCATATACTTTTGTTGATTATGTATCCTATAAATGTGTTTTTTTATTCAATATGTAGTTGTGTTATTGTTATAGTGAGTTCCTTGAGAGGTATCTCATGTGTAATTTTCTAACCCCCCCCCCCCCCAATTTTCCTTTTTCTTTTTGAGTTCTGTTTTGATTCTTGTGGAAGATAATTGTCTGAAAGGTGTAAAATGTAATATATCAGGTCCCCCAAACCCTTACATTATGAATTCCCAAGTCTTGGGAATTTCTGGAATGAGTTTTATTCCATTCCCCCTTTTCAATTTCTAATTTTTCTCACATGGTAACTTGAATAGACTTGCAGTCACTTATTCTTTATTACGAACTGTTGATTCCTTATTGAGGTCAATTGTTTTATCTTTGAAATCACTTGGTTTGGTCTTGCAGTCACTTTGTTAGTTTTTGCAGTTGTTCAATTTTTTTATGTGGTCTCTAGGGTAGGTCATGCGGTTACTTGGTTTTCTCTTAAAGTTTGTTGGTTTGATCACACAGAACATTGGTTTCCTCTAATGGTCAGTTGGTTATTCATATGTCCAATTGGTTTCTTATTGTGATTAGTTAGTTTTTTCATGTGGTTAGTTGGTTTTTTATTATGGTAAGTTAGTTTCTTCTTGTATTCTGTTGATTTTTTATTTGGTTAGTGGGTTCCTTCTTTTGGTTATTTGGTTTCTTTATGAGTTGAATTGGTTACATAATATGGCTGGTATGTTCCTTCATGGGGTCAATGATTTCCTTAATGTATTTAGCTTATTTATTCTTGTGGTCAATTTATCTTTTGTGTCTTTGGTTACAAATCTTTGTGTGGTTTATCCCTTCTCTAGGATGTTTCAAAAGATTTCCAAATTATTATGTTTTTGAAAATACCCAGATTTGCTAAAATGATGTGAAAAATATTTTTATTGTAAAATAATAAATTAAATGTGTAACAAAATTCAACATATTAAGATTTTATTTAAATATATCTTTTAATTACTTGACTCCTAGGTTTTTAAATGGGTTTTCTTGCTTTTTTTAAACTAAACCCAAATAAATTTCAATTGAAAAGGAATGTTGATTGATTAAATATTCGATGTTATTCCAGGATATGTATCTAGTATATTGAGGTAAGTGATTTACTCTCTTAAAGTATTTTATTGTTAAATTTGAGTTTGGAAAATCCAAAATCTTTTTATTTGACCTTGGATTCATTTACTTTTGACTGAAGCATTCGTGTTTGTTATTCTTGTGTGTTCAAAAGTTTGGTTCCCTCTCTATTTTCTACAATAGTGCATCACCATTAAAGTAGTATATTGTTTCTCTTTTATGTTCCTCCCTTCTATCAAATTTGTGTATGATTGATCAAACCCTTACCTACATGATATCTAGGTGAGAACATCATCCACATTTCCCCTATTTCATCATAGCGTGTTTTGTAACATCTTTTCAGGGGATCCTTTTTTTTATTTGTGTAATTAGTATGATTTTATTTTAAAGTGGGTTGATGGTACATATTAAATAATGAAGAAAATGAAAAAAGAATTAAATTTTTCGATAAGGGAAGGGGAGAAATAACATGTGTCTATCTATTTCCTTGTTAATGAAGATTGGTTACCAATTCAAATATATAAATTATTATGATGAGCATGTTGTAGCTTTTATGAATTTATAAACAATTTTTTGTATTGATAATCCTTACATAGTGTTTTGATTAAACCCACTCATAAAATGATTAAAACTCATATTTATCTTATAATTGGTTTCTCATGAATATATAGAATTTTGTGGGAATACCCTTTTTCAATAATATAATTTAATGTGGAAGTCCACTATAAATGAAATATGGTAAAAATGTTCTCTGGAATTCTATTTTAATGCACTGGTGGTATTTTTGTTGTTGGAATTTTATTTTTGTGGCCTTTTGGGTGTTTGTACGATGTTAGGGGTTACTAGTTTAGAAGTGGGATGGGTTTTGTGTTATTTAAGTGTGGAAATATTTTTTATGGGTTTTTTGTGGGATTCTTTGTTATAGTAGCCTGATAGCGATTGAATATGAAGTTTCTAAAAAACAAAAACATTCTGGGAAGGTTTCTAATGAAAGTGGAATATAATTTAAAAATGGTAATTGTTTTGAAAAAGTGAATAATTTTGAATAGGCAGGATTTAAATGGTAATTTAAATACAAGTGTTATATTTAGTGTTTTTACATAAAATATGAAATTAAATGGTCGAATTAATGAATAAGGTTTGTTGATGTAATAATATGAAAAGGTGGATGAATCCACTTTTGAAAGGAATTTAATTGTGGTAATTGTGTTATTTTCCTATGGATGGGTTGTTTTTAATTTTTGGTATCATGTGGAAACATTTGTATAGTGTTTATGTTAAGGGTAAGTTGATGATGTATTAATGTGAAGTATCTGGGTTTGGCTTGTGTGATATCTGGTGTGTGTGTGTGTGTGTGTGTGTGTGTGTGTGTGTGTGTATGGTTATATTTTCCTATTAATTTGATACACACCCCACCCATATTGGGTACCATGTATCTACACAAAACTTTTCTGGGGGTGTTTTCCCAAACATCTTAATGGTGAGTAATGGATGGATGATTATCCTCTCTTCACTAATCTTCCTTAGAAAGTAGTATATGGAAATGAAACAGTTACTGGTAGAACCCATATCTTGATAATCAAATGGTTGGTGGTGATTATTATTGATGATAGGATGGGTTTTGTAGTGGGGTTCTTACATGGTAGGAGCATGAAATGAGGCTGATTTCCTCCATATTCATGATACCCCACTACCCTTGTTGTGATGTTTTGAATGAATGTGTGATGATGTGTCAATGGAAACAAAAATTTTCATGATAACTTTGATGGTAGCATAGGATGTTAGGCCTTGGGTGGGATGAGTTTGTAGGGATACTACCCTTCCCACACTATAGATGACTTGATAAGTGGTGATAAGATGACATGGAAGGTATGTGAGCACAAGAAGTTTTATGTTGGGGTGTGAGAAAGAAAACATAGCGAGTAAGTGGATGTGGGGAAGAATTATTGATTTTATCATAATATTATCTTAATAATTTCTTGGTTTATTCAGGGAGTGATCTATATTAGGGTTGATGTGGATAGATGATATGTCTACTACTTGTTGGTTTTGTTGTTTCTCAATTGGTGTATTAGTATGTTCCTTCCACATTTTCCCAAGAGATCATGGGTATGATCTTACTGAGTACATATGTTATTCTCACCATATGTATATATGAAATATTTTTTAGGATTCTAAGAGTATTATTATCACTATGTTGGGTATTACTGTCTTGGAGATCGATGCTCATGTGGAGTTGTTTCTCTAGTTTTATTTTGGTTTCTTACTTTGGGGACTTTATTTTGGTTGCTTGAAATACGCATGTGGGGTGGATTTTCTACTTTTATATTTTGTGGTGTATTTTTTTTGGTTGTTTATATTCTCTCTTGATCCATTCATGTATTAAGGGAAATGCCTCCCATTTGAGTGTTTTTCACACTTTATGATAGTTTCCAACCTAAGACCAATAGGAGGCGAGACTTAGGTGGTCACTCTTTCTCTTCACTACTGCACCAAGTGGTTTACCAGTGGATGGGGGGTCATTATACACTCAAATAAATTCAACAGTATTCCATGTTCCCCAAATAACTTCTTCCCAAAAAGGTGATACTTCAAGGAAATGACAAATTGAAATTGGGAAGAATTGTCATAACTTTCATCATGCCGCAAATACACATAAAATGTAAAGATATAGGGGAATTTTCTTCCCATTTCACCCTTAAATATATAATTTTATTAGATTATTTGTGTGATCTAGGTCCTTATATTAATATTATTACTCAATATATTTTTAATTCTTTTAAAATGGTAGAATTGAATCCCATAAGAGTGGTGGTAAAAGTTGTAAACCGATCCACTGCTTTTCTAGAAAGAATTTGAGAGGACATACCTGTTAGAGACCGTGACCAAAATTTTCATGTAGAATTATATATGATCAACAAGGAAGGAGATATATTACTAGGACACTTATTAATATTTTTGGGTAGACCATTCCTAAAGACACAGAAGTCCATTGTTAATATGCAAGAGGGAAACCTTACCATTGAGTTGGGAGACAACATTTTCCACTTCAATATTTTTGACTCCACGAGGCACCAATTAGAGGATTATACACTTCTTAAACTTTCACACCATAAAAATAATGAACCCGTTGAAGATCCATGTATGTTAAATGATTTTTTATCACTTGGAAAATAGTTAATGATTTAAAATTTCATGGAAGATGATTCAATCCAAAATTTAGTAAAATATATATTTAGATTGCAAGAAGATGTATATTATAAATATTTTATGGATTTTATAATTTATTAAAAATAAGGAAACTTATATTTAATATTTTTTTAGGAGATATAAGTTTTGGAAGTGAGGAACTATGAAATAATTTCATCTTTAAAACAAATACCAAATCTAGAGATAAAATCTTTTCCCCCTAGTTTGAAATATGTGTACCTCATGGAAAAATGAAAAGTTCCAGTAATCATTACTGATATACTATAAACAACCCAAAAACATAAATTGATAAAAAAAATTTGAAATTAATTTGATCATTTATGGTAAAATATTGAAAAATTATGAAAATTTATTTTGAAAAGAACTTATTTTTGAATTTTTAAAAGTTTCATTTTATAAAGGGAAGAGGAATATTCCTTTGGCATTTTATTTCAAAAAAGAATCAAGGTGGATAAATCTAAAATTTTTGTGATAAATTTATTTCCATACCCAACTTTTGTGAAACATGTTAGATATTTTCTAGGTTATCCAAACTTTTATAGGATGTTTATTGAGGAATTTAATAAGATTAATCTTTCCAATTGCAAGTTACATTATAAATAATCCTATTTTAATTTTAATGTTTAGTATAAGGAATATTTTTATCCCAATAAAGGTATATTGATAAAAAAAAAGGGATGAATCCACAAAAAATAGGATAAACCTTTTGAGATACATTGTTATGTGTTCAACTGAGAAGTGGGAGAAGTCTTATCCCAATTAATTCTAGGAAAATCATAGTCCATTTAATATTCCTCTAGAAATTTAGATGCTTCCCATATCTACTACACACTCACTTAAAAAGAATTTCATACATAATAATTTTCTTTGGATAAATTAAAATATTATATTTTAGGAGATGAATCCATATTATATATGATCATGTGTCTCTTAGGTACTTTATGGATAAGTATGAAGCAAATACTAGGTTGGTTATATGGGTGTTACTTCTATATGAGTTCAATTTTTGAAATCAAAGATAAGTAAGGAGTCAAGAACCAAGTATCTAATCACCTGAACAGACCACCCAACATAGAAAGAGATTATATTATTGAAAAATATACTTTTAATTTCTATATTCCAAGATATTGGTTATATTTTATTAAAGATGAAGTTTGTTGGTATGCTAATATGGTAAATTAGTTGGTAGCTTCTCAAGTCTCATCTTAACTAAACCTCCACTTTGGTTAAACATGCACATGAATTTTGTAAAAAAATGTGAGAAATGAAAATCCAAGATAAAAATATCAAATAGAAAACAGATTCCAAAAAATTTAATCAATGTTTGAAAGAAAGAAAAATAAAGTATGGGGAATATATTTTATGTGAAATTTTCCCATGTATTTTGTAAAATCATATATTTTTATTAGAGTTTATTATGCTTCAAAATGGGTAAAATCCAAGGCTGCCAAAAATATTGATGCTAAAGTTTTGTGTTATTTTAGTAGAACTGACAAATTTTATAGGTTTAGATTTAAAAGAGACATCATTATTGATCAAGGGATATATTTTTTTAAAGGATCATGTATTATTTAATGAGTAAATATAGAGTGCATCATAAGACATCAACACCCCACCACTTACAAAAAAATGGCCAAGATAAAGTGACCAATAAGTAAATCAAATGTATTTTAGAGAAAAATATTAAACAAAATGGGAATTTCTAGATCCAAAGTTTGGAATACACCTTTTTTTGTTATAAAAATTTTTACGAAACCCCAGTTAAATTGAGTCTATATAGAACGATTTATAGAAGGATTTTTCACCTATCTATTGATATGAAACACAAATCATTTGGGTTGTGAGAGTGGTAAATATTAACAAGAATATTAATGGAAAATAGAGAAAAATGTAGATGTAGTAGTTGTTATAAATAAAAAGGCAATTTTTTTCAAACTCAGAAATTTATAAATAAATGACTTTAAAGGCTCATGAAAAGATTATTCAGAGAAAATACCTCACTTTAGAAGATGAAGTGATGCTATACAACTCAATAAATAAGTTGATTCTAGGTAATATTCATTCCTAATGGGATAGAACATTTATAATTACTATTTTATGTCCTCTCAGTGTTGTGTATATTAATAGATAATGAAAAAGAATTAATTTTGTCACACCCATCTTTTTTATATTATTTATTTTATTATTTTTTTGGGCATCGGGTAGTTCGGGACGAGGCTGACTTAAAATTTATGAGTTCTTTTTTAAAAACGAATGTTTTGGCCTTGACTGTATCCAATGCACTGCGGTCGAAGGTGTGCGGCCTCACCTGGGTCACCGTGAAACCTCACCCGATTCGTTGCATGCCCTGCTTGATGGTCAATTAATTAAATAAAATGTATTAATAATAAAGAAATAAAATTGATAGTGTGATGAAATAAAAATCAAATAAAATAAGAGTTTTTTTATAATAATAATAACAATGTTATTTAGGGACATTATTATTATTATTATTATTATTATCATAATAGATACAAATTTTTTATTTTTATTTTAGTACCATCAATTGAGTTTTATTATTATTTATTATTATTATTATTCTCACCATTATTAATATTTTAGTTTATAATTATTATTATTATTATGAGTGTTTTGGGTTTTGTATCACCAGACGAACGGGCAATGCATGGTTTTGAGACTCCGCGGTCTGCCCCACTTTCAAAATGATTAATAATGGGATGTTGAAATAATAATGAATAATGAGATAGAAATAAAATGAAAATTAGAAGTTGAATAAACTTTAATAAATTGATTTAATGACAATCATAATATTATTATTATTTTAGGATATTAATAATTTTTATTGAGTCTTATTATTTTTATAAATATTATTGATGATTATTAAGTTATTTTATTTATTATGAATACTTTTTCTTTAGTTTATTAGTTATATTTTTTTATTTTTTTTATCTCTTTAATTTTTTTTATCTTTTTTTTATCTGTTTCTGTTTTTATTTTCTTTCAATTAGGGTTGTGCCTCCTCCCCTTACCCCCTTTTTCCTGTCGTGACCTATCTCCCCCACTCTCCTTAGTTTTGTTTTTAGTTTTTTTAGTTTTCTTTCATTATTTTTTAAATTATCTTTTTTCTTCTCCATGCGTCAAGACCTAGCTTCCCTCCTGCCATTTTTTTCTTCCCCGTAGAAGGTCCCCCCTTCCTCGGTTTTGCTCACGCAACCCCCTCCATGGCTGAAACCTCCTCTAGCGCTGCTTCCCTCCGGCACCAAAAACCCCTTTGGAAACCTTGAACTACCGCCCTCCTTCCTTTCCTGACTAGCACCGCCCTCACACCACACCCTCCTCCGGCTTCCGGCTCGTAACTCCACCAGACCCCCTCCTGCTTCCGGCTTGGAGTCCAGCTGGACCCCACTGCTCCCCTCGGCCGACCCCCTTCAGCAACTGCAACACCTCCGACCACCACCCCACTCCACTCCACATACAGGTCCTCTCTCGGTAATCCCTTCACTTATTCATCTAGGGTTTTGGGGTCATGATTTTGAGGTTTTGGTTTTCCAGTGGGAATGAGGTCAATTTCTAGGGTTCTAACATGAGGATTTTTGTTCGAATTCTTGTTCTGGGATCGCACTAGGTTGCTTGAGGTGCGATTGAGGTGCGATTGGGATTTTGCACCATTTTGAGGATTCTTCTTGGTTTGAGGTAGGTGGTTCCATGCCATAGAATCTTTAGATGATTTCACTTTCTAGTTAATTACATTTTAATTCCGTCTAATGATAAAATTGCATTGTGAAAATTTTATTTTGGATATGTTTTAGATTTGCATATTTGATGAAACTGAATTTTTATTTGTAAATGCCTATGTATTTTATGTGTGTTGTATATTTGAAATTTTTTGAAGTGTTTTAGATAATTTCTTAAGGTGTGAAAATTGTGTTTTCAAGAACACTTAAGGTTCAGGTGTGATTAAATTGATTTTTTTCAAAAATAAGATAAACTATTTTGACGTGTTGATTTTTGTTATGAACATTGAGTATGTTCTAAGGATGCGAATGGGGCTTTTTGAAGGTTTGAGATGTGCAATTGAATTTAAAATGGTTTTGGCGTCTAAAATTTGTGTGTTTTAATGTGAGGCCTTATGCATGAATGTGTGATATTTTATAAATTGAACAATTGTTTATTTAAGTGGCGTTTGAGATGCGAAACATGGGTGGAAAGGTTTTTGGGGTTATTTGGTAGGAGAGAAATGCGTTTTCAAGTTCATTGAGGTGTGTGTATATTTTAATGGGGTTTTAAAAGGGAAATGAGTCATTTTAGGTTTGTGGTCTTGTTATGTACACTTGAAATTAAATTGCATGTTGTTTGAAGAATGTAAAACATGTTTTGATATTGTTACCATGAGTATTTGGTTTTAAAGTGATGTCTTCATACGGGATAAAGTGTTTTTTTGGTGTAACGTTTTCTTGGTTTATGTTGAAATGATTTAACAAATAGTTTAAATGATTTATTGATTTATTGAGAAGGTGAAAATGTTGTATTTGGGAAAATTTGAATATGCGTTTGTATTTAAAGTAGCATGTTTTTATAAATTGATACTTTTTTGGTGTAAACCCACTTTGCATCACTTGGTGGTGTTTTATATGTGGTGAAAATAGTTCAGTTAATTCTGTATTTTGTGCAAAACTATTTTTAAGGAAAATTTATGAAGCAAGTGGTTTTAATGACTCTCCTATTTGTGATTGGGTGTGTTTATTTGTGTCTGCCCTTGTTGTGTTATTTGAATAATGTTTTCTAAGTTGTGAGAATTGTTTATTTTCTTCTTTGAGTGTTGTCAAATGGGTATTTTCGAAATGATTAGGTAATGGAAAAAATATTTTTGAAAGGTATTTTGGTGTGCGTGAGTTTTTGAATTATTGACTGGGTATGAAAATGGTGACCTTTTTGTGTAATGTCTTGTTTGGTTTGTTGTATGAGGAAGAAATATACTATGTGAATGTGAAACTTGACTGAGCACAAGGGAAAACCCCGGGTATCTAGGTGGGAGGACTAGCACTGGTGCGATAGTGATCCAGAGTGGTATCATCCCTATTTTACATAGTTGGACTGACGATTACAAAACTAACTAATCAAATCAATTACTAAGGGTCGTGGTCTTCTAATCCATGTTTTCTGAGTGTTGTGGTATTATAAGCCACATTTTCTGAGGGTCGTGGTTTCTAAGCCACGTTTCACCGAGACACGTGGTTCTATAGTCCCACTCAAGCTAGATAAACCTTAGGGGATTTACCCGCGATGCTCTATCATTCATGATGTGGTGCCTTCTGTCGGCATACAGAGGACCACTTGAGTATGTGAATGTTCTTTATAATTTTACTTTTCCATTATTAAAGTAGTATTTGTGAAATGGTTTTTATTTTAGTGTTATTTTCTTTTAATTCTTAGCTATTAAATGTTTTACTTAAAATCATTTTAAAAGTATGGTTTTAAATGAGCTTGTTAAATTATCTTTTTGATGTTGTGACATGAAATATTTTTATTTGGTGGTATCCTACTGGGCTCTTGGCTCAAACCCTACATACACCTTTTGGTGTATGTATAACATGTTCTTGTGTATTACAGGTTGTGACATTGGGATTAGTGATGGTGGTTCTGGTGGATGAGGGTCTTCACTTGGAGGTTGGTATTGGAGGTTTAGTTATTTATCATTTTTGTTGTTCACTTTGGGTTTTAGTTGAATTTTAAACTTTACACGTGTTTATAGTTTAAAGGAATGTTTGGTTATTTGTTTCCAGTTTTAGTTTGTTCATTTTTTTAGTTGTCTTTCTGTCTTTTATTTCGGGTAAATCGTTCTCATGTAATGTTTTGATACCTGGGCACTTGTGACAGCCCGTGGGGATCGGGAACACCCTTCGGGCCTTGTCGCGGACCGGATCGGGCGTCGGGTTGGGATCGAGAGCGCCCTTTGGGCCTTTTCACAGACCCGGTCGGGCACCAGGTTGGATGGTGACCCGGTCTAGTTCGTTACACATTAACTTTTAATGGGAACAGGACACAGAAATTCCATGGAAAGAACCCCAAAAAACAAGAGGAGGGTCTTATACTCCTCTAACATGTTTATCACTAAAATCCATTATGTTATACCTTTCCTTAAAATTTATTTCATTTGTTTGATTCCATTAAAATCATATTACATGATAAATATGACAGAATTAATTGAGGAAACTATACCGTTTATATGTAGGGGAGGGAACCCCTGTAATTTCTGATATTTAAAAAAAAGTGGGACTTTTCCAAAAAAAAATTACCATTTTATTTTTCTATTTTTATATGTTTTGAAAATTTTTGGGATTAATTTGAATTCCCCATTTTTTTTGTATATTAAAATATTGAAGAACTTATTGGACACATTACTCACCTTAAATTAATGTTTAAATGAACTTTTTTTCAAATTTAAATTGGGGGAAATTCATACAGATCCCATTAATTTTATAATCTCATTCCATAACATACTACCCTAAATTTTAATCACTTACCTAAGAGGGTTATAAAAACACTATGATGTATTCTTATAATACCATTTTTTTAGAGAAGAAAGAAAGTTTTGAAAAATCAGAACTTTTTTAATAATCTAGTCAAAACCATAAATCATTGAGAATTTTATGCTATGTGTAATTAATGCAGTCTTTAATTTTTATAACCTATTTTCAATGAACTTTAATTTCTTTCCAAACATTACATTTAACCATTATAGTCCTCAACTACCAATAATGGCCTTATTAAGAAAACATATTAAAATCCAAAAATCCCTATCTACCCTTCTTTAGAAGTTTAGGCATGATCTAAGTTTGATTCAAGTGTGGGGGATGAGAAAAGATCAATTGGAAGAAGCATTTTTGTCAATTATACTTAATTTGTGGTGAGATGTTTTGAAAATTTTATTCTTTTTTTGTGATAAAAACATGTTGGAAAGGATGGGAACAGTACCAATATATCACTCAAACATGATTATGGGAGACTACCATTGACTTTAAGTAAAAGGGACCTCTATTTCCCTTAAAATATTTAAAACTACATTTAATTATTGATCAAAAAATTTAAAATAGTGTTGTTGGAAATAGAGGTAAAGGGGGAGATATATTTCATTGATACTGATGTAAATTAATGTTGATTGATTAAAAAGGTATAAAAAAGTTTTGAGGACTGTTTGAGTGTCAATATTCTTACATATTTTGTTAAAATGAGATATTTGAATTAAGTTTTTCAATTACTGAATAAGGGCTATGAAAGGTTTTAAATATATAAAGAAAATATTTTCAAAGTCTTCCACTAGTAAAAAAATATTTTTTACATCAGTTTTTTATTATATTTTAAATTTACCTTTTAATTTTCATTATAAACACACATTTATCATCGATTATATAAAATTTATGTTGAATTATATAAAATATTGGTTTTAAGAACACTTTTTATGTATAAAAATTAATATCATGTTTGTTATATGTATAACTGATATGGAAACCCACTTTTAATGACAGTTATAAAAAATGATGTTAAAAATATTCTAAACAAATATTTTTAATGTATGTTTTCAATATAAATAGAATTAAAAACATGAAATCATAATAAATGGAAGCGTATTTTGTCATATGGGATTCTATTTGACTACTCATGGAGCCAAAATGCACTTAGAGATCCAAATTTATGGTTATTATAAGTTTTAATTCTATAAATGAATATTTTTTTCACAAATCTTATTATGTATCATTAATTGAAGAATATTATAACTATAAAAACATAGTATAATCCAAATAAAAAATATATAAAGTTTTACCTTATTCTACATAATTACACTTTTTTCATGAGACATTAGATATCATTTCTTGATATTAATTCACTCAAAAATAAAAAAATTAGGCAGCCTTTTGAGCACTCCCTTGAAAATAATATATGGAACCTTAATCCTCATTGGAATCACATTCACCACAAAAAACAAATGAAAATTTTCTATCAAATGTATAAAATGAAATGAAATTTATAAAACATCTATAATATGGATTTAATACCACTTCAAAAAGATTGAAATGTGTTAAAGGAGTAGAACATGAAATTAAAATGATAGATAAGTAAAACTTCTCTGAAAAGTAATTTGGTTGATTTATATTTATATTAAAATAAAAAATTCATAGTCAAGCCACGAACTTGTAAAAAAGAAAATTGAAGTCACAGGTGCATGATTTGAAAATTTCAAATTCACTAACATGGTCATTTAAAAAAAATCAACTCTGACTTTTGACATTGGTTTTTTGAAAACTAACTTTAAAATATTACTATTAACATCAGTCTCTAAAAAATTAATGTTGAAAGTGTACTATTAACTTTTAAAATATAATTTTAAAGGCTTAAAGTCCCAGAAATTTTATATATTTTTTTAATAATATGGAATTATTTCAAAACTATGAAAATTAACGGCATGTGATTTTGTGGCCCGAAGTGCCCAGAATGATACGTCGAAAAATGAAAAGATTTAAATAGAAAGTGTGAGAAGTTTTCCAAAAAAAGTGTAATAACCTTTAAATGGGTACCTAGATCAGAAATCTGAGGGCACCGTTGCATTCAATATAGCATTTTTACCCTAGGAACTACTTAATTTTAGTCGGCATAGGCCTCTAGTGAGAAAAATCGAAAATAGAATAATCGTAAATAAAATAATAAAATAAAATAATTTTATTTTTCAAATTCTTATAACTCACGAAAGGTGACTTGTATTAAAAATCTGAGACTATCATTGAACTCATGAGGGTATTCTTTCAATAGGAAGATCCTAACATTGGCATGCGTGATCCAATAGTGGAAGTTAGTTTTTGGCCATAAATAAAATAATTACGTAACCGTTATTTTATTGTTAAATTATTTAACTCCTAAATGGTAACTCAGATTGAAAATATGAGTGTACCATTGATCTCATAAGGGCACGTTTCCTTTAGGCAAAGCCTAACCTCGACTGATTCGGGTTGAGGGTGACTGTTAATAATTTTTGAACTATTTTTAAGGTACCTTCATAAAACGTGCGAGTAACGATTTCTATCTTTTGTACCGGTGCTGAGATTAAAAATCTGAGTGCATTATTGAATCTAAAACACCGAGATTCACTTAAGGGAAGTTTAAATTCGACCAGTAAGGGTCAGATGAAAAGATTTTTTTTTTGGACCTTAAAAAAATAATAATAAAATAAATCCAAAGTTATTTTATTCTTTCCTTGTAACCACTGAGTGATGGCGGTGGGTTCGTAGTTCAACGTCAGACTTTTAATGAGAGACTTTTAATGTCTCAAACCTATTGTTTCTTTGGTTTTGTAATGACAATGATTATGCATTTAATTGAATCATTAATTATAGTTAATTAATGAATCATAATGTTAAACACAATGTGAGAGATTAATCTCTATTTAAACAAAACATGGGAAAGAGTTTTGGTGACTCAGGACAGGAACCTCTGACGAAGTGCCAATGACGTCTTCCACCAATGTAAAACGGAGCTTCGATGACCGTTGGAGGATTCGAACCTGACAATGATGAGCGCCAAATAATGGGGGTTCTTCTCCCACATCCACAGTGTCTTCCACTATTTCTAGGAAGGGGTTTTTCTTAAATTTTTTCTAAGAGTTTAATAAATTCATCAAACCGTGACAATGTTTAATGCTTTCCTTGTAATAATGCTAACACAGAGGGTGTGGGCTAAAAAAAGGCTTGGACCCTCCTCCTAACATTCTTTGGTTTCGTTATTCATGGGAGACTAAAAAATTCAATGGAAAGGCGAAATTGTGGTTCGCACAGTTTAGGCGACGTCCTGGGAGGCCCATAGGTGCAGACGATAAGAGGAATGGACCTCTTGAGCTTCACCGGAGGCCCGCAGAAGCTCCACCGGCGCGGTAGCGCCTGTGATATGAGGAGGTGGCAGCCAGCCGACACTAGTCGTGTTGACAACGATGGCGCACTGTAATAGTGCGCCGTAGAGGAGGGCAGTGGCTCCGAGCTACGGTAGAGGAAGGACCAATGGGTCTGTTGTCGACAGGTCCATGCAGACCGTCAAGCTGGAGCGGCGCTAGCTGGAGCGGCGCCAACTGGCGCTGCTGCTTTGAAGACCCAAATGGACTTGTCCATTTGGGAGGGGAGCTGACCCCCATGTGCAGCTGGCGGGCTGTGCCCACCAACCTAGCCGGGTAGGTCCACCGGCCTGGTGGGCTGCACCAAGTTGGGTATGCCGAGGTGGGTGTCCGATGTAAAAAATGTAACCAGCAATGAAAACCTACTTTAGAAGGATGGATCTTTACGCTTAAAAATAATTTAATTACATTAATTTCATAGTAAAAACAATAAAATGAATGTAAAAATATATTATATAATATATAATATATAAATTTAACAAAATAATAAATTAATATAGATAAATTTAATTTATTGATATAAAAACACATTGCGCACAAAAAAATAATTTTCATAGAAATATTTTTTTAATCCAAAAATGAATAAAAATAAAAAACTTTTAGTGAAAATTATTAGATAATTAATTAGATAATTTATTATTAAATAATATTTCTTTACTTTAAGATAAAATTCAAAACCTAATGGTACTTTTACTTGTAATTAAATGATAGATTTTACAAAAAATTGTTATTTTTTACTATTCACTAAAAACAAATCTTTTTAGAAAAATCCTAAAAATTAACAATAATTTTATATTGAAATGATAATTAAAAAAATTAAATTTATTTCCTAAAATAAAATTTCTAAAAAAGTTAGAAATTAATTATAATTTTCTCTTCTAAAAAATATGATAAATCCCATTTTTGAAGAAAAAGTATTTTTGAAAAGTAAAATGAATTTTCAAATAATTGGGTACTCATTTATTATGAAATATTCCGTAAATTTTAATTATTAAAACCATTATTCATATTTTCAAAAATTGTTGATTATTATTCACACCTACTAATTTAATAGTTAGGTTATAACGGTTTACTATGTAGTGGTTCATATAGACTCGAGGTTGCATGTAAGGCATGTTATCGAATACTTCAAGTTTTGTACATATAAAATCCTAGAGTGTTATAATTTGTGTGTGTATGTGATTGAGGTAAGATATGATCACAATAATTTTTAATAAACATCATTGTGTTTATATATATTTACAATACATGTGTTTGGATGTGATTTTGGATAGCTATTTTCATAGAATTTTTGCGTGGATGTGATTTTGGCTAACTATGTTCACAGGATTAAGAATTGACATGCTTGTGGGGGACTATTTTTAAAATTTTATTTTTTCTTATTCTTATGATCATGCCACATTTATATTTTATATTCTTACATTATGCACCATAGATCATGATTATTTTTTAATGATTGCGCACTTCTATACCATAGTATATGGTTAATCATTTGAGATTTCATGTACTTCAATTATGCCTTATGAAAATCTCTTATTATTCCATATTATTTTGAATAATATATTTCTCTCATGCTCATGTTTTATCATATTCTTATGATCCAACCCTTGATGACATGTTGATGAGTTTTTCTCTTATTAATCATTTGATATAACCCATTATATTTTTCGTTCCCTAGGTTATGAAGGTGAGTATCATGTATAAAATATCTAGGAGGAAGTTAATTACCTTTGATTATAGAGAAATGTTCAAAAATTGGTAAAATAAGATATTTATATAGCTAACATCTAAGGACACTAAACCTTTAGGTTCAAGTATTATGATATTATTATGGTATGTAATGTTTATAATCTGAAAATAATGTGAAATGTATATAAGTTTGAATTGATTCATCTAACTTGGTATAAATATTATAATTAATGTATGTATTTTGACACTATATCCAAGTGTGTAGGTTTCAATCATCTCAATTCCAGGGAAAAACTACTGAAATTCACTTAGTTTAAACAAACCAGGATGGTGTTGTAGTATTATATTGGGTAACTATCATTCCTGATTTGGGTGAGCCAATATAAGGAAGTTTAGTGAGTGAATTTTGATAAACTTAAAATTACGTACAGCCTTAATTATGGGTATTCATTATTTGGTGGGTTGAGAATTAAAGTTTTCTATTGTGTTTTGGAATCCAATTCAGATTCATCCGTATTCTATGATAGTTTCTATGGACATATAATTACTCAAGTATATTATTCATTTGGGGTACTTATAGTGTAAAAAAGGTAATAGATTTCCAACACCAAGAACTTATGATCATTTTGTAATTGTTTCATGTACCATAAGTGTAATGTGATTGAATTCTCAAAGGATTTGACACTAGTATTTCTTCAAAATTATGATGTCTTTGAGGCGATAGTTGGAAAACTTATTGGGTCGATAGTTTTCATTCCTATTCAGGGGATAGTGTCTTTGATTATAGAGTAGTGGGTTATGTTTAATAAGGGTTAGACATAAATAATATACTAATTATCGTCTTATTTTTTAGACACCTAGTTTTCCTTTATGGGTAAGTGGTTAATTCATTTACCCTTGGGATCCTGGTTATCTATGATTACTGTATAACACCATTTATCGAAGAAGAAACCAACATGTTCATTATTATGGTAGGAGGATTGATGTGATTTTTTTTGGTTTATGGGAGGATTTTATTCCCTTAGAAAAGATTTCTTAGGTTTCTAGTTATCTATAGATGCTTCACATAGCCCTGTTTGGAGAATTTCTCTATCACTCATGTCGATCTATGGTTTTAAAATATCATTTTTCATCATTTTCCATTATTTTTTGTGGGTGACATTATGTATTATTCATTTGTTCTATAGATTGGGTAACCATAAAATGTGTAAGGCGGGGAAGTTAGATCCTTTGTGTGAGTTTCCCTCTAATGTGTAATTAATTGGGATCAACATTCTCTTCAGCTGGATATTTCAATAGGTCTTTTTGTGTATCATAACTTAGAATGTATATGATAATATCTTGATAGGTTTATAGATAAATTTGTTTTATTTATTGTAAAATAATAGTTGGTTCTATGAAATTCCTCATAATGGGACACCATTAGGAAAAACTAGTAGTTGATGATTTTTTCTAGATTGTGCTAACCTCCATATTTTCAAGGATAGGAATCAAAATGGTGGAGGGAATTTTAAACTCCTAGTTTCTGTTAATTCTATATTTATTATGTATTTTTACACTAGGATGTGTCTCGGTTTGGTTTTAAGAATTTTTTTAAAGGGTACATGGTAAGAAAAGAGAGATTTTGTTCACTATTCTTCACTAGGTCATGGTGGAGACTATAACATAGGTTGTGGTCCGAGTCTTATGGATATTGTGATAATTCTATATGACCATTGAGGTGATTTTTAAACCATGAGTAATGAAAGGTATATATAAGATAATTTTTTAAGTGATTTTAATGGAGGATACCCCATGTGACAAAAGGAGGGATTAATATACTAGAGGAGGAGGGTGTGGTGTTATAGGATGACCAGTGTGGTTTTCCCATGTCACGAGGAATACCACACCCAATCCTATGGGAATTTCACTAGGTGTGTCATATAGAATGGTATCCTTGAATATAATATGGAGATTAAAATGGTGAGGGAAGACCACGGTATGTTGGAATTAGTGAAGGTTGAGCTAGGCAGGTGAGTTGGAAATGACAAGCATGGGTTCCCTATGTTTTTGTAGTGGTAGTTTTACATGCAATGGTTCACCATTATTAAGTGGATATAGAAGAAATATAAATAATGTGTCCATAGTAGTTATATGGAGAAAAATGAGAGAAATGATTCACTATTCCATGGTCTTGGGTGTGGAGGGGTGAAACAACATAGTAGGATTCAATATATAATGGTGACGGTCAAAAAAAATATCAATGGATAAAAAAACCACCAGTTTTTTTGGGGGGGAGATATATAAGGGATATCATGTGGGATATTGTGGTCACACTTTAATTTTATTTTTGAAATAGTTAAATCTAGATAAAAACCCATTCTTCCTCCCCTCATTTAGGCTCTCAATCCAAGTATTTATAGAGGTGATTTTTGGGAGATTCTTTCCTTTTGATTATTCTTCCTCTAAAATTCCACTAGAAAAACATGATGAAGGTATAAATATTTTCACTCACTTGATTTATGATAACAACTTTTAATCTTTTTGTTTTGATATTTTAATTCTTGTGTTAACCTATGATAAATCTTTTGAACAAATTTTTGGAGGATCTCTTCTATTGAAAAATGGTTTGAGTGTGTGTGTTCACTAATTATTTCATAAAATACTTTTTTGTAAAAGTTTTTTGAAAATTATGGGATTATGTTCAATCATGTTTCATATGGTTGGGGAATTATTTATTCATATTTTTATTCTATGTAAATATTGGGTCACACTAGATTGCATGGGTTGGTGTGTGTTCATGGGGCACTATAAAAGGCCTTATTGGTTTGGACATGATTTTTGGAGGAAAATTGAAGAACACTGGATTGTTAATCTACCAAGTGATAACCTATGTTTAAGGAATGAGGTTCTCCTTTCAATTTAGTCTATTATAGGTGTTCTAAATTGTAATGGAATGCATACATTAGGTTTGTTACTTTATGGAATTTGTGAATGTGTTGTGGAATTAGTAGTTTGTTGAAACTATATATTTCAAAGTAGAAGTGTTTTTATGGTGATTTATCTATATTATTTTCTTGTACTAGTTATATTATTACTCTTAAATCATGTTTTATATAAAATTTTAGCTAACTTGTTCTTGTTAAGTGGTGTCTGTGGGAAGTATTTGGGGGATTACTTATAGAGTTTGTATACTCATCCCATATATATACATCTTGCTACATATTCAATAAATATTTGTTTTTCTATATTTAAGGGTAGATATATCACTTTTATAATGGATAATATGGATATTATAGTCCTGGTAAATGGATATTGGAGCTTGGATTTAGTAATTTTTTGGAGCATACAAATTTTTAATGCCAGAACATCTTTTTTGGTATTTGGTCTTGTAGTCACTTTTGGACGATTTATTGCCTACTGCAACTATAATTTTTGTTATTGGTTTTATATATTGGAGATTTTTGTTATGTTTACCCTATAATATATATGTATTTATGTGTGTGTGTGTGTGTTGTCTTTGAGTTTTCTATTTAAGGTTGTTTCAAATGTGTGGGAAAATTATCCCCCATGATTTGGTGATTCCCTTGGCATTTATTACCATCCTTTGTTGCATGGGGTATGCAGCTTAGATGAGTATCACCCTATTCCTAACCATGAAAATGGGTTAGGATGAGGATGTCACAAAATCATGTAGCTAATATTTGGTATTATTTTATGAATAATAAGTGGATAAAACATCAACCTAGGATGAATTGGTAGTGAGTATCAATGGTTTTCCTAAAAATTGAATTGGTTGAACCTAAAGTGTCATCTGTTAGAATTAAGGTTTTGTAATTTAAATCATCTAATGATTTATTTTCATTATTATATATTTGGTAACTCTTGATATTATTTTTTAATACTAATGATAGCTAATTTAGTTTTAGTAAGAGACAATATATTGAATCTTGAAATCGGGGTCGTGACAGGAAAGATAAATATTGAAACTTTCTTATTGGATCCTAGTTATATGAGTTAATTCATATCTTTAAAATTATAAATGTCTATTAATTTTTATTCTGAATGATTTTATTTTGAATTATCTTTGAAAATACCTAGTGGTGCGATGATTTCATCCCAAGTCGACAAATCTTATCCGATTAAGTTTTGTGGGAATGTTCTTTATTAAAATATTATTATTCTACCTTTGGTTGAATTTTATATGATTGTGTGCAAGGATTGGATATCTATACCAAGATCCCATATCAATTTCTTGGATACATTAATGAAATTTCATATAATAAATAAACCCATGATCAAACATTGATTCAAGGATAACTATGAACTCTCTAAGCCAATTCCTTACTTATGTAGGTTTTGATACCTAATAATGTGGTATATTTAACTCAAATGACTATGTATAAACTCAATAATTAATATATTCCTATTTTATAGGAATATGAAAATGTATGTATAGATGAGTTTCTCATTATTCCCTTATATCGTGAGGTTATGTTTTCAATAGAACAAACGCTGAGTTCCATGCCTAAATTAATGAGTCTGCTGGAAATGGATACTGTTGAAGCAGAAGAATCGAAGAATCAACAATAATAGAATATTTAAAAGGGGTCTTATAGGCCTATGTTCTTATCCATGGGGAGTATTGGTCCACATAATTAATAAGAAGGGTTGATGAATGTGTCTTTAAATTGATTGTCATGAACTTAAAAAGATCATGACCAAGAACAAGTATCTTCTATCCCATATTAGTGACTTATTATATCAACTATAAGGGGATAAATAATTCTTAAAAATAGATCATCGATCTAGATATCATTAATTAAAAGTAAAATGGGGGATACACCTATAACATCCTTATTTAGAATATATAGACATTGTGAATTCATAGTGATTCCTTTCATACTGATAAATACCATCATTATCTTCATGGATTTGATGAATAGAATATTTTTATATTACCTCAATTAATTTTTGACCATATTTATTAAGTATATATTCATATTTTTTATGATAAAATAAGTGAATGTATATTATTTTATAAATGTTCTAAATATCTCGAGAAAGTAGAAACTATATGTTAAATTTAGAAACTATGAATTATGGGTATATAAATTATCATTATTGGGTTATGTAATAACAATAAATGGTATATCTATACATAATTTGAATATATAAGAGTATATAGAATATAATATACCAATATATATAACAAATATTCATAGTTTTCTTAAATTAGATAGATACTATTGATGTTTTGTGAGAAATTTATCAAGAATTTCCAATCTAGTAACCAAGTTAACTTTGAAGGGAATCATGTTTCTATGGATAGAATAATGTGGATATAGTTTCAAGGATATTCATAGAATGCTTCCCATTACACCTATACACTCACTACCCTATAAATGAGGAGGGTTTTTTATATACAATGATACATCAAAGAGGGGATCGAGGTGTGTCCTCATACAAAGACATGGTCGTAGCTTATTGTAACGACCCAAAGTTTCATTAATGGAAATCCCTATTAATATAATTAAATGTCTCTTTATGTAAAATGTTTATGTAAAATGTCAACTTCTTTGGTTTTATATTAATAATTGTGACCGTTACTTTTATATCCATTGAACAGTGATCACATGATTAGTATAAATATAGGGCTTTAACAAATCCAATTTACTCAGACAAAAGAAGTGATGGCCTCATCTAGTAGAATTGCTCCATAAGAAGCTCATTTGTCAGATCTCGGAAAAGAGGTGTCACCCTTGGGCTTCTCTCTTGACCAAGCCCAATATGAGCTTCATCATGTCAATCTCGAACGTGACCATCCACGGGAAAAGTAGAAGTTGATAGAAATTACCACTCGAGCGATGTTATCTGAGCCACCCCAAGAGTCTATCACCATCTCACACCTTACCCTTAGGTCTTATGTGGCTGTTTTAAGGGGTTATGTAACAAATTTCTAGTACTATGTTCATGTAGATTATTTTTTGTATATAATAATGAATATACTTTCTTTTCATTATATATACATTTTAAATAGTTTTTAAAGTACAAATAGTGTTCTTAGTTATTATTTAATTAACAAATTAAATTAAGGAATTTTTTAGTTAAATAATATTTTAATAAAATATTATTATTATTATTAAATTAATTTTATTATATATAAATTATCATATAATTTTATGAATATAATTATAATTTTTATTAAGGTTTGAAAGCCATTTCTGTCAAAACCCGTGAATTTTCGATAAATGTCAGTTTTTATTTTAAAAGTGAAAATTAACATATTTAGAAAATTATTTAGACAAAATAAATGATATTTCTAGAATCATGATGTCGAAATTATCCAGCAGTGAATTTTTCATAATTTTCTGAGACAGTCAAATTTTTGGGTAAAAATTAAATACCGTTTAAATATATAATGTGTGTTATGATATCATAATGACCCAATAGTGATGTAATAAAATATTATAAGCTGTATGTTCGGCCAATATATGTTTTACCATTAAAATAATGTGATTTTGGGTTTCTTGGACTTACTTTTCAAAGCATTAATGGACCCCTCAAGACTTATTAAACATCTTGTCTTTTTAAATTATTTTCCATGGGAGTGTGACTCACCTCCACATAATCAACCCCATTATTTTAAGAAGTTTGGACTTTGGAAATATAAAATAATGTTTTCCTCTTCCCTTTTCCAAAAACCATGGGCAAAAACCATGAGCTGATTTGTGGTTTAGATTAGTTTAATGTAAGGGGTCCCAAACCTAAATAATAAAAAATTCACTCACCTTTCATTTATAAACCCACCCAATCTCCCACTTCATCTTCACTAAAAGCCATTGGAGTTCGTCAAACCTCTTCCCTACTCTCTCTAGAATCCTCCCAAGGTTCCCCAAGCTCTCAATAAGCCTCTCTCAAGCCTTTGGAAGCACACTTCCAAGTAAGGCTTTTTTCTTCCTTTCTCATTTTTGTCCAATTTTCTTTAAGTTGTTTTTCCCTTTTAATTTCAATAATGAATGTTGGGGTATGGTTTATCACCTCCCTCATACTGCACTCTTTATGTTTGAATGATGGGAGACCCCTTTCTCTATCATTAAATCCCTCCCATGTACACCCGTTACTATGCAGAGATTCTAAAAGGAACTTCTCTCTCCTCTTTTACATTAAAGAAATACTTTTGTATCATGAATCTAAATTCCATTACAATTGTTGGGAAATGTATCTATATAACCTATTTACTTCCCATTAAATGTAAATATGATGAGTAACCCCTTTCTCTCTCATCAACCATTTTTATGAATTCTTATGTCACACCGTTACGCTGTCGAAATCGCACCATTTTTCTATGACAATGTCATTGTGTAGTGAATGCCATGCCCATTTCTCCATCAAGGGTATTAACCTTTATTCAAATTTACTTATTGATTATAAAGTTTCATGTATGAATTACACATTCCTTTATAGTGTAATAATGTGGCACACTTATGCATTAAATGAAATGTTTAAGAAGGGTGTGCCCTTATAGCGCTCCAATGCATTGGGTAAAGTATAGTATCATGATACGTCAAGTGCGATGAGTGTTGAATCATGATAATTAAAGTTCAATGAGGGTTTACTCGTGCTTCATGTGCAATGAGTATTTACTCATTCTCTATGTGCAATGAGCCTTGGCTCATGCTAATTCCATGTTAAGTGTTGTTGCAACATTTCCATGTTATGATTATCATGCTTTACCATACCTTTATGTTCATGTTTATCATGTGGTCTATTGATATGTCTATTGTCTAACATGTATTTTACTCCTCATGTATTCAATGTTTATTCCCATACTGGGCTTTATAGCTCACCCCTTTTCTTATGCATGTCCTCAGGTTATCCCATGCAATGCTAAGTACGAGTGAATGTAGTGGTCATTTAAGGAATTTTTCAATAAAGATGTTGTATTTCATGTTTTAAGTTGTTATGTAATGATCCTAATCCCCAAAGACACTAGACCTCTCAATCTTCCATGTTGTATCAAGTGATTAGTTTATATAATAAATCATGTTTAAGTTGGTAATAAAAGTAGGGTTGTCATAGTTTGTATCAAAGTATAGGTTTAGTTATTTTTGGGATTGGGATTATAAAACCCTAGTAAAGACTTAGAGACAAGACTAAGTATAATAAAAACATCCCTAAGTTTTGGTAATTACTGATTAAGTGGTTTATAAAGAAAATACATCCTTGTCTGGATACGAGCAGATAGAGGCAGCTCTGGCACAGATGTATCCTAGGGGTAAAACCCGAAAACACCGCTTTGAGCTAGACTCAAACGGGAACCGGTGCACGACAACGGGCCTTGATGCACTCTTGGTTACGATAATCTTGAGGGATATGTTTTGATAAATTCACAAGATTTGTATGAACCCTAATTAAGGGAATTAAAAAAATGCCCCTAAGAATATATGTTAGAAAGTAGATCATGAAAATCCTAGGTTGAAGCCTATAGACTCATGAGTTAAGGAAATAAAAGTTTATTTTTAATTCATAAACTTTTTTCTTTGGATTACCCTTTATGTTTTACCCCCTAACTTTCCTTTTATTCCAGTATATGGCCTGTAATAGGAGGACTCGGGCTAACAACCGATGTGAAGATTTGTGTGATGATTGTACTAATGAGATGCCCAATCCAATGGGAGAGGGAATCGTGAACTTTGTCACGCTTCTCTCTCAGCTAACTCAAGATTTGAATATAATAACAGGTCAATAGGAACGTTTAATCCCCCCTAAGAAATAAAAAGTCACTATCTAGAGCTTCATGAGACAAATACCTCTTACTTTTTGTGGATCATCTGATCCCACGATCGTTGAACAATGGATCAACTCCATTTAAAAGATCTTCTCCAACCTTCAATGTTCTGAACAAGAGAAGGTTATCCTAGAGACTTATCATATGGAGGGTTAAGGTGATCAATGGTGGATGTTGATCAAAAATATGAAGCCTGAGGAGGAGATCAAGGCGTTGGAATGGAAGGATTTCTAGAAGATTTTTTCGATAAATATTTTTCGCGCACCCTCCAGCTTAAGATGGAAAGGGACTTCCTTTCCCTCAAGCAAAAAGATGAAAAATTTGTTGGAGAGTATGAGGAAAAATTCACAAGGATTGCACGATATGCTTTCGGATTTATTGTTACCCATGAATGCAAGGTTGACCGCTTCTTTGGTGGGTTGAAGCCTAGCCTGCCGAAAGCATTAGCGATCCGTGACTTCAATAGCTATGAGGAAATTGTCTGATGTGCCCTCAAGGACGAAATGGAGATCGGGGAATCATAGGGGTATCATGGGGACAAGAAGCATAAGGTAGACTTCAATGCTGGTGGTCCAATGGATAGATCCAATGGTGCTAAGAAGATCCAGCACCCCACTTACCAAAATTGCGGAAAGAAGCACCCTAGAAATTGCCTCAAGGGGACAAGGAAATGCTTTAGGTGTGGAAGAGAAGTGCACCCAGCTGTTAACTGTCGGAAAGAAAGACTCGTGGCTGCGATAGAGGAGAGGAATGCTCAGTTCAAACCTCAACGCATTGTTTATTTCTACAACTGCAAAGAACTGGGGCATTTTTCAAATCAGTTCCCTAAACCAAGGGTTTTCGGAGGCAACCAACAACCTCCAAGGCAGCAAGGAAGATCTTTTTGCATCACTTCTACCGAAGCGAACCCCGACAATGAAGTGGTGACAGGTATGCTAGTTATTCATTCAAGAATAGCGAACGTACTTTTTGATTCAAGTTCTATGCATTCTTTTATATCTCAAAAGTTTAGTAGAACAATCCCACCACCACCACAAATCATGGGAGTGAAGATGTCGGTGAGTACAGCAAATGGGGAAATCATTGCATCCCATGAATATAAGTCCTCCCCTATTATAATTTGTGGATTGAATTTCCCAGAGAACCCTTCATACTCCCTCTGGTGGAATTTGATGCAATTCTTGGCATGGATTGGCTTTCCTTATATAGAGACAACATAAATTGTTGGGAAAGGGAAATCACATTCCATATGGATAATCGACCCCCGATTCTTTACAAGTGTAAGGATGAAGACGAATCTCCTTTAGCTCTATCATCTCAAGCATGGATATTATTACCCTATGAGCACGCATATCGGGCTCAGATGATTGAGTCCAAGGAAGAAACCATCCTTGAAGAAATGCCTACTGTGAGGGAATTCGTTGAAGTGTTTCCCGAGGAACTGTCTAGTCTTCCTCCTAGAAGAGATGTTGAATTCTAAATTGAACTTATACCAGGGGCACTACCAATATCTAAGACTCTATATAGAATGGAGGTCGTGGAGAATGAAGAGCTGAAGAAACAACTATAGAAGAATCTGGATAAAGGGTTTATATTCCCAAGTGCTTCACCATGGGGTGCACCAGTCCTCTTCGTCAAGAAGAGGGATGGGTCAATGCGGATTTTCATAGATTATCGTGAACTTAACAAAATCATGATAAAGAACAAGTATCCTCTTCCATGGATCGATGAATTGTTCGATCAGATGTGTGGAACACAATACTTCTCCAAGGTAGATTTGTGGTCGGGGTATTATCAGGTAAGGGTGAAGAAGGAAGATGTCCCCAAGACTGCTTTTCGTACAAGATACGGGCAATATGAATTCACAGTAATGCCTTTCGGACTCAATAATGCTCCAGCAATCTTCATGGACTTGATGAATAGATTTTTTAGAGATTATCTTGACAAATTTTTGGTAGTCTTTATAGATGATATTCTAATATACTCCAAAACCAATGAGGATCATGAAGAGAATTTAAGAACTGTACTAGAGACTTTGTGCAAGGGGAAGCTCTATGGAAAGTATAGAAAGTGTGAGTAATGGTTGAAGGAGGTCTCATTCTTGGGCCATATCATCGCAAGCAATGGGATATCTATGGATCCCTCCAAAAAAGATGTAATTGAGGGATGGCTGAGTCAAACATCGGTAACGGATATCCGTAGATTCTTGGGGTTAGATGGATATTATCGACGATTTGTGAGAAATTTCTCATGATTTTCCAACCCACTTACCAAGCTAACTCAAAAGGGAGTAAAGTTTTCTTGGAGTGATGAATGTAAAGAAATCTTCAAGGAGTTGAAAAAGAGGCTTATCACTGCGCTCGTGCTCACTTTACCCACAAGTGTAGAAATTTTTGTGGTATTCATTGATGCTTCGAAGAAGGTCTTACGATGTGTGATGATGCAGAATGATAAAGTGATATCCTATGCCTCAAGACAGTTGAAAATCCATGAGCGAAAATATCCAACGCATGATCTGGAGTTTGTGGCGGTGATCTTCGCCTTGAAAATCTGGTGGCATTATCTATACAGGGAGAAATGTGAGATATATACTGACCACAAGAGTCTTAAATATATATTCACACAGAAAGAGATTAATATGCACCAGAGAAGATGGATTGAGCTCATCAAATATTATGACTGTTCAATACATTTTCATCCTGGGGAAGTGAACAAGGTGGCATATGCCCTAAGTAGAAAGGACCCAGCGATTCTATCAATTATGAGAATTGAGAGGGTTCAAATCTTCTTAGACATGATGAAGATGGACATGGGAATCATAGAGAACGGAACATCATCAATCCTTTCACAAATTATTGCTCAACCGTCTCTTTTGGAAAGGTTAAAGGATGCTCAAAAGGACGATGTGGGAATTCAAGAAAAAGTGGAAGCTATCGAAAAAGAGAAATCCTCCGAGTTTAATGTTAATGAAGAATGAATTGTGTAGTTTGGGAAAAGACTATGTGTTTCATCAAGTTCGGAGCTTAAGAAGGAACTTTTGGATGATGCACATAGTTCAAATTTCTCTATTCACCCAGGGATCACAAAGATGTATCGAGATCTCTGAGAAAACTTTTGGTGGGATAATATGAAAAATGAGATCACTGAATATACATCAAAGTGTCTGGTGTACCAGCAAGTGAAGGCAGAGAGGCAGAAGTCTAAGGGGATGATGCAACCATTTCCCATACCATAATGAAAATGGGAGAACATCACCATGGACTTTGTCACTGGACTTCCTAGGACTTCCAAAGGCAACAATGCAATCTGTTTTATTGTGGATCGTCTTACAAAGACTGCACATTTCATTGCTATTCAGAAGGATTTCTCACTAGATCAACTGGCACAGATATATATCAGGGAAGTGGCAAGCTTTCATGGATTTCCACTATCTATTATTTCTGACCGAGATCCAAGATTCACCTCTATGTTTTGGAAGAGTCTTCAAAAATATCTGAATACTAAACTGAACATCAGTATGGCCTATCATCCTCAAACTGATGGCTAATCCAAGCAGACTATCCAAACACTTGAGGACATGTTGAGAGTGTTCTTAATGGACTTTAAAGGACGATGGGATCAACATCTTCCTCTGGTTGAGTTCTCTTATAATAACAGTTTCCACTCGAGCATCAAAATGGCACCATATGAAGCCCTGTATGGGAAAAGGTGCAGAACACCGGCATGTTGGGATGAGGTCGGTGAACGTAAGCTGCTAGGACCAGAAATGGTCGAGGAAATGGTGGATAAGGTGAAAATCATTCAGCAGCATATCAAGGCAGCCCAGATTCGACAGAAGAGTTATGCTGATAATCGTCAATGAGACCTTGAGTTTAAAGTGGGAGACATGGGTTTTCTACGCATATCTCTGTGGAAGAAGGTCATGAGGTTTGGAAAGAAATGGAAGTTAAGTCCAAGGTACATCAGCCCCTTCGACATTCTTGATCGTGTCGGGGTTGTGGCCTATCGACTAGCACTTCCACCTACCATGGACAAAGTGCATGATGTCTTTCATGTATCCCTCTTAAGGAAGTACATACTGGACCCTTCACATGTACTCTCTTCTAAGGTGGTACATATGGAGAATGATCTTTCTTATGAGGAGTATCCAGTGAAGATCTTAGATCATAGAGAAAAAGTTCTACGAAATAAGACGATGCCCCTCATCAAGGTGTTGTGGAGAAACCACAAGTTTGATGAAGCGACTTGGGAATCGGAGGAAATGATGAAGATGAGTTACCCACATCTGTTTTAGTGTGAGAAAAATGAAATTCCGAGGGCAAAATTTCTTATGGGGGGAATATTTTAACGACCCAAAGTTTCATTAATGGAAATCCATCTTGATCTAATTAAATGTCTCTTTATGTAAAATGTTTATATAAAATGTCAACTTATTTGGTTTTATGTTAAGAATTGTGACCGTTACTTTTATAGTCGTTGAACAGTGATCATATGATTAGTATAAATATAGGGCTTTAACAAATCCAATTTACTCAGAAAAAAGAAGCGATGGCCTCATCCAGTAGAATTTCTCCATACGAAGTCCATTTGTCAGAACTCGGAAAAGAGGTGGTGTCCTTGGGCTTCGCTCTTGACCAAGCCCAAGGTGAGCTTCATCATGTCAAGCTCGAATGTGATCGTCTACGGAAAAAGTGGAAGTTGATAGAAATTACCACTCGAGCGATATTATCCGAGCCACCCCAAGAGTCTGTCACCATCGAACAACTTACCCTTAGGTCTTATGCGGTTGTTTTAAGGGGTTATGTAACAAATCGCTAGTACTATGTTCATGTACATTATTTTCTGTATATAATAATGAATATACTTTCTTGTCATTATTGATACATTGCAAATAATTTTTAAAGTACAAATAGTGTTTTTAGTTATTATTTAATTAAAAAATTTATTTTATTAAATTAAAGGATTTTTGAATTAAATAATATTTTAATAAAATATTATTATTATTATTATTATTAAATTAATTTTATTATATATAAATGATCATATAATTTTATGAATGAAATTATAATTTTTATTAAGGTTTGAAATCCATTTCTGTCAAAACCGGTGAATTTTCAATAAATATCAGTTTTTATTTTAAAAGTGAAAATTAATATATTTAGAAAATTATTTAGATAAAATAAATGATATTTCTAGAATCAGGACATCGAAATTATCCAACGGGGAAGTTTTCATAATTTTCTGAGACAGTCAAATTTTTGGGTAAAAATTAAATACCGATTAAATATATAACGAGTGTTATGACATCATAATTACCCAATAGTGATGTAATAAAATACTATAAGCTTTATGTTGAGAAAATATATGATTTACCATTAACATAATGTGATTTTGGGTTTGTTTTACTTACTTTTCAAAGCATTAATGGACCCGCCAAGACTTATTAAACATCTTGTCTTTTTAAATTATTTTCCATGGGAGTGTGACTCACCTCCACATTAGCAACCACATTATTTTCAGAATTTACGACCTTGGCCTTATAAAATATTGGTTTCATATTCCCTTTTCCAAAAACCATGGGCAAAAAACATGATCTGATTTGCGGTTTGGATTAGTTTAATGTAAGGGGTCCCAAACCTAAATAATAAAGAATTCACTCACATTTCCTATATAAACCCACCCAAGCTCCCACTTTCTCCTCACTCAAAGCCTTTTGAGTTCGTCCAAACTCTTCCCTAATCTCTTTAGAATCCTCCCAAGGTTCCCCAAGCTCTCAAGAAGCCTCTCTCAAGCCTCTCTCAAGCCTTTGGAAGCACACTTCCAAGTAAGGGTTTTTTCTTCCTTTCTCATTTTTTGTCCAATTTTCATTAAGTGGTTTTTCCCTTTTAATTTCAATTATGAATATTGGGGTATGTTTTTTCACCTCCATCATACTACCCTATTTATGTTTTAATGATGGGAGACCCCTTTCTCTCTCATTAAATGTCTCCCATGTACACCCGTTACTATGCCGAAATTTCGAAAGGAACTTCTCTCTCCTCTTTTACATTCATGCAATACTTTGGTATCATGAATATAAATTCCATTACAATTTTTGGGACATGTATATATATAACCTCCTTACTATCCATTATATTTAAATATTATGAGGAACCAATTTCTCTCTCATCAACCATTTTTATGAATTCTTATGTCACGTTGTTACGCTGCCGAAATCGCACCATTTTTCTAAGCCAATGTCATTGTGTAGTGAATACCATATCCATTTCTCCATCAAGGGTATTAACCTTTATGCACATTTACTTGTTGATTATAATGTTTCATGTATGAATTCCAAATTCCTTTATTGTGGAATAAATGATTATGTTTTATGAATCCATGTTTTATGATCCATGTGGCACACTTATGCATGAAATGAAATGTTTAAGAAGGGTGTTCCCTTATAGCGCTCCAATGCATTGGGTAAAGTATAGTATCATGATACATTATGTGCAATGAGTGTTGAATCATGATAATTAAAGTGAAACGAGGTTTTACTCATGCTTCTTGTGCAATGAGGATTTACTCATGCTCTATGTGCAATGAGCCTTGGATCATGCTAATTCCATGTTAAGTGTTGTTGCCAAATTTCCATGTTATGATTATCATGCTTTATCATGCCTTTATGTTCATGTTTATCTTGTTATATATTGATATGTCTATTTTCTAACATGTATTGTACTCCTCATGTATTCCATGTTTATTCCCTTACTGGGCTTTATAGCTCACCCCTTTTCTTATGCATGTCCTAAGGTTATCCCATGCAATGCTAAGTACGAGGGAATGTAGTGGTCATGTAAAGGAAGTTTTCAATAAAGATATTGTATTTCATGTTTTAAGTTTTTATTTAATGATCCTAATCCCCAAAGACACTATACCTATAGATCTTCTATGTTGTATCAAGTGATTAGTTTATGTAATAAATCATGTTTAAGTTTCTAATAAAATCAGGGTTGACATACTTATTACTCAAATCAATTAAAGTTCTTGAGAAAAATTACCTGATGCTTGATTTTTTTTCGAGAAATAGTAATTTGTGTATTAAAGATATGGAATCGTTATATATATCTCGAAAAGTGTAATATATATAGGACATAGGGGATTAAGGTATATATTCTCACAATGGCAGTTGAGAGGGAGATAATTTGAGTAAATCTAGGATTATGAATACTCAATACATTAATACACTGGGAAGGAAAATGAGTTTGATGATGCTCTGAGAAGGAATTATTGTGCTACCTTATCCATGATGAGGATTGAAAAAGATCCAATACTCCTGGATTTGGAATGGATGTACCAGGAAATCATAAGGTAAGGGGATAAATTTTATCTTTCCAAAGTGATTGCTCGGTTATCCATCCATGTAAAGATCATGGTGGCACATAAGGAGGATATAGAGATATAGAATATGTTATGGAACATTCAAACGTTTCGAAATGATAATGATGGAATTATAAGATTTGGGAAATGAATATGTATCCCTATAATACCAAAATAAGGAATGACTTTGTTGATAATGCACATAGCTCATAATTCTCTATCCATCCTAAAAATTAAAATACGTATAGAGATCTTGAGGATCTCTTATGGTGGGAAAACATGAAGAGGTATATAGCAGGGTATATAGATTGTTTCTTATTATTAGAAAAAGTTAAGGTTTATGTCAGAAGTCTATGGGGAGGAAAACCCCATTACACATACATGTATGAAATTGGATAACATCCCCATGTATTTCATCATAGGACATCCCAAAACTTTTAAATATTATTAATTACATTTGAGTTTTTATTTATTGACTTATAAAGTAAGCATACCTCATTGATATTCAAGAGGATTTCTTACTCGATCAACTTTCCAAGATATACATAAAGGAAGTAGTAAGGGTTAATGGAGTACCACTTTCAATTATATTTTATCAAGATTTGTGGTTTACATTAATGAACTAGATAACTCTTCAACAAGCATTGGATATAGAGTTATTCTATAGAACTGATTATCATCCTAAAACTGATGTTTAATCTAAAAGGAACATTCAATATTTTGAATATATATTGATATCATATTCAAAGGATTTAAAAGGAGTTTGGGATCAATATAATCTTCTGGACTAGTTCTTATATATTAATAGCATTTATTATATCATTAAAATGGTAACATGTGAGGATTTGTATGGGAATATGTGTCAAACTCCAACTTATTGGAAATAAGTTAGAGTAAAATCTATTATTTAGATCTATCTCAAGATATATTAGAGAATATTCAAACCATCAGGACACAAATCAAAGAAGCACAAATTTGATAGAAGAGTTATACTGATAATCTTTTAAGAGATTTGGAGTTTGAAGTAGGATATAAGGTATTTCTTATAATATAACTATGGAAGAGGGTTATGATATTCAATAATATGGGAAAATTGTTCCCAAAATACATTATTCCCTTAAAAATTCTTGATCATGTGGGGATTGGATCTTATCACCACACACTTCCATTGAACCCTTCATAAGTGCATGATATCTCACATGTATCTCTTTTGAGGAAGTACATATATAATCCATCACATTTACTATATTTAGAGGTTTTTTAACTTAAACATGATCTATATTATGAGAAAAACCCCATAGAGATGTTTGGTCATAAAGATAAAGCACCATAAAACATGAACACTCACCATATAAAAGTTCTCTGGAGGAATCATAAGTATAAGAAAGCGATGTGGTGACCTGAAGATGCACTAACACAGAAGAACCTTAATCTCTTTTCATTTTATTAATGAAATTTTGAGGGTGAAATTTAATTTATGGGTGGTAGAATAAAACACCCCAAATGTTTATCCCTTTAACATGTTGAATATATTTTTTCACATGTAACTCCAAACTAAAACAAACCATAATATATTTTATTGAGATAAAATAATATAATATAAGATCAGTATTAATATATCATAAGAATGAAATTCAAAATATAATTATTATAATTAAAATAGGAATAAAACCATAAGTAAATAAAAACCATGAATATGAAAAATTTATCCTCTTTGTTTTCTTAGAACATCATATCACTAACTATAAATATGGAAGAAGAAAAATATTAGAAATATAATGTAAGTTCTTAGAGATAAGTAAATTAAACGTATTAATGAATTTTATTGAGGTATGTTAGTTCATATATAAGAATGTAATAGGATGGTTATATATATGGTTGTTGGATATATAATTTTTGGAAACATGGTCGTTAGATATATAGTTATTAAATATATGGTCATTTGAAATGTGTTCATTTTGTATGCATTAATTAAATAGGCATATTGATTATTTTATTGTTAGAAGTAAATAATGTTTTAAAAATAAAATAACTTACATTTTATCAATATACATAATTTTTGAAATAAAATAATATGATATTAATCCATTTCTCAAAATATCTATTATTTTAATGAAATTATTTTATATATATATAAAGTATTTAAAATAAAATTTATTAAAAACTTAAATAAATGAATACTAAAATAAGTAGATAAAATCCAAAAAATAATTAAAGAGTTATATGGAATAAGAATGTAATGATTAATGGTCAATAAAAAAATAACTTAAAAACATTATTTTATTATATATTATATTTTTATTTAAAGGATAAATTTATTATATTTAGAGTATAAAACTATATTAAATTTATTTTTTATATATAATAAAATAAACATTCATTTAATTATTATTTTTAATTTTAAAGGAATAAAAGTAAAGTCAATTTTATGTTTAAAATATAGTTTTCTAAAAAAAATTTGTGTTTATTATTTAAAATTAATATTAATCACTTTCAGAAATTAAATTTAATAAAATAAATTTCATTTTTTAATTAGGTCATTCATATTTAGTAAGAGGGATGATTTTATTTTTGGAGGTAAAAATTGAGTTAACGCGGTAAGGGTCAAATGAGGTAAAATGGGGCAATATTAAAGAGAAAATGTCTAAAATATCTTAATAATTATATCTAAATTGTGTGGATTGGGGGATTTATGTCAACACCCATCTCAACGAGGCGTGATTCATGACTCCATAATCCTCCCTCTAATAGATTAGGGGATGATGACTAGCACTGAGTAGGCATATCACCAACATGGGAGTCCTTAGCCAAAAGTACTTGTACACATGCACACGTGTCCAAGACCATGAAATTCCGAAATGTAAAAAAATTTTAAACCATGCATTCATATATCTAAATCTCACAACCAATATAATACAACAAGTAATGGAATCTAAACAGGTCCAAATAAAATCACACCACAAAGAGCCCAAAAATCAAACCAACCTGAAAGTAAGGATGAGTAATACTGTCAAGATACCATAGGAACACACCTCAATCTATCTAGAACACTAATAATCGATTTATCTTGGTCCCTCTAGGACTCCATAAAAATTTAAACCGTCTACACAAGACTATAAATGCATGAAAAAATACCATATAGGGGTGATTATAACAATACCCAGTAGGAATATCTAAAAACACAAAGAAGATAACAACAAGAATACGAGTCATCTCTACACTAGTTTATGTCTACAACACATATAAAAAGAATATCTAGATATACTCAAAAAAGACACACATTCTCAATGTAAGTCACAATTGTGATGTCAATCTAGGATTCCTGGTTCAAGGTTCCACAAAGCACTCATCCAAGAGAACACACTCCATGTGTCTGATAGCACTGATGATGTCCATATGATAGGTACTTCCCATTGGTACTCCCCATAAAAGTACACAGTGGAAGTATAAATAGAATGATACACTGATGAAGATCACACCCAAGGACAAGGGGTATACCAACTACTCAATCATTAATAACTTGGTAACTACATGATCAATTCCTAGATAGTATTGGTCATGATAATACTAAGAACTCCACCTGAGGAATGAAGATGGTAGAGGATCTCGTTATGGTCCTCACATAAGGATTCCACAACTCTATCCATAAATTCTCACTAAATGGATAACTATCTTATGTGAAGGATGTGATTCCATACTAACCCTTAGTAAATGGATCTAGGTAACGTATGATAATGAAACTATTCCAAGATACAAAGGACAATGGTTTTAATACATCTTAAAGGAAGTACACTATGTGTACTGGAAATAAATAGTGTGTCCCTTCAACATTCATTTATTCTCATGTAACTAGATCGTGTTTGTGTTTGTGTCAAAGTAAAAGGTGTGTTCATTCTCGTGAACTTTTATACATGTCCAAGTACATAGCTCTACCTATGTACACCTGGAATGGCCATGTCCATGTAGGATTACATGATTTTTTTCATGCTCTTTTACTCCTAAAAGTGTCTATGTACCTCGGAGGTACATAAAAATATTCCATGGAAGGGCCACACACTGTGTGATACTTAAATTCTCATAGAAACCCTAGTCATGGAACCATGGGTCGCACGCGGTGTGTGTTCCTGAAATACACTTCGTGTAGATCACATATTTCTAGAATCCAAAATTCTTCCTCCTACGTAGTTGTTCCCTCATAAGGAAACCAAATTGAGCAACGAATCAAACCGAAGTTGGTGGATCTTCTCTGGAAAAAAAAATCAATCATCGTTCCTTAGAATCCAGAACTGTGTTTCATTCGAGGAAACTCTAATGTTTAACCACTCCACTGCCACAATCCAAACTAAAAATGGTAATCTTAAACCTGAACTTATTCATCGCCTCTTCCATCGTAGATCGATCTCATCATCTATCCAAGCCCATATCTATGATATCGAATATTTATGCTAAGAAATATGTGTGCAATGTTCGATTTCTTGGAATTTATTGAACCATGAACCAAGATATTTTCTTGAAATGAATGAAGAATTGGGAAAGAGAAACACAACCACAAACATGAGGAAAAAACTCAGAAAATGTTCATTTTGGACTTAATATGTTGCCATTTTAATGATCGAGGAAAATCTAAATGAATAATCACAAAGAAATCCCCCCAATTTTGATATAAATCTAACTCGGACCATCTATATGTAAGATTAGTAACTCAATTCATTATTTGATTAATTTTAATTATTCATAGAAATAATAAAATATAGATAAATATAAAAACAAATATCTTACCTTGATTGGGTCTATCTCTGATGAAGAATGAATTTTCATCATTATTGTTTATGAAATCCTCTCATTTTGTTTCACACTAATCGTGGGACCTCAATTTGGTTTCCATCCACCAATTGAGTTCCTCTAATTCTCTCCAATGGCTCTCATCAATCTGTAGGGTGATATGGAAAACCCTATAAAGTTTATATAAGATTGTATTTAAATAAGAGTATAAGGTGGTTGCATTATTGTGGATTAAATAAATTAATTTTATTAATTTATTTTTTATACACATCCACGAAAAATGTTCCACAAACAACACATGCTGAAAAAGATTATGCCCTGACTAGGGTAAAACCCATGTTCTAAACTCAACAGTTCCCTCAAATTTATAATTCAAAAATCTATTTATTCTAGGCACACTGATACTCAAAATCACACGTCGTCTCAGTCTCTAGTCTAAAAAATGATTCATATAAAATCTAAAACTAATAAATGGAAAATATGAGTGAAACAATTCTCCCCACCTTGGGAATATATGACCCAAAAATCCAAAACAAGTGGCAATACAAGGAGATTTGCATACTAAGAAAGCATATGAGCCTCATTCTCCCAAGTACTCTTTTGAATATTCTCATGATTCCATTATACATGCACCAAATGAATCACTCGCCCATAAAAGACCCTATATTATTGAAGCTCAATCTATACCGGGTACTCAGAAAAAGAAGATCCATCCATGATGTTCATATCACCTCGACTGATAATGTGGTATGGGTCATGTAAATACATCCTTATCTGTGACGCATGCAATATGTCATATACCCAATCTAAATGTAGAGGTAGAGAGAAGAGGTAGTCCACCACACCAACTCTAAATAATATTTGTAAAGGTCCAATTAATCTCACGTATATCTTGTCACCCCCATCAAGATCTATACAATCCATAATGAGGTGAAACCTATAGTAACACATTGTCTCCCTCCTTTATCTTCAACAACCTATTTTTTAGTCTTCATAAGACTTTTAATGGCTCTGTGTAGTCCACATCTGCTCTTGGATGATCTTCACCCTCTCTTTAGGGGATTTCATCAACTATGGTCCAATAAGTACTAACTCTTCGAGTCAGTCTAGAAAATTGGTTACCTACAATATTATCTATATAAGGACTCTAATGGCGTCATACCATTTTTGGAATAGTAGTTTCTGTTTTATGAAAACTCCACAAGTGGTATGTGATCCTCTCAACTTTTCCCAAAGTCCAACATGCAATATTGTAGAATGTCCCCTACAACCTGAATGGTGCACTCAATCTGGTCATCAGTTTGGGGGTAAAACAATGTGCTCAAAAATAGATCAGTCCCAAAATTCTCTTGTAATCCCTTCCATATTTCAGATATAAAGTGAGAATCATAGTTATAAATGATCGTAAAGGGAACTCTATGAAGTCATACTATCTCCTGCATGTATAGGTGTCTCAATATCTCTACTTGAGTCCGTTCTCGGATAGTTAGGAAGTGGGCCAACTAGGTGAGTCAGCCAATATTACCCAGATGGAATCATGTTCTCTAGATGTACATAGTAATCCTTTCATGAAGTCCAGGGATATCCCATACCACTTTCACTCTGGTCCCTCAAGGGGTTGAGCTAAACCCACTGGAATATTTTTAATGGACTTCACTTTCTAAAAATTAAGGAATCAAGAGACAAACTCTAAAAATCCCTTCTTCATCCCTACCATCAAAAATGATTTTGGGTTGTCCAAGTACATATTTTACACACCTGGATGAACTGATAAATGATATGTATGAAACTCTCTTAGAAACTCCTTCCACAAAGTCACTTGAAAAATTGTGCATCCTCTGAAAAGACTGGCATTCTCCCTACCTTCATAAAATCTATCAGGAGTATGTCTGGTGGATATCTGAGTATGTAGGTTCTCACAATTGGTATCCCAATATTGTGCCTCCTCGAATCACTATAAAATCATAAGGTTAACAAACATAGACTATATATAATCTACTCCATACCTATCCAAAGAGGATAACTATAACAAAACCAACTACTCTAACACCTTTCTCAACAACTACAAACAAGATCTCCAATTGAGATAATATACTACCATCTTCCCCTTCCCATGACTATAAACAATCTCAAAGTCCTGATACAAGATGAACTCTATTCATATCCTAAATATCACATTAATATCCTTCTATGAGAATATATACTTGAGATGTGTGTGGTTATAAAATATGATAAATTTCTCACCCATCAGGTAGTGTCGCTACATCTTCAATGAAAAGAATACTACTAAAAACACAAGATAGTGGTTCATGTAGTCTCAACTACAACAAAGGAAATCACAACCTACCTCTACATCAGAACACAACCAAGCCCAATTTTTGTGGCATCACAAAACACTACTTACTAGACACCCTCCTCTTGAAATCTCAATATGGGAGTGCTCATCAATATCTTCCACCACTCCTAGAAAGCTTGTTGGAACATCTCTATCCACATGAAATTCTACCCATTTTATGTTAAATCTTTCAAGGGTTATGATATCCTAGATAAGTCATGTATGAATCTATGATAGTATTCTTACCACTCAAGGAAGATATACACCACCATCACGAACATGGGTGGCTCACAGGCTAACAATGCCTCAACCATCACGAGTCCCACTATTGCACCATCTGTTGAGATAACATGTCCCAAAAAGTGGACCTCCTGAATCTAGAAATGGAACTTCAATATATTCTGGTAAATATGATTCTCTTAGAGTACATATAGAATAATCATCAAGTGTCTGACATGCTCCATCTTAGACGTTGAGTACCCCAAGATATCATCGATAAAGACTACCAAAAACCGATAAAAGAAATTTTGAAAGACCCAGTTCATGAGTCCCATGAACACTACTAGAAAATTATTCATGCCAAATGGAATCACAAAGTAATCATAGTTACCATAGTGATATCTAACTGTCATAGTTAGTTTATCTTTTTCTCGTACTCACAACTGGTGTTATTCTGATTTGAGTTTAATCATTGAGAACAATTGTTCCCCTCTCAACTAATCAAATTGTTCACTGGTCCTTGTTAGTTGATACTTATTCATTATATTCACTTGGACTAGGATATGTTAATCTATACAAAACCTCAATTTCTCATTTTCCTTCATGGTGAAAAACAATGGGGATACCCAGGGTGAAACATTCGGTATAGAAAATATCTTCCTCTACAAGTCCTACAACTGCACCCTCAGATCATAAAGATATATGGGAGCCATAGGATATGATGGTGTAGATATTATAGTTTTCCTCGGGTGTAGATCAATTCATAATTCTATATCTTAGTGGGGAGGTAATCAAGGAACATCCTCATGAAAGACACCCTCATATTCGACCACAACTATAGGGAACTGGAAACTCATAACATCCACTGCACCAAGGGTCAAGCTATCCAAATGATGATTAACTGGACACATTTTCCAATGTATGAGTCCATCCTAAATAGAATGGGTTTACCTTCACCCAAAAAGTAAAATCTGACACCATCATGATAGACTCGCCACCTACTTATCTGAACAGAGGATATCTGGGAATGAACTATATATAACCAGTCTAAACCTTAAATGATTTCATAATGCCTCATCACTGATACAAAGAGATACCAACAAAAACTCTCACATCCAAGATTTACATAAAACTATCAACACAAGGGTGTGATTACTGAGTCTTCTCCCGTAGGAGTCTCCAAGTGTATTGGTCAAGATGGGAGCTCAACCAGAATCTCTAAGTCTCAAACTAAATATGTTGAAATTAAGGAATGACTATCATCTATGTCTCTCTTTAAAAAAAATTAATAAAAGACACATATCATACCTCTTTTAATCCCTAGAGTCTCTAGGTCTTATGCCTTAACCTCATGTAGCTACACCCACTCCTGTCCTCTTTCTCCCTAATCTAGGAGTGGACCACATGGAAGTGGTGGTCGTAACAAGTTGAAGTGTTTACCTCCTCCAACGTCTATCACAGTAACTCTTCCATATACACATACCTCCAGAACTCTCTACCCCTGTCATTTCCTCTATATCAGTGGCCCATCCACGATCACCCCATCATCCATACGATTGGTTGGAAAATCTTTTGCATGATGTCCCTTTCTATCACATGAGTAACACCACCTCTCCCGAGGCTTACTAGACCCATCTTATGAGACCAGAACCATTGAACTATTATCATAGTTCCTCCTCTTGTAATTCCTCACATTTCTAGTTCCATGAGACTAATTTCAAATCAATTCTACTAAAGTCTCTACTTCTGTGTTCCCACCCCTAGAAACCATTGTTTGCATCTTCTTAGCCAGGAAACTCTCCAACACCAAATCTTTCTATATAATCCCATCATAGGTAGAAATAGAGAGAGGTATAATGATGGATTTTGTATCTCTATGCATCCCTCTCTCAAGGGTTTGAGCCTGAAATAAAATATCATGAACCATATCCATCGATTAGATAGAGATATTAGTGAACCGTAATGAGTACCTAGACACTATCATACTTCATTGATGGAGCTACAGAAGCTCATGGATGAATACATCCCTTGGTGTAGATGAATAGAAGACTTATCTTAAATGTCACTAAAACTCTCACTATGATAGAGTTGTGTCATCATACGAATGGGTTACTAAACCCCACAATCATCCTATAGATCCATAGAGAAGGCTGAAAGTTAGAACCACCGTCTGATATTTTCGTTTCCAAACATGAAGGAAAACGCATTTCACTATCTCAATCCAGACATCAGCTACCTAGGGTTCAGGGTCACCTCATAACTTGAGGGGTCACTACCACTAAAACTCATGAAGTTATATCAAACTATGAACCTAATTTTATAGTATTATGGGTTTCATCAACTTCTCAATAGGTGGTGGTATATAAAGTGAACCACCTAGCAGTAACACCTTTATAGAATTTCCCTGTATTGATGCCTCATCATTGAGGGGATCATCTACATGATCCTGATGTTGAATCCTAGCTAGTATATGTCATGGAGGATTCCTAAAATAAAAAATATGTACCACAGTCAATGAGTATATCTAGATATCTAACTCAATAAAGATATGGAAATCACAACCCATTCATATATGATGCATATATCATTGTTTTCCTAAAACTAGTGTCCTCAGGTGTCAAGTCAAAAGGTAGGTGATTAGATTCCTAGTGTGTGGATATATTGTCTGCTACACCAACATTACAGTCCCTGGCCTCAAATACAAACTCAAAACACTTAACACCTTTTCCCAAAACCTATCAAATAGACATCGGTCCTAAAGTAGGAACGAATACTCTAATACCACTTTTTCATGACACATCCCAATGGGGCCCATGTTTCAAATCCCCAAACCTGCCTCCAATAGGCCATGGGATGATGACTTGCATCGAGTAAACATATAACTAACATTTGAGGTCTTAGACTAAAGTACATATACAAATGGAAACATATATTGGACTATACAATGAAAAAATGTAAAATAACTGATAAATCGTTCATTAATTCATATAAATACCACAACTTCAGTATGAAAAAAAGTAATGAAAAGTAAACATGGCCAAATACAATCCCACCATAAAGATTTTAAAACCCAGTCCAACCTGAAAGTAAGTATAGGGACTCTATTCAAAATACTACAAGAACACACCTTGGTCTTTCTGGCTTACTAAGAACCATATGGTCCTAGTCCCTCTAGGACTCAATCAAAAGGTCGATCATCTGCAAAATACATGACATGTGTGAGAAATTCTCATGAAGGAGTGAGTATACCAATACCTAGTAAGACACCCCAAAAACACATAGAAGATAACAAAAAGAATAAAAAAACATTTATACATAGATATTTGTATATATATCATATAATAAGAAATTCCAGATATACTCAACAAAGACACACCGTCTCAAAGACTATCACAATTGTGATACCAATCTAGGATTCCTACTCGAAGGATCCACATAGGACTCATCCAAGAGAATACACTCCATGAGTCCTCTAACACTAAGGATTTTCATCCCAGATGTACTTATCATTGGTTTATCCAATAAAAATATACACTGGAAGTATAAAGAGAATGATACACAGATGAGGATCGCACTAAAGCCCATGGGATATACTAACAACTCAATCTAGAATAACCCGCTATGTAGGGTATTTGCACTCTTGTAGTGTTGGTCACAACAATACCAAAAAATCTACCATGGTAAAGAATAGAGTAAACGATCTCACTCAGGGCACCATATAAGGATTCCACAACTCTATCCAAGAATTCCTGCTAAAGGGATCACTATCCTATATGTAGGACACGATTCAATACTAAACATCAAGGAATCAATCAAGAGAATATACCATAATGAAACTTGCCTAAGATAAAGAGGATAAGGGATTTAATTCATCTTTAAGGAAGTAAATGATGTGTACTGGTAGTATATGTTGTGTTCCTTATATGTTGGGTTATACTCATGTAACAAGACCATTTCTATGTCTATGTCAGTGTACAAAGCAAGTCCAAGCCAACATACTTCTATATGTGTACAAGTACACAACTCTACCCATTTACACCTAGAATTTTCAAGTCTGTGTGGGAGTACTTGGGGTTTTTATGCTTTTGTACTCCAGGTGGTGTTTGTATACCCCTTGAGGTATACACTGAGATTCCAAGAAAGGTTCACACATTGTGTGACTGATTCACACATCATGCGATACTTAACTTATCACAAAAACCCTATCCACCACACCATGGGTCCCACACGACATGTATTCCAAAATACAGGTTTTTTAGATCACAGATTTCCATAATACACAATTCTACCTCTTGTAGATTCATCCACTATAATGACCCAAACATTTTGAAGGATAATGGTTTCCTAAAATTTGTGTAATATTATTTTCTACACAACAAAACCATATCAATTTTACAATAAAGTGAGTATAAATGGAAATTGACCATCTAGATTCGACTGTTATATGAATGTTGGTCAATTATGGCCATTGTTAAATTATGACCATTGGTAAATATGACTATTGGGAACTATACTCTTGATAATAATTTTAATTTTTTAATTAGTGTTAATAATTAAAATTTGACATGGGAGAATTGATACAGAAGGAAGAGTCAATGGCCTCAACCAATAGAGTCATACCAATTGAATCCCATTGGTCATATCTTGGGATTTAGGTTTCATCATTGGGGTTCCCCCTTAACCACACCCAATCCGATCTTCAACAAGTTAAGTTTTAAAGAAATCAACTATATGAGAGTTCAACTTAGTAGAGATTATCACTCAGTCGATGTTAGCGAAGGCACCCCACAAATCTACCACCATCGCACACCTTACTCTTAGGGAGTACGCGGGTGTAATAAGGGGTTACATGTACTTACCATCGTGTGTAATTCCTTTGTTTAAATAAAATTTTTATTCCATCATTTCCTTTTTAAGAATAGTTTTGATTAACAAAATTGAGATGGAATTTGAAAATTTGATTTTTTCGAATAGAGAATGTACTTTTTAGAAAAGAAAAAAAAATTATAAAAGACTAAGGTATTATGAATAATTTTTATTTTAATGAAATATTATGATTTAAACACTCTTATTTAAAAATAAATGATATAATAATTTTATTTTTTTCAATTGTTATAAATTTTACTATGCATTTTCAATCCTATATTATTTTTAATAAATAAGAATTTTTATATTTAAAAGTAAATATTCTAATATTTATAAAATTATTATGATAAAAAATCCATTTTGAAATCATCACATCGAAATTAGGTTAGGGTTAATATATTAGAATTCTCTAAAATGCTTTATTTTTTTCTGAATAGTAAAAATATAGTTTGAGTTTTTCAGTATGCTAATGACATTATAATTATGTAATAGTGGTGTAATAACTAATTAACCACAATCCAAGACTTAAAATATGTAATTTTTTTAATATAAAGTATTTTAATTTATTTTAATAATTTCTCAAATGTATAATTCACATTCCCAATTCCAAAATTGAAACTTTAACTTTAAAATGTTATTTTCTGAAAACTTTAATTTTCCTTGACAAAATAAGTAATATTAAATGATGGTAAATTATTATGGATTCAAATAACATGAAAGGTGTCCCATGTTTCAAAAAACATAGGAATATACCATGTAAATCCCATGGTTTTTCATTTACCACTACTTAGGTGTTCATGCCTTTATTTAGAAACTAAGAAACAAATCCTCCACTTTTGCGATAAATACCCACCCAATTATCAATTTCCAATCACTACCAATTCATCATACAAACATATATAATCGTTTTAACTCTCAATTTTTCCTCCTAAGGTGTAATCAATCCCCCACGGTCCTGATCCTCTTGTTTTAGGAACTACTCTTCAGGGTAAGGGAAATCTTTACTTCTCTTTTCCTTTTGAGTTTCCTCTTTCTTTGGTATGTATTTAAAATTTCCAAAATAAGTTCTTAAATACAATTTATTTTATAACTTTAATGTATTATGATTATATTATAAATTTTATACCCACATCACCTCTCTTTTTACCCTTTTCTAAAACCATGTTATTTACCTGTTATGCTGCCGATTTTACCTCTCAAATTTGCTAGCTTATCCATAAGAAATTATGATTTATTTTCATTATTGGAATACCCCAAAATCTTTATTTTATATAGGTATTCACCATAATTTAGAAATTATTTATTTTATTCTCTAATTTACATACATAAAACTTTCACTCCCTTTATGTCGGTTATAAATGACATAAAGATCTTATCTTTAATCACTTTTTAAAAATGTAGTAATTTTTATATGAAACCCATTTATTATATTCTCCACGAGTTATTTCTGAAATATTTTATTATGATATATGTGGATCACATTAATTAAAACATATGAATGGTACACCCTGATAGCTCTCTAATTCATTGGGTGAAAAATTTAATCTCTAGAGATGTCATGTTTTATGATACCATGGTGAATAACCTTGGTAATTTTTATGACACCTTAGTGATAAACCTTGGTGATTTTATTATGAATGAATTATTTTAATATTGTAAAAGTATTTCCATTTAATGAATTATTTTATTTTTATTATGATATGTACCAATCTATAATTATATTCCACGAGTTTTTATTGATATTCCTCATGATAACATCTAAAATGTTTCCCCTTTCTTTCCCTGATTGTGCCTTATGCTATTCCTTTCCTTTGATGTGTGTCCTAAATTTATGATATAAAGTCAATATACTTAGGATGAGCCTTTTGATAATCCCTTCAAGTTTATTATTATAATTTTCTATGTTTTCATGTTTTATGTTTCTTTTTTCGAAGAATCTAAACATTAAAAGATCCTCTATTTTTTACCATGTTAGAAAAAGTTTATGTAATAGAATGGTGAGATTACATAGTTAGTATTATGATGTGGTTTAGTTATTTAGGTAAATTTGGATTTTAAAATTGGAGGAAGAACCTAGGGACTAGTTAAAATATAGTAAAACATCATAGTATTTTGGTGAAGTATTAAGTAAGTGGTTTCTGAGTAAATAAGTATTTGGCTGGATAAAAACAAGTGGATGTGGCTCTAGAACAGATGTTTATAGGGGTAATACCCGAAAAATTTGCTTTAAGATACACTCGAATGGGAATAGGTGCATGACAATGGGCCCTGCTACACTCTTGCTTTGACCCTCCTAGGGGATATGTTTAGTTAATCAAAAACTATGTATGAACCATTGTGAAGGATTTATAGAAAATATAACTGTTGTTAAAGAAAAAAATATTAAAGAATCATGTTTTAATATATAAAATTACCTTATAATTATAACATTCTTAAAAGTAATATGTTTCTCACTAAGTTTTTTTCTTTTATAAAATAGAATTAAATAAGATGAATCATGTAAATCGTGACCACAACGAACTATGCACCAATGGCCCTATGATTTAATTTTCAATGGAAAACATGATGAGAATGATGAATAAACTGAATCAAGTTATGAGAAATAACTTAAATCAAGATGAGAGACCAGATTCATATCGAAGGGAATAACTTTCTATTGATTCCTTTATACATCATTGACCAACTTCTTTTAGTGGCTCTACTAACCCGTTTATTTATGAATAATGTACAATCTCTAAAGAAAAGATCTTTTCTATACTCTATTCATTATAACAAGAGAAAGTCACCCTGTTTGTGTACTGTGTAGAGATAGAAGCTGATAAGAAGTGGACAATGATTAAAAACAAGAATACAATAATAGATATTGAAGCCATGGAGTGGGAAGAGTTTAGGGAACCCTTTTCAGAAAATATTTCCCCCATTCAATTTAAAAAAATAGATAAGGAATTTATAGTGCTAAAGCAGAAGGAAAGTGATTTTGTGGGAAGTTATGAGAAGAAATTTACAAAGATTTCTCACTAAAACTCTATCTTTATCATGGATCCTAAGGAAAAGGTAGATAGATTCTTTGGTGCACTAAGAACCCATATACAGAAGAATATATCCAATTGAGACAATGACAACTATGATGAGATAGTGCGATGTGATATGAAGATTGAACTGGAGTTCAGAGAGACATAGTAGTCCCATAAATCTAATAAAAAGAATAGATAAAGGGATCCAAGCTTATGGAAGAACTTCGATCATAGAAGAGGTTCAAATCAATTGAAACTTCCCATATATAACAAATGCAGGAAGAACTATTTGGGGAACTTCTTGCTTGGGAGTATAAAATGTTTCTAGTGTAGAATAAATGACTATATTTCTTTAAACTATCATAGTGACATGAATACTTAACTTCTCAAAACTAAATAAAAAAGGAATATGGTGCAAGCCCAGTCTGAAGTCCAATGCTTCAGTATTGGACATCTTGGGCCCTTTTCCAATCACAATCAATATCAAATATAATTGATGGGAATCGTCATCCACCCCAGAATAGTCCAAGGGATCAAGGTCAGTAATTTTCTATCAGAATAAATGAAATTGAATCCCCAATTTATGTGGTGGATGGTACCCTCATGGTTCGCTAAAATCTAGCAAGTAATTTTTTTGATTCTGGTCCAACACATTCCTTTATTTCCCCTAATTTTTCAATGAATATAGAATCCATGACTAGATTTTTAAATGTATATTTGTCAGTAAAGAATCATGGAGTGATTAATAAATAATAAAACGTGTATATAAACTCTAGTATTTATATTCGAAAGCATAATATCATCAAAAATTTAGTAGTCATTCCCATGATGGAATTCGACATTATATTAGGGATAGATTGGATCTCAAATTATAATGCTAGGATCAACTACAGAACCAAGGAAATCATAGTAGTCTAGAATGGAAAACCTAAAGTTGTTTTTAAAGGAGATATATCTCGATATAATCTTTATCTAGAAGCATCTCCTATATCTTACATTATGAAAATGATCGATAAAGATAAATAAACAAATGAAATTATATGAATAGAAAACGTCCCCATTGTTCAAAATCATATTCATGTATTTCCTGAGTATGTACCTGGTCCTTCCCTATAAATAGAGGTAGATTTCTATATTGAACTCATTCTTGGATCAAAAATGATATCAAATAACCTTTATAGAATGGAAAATGTGGATTTGGTGGAATTAAATAAATAGGTTCAATATATTTTTAAGAAGGGGTTTATTTAACTAAGTGTATCTTCTTGGGAAGAAAATAATCTCCTTATAAATAAAAAAGGATGGATCAATACAGATATGCATTGATTATAGTGAACTTAATGAGATCACAGTGAAGAAAAATTACCCTCTTCCAAGGATTAATGATTTATTTGACCATAAACATGGGGTTCAGTTATTATCCCAAATTGATCATTGAATTGTTTATAATGATATGAGGGTGAACAAAGAATATATTCCTAGGTCTTCCTTCTAATCAAGATATGAGCATTATGAGTTTGTTTTTATGTCCTTTAGATTAACTAATGATTCTTCTATATTTATAGATATGATAAATAGAGTCTCTAATGAAAACCTTGATAACTTTGTTGTATTTTTTATTAATGAAATTGTGATATATTTTAAAATTCAGTAGGATCATGAGAATCATATAAGGGTTATATAAAAACTCTGAGGAGGGAGAGGCTCTTTGGAAATTTCAGCAAATATGAATATTTCTTACAACAAGTTTCTTTTTTAGGGAACATTGTAACCAATGAATGAATCTCTACCCTTTATCAGATAAGGATTTGTTATTTTTAGTGATTCATCTTTGAAAGGTCATGGGTTCATCCTCATGAAAAATAACAAGGTGATTTCTTGTGCATCTTGGTAGTTGAAGCCTCATGAGCAGAATTATCCTACATGAGACATGTTGGTGGCTTTGGTTTTATTTCCTCTAAAGTTATGGAGGAATTATATTTATGGGTATAAATGTGATATATACATTGACCACAAAATTCTGTAGTATATTTTAACACAAAAGGAATTGAACATGAGATAGAGGAGATGGCTGGATCTTCTTAAATAATATGATTTTTAAATTCATTATAACCCCGGAAGAGAAAACAAAGTTGTTGATGAATTAAGTATGAAATACCCTTTTTCTCTAGTATTGATGTGGATTCAAGGAGATAATTTGATAAAAGACCTAATAAAACTACACAATAGAATCATAAAGGAAGGGACATTATCAAACCTATCCCAAATTATTTATCAATCGTTATTATAAGAGAAGATCAAGAAATCTCAAAGAGAAGGTCCTTTTTTATAGAATAATATAAAAGATGTGATGAATGGGTAGTTTCCTGAGTTCCATATTGATTAAGAAGGTGTACTTAAATTTCATAAAATGATATGTGTTCCATATATTCAATAAATAAAGAATAATTTGGTGGATGAATCTTATAGCTCTACATTATCTATGCATCCTGGAAGCACTAAAATATATAGAGAACTTTGTGATAATTATTGGTGGGACAACATAAAATGGGAGATTGTCGACAACAGTACAAGGTGCTTGGTGTGTCAAAAAGTAAAGGCATTAAGACACCTCTTTAATGGGGTATTACAGACAATACCCATACCAACTTGGAATTGGGAAAATATCATTATGGACTTTGTCATTAGTCTCTAGAAAACATCCATAGAAAATAAAACAATTTGGGTTATAGTGGATCATCTCACCAAAACGATCCATTTCATCATTATTCAAGTATACTCATATCTTGGTCAAATTACCAAGATATAAGTAAATGAAGTAGTAATATTGCATGGAGTACCACTCTCTATCATATCTGATTGTGATCCAAGGTTCATATCAAAATTATGGAGAATTATTCAATATGCTCTGATTAGTGAATTGGATTTTAGTATGACCTATCACCCCCAAACTGATGGCCAATCTGAAAGGACTATTCAAACATTCAAGGATATGTGGAGAACATGATCAATAAAATTTAAAGGAGGATGGGATCAACATCTTCCATTAGTTTAGTTCTCATACAACAACAACTTACTTTTGAGTATTCAAATGGAACCCTATAAAGCTCTTTATGGGAAGTGATATAGAACTCCTACTTGTTGGGATGAAATTAGTGAGATAAAGTTTCTTGTTCCTAATCTTGTGTAATAGATGATACAATGATTTCATTCCATCTAGAAACACATTAAAGCTTCTCAAAGTTAGTAGAAGTGTTATGCTGACAACCATCAAAGGGACTTCCATTTTGGTGTTAGAGACAAAGTTTTCCTTCAAATATCACCAAAGAAGATATTTATGCAGTTTGGGAAGAAAGGGAACCTTATCCATGGGTAAATTGAAACCTATTAAATTTTTAATAAAATAGGACAAATGGATTATAGGATCACAATTCCACCAAATATAGCTAAGGTCCATGATTTATTTAACTTTTCTCCCTTAAAGAATTACATACCAAACCCTTCACATGTACTAAATCTAGAGGTGGTACAACTAGAACATGACCTCTCTTATGAGGATCATCTGAGAGAGATATTGGACTCTAGAGACAAATTTATACACAACATGACTACCCACCTCATAAAAGTGTTGTAGAGGAACCATAAATATGAAGAAGTGATGTGGGAACCAGAGGAGACAATGTGGAAGAACTACCGACACATTTTCTCAATCGAGGGAAATACTTTACATTTTGGTGAAAATAATTTTTGAGGGGGGAAGAATGTAACGACATGAACTTTTTAAATGAAAATGGTTTCCTTAAAATTATTTTTATATAATTTTATACAAAACAAACCCATATAAATTTATTAATGAATTGAATATAAAGAAAAATGGGACTATCTAGATTCAACTGTTATATGAACTTTGGTCTATTATGACCATTGGTTAATATAACCATTGGGAAAAATACTCTTGATAATAAGTTTAAATCTATAATTAGTGTTTATAAGTAAAATTTGATAAAGGATAACTGATGCAGAAATAATATTTGATGGCCTCAACAAGTAGAATTGTTCCATTTGAAGACCATTTTTCAGATCTTGGGAGGGAAGTTTCATCACTAGGGATCTCCCTTTACCAATCACAATCCAAGCATCAATAAGTAAATATGAAACAAAATTTCCTATAGAAGAAGTTTGAGTTAGTGGGGATTAGTAATCAGTCAATGTTAGTCAAGGAACCCCATGAAACTACCACCATCGTACACCTTACACTTTGGGAATACACTAGTGTAATAAGGGGTTATTTCACACAAACATAGTGTGTAATTCTTTTTCTTAAATAACATTTTAATTCAATTGTTTCCATTTTAATTATAGTTTTACTTAATAATATTGAGATGAAATTTGATAAATTTATATTTTAGATATAGATTGTGCTTTTAAAAAAATTATTATAATAAACTAAGGTATTATGAATAATTTTTTTTTATGATATATTATGATTAATAAAATCGTATTTCAAAATAAACGATAAAATAATTTTATTTTTTCCAAGTTTCATAAATTTTACTATGCATTTTCAATCCCCTATTATTTTTAATAAATAACTATTTTTAAATTTAAAATTTAAATTTAACATAACTAGATAATTATTATAATAAAATAAAAATTATATTTTAAATCTAAACATCAAAAAAATTAGGGTGAATTTATGATAATTTTCTAAAAAAACTTATTTGTTCATAAATAGTAAAAATACAATTTGAGATTTTCGATAAGATAATAACGTCATAATTATTTCATAATGATATAATAACTAATTAATAAAAATACATGACTTAAAATATTTTATTTTATTAATATCATGTATTTTAATATATTTTAATCAATTTCCAAATATATAATTTACTTTCCAAATTCTAAAATGGAAACCTTAACTTTAAAAATGTTATTTAGTAAAAACTTTAATTTTTCTTTGAAAAATAAGTAATATAAAATTATGGTCAACTATTGAGGATTAAAATAATATAAAATGTTTCCCAAGTGTCAAATATCCTAGGAAATGCCATGGTCCAGCCCATGGTTTTGCATTTACCACTACCTAGGTGTCCATAGACTTTATTTAGAAACTAATAAACAAATCCTCCAATTTTTTTAAAAATACAATCCCATTTCTACATTTTCAATCACTCCCAATTTATCCTCCTCAAATATCTAATATTTTTACCTCCCAATGAGTCCTATAAAGGTTTTCTCAATCACCCAAGGTCTCGATCCTCAATTTTTTAGAACTAATCTTTAGGGTAAGGGAAATCTCTACTTTTCTTTTCCTTTCAAGTTTCCTCTTTGTGTGGTGTGTATTTAAAACTTACCAACTAATTTATTCAATACAATTTATTTTATACCTTTATTATATTAATATACTTTTATAAATGGGATACCCATGTACCCTCTATTTTAACCATTTTCTAAAACCATCTGTTATGATAAAGATTTTACTTCTCAAAATTTCTCTCTTTACCTCAAGAAATTCCATTTTATTTTCTTTACATGAATACAAAACCCTTTTTTTTCTAGGTGTATTCACCAATATTTAAAAATTATTTATTTTATTCTGTAATTGACATACATAAAACCCGGATTCCCTTTCTGTGGGTCATAAATTACATAAATATCTTGTCTTTAATCACTTTTTTAAAATTCCATGATTTTAATATGAATCTCATTTCTTCTATTATCTACAGGTTATTTATGAAATGTTTTATCTTGATCTATGTTTATCACATTAATTAATACATATGAATATTTCTCCTTTATAGTTCTCTAATTCATTGGGTAATGAATTTAATCTCAAGGGATGTCATCTTTTACGATACCTTGGTGAATAACCTTGGTAAATTTTATAACACCTCGGTGAAAAACCTAGGTGATATGCTTATGAATGTATTATTTGAATTTTATAGCCACATTTCCATGTTACGATTTATGTTGTTTTTATTTTTGTATTCCTCAATCCATAATTATATTCCTCGTGTTCTTATTGGTATTCCTAAAGATCACATGTAAACCATTTCCCCTTGGTTTCCCTTACTGAGACTAATGATCACCCTTTACTTTGGTGTTTGTACCTAGGTTATTTGATTTAGTAAATATAATTAGTATAAACCCTTGAATAATCCCTTCAAGTGCATTAGAAGAATATTTCTGATTTTCATGTATTATGAACCATTTTTTGAGGAATCTAAACATTAAAGTATCCTCTTTTTTGTACCATGTAATGAAAGGTTTATGTAATAAACTGGTAGGATTCCATATTCACTACATTAGAACAAGATCTACCCATGAATCATGCCAGAGATGGTGGATCTGGTCTGAAAGACCCTTGCGGTCATCGTACGCTGGAATCCTACCATCCATTTTGTTCAGGAAAAATCCATCATTGAACCACTCCACTACGGCATGATGAAACCACAACCAGTCATCTCAACTCAAAACAAATCATCATAAATTATGTCATGGATCGATCACATCATTGATCCAAGATTATATCAATGATATGAAATCATTATGTTAAGAAACTGGTGGGCAATGTTTGATTTCTCATTACTTGTTGAAACATGAGCCAATATATTTTTCCTTGATGAATGAAAAATCAGGGAATAAAATAACAAACATAGACACAAGAAATGAACCTCAACCAATGTTCATGTTGGACTTTATCCATTTCTATTAGAATGATAAATAAAGAGATAAATGAATAATCACAAATCAATTCCCCCAATTCCTAGATAAATCTAACCCATATATGTAGTGTGTGTGATCCGTGAATTAGTTCATTAGTTTATTGATTCATATTCGTGGTAGGAATCATGAAATGGGGATAAATACCTGAAAAAAATATCCTAACTCATTTTGGATCGATCAATGATGAAGAACAAAGTTACGTCATTGTCATTGGTGAGATCCTTTAATTCTGTTTCACATCGATCATGGAACCTTGGTCTGATTTCCATTATCTAGTGGAGTTACTCAAACCCACTCCAATTGATCTCATAAATTTTCAAGGTTATGTGGATAACCCTAAATTTTTCAATAAACATGTATTTAAATAAGTGGATAAGATCATTTTATCATTATAGATTAAATAAATTAATTTTACTAATTTATTTTTTATCCATGCTTGCGATGAATTTTCCACAAATAACCTATGTCAACAAAGGTTATATCACACCAAAGTTAAAAATGACACCTTGAACTCAATATTTACCTCATATTTTTGATCTATTCCTCCATTTAGAAGTTATTTCACTTTTTCATGAAAAACGTTCATGTGTGAAAATATTTATTCTAGGAATATCAGACCTCACAATCACATTTTTTCTTAGTGTTTGGTTTCAAATATGATCCATACAACATCTAAAAATAAAATTTGGGTAATTTGAGTCACAAGAATTTATGACCCATCATTATTATATTTCCTCTTTTAATCCACTTTCCTTGTAAAAAGGGCATTCCTTACATGTTAAGGAAATGTTATTAATGAAAATACCACTTAAACTCAATTATGAAAGGACCTATCATATTCCTACATAAAATCAATATTTTAATTCATTCATTTATTGAATACCAATACAAATTCCCTACCTTAAATCCTTATTCCATGTTAGGTAACTTGTAGTTCAAAGAAAGGGGTCTAAATACTTTATTACAATGGAACACATTTTGAGAAGGTGTGAATTAATAAAAGTAATTATCTGGTTCTCAACAATATTTTTCAATTTTACTTTCATCTACACTATTAAAAAACCTATTTCACCATGTGATATTTCATTTCTGGATGAGATTTTGTAATTCAAGAGAAATTTAAAATTTTCAAATAAGTGTTCTGGTCAATTAGAGAACTGGGATTCAGAACTAAGTTTTGAGGCTTGGAACACATAAAGAGAAGTATTTTACACATAAAAGGAATCTAAAAAGTCATCATAAGGGTTTTTAGGTGCCTCGGGAGGATCTGGTCATTATTAGTAATGGTTTCATCCACTTCTTATGGTCATTGGGTAGCCGGTGGTTTTTTTTTGGGGAATTACAGATTTTACTATTAATTATTTATAGGGTTAACCCCTATCACTTATGTTTCTCCCTCAAATGGACAAAGGGCCTATCCCAATTTACTAACCTTCCCCCCCCCCCCACCCTTTTAATAAGGCGTGTTATTGGGTGTTTGTAGTGGTGATGGAAGGTACAAATACCACCTTTTCCTCCCATAAATTATCATCATCTATCCACTGATTTTAGAATCATTTCTGTTGATTTAAAAAATATTTATTTCAAAAGCGGATGGTGAAAATTCGTATTCTATATGGGGATTTTATGTGACCTTGGTACAGGATTTAACTATATGACATTCTTCTATCACCACTCCTTAAATAAAAAAAGGTACATCATGCAATGGATTTTTCTTTGGTTTCTCATAAAAATGGAATTATTTTAATGTTGTAATTTGTAGTGTAAGTTAAGGTTTTTTTTATATGGGGTTTGAGGGTGTGATGATGGTGGTCGTCACCCCATTGCTTGAAGATCCAAAGATCAGAGGATGCTCAGGCCATGAGATGTTGAGACAGGCCTGGTTGATGGAGGATGACGTTGGTCGATCTTGGATGAGCCTTGGAATCTATTGTCAACCATTGTAGTAGTTTTAAAAGTTATTTATGAGGGAGATTTTCTATGATATTTTCCCTTTAGGTAAATTTCTCACGTGTATGTGGAATGTGATGTGATTGGGTATATCAATTGATGAAAAAGGTCCCATAATTAAAAGTGTTGTTTAGGTAAATTAATTAAACTTATTAAATAAAAATATTGGATTATTTTAAATAAATATAGTTCGTTAACAAATATATATAAAACAATGTGAGAAGGGAAACTTTGGTCTCATAGGAACTAGATCAATTCGTCAACCATTGTAGATTGTATTCTTACCATGAATCATGGACTTAGATTAAAATGTACACCAATTACATTACCAAAATTGGTAATTGGTGAGGGAGACCAACTAGACCAAAATATAGGTGACCTCATGGCCTCCTTTAAGAGGGTGGTTCTTTTGAACTAGTATGATTATCATTCTGGGTCATTTATAACCCAAGGAGAAACCACCTTATATCTATTATGACCTTAATGGTCTTGATGTATTTGAGGGTACATCTTAGGGGAATTATTTCTATTATATTGGGGATTTTTTTCTTTAGCTAGGAATTGAAGGCAATCCCAAGTAGGGTGTATGGTCACATTAATACCTTAGTAAGGGAGTAATGGGAATGGGTATTGATGACTAAAAATTCAAACAACCTTCCAGTGTCAAGATAAGTGTTAATTATTTTATTAGTTAAAATTTCAATGACTAGAATTATATAATTATAAATGAATCAATAGTTCTTAAGGGATATGTTACCATCAACTACTCATTCGATCGAGTGCAAGTGCACCTTGTATGTTGGCCTACATATCTATTACATCATATGTTAGTTCAACACAAATAATGAATGTGACAAATAAATATGATTTATATATTGATAACCATATGTATATTATTAATTGTATATTTGGATGTATGACATAAAGTACTTAAAAAAATTGGATGTCTTACAGATTGGGATCCACCTATAATTAATGATGAAGTTTGATTTACTATAATTTAATATTTTAATTAAAATCAATTGATTTTTTCCAAGCCTTTAATGTCTATAGATCTCATGATATAGTATTTTATCTTACCATTATCAAAATTCTTGGGGTTTTTTGGATTCCTCCCTTCATTGGTGAAATATATTTTGTTGTTGAGTATATCTTCAAAATCCCTCTTATTTAGTGTATCCCCAAAGATATCGAGCATGCTAGGATCTAGATGATGATAGATGTATTCAAGGGGAAGAATTTTTCCCAAGAACTAGATTTTTATGACATCCCCAAGTTGGATGATGATAACCTCAATTGATGCTTAAGATACACTATAGAATCGAATGACGTGTAATGATTTCATTTCCTAGAGCTGTATGGGAATAATTCATAGAGTTGATGGTAAATGGATGTCGAGTTACCATATTATATTTGGAGAGTATTCCTTATTTATTGTAAAGGATAACCCCCTTAGGAATTAATTACATCTAATATATTGGTTTCCTGAGAATTGGGGCCTTGGAATCCAACATCAGACTAGAATACAGAACATCGAGAAGTTATTTGGGTTCCACAAATTACTAAGGACTTTAGTGGAATTCCTAGGATTCCTAGGATCCAACTTTATCCCTTATTTGTATAATTTTCAACTGATACCTAGAATTATATATTTTATTTAGTGGATATTATTATGGGTTGTTCTGGATCTAGGACATGTATCTCCCTTTGGTGGTGTGGCTTACTCAGAGACATCACCGTCATTTGCCGAAACAGGCATGGTTAGACACAGGAAGCCATCAGGCCTGAGGTACAACATTAATTATTTTATTTATTATTAGTAATTAAATGTAATTATTATTATTATTTAATTGAGTATTTCACATACACATACACTGTTACTGGCTATGTACGGGACCACATTGGTTGTGGCGTACTGGTTTTTGTGTTCATAACTTTCTCAATCCACTTTATACTTGGGTACCACAAAGTTACCACCTATTTATGGGTATGAGATGGATGAGGAATGTGGTAATTATTTCTTGAGAGTGTAGTTTTTCTCATATTGAATCATGATACTAGGAGGAGGTCTTTTCTAATACCTCTATATCTTAATTTTGACTGTAATATTTTCTTGTGACAACATGGAATATTTAACTCTTCTATTTTACTTTTATTTTATTATTATTTTGTATCATATTTAGAAATTATCTACTATTTTTCTTACTCTCATGTGACGCTATTGACTTCCCATGATCTCACTCTAGTCCCCTTATACTAGTTACCAACCTTTTGCATATGGGGACACACACTTTATGCCATGTGGCAAACCAAGATGATTACTATTTATTGTAACCCAGGATCGGGTGTGAAAAATTGGTATTAGATCTATTTTTCCTATTGTTTCACTATTTGGGATATCATATAAATATGTTTAATAAATTTTTAAGATCATATGATTGATATTGGATTGGTGGTTTGAGAAAACATATTATAAAAAGAATTGCAACTTAAGAAGGATGTAGGATTTATGTAATTTGTTGTGATGTCTCGGTTGTGTATGATTTTTACTTTGAAAATTTTACATGTGGTTTTGTATTTTATGATTCCTTATGGATTTTTGGATCTTGACCTATTGGTGAGTGGCCTGTAATTTATTTTGACTGTTAATCTATATAGTCAAGAGGATTTTTCTCAAGCGGCATATTTTACACATAATTTCTCATGGCATATGCATGTTTATGTGTGATCTACATTACTGATGATGTGGATAACTCTAAAAAGATTCAATAACAACCTAAATTTTATTTTTATATATATGGTCTTATTTTAATTATACTCAGTTGGATTTCCATTTTTAATTTAATCTATGATATGATTTTTTGACTATGCCATGTTGTGACTTAGAAATGAAGACACCAATAAAATTCATTCTACATGGGAGGAACAAAAACCCTTCATAGTATTGAATTGGAATTTTATGCCTCATTAGTAAATCTGGTTCGTCACTAGGGTCATGTGATTCCTTAGAGAGGGATAGTTGGGAGAACTATATAGGCACTTGGTTTGCTTGTATTGACCCCAGTAGGTAGGACCTGACACAAAATTCTTTTAGATTTACCATTTTAGGTATACATATATAAGTAATGCATTTCTAGTAGACCCTTCATGGTGGTATACTTCTTAAGTATGGATAACTAAAATTTCATAACAACCTACATGGTTTTTTCCACCTAGATTGTTAACGCGTCTTACTTAATTGACCTTTGTTTATGGTTATCTAGTCTAATCGTAATATGTGATAATGATAGGTACAAGAATGATCCTTATTTGACAAGAACCTGGAGGGGTATTAACATATATGGATTCTTATTGAGTGGAAGTTCATCATATTTTCTACATTGAAATCTTGACCTTCTAGGGAGCATCCTCCTGTGAGTGTTCTCAAAGAGGATTAGTGGTTGGTAGGCTGATTCCTAGTAGGCGATGCCTTAAATGATTAGTTAATTTGAATACTTCCATAAATAAATAATATTATAAATTTATTTCCTTTAAATGGGGTGTTTATAATGAATTATAGGGATTTTACTCTATAACTATGAATTGTAATCCCATATAACAGAACCATTGAAGGCGTGTTTCCTCTATAACTTGAAATTATAATCCCATATAACAGAACCCCTATAGGGTGGTTAGACCAAGTAACCCTAAAATGAAACTTGACTAATAAGTCTAAGTGGGAGATCCAAAGGACCTTGGTTTATACTCAAACCCATGTGATTCCACATTAGGTTTGATTAGTGGTAACTTATGAGAGGGGTTATCCAAGTTTGGAGGTTTCCTTTAAGGAAAAGCACATGTACATACTTTGGTATATGAAAATAATGCATTATAGGTGCCTGGGTTTGTGGTATATGTTGGATGATTCCATTGTTCTATGATGAATAACCAATAGTTCTTAAATATCATGACTATCTTTGACGAATAGGATTTTTGGGTGCATGGATGGGTTGACTAGTGGGTGTGTTGTTAGTAACATGGTCTGGTAATGGGTGAACTCTCATGGATTATATATAATTGGGTGGTGGTTAGACACATCGATGAGGTTGACATGCTTTAGACCAAGGACAACCATCTACAGTGATAAAATGATGCCAAGATATGTGAAGTCTCTTGATGAATCATAGAAAAAATAAGGTTTTGGATTTTGAATAGTATTTCTTAAAGGTTTATTAGTGCATTGAAACTAGCATGTCATAGAGAATATTCATCTCGACATTGATGGTCCGTGACTTGTAGTTTCATGAACTGGGATATAATCTTAGTTTTTATAGGAATGTAAACCCATTATGTTTCAGAGTTAATGAAAACATGCACTTGTTATATACAGTTCCATTTAGATATACAATCAGTGACAGCCATGAGTGGGCTTAGGGATGGTGGTAATTAATGAGATGTTTTTGAATCATCATAATCAAAATATTCTTATTTTGTTGAGATAAAAATTATTCTCCTAGGGTGGAGAGCAAGATGTTCATTCTGAGGGTGTGGTCCTCATGTAAAAAAGGTCATGGGATTATTGGAATAATTTTTTAATTATTGTTTTGACATCATGTTGGTTTTAAATGATCTGGAGGTTTCATATCAAGAATACACCAGTGATCACAGAAATAACATCATGGGTTAATTTGACAGGTGATCTAACTATGGAGTTACACAATGAGTCTAATGTATACTCTAGAATGCATACTTGGATGGACAAGGGATTTCTCCTTGAGTATTACTACCAGGTTCGGGTGTTTGCAAACGTGTCAGCAGTGGGAGTGGAGCATTTCCTAAAAGATTCTTCCAAAAAAGGTTTGACTAGTGTTTTGTGCAATATTAAGTATTATGAGCTGATAAAAACATTGAAAATTTATTATAGTAAACAATAGGATCAATTAAAGGTTTGGATGGGGATTTTTAATAAAAATATGGTGTGAATAGTTTGAGCTTTCTCAAATGGAGTTTAAACATTTCTAATCGGAATTAGGGACTAAGATCAATGTCCCCATGAGTTATGGGATGTAGTGAGTAGATAATTATGTTGGAAGAATCATTAATGTTCTAGGGGTGTGTTTTGGAACGGAATTTTGATAATGGAGGCACCATGTCTTGGAATTAGTCGTTAAAATAAAAAACATATAGTAGGGAGCACTAAGGGTTGGTTGATAGACCAGTTGAAGATAGGTGCATGTATTTGGATAGAGATATCATGTAAGTTCTTTATTCATTTTTTGGATGTGTTTATGTTTTTTTATCTATTTTTGGTTGTTTAGGGGTTGTATGTTCAAAGTGGAAACATGGTTGTGAGTTAGAAGTTCAAATACAGAGTGCGCCTATTTGAGATGAAATGTAAGACTGAGGAGGCTCAAGAAGTTTGTTTGGATATCCACTCAATCTTCTCAAGGATTAGAAGTAATAATTTTTGGGGTTATAAGATCTCTTGTGTGGATATTCTCTTTTAATTCAAGAATAATTTTAAATTTTCAAACAAGTGGATAGGTCAATTTTAGAATCAGGATTCAAAAACAAGTTTTAATGATTTGAACACCTCAAGATAGGTGTTTTACACTTTAAATGATTATTGAGATTAATCTATAGTATTCAGAGTATCATTGGGAGGATCATGTGGGCTTTATGGGGTGAAATTACAATCCCCCCTGATTTTTTAGAGGGATATCCTCTATCCCTCCTATTTATCTCTCTCGCAACCATGGGGCCCCTCTCCCTTGATTTCCCTTGGTCCCCCTTATAAGGTGGAGTGTTCTTGGTAATTTTAGTTGTTTATGGAAGGTATTAATTCCTCATTATCCTCCCATATATTTTCCTCCTCTCTCTCAATTCATTTTAGAAACGTTTTCTTTTACATGGGAAATTGAAATTTCACTGAAGGGTGGTGAAATTTCCTATTTCATATGGGGATTTCATGCTTCCTAGGTAGAGGGCCTCTTGAAATGAGGTCCTCTTATATCTATTAATTAAATCATCAAAGGTACGTCATGTTGTGAATTTTTATTCAATTTTTCACAAAAATTTAACCTTTTTTAACAATTGAATTGGTGTCTAAGCTTGGGTTTTTTTGTTAGGCTTGTGTTTAGATTATGTCAAGGGTGGACGAAAACTTATTTCTTTGATGCACATATGAACATAGGATTCCAATGGATGAGGAGATTTACATGGTCCTGGTTTATTTAGGAAAAGGTTATTCAATCTTTAACAGGCCTTGGAAGCTATTTTCATCCCTTGGAGTAATTTGGAAATCTCTGTAAGATGTAGTTGGTCAATTGAATTTTCCCCTTAGGTAAATTTCCCATGCATCTGTATTATGTGATGTGATTGGGTTTCACCACGAATTGTGAGGGACTCATAATAAAATTTTTCATTCATGTAAATTAATTAACCTGCATAAATATATAGATTCAGTTGTTTTAAATAAAACTAGTGCCTTACACAATACATATAATCAAAGTGCTCGAGGAAACTTTGGCCCCTTGGGAACTGGATCAATTCCTCAACTATTGTAGTTCATGTCCTTACCATAAAAAATTGTCTTAAAATCAAATAGACCCCAATAGTTTTTCTTAAATTGGGAATGGATGAGGGAGATCTATTGGACTATGATATAGGTGACCTCATATACTTCTTTAAGAGGGTTTTTCTTTTAAACAGGTATGGTCAACATTATGGGTCATTTAAGACCTGAGGATCAACTAATTTTTCATTAAGGCCTTAATGGTCCTTATGTGTTTGAGGGGGCATCATAAGGGCATTATCCCTCTTAGATATGGGCTTAATCTTGGATCCATGACTTTTAGGGGGAACCAAGAAGGGTTACTAATCATTTTAAGACCCTGGTAAGGGAGCAATGGGAATGGGTAGTGATGACCAAGGGTATCCCCCTAAGGAATGGATCAATCAACAAGGCCACTAAGGATAGTTGCAGAACTAGATATGTTTGGGCGTTCGAACAACCCTATGACATAAATATAAGTATTAATTATTTTTTTGGTTAAATTTAAATTGACTAGGATTAGATAATTTTAAATAAACTGGTAGTTCTTGAGGAACGTGAAACCCTCAAATACTTATTCTCTTGAGTTCCATGGACACCTATGACCTGACCCTACTAATATATTAAGTCGAACGTCGGTTTTGATAAAACCCTGAATGTGAAAAATAAATATAAGATATATGGCTACAATTATATCTATGTTATTAATTGTGTATTTGAATATATAATATAAAGTGTTTAACAAGTTGGATTCTTTCTAGATTGGGATCCACCACTAAATTAATGATGAAGTTTGATTTGTTGTAATTTAATGTTTTAATTAAAAGTAATTGATGATTTAAAATCATTTGATGTTTGGTGATATCATGATCTAGTATTTAGTTTTAACATTATCATAATTCCTAGTATCTCTAGGATCCATCCCATTATCGAGAAAACATATGATATTTTTGAGTGAATCTAATAAATCCATCTCAGTTAAAATATCCCATAGGATTCCTAGAAAACTGGGATCTAGATGACGTCGAAGTTTTCTTGGTGGACACATATCCCCTAAACATTGGATGTTTTTTATATCACTAATATTAATGATGAAATACTCGATTGATTCATAGGATACTACCAAGGATCAGGTAGACACACCATGATTTCAGTTCCCAAAGCGGTATGGGAATAGGTTGTAGAGATAATGATTCATGGATATCGAGTTATCATTTCATATCAGGAGAGAATTACTTCTATATTTTATATGGTTCATCCACCAGAAAACTTATTCAATTGTCGAATATCTTTATTACCTATACACTAAGACATAAGAATCCAATATCGAAAAAGGCTAGGGAACAATTAGATTTCTTATAGGCTCTACTGATTACTCGCGACTTGAGTGGTATACATAGGATGCATAGGATCAAAATAAATGCCTTATATATAGAATTTAAAACTAATACCTTGAGTTATATCTTAAATTTAGAGGATTTGAGTAGGGTTAATCCCAGGGATAGGACTTGAATCACCTTGTGGAGATTTTTCTTACTCGAAGACATATCCGGCATTGGATGAAGAAGGTATGGTCAGACCTGAGTAGAAATCAGGCCTGAGGTACAACATCAGTTATTAAATTTATTTTATAATATTAAAATTTATCATTATTATTATTATTATTATTAAGTTTTTTATCTCACATAAATATACACTTTTATTACTGTCTATGTATGGGGCCACATTGGAGGTGCCCTGCTAAGTTTTGTGCTCATACCCTGCTTGGGTTGTAATGACACTAGTGTACCTAAACAGATATCACTTGTTTGTAGGTAAAATATAGGATGAGTCTTGAGGTGTTAATTATTTGATTGCCTTGGTTATCATGTGACATATGAGGATATCATAAAAATGTATTTTCTAATACCTATGTGCCTTAGATTTGACTAATTTGTTTTATTTTTATAACATGGAATATTTACATATTCCATTTTAATTTTAATTTATTATCATTATATATCGTGTTTAGATATGTTATACTATTTTTATTACTCCGATATGAGGTCTAAGTCTCCCCAAGACTCACTCTATTCCCTTGTTGTTTATTAGCGGCCTCTCGCGCATTGGAATGCATGGTTATGGAGATGTGGTGACCTGAACCAATTAATGTTCCTAGTTACCCAGGGTGGGGCATGAAACACCACTCCAATTATGTTCTATTGAAATCATTATGCTTATATAAAAATTAGGTTACTATAATATAACTATTTACTCTTTCTCATTCATTATTATAATATGTTCTTGTATGGGACGGTTATACTACCCACATGAATGATGAGATATTATCTTTAAAATTGATTTCATGGATGACAGAAAATAAATAAATAATGGTAATATGTGATATTAAAGATTAATTTATGATATTATTATGGTTCTAGAAAGTGTAAAAACAAAATGAATTATCTTTGTAAAATATCTCATTACTATGAAAAATCACCTAAAACAAACATGTTTCAACTATCATTTTTGGGGATCATACCCATATCTTACATAAATTTAATAAGTGGATATATAAATAATCGTAACACAATGATTCTACTACTATGAATAATTTTTTAATAATGAACTTTTTATAAAATGATGAGTATTTATATCACCATCCCAATACTTTTACAAAAATAATCCAAATTATTAGTATCTAATGATGAAAATAATTTATAACCAATTAATATGTATATTTATAATAAATATAATTGAACAATATAAAAGGAAATAAAAATTAATAAGGTTATAAAATAAGACATTAAAATTTTTATATTTTTTTTATAGGAGGTTAATGTGTTTTTGTGGGAGTTAGGATTAAAGGTAAGAGATTATTCTCTCAATTTCAAATCATTGAGATATGTGATCGCATAGTTGTTGCAGGTCATGGTCAAACTAAATTTATATATTACTCATAATATATCCTAGTGGTTTAATAGGGTCATCTATCAAGGAGAAAGGGTTGGGAGTCTGACTATCCAATAACTTATGTATTTTTAGTTGTTTTTTATTAATTTTAAAAGTAGTCAGATGTGATGATTTTTTTTGGTTTTCAATTTAACAAATTAAAATAAAATAAATAGAAGTAAACACAAAAATGGGTTAAAGGGGTCAGATATAAGGTTGAAAACATAGTTCCTTCGTCATTCTATGTTTCTCATCTAACAATGGGGTCAATATCATTCTTCTATTTTTCTCTTCTATCTAATTTTTGGTTCTAAACATTCACAAGAAAAATATCCTCTGATACTTCTAGTTCCACCTCCTCCAAAGTGAATAGGCAATGAACACACTCAATTATGGAATTCACTATATCAACACCTAGATTTATTGTATATTGTTCATTCCTAATTCCATAGTGATCCACTGGTATGCACTATGATCTAAGATAGGGAGGGAGAAATGATTTGATAAATTCTAGGATATTGTAGCACATCAGAGAAACAAGACGAATATCATCAATATACTTTATTCCATTTTATTGTTACATCAAGGATAAAACCCATAAATAATTAAATAAAAAAGTTCTTGTGTGATATCCACTTGGGACCTATCACTTGTTTTAGTTCTCCATGACATGGAGTTTAAGATATCATGTTACAATATGGAGAATAGGGAAGAATGCGAAGAAACAGGGGGAAGGAAACCACAAAAAATAATTAAAAAACAGAGAATAATTTGTATTAACATACGAAAGAAAATTATATAAATAAATCTATAGCAGAAGAAAACCCTAATTTAATTCGAAATATTCCAAACAGTTCAATGGGTGATAAAGAAAATTAAGTATAGAATCAACCTTATTCACCCTCTTATTCATTGTTTGGGTGGGATTAAACATTATATTGATAAGTTCCATGTATGTAGCTTCAATGGTTGTGATTAATTTTGTCAGGATAATCTCTTCCAAATATCAAGCTCTTTTTATTTTGAGGGTGAATAAATTCAATACATCATAGAAAAGTGGAAGTTATTATACACTAAAAATGTTGGAATTCTGATTTGTATTTCAATGGCCTATGGGAAGTGGGCCTAGACCTCAGGGGAAAATGTGGGTAGACCAAGATTGGGCCTAGAATGTCACGAGTATGGAAGTGACTAGTTTTTGGAGTGCATCGGGGATTTAGTGGTTCAGATTAATCTATGGTGGCATGATATTCTCCATTGATAATGGAAGGCATTGGATCTTGTTCGATATTCAATGGGGTCATGCTTGAAGGAAGCTCATGGCTTCTCGAGTTGCCATAGGAGATATTAGTATTTAGTGGTTCAAGAGTCTCGACTGGAATGGGTTTATGGAAAAGTGTGTGTGGGTGCACAGTAAAAATGGTAACCATGAGAGGGGAGGAAAAGTATTAAGGAAAGTGAACATGGCATAATAAGAATTTGGTGAGGGAACTCATGACCAGTGGAGTGACCATGGGTAGTATCCATAGTATGGTGTTTATAAATGTGGTGGGTTGTATAGACATATGGAGGTTGTCACAAGAATGAATCATAGTCAGAATACTGACCATGATGATGGGTTTTCATAGTCTATGTGGTGACCATGAAAGGAATGTTCACTTCTAGAATATGCATTTTTTTACCTATATAGAAATAATTTCTCTTAGTGTACCATTTTATTCAAATTAATTAAATTCAATTCATTTAAAGATTAATTTTTTAAAAAAAATCATTTCAAAAGGATTTTAATTTATGGATTTTCATTAAATACAAAAGAATATGTTTAAATAATTAATAATCAAAAATTTAATCAATTTAATAAATTTATACTTTATTGAATATTTATAATTGTAATTTTATATCCTAAAAATTAATAACAATTTTAATGTTATTTATTTTTCAAATTATCATAAAAAATGAATCGATCAATGAAAAACAATATTTAGATCTATTATTTTATTATGTTCAAAATTTTAGAAATTCACCATAAATAAAGTAATTATCCAATATTTTAAATAAATTTAGGGGTATTTTCATTGAATAACTGATAGAAATATTTAAAGTTTCTACTCACATCAATATGTGTCAAATTCACCACTTGTTTTATTTTTTCTACTATATAAAATTACTGAAGGGAAACTTTGTTGGGAAAAAATCCCTCAAGGTAACATTTCAGTATTTTTTGGGTTGATTCTGTTTGTTGAAAAAGAAGGTTTCCATGGAGAATTGTTGAGTTCCAGAGAATTTTTCGACAATCCATGTTGACAAAGAACGATGAAAAAGGAATGGACGATCTGGAGGCGGTATAAAAGAGCAGTACAAGGTGACGATTGGAGGTGGTGATTCTTCGCGATTACGTCAAGCTTAGAGAACGGCAAAGGCTGAATCGCATCGCGGTGATGAAGGGCATTGCGAGGGAGATTCGTAACGAAGGCACAAAGGAATTGATAGGATTCTCCGCGATTACGATGAGCTCCGCGATCGGAAAATTGTCGTGGTGCTTCGCAATTTTGAGAGAATTCGAGCGGGAACTTCGGAGCTTCGTGATTTTAGCTGACGTGGCGTTGACTTCACGTGGAAAGTTGGAGGGTCGGTGGAATTGCCTATAAATAGAGGTCAACCCCCTTGAGCAAAGTAGAGAGAATTTTGAGAGAAAATACTTTTCTCTCGGTTCGCGAAGGAAGTTCGCGAGGGTAGTGTGCTTCGCGAAAGAGGAGCTTCGCGGTGGCTATTGCAGCTCCGCGAAAGTTGCGCGCTCCGCGTTGGTTCAGTGAGATTCACGAGGGAAGTTGCTCTGTAACGACTTGAGCTTCGTGGTAGAGCTTCACGGTAGTGCTTCACGAAAAGGCAGGAGCTTCGCGAAGGCTTGTTTGAGCTTCATGAAATTGGGAGCCTAGTGAAGTAGGGTGCTTTGCGAAGGTGTTTCCAAAGGAATTTCCCAGTGGTTAAGAGGCAAAGGGGTATTCATCAGTGGATGAAATTTGTACTTTAATAGAGAATCTATCAACAGTTGAGGATGCGTGCATTCATGCAAGTGAAGAGACCTACAGGTCTATAAACTGTGAGTGGATTCCCTTCCAGAGTAGTGAGCTTAGGAAGAGGAATAAGGTGATCCTCTCCACCGGCAGTGAGCCAGAGAGAGAGAAACAGGGTGTGACCCTTCGTAAATTAGTGAGCTGGCCCGAAACCTCATAAAGGCAGTGATCCTGGGCATAGAAGTGATCTAGCCCGAACATTGTAATCCACATCTATTAAAGAATAGTGGAATTTGGTACGATCGGCAACTTGTCGGTGTATGCTCCTTGGACTTAGCCCAGTGAGGCTGAACCAAGTAAAAATCTTTGTGTCTGCCAGTTTGCTTCACTACATTATATTCAAAGTATCATTATTGGATATAGAAGAAAATAAGTTGTCATAATAATCACACGATTGCAAAAAAAGTGACCCTTGTAATAAAGAGGTCAAGATCCAGTGGGGCAGGAATAAAATTGCGAAAGAATATCCATACCCTGATTCACCCCCCCCCCCCCCTCAGGGTATATAGGCCCCTATTGGCCCTAAAAATTGGAATCAGAGGGATATTTTTCCTTTATCAGATTTGTTTGCTCGATCGTAGTGTTCCATGGAAAGGGGAAAAACATCAAAGAAGAATCAGAAGTCAGGTGGTATCCCTCGGTGTGGAAGTGTTTATGGGAAAAGTGTGATTCAAATAAAAGAATCAAACAGCTTACTGAAGGAAGGCCTGGATGAATTTGATAGATAAAAGATTGATTTTCTCAATCAAGATGTTGGAATGTGTGAAGTACAAGAACATCAAAGTGATGTCGGAACAACTGATGATGATTAAGTTTCAAGAAGGAGGCCACTAGTAGATGTTGTCAACATAACAAAGGAAGTGGACCGGAAGTTGGATGAAGAATTCAAATCTAAAGATATCTGGATCAAATTATTAGAAACTGAGGTCAACAAGATAAGAGGATTAAATCAAAGGATTATTGATATAGTTACTGACCTAATAGAGAAGAATGATTCACATGCTGAAGAACTACATAAGATGGATAAAATGAAAGGAAAACAAAAGGCTGATGATTATGAAGAGAATCAAAATTCAGATGATGTTATGAATCTAAAAGCTAGAAATGATGATCTAGCAACAAAGTTGTCTGAATAAGTTCAGAAGAATCGAAGGCTACAACAAGATAATGAATCTGTCTCTGAATCTGTTTCTGAGGAAAAATTGAAAGTAAAGGAGCATAGTAATATGGTGGATAATCTGACACGTGAACTAGATGATGAGTTGAGTAGCGGGAAGAATCTCCGAAAAGAACTCAATTCTCAACTTGAATCAAAAGATAAGAAGATTCAACAATTGGAGGAAGAGATAGAAAAATCCAAGAAGTAAATGGAGATATCAAAAGACAAAGGAAAACCTAAGTTGAAGGATGTACTGCACTTACTATTCAACTGTCCTTCGAAAGGTGATGATAAAATAAAAAGGAAGTATGAGATTTCTGAGGAGAAACAACAAAATATTTTCTCAGCTCAAAGACCATATAGTTTGGGAAAAACTGGTATTAGATTTGATGAATCACCTCCCACGCATGATAGAGAAAGATTTGTGAATAGTTCCAGATGTGGAGAAAATCGTGTAGGTGCTGGAGATAGGCCTAAGAGGACAGTTACAAGAAGTAGTGATGACATGTGCTATTTCTGCAGGATTCATGGCCACACATCAGGCTTTTGTTTAGATGCTCTGGAATACATTTTGGTCTGTGAAAATAGAAACTTTGATAAATCTGAGAATAAGAAGAAGTCTACTGAGAAATCAGAGATAAGAGTCTCTCAGAGGAAAGCATCCATTAGATTCTATTACTATGGAAGAATGGGACACACCATGAGTATGTGTCAGGAAGCTCAAGAGCCCCGTATCAGAAGAATAACTCAAGGTGTATCAACATCTTGACATAGAAATGACGAAACAAGTTATTCCTTTGATGGAAGATGTTCTATATGTTCTGATTATGGGCATTTGGATAGAAATTGAATCAAGAAGAAAGAAGGAAAAGGAAAGGAACTTGAAAGGAGATTATCTACACCAATGATGCATAATGAGAAATTGTACGTTGGGAGACAAAGTGGAAAGTTAGAGAATAGGATTAGAGCCTCAGGGGAATCTCATGGAGCTGAACGAAAGGTGTATCTGTCACTTACTATGTCACACTCACAACTTCCCCCTAAGAAATAACATGAACATATTTGGAAGAAAAATGGAGTAAACGCTACAACTGTGAGTAAGAAGAATTTACGTTCAGTGGAGGACCCACCACCAATGCAAAATAGTGTTGTGACTCATAAATCTGATAAAAGAAAGATAAACAAAGAATGCATTGAAAACATTGCATGTCGTGTGCCACGGAGAGAACTTTAGGAAAAAGGAAAATCCTTACAATGGAGGAAGAAGAAATGGAAGATGACAAGCTAGGAGACTCCTTCTCAGAGAAATAATCAAGTAAAATGGAATTTGGGTGGAACATCAAAGATGGAACTGTGCACTAGTGGGTATAAACCACAAATGGTGAGAAAGACCAAGCCTACAGAATCTACATATCGGAAAAAGGCTCAGCATGTGGGTAATGAATGCTTAGTCATATGGCCAGAGCAGTTGAAGTTGGCTAGGCATCTAGAAGAATCAAAGAAAGAGTTTGATGCTCTGCAAGAAAGAATCAAAGGGTTGACCCATCAGGATCAACCACAATCCTCATCTTGAGGAGTCCAGAAGAAACCCCTCTCCCTATGTATATAAATTCTATTAACTGATGATTCGTGTGTTTTAGGTTCTAGGGAGATACGATCCAAGGGGAAGTGGCATCTAAGGATGTAAAGTACAGATGTGATATGCTCTAAAATTTCAATTGATTCAAATCAGGTACCAGAGTTGAAGAAGAAAGGGAGCAACATAGCACAATATAATGTGATTGTGTAGTTAACTTTGTCTCTTGTTTCCTACACCGAGTTCCAACTCAGTAGGCTTAGAGATTTCGTTAATGGCTCAATTCCAAGTGGAAGATGAGAATAGAAGATGCCGGAGGAGAAGAATGGTTATGAGTCCAAACAGTGGGACTAAACCCAGAAAGTGTTTCACAACATAGGGGTATAATTCAATAACAAAATAAGATGCAAGAGCCATCAATGCAATAATTGGATGAATCGGCTCAGGTGTTGCCTATTGGGGAAAGAAATAAGCATAGGGAGAAGCAGAAATAACCTTGAATTTCATGATTATTTACATTGCTCTAACAATGTGGTATCATCTGACTACTTTCAGGATACCAAGAAGCTACGATAGAAAATCAAAGGTGTTTCAAAAATAATCTGAGAGAAGATGTTCAAAGAAATGAAGTCATTGAATAGTGACATAGAGAAAAGTAACTGAAAGAAATTAAGCCACTGAAAAATGATTCAGTGAACAACTTCCTAATGAAATTGTTGAGGAAGAAAGCAACACAGGGAGAGTAGAAGTGGCTGATACTGATTCAGAAGAAGACACTGATGATGATCAAGAAAGTCTCAAGTCTGTGTCTACAAGGAATCCAAAGAGTCGAGTTGAAATTGATAGGCAGAATATCATTGGTGATCAGACAGCTCCAATTCAGACTCGAATAATGAAATCATTACAGTAAACATCGTTCTTATCTCAGGTAGATCCAAAAAAAATTTCAGATGCAGCTGAAGATGAAAACTGGGTTCATGATATGAATGAAGATCTTGATCAGATTGAGAAGAACCAGACATGGGAGATTGTTTCGAGGCCAGCAGACAAGAATGTCATCGGGACTAAATGGGTTTATCACAAAAAGATGAATGAATATGGTACAGTGATTCAGAACAAAGCATGACTAGTGTGCAAGTGATACTCCCAGATAGAGGGAATAGATGTTGATGAGACATTTGCACCGGTTTCAAGGTGGGAGACAATCAGATTATTTTGTCCATATCAGTGCAAAGAAAATTCAAAGTGTTCCATATGGATGTAAAATCCGCATTCTTGAATGGTGTTCTAGAAGAAGAGGTTTATATTGAGAAGCCATATGGTTTTCTCATTCATGAGGATGAGAAAAAAGTTTTCAGGATGAATAAGGCATTGTATGGGCTGAAACAAGCACCAAGAGCATGGTACTCAAGGCTTGATCAATACTTGAAGAAGCTTGGTTTCCAGCGTGGTGGAGTTTATTACAATATCCATTTCAACAACAATAGTAATCAAAGGATTATGGTGTTGGTCTATGTCGATGACATAATATTTAGTGGATCAGATGAATCTCAGTGCAGACAGTTTTCCATATTCATTAACCATGAGTTTGAAATGTAAATGATTGGAGAGCTATCATTTTTCCTTGGTCTAAAAGTGACACAAGGAAGGAATGGAACACTAATTTCTCAATAAAAATATTCCAAGGAGGTGTTAAGAAGGTTTGGCACAGAAAATTCCAGGGAGATGAAAACTCTGGTGGCTACCCGGATGAAATTATCAAAAGATGAGGATGGCAAGGCAGTTAATATCACAGAATACAGGCAAATTATTGGAATTTTGTTGTACTTGACCGCGACAAGTCCTGATATTGTTTTCTACACATGCCAAGCAGAGAGATATCAGAGTAATCCCAAGGAAATCCACATGCTTGCAGTGAAAAGAATACTTCGGTATATCCAGGGCATAGTGGATTTTGGCTTGACATATACTGATAAATATCAGACAGAGTTATTAGGATATACTGATGCAGATTGGGCCGGTTTAGCGGATGATAGAAAATAAACGTCATGTGGTGCATTCTATCTTGGTGGATTGTGTATTTCTTGGCTAATAAAGAATCAAGATTGCATTTTGTTGAGCACCGCGGAAGCTGAGTATATTGCAGCCACTCAAGCATGCACACAGTTATTGTAGATGAAGCAGCGGCTTGAAGATATGGGAGTTGAAGTGAAGTATCTGATCGGAATCCAGTACGATAACTCAAGTTCTATAAATCTCAGCAAAAATCTTGTCCATCACTCAAGGAAAAAGAACATTGAGATAAAGTATCATTTTATCAAGGATAAGGTTGAGCAGGGAATCGTGAAGTTAGAGTATGTGCCTACAGAGCTACAGGTTGCAGACATTCTGACAAAGGCCTTACCCAAGGAAGCATTTGAAAGGCATCAACTGGCTCTGGGAGTTCAGTCGACTCCTCTAACTTGAAATAGTGTGGATGTGGAACCCCCCCCCCCCCTCTCCCTGAGGTATGATGTGTTTTTCCCTAATGTTCTTATATGTGTTCTATACTATGTTACAGACTACAAAAGAGTGACCTTTGGGTTCGTTGACAAAGGGGGAGAAAATAGTGATTGTTCAAGGGGGAGAAAGTGTGGCTATTTGAGAAATCATGACAGATATGAGGAGAATCTGACCAGTGGAGCATCCAGATAGGGGGAGAAATGAGCAAGGGGGGATATTTTTAAATCTGACGATGCTAGAAGTGATCAATCAAAGAATAGATATCGCGGTAGATGAGGATCATGATAAAAGTATAATAGTGGTGTTGGAATGGTGAAAGAAGGTTTCCAGCTATCACCAATTGGGATCGGTGTGGTTCAACAATTGGTATCAATTTAAGAATTGGTATCAGGTTGGAATCGACAATTGGTGTTTGACATGAAGTGATTCATTGATGAACTTTTCATACTACTCTTGTTTCTCACGCCGAGCATTTCTCATGTGGGCTTAGAGTACGTGTTAAGTGAATCCTTGAACGCTATCAGAATCGCAAGAGGCAAATGGTGGTAGCGGCTGGAAGAAGACTCAGTGAGGTATCAAAGTGCAGAAAATCATTCTGAGAAGAGTTATGAAGAATTATCAACAAACCCAAAGGGGGAGATTGTTGGGGAAAAATCCATGAAGGTAACATTGTAGTATTTTTTGGGTTGATTATGTTTTTTGGAAAATAAGGTTTCCATAAAGAATTGTCGAGTTCCAGAGAATTTTTTGACAATACATATGGAAAAGGCATGAATTTCGTGAAGAAAATCTTCATGGTTTGGTTTTCACGAAGGGCATAAGAATGGAGGTGGTGATTCTTCGCAATTACGTCAAGCTTCGCGAACGGCAGAGGCTGAAGTGCATCGGGACGATGAAGGGTATTGTGAGGGAGCTTCACAGCGAAGGCACAAAGGAATTGACGGGATTATCCATGATTATGATGAGCTCCGTGATCGGAAAATTTCCGTGGTGCTTCACGATTTTGAGAGAATTCTGGAGGGAACTTCGGAGCTTTGCGATTTGAGCTGACGTGGCGTTGACTTCACGTGGAAAGTTGGAGGGTCGGGAGAATTTCCTATAAATAGAGTTCGACCCCCTTGAGCGAAGTAGAGAGAATTTTCATAGAAAATACTTTGCTCTCGGTCCGCGAAGGAAGTTCGCGAGGGCAGTGTACTTCGCGAAAGAGGATCTTCGCGGCGGCTATTGTAGCTCCGCAAAAGTTACGCTATCCGCATTGGCTCAGTGAGCTTCGTGAGGGAAGTTGCTCTGTAACGACTTGAGCTTCGCGGTAGTTCTTCGCGATAGTGCTTCGCGAAAAGGCAGGAGCTTCGCGAAGGCTTGTTTGAGCTTCGTGAAATTGGGATCCTAGCGAAGTAGGGTGCTTTGTGAAGGTGTTTCCAAAGGAATTGCCCAGTGGTTAAGAGGCAAAGGGGTATTCATCAGTGGATGAAAGTTGGACTTTAACAGAGCATCTATCAACAGTTGAGGATGTGTGCATTCATGAAAGTGAAGAGACCTACAGGTCTATAAACTGTGAGTGGATTCCCTTCCAGAGTAGTGAGCTTAGGAAGAGGAAGAAGGTGATCCTCTCCACCGGCAGTGAGCCAGAGAGAGAGAAACAGGGAGTGACCCTTGGGAAAACAGTGAGATAACCCTAAACCTCGTAAAGGTAGTGAGCCTGGGCATAGAAGTGATCTATCCCGAACATTGTAATCCACATCTAGTGAAGAATAGTGGAATTTGGTACGACCGGCAACTTTTCGGCGTATGCTCCTTGGACTTAGCCCAGTGAGGGTGAACCAAGTAAAAATCGTTGTGTCTGCCAGTTTGCTTCACTGCATTACATTCAAAGTATAATCATTAGATAAAGAAGAAAATAAGTTGTCATAATAATCACATGAGTGAAAAAAAAGTGACCCTTGTAATAAAGAGGTCAAGATCCAGTGGGGTAGGAAGAACATTGCGAAAGAATATCTATACCCTAATTCACCCCCCCCCCCCACTCAGGGTATATAGGCCCCTATTGACCCTAACAAATTTTTATCATAATTTTCCTATAATTTATAGAATTTAAAAATCCATATCAGGATCTCTATTTCCATAAATTTTGATTCAAACATTACCAAAATCTTAAGGGTTTATTTTCTAATCACAATTTGAAATCAATATTGTCTATGTAAAAAAATAGATAAAATTGCATGTAATTTCTATATAAAAAACTATTTAATTCCTCTCCCCTATTAATTTATAGGTATTAAATATATTATTTCTATTTCACCTCCCTTTGTTTTATAATTTAACCAAAATGTAGCTTGTAAATGGTTTCAACCTTTTCTCTTCTTTTCAGTCAGGATGCTTTCACCTGCATGTCCATGATTTTTCAATTTTTTTTCTAAATTTCCTATAATCCTATTCAATAATTTATTGATTTCAAGTTTTATGGACTTTAATTATTTTTCTAAAGTGTTAAAATAAACTTTTAACCCTCTTATTTAACATTTTCTACAAAGTTTATATCTTTAATCATTTTCTTTGCTTTTCATTACAAAACTTCATTTCCATGTCTTCGTGGTTCTTCAAAGTAATTTTTTTCTTTCTCGTTTTTTCAAAATACATTGAAATAAAAATCATTTCCTTTTAAAATAAAATTTATAAAAAATATAAATTATATTTATTGTGAGAAACTAACCATATCATACATTATTATTATATAGTGACCCATAATTTTAATACTTAAAAATTATATCTTATTATATTAATATTATTTACATAACATTACGATCCATGACATAACAATAAAAGTTTGGTATAATTTGAAACATAGATACATAAATATAATGTTTTCAAAAGATCTATATCTTCTCCCACTTAGTTATTCCTAACTAGTACCCTTTCAAGATGCATCATATTTAAAACTTTTCTTCAAATCTTGGGGGGGAAATATACTAAATGGTGAGATCAAGTGCTCATTAAGGCTAAAATGGGAGATATCAATGAAAATTTAAAAATGAAATTAGTAAAAATGCTATGATAACATGAACTTAATTTTGTGAAATAATACCTATTGATTTTTAGATCATAAACATGATTGAGGTCATAATTCTTGGTAGTTTATAAGACTTGAATCATAACAACATCAAATAAAAAGTTCCATGAGAACATAACATTGGAATACGATCATGTCATAAGATAATTCTATAACCTAATGTACTAATTTTTGGATTGGGATAACCACTCGTTTACCTATTATGGATTGGTATAACCTCCAGTGTACCCTATTTCAGGCTTGGGACAACCTCATGTGTACCATGTTTCAGGATTGAGATAATCTATTTTGTACAATTTGAGACAATAGAACACTAATATTTACCCAATACAATGTAGGGATATATATTTCTAGGCCCACCCATTATATAATCATAGATACATTCATATTTATATCATATAATCATAAAAACATACATTATAACTTAACTCATGGAATAGAAAATGAATTTCATCAATATTATATAAATATAACCATAAAACATACATATAAATAATAAATATATTATAACTGGATCATATCCCTAGTAAATCCTAAGTAACATAAAAGGATGTTATCAAGGATAAAAAATCCCTTTAAAACATCACTGGAATATTTCTTGGGGAAAATACACTTTTTATTTTTAAATCAAATTTAAAAATCTAAAAAATCAAAAATATTAAGAAAATATTTCATTTTAAAATAACATTGGAATCTTATACATGAATCAATAAATCATTTATTGGTCATAACAGAGTAAAATTTTGTTCATTTTTGTTTATATTAAAATAATTATTCCTTTCATATTTTCTGTAAAAAGTCAAAAGTACCTCATTCAAAAAATGACAAGAGGATTACATTTAAACAAATATTTAAAAATTAAATAATGGGTAAAAAATAATTTAAACAATATTTTAATAAACTAAAAACACTTTTACAAAATATATAAAACATAGATATGGAAGAAATGTAATTTTTGACAGAAAAGATAAATAAAGTCATTTCTTTCTTAAAAAAATTATTATGGTATCTTGAGAACTTAAAGTAAGGAAAATAAAATTAAAACATGTATTATAAATAAGTAACCATAGGATAATAAAATTAAGTGAATTTATAATTAAATTATCATATAATTTCCTTCAATGAAAATTCAAAAATAATAATCCAGATTAAAATGAGATTGAAACATAAATCTCTTACCTCAAGTTTGAATTGATTTGATAGCCCTCTAAATACATGTAAAATAAGTTTATATTTATTTAAATTATATAACATAATCACATAAATACTTATAATATCATATATGTTTCACTTGTAACATGTTAACACCCATTTACTAATAACTCCTTATTAAAACAGTCATTTGTATGTGTAATTGTTTTATTTTTCATGAGAATTTTTATTCAACGTAGTTAGTCCTTGTACATTGATCATGATTTAATCATATCCAAAATTTTAATAATTATATATATATATATACATATATATATCATACAATGTCATTATATATATTTATATTCATCTATAAAAGATAGATATAGAGAAATAAATTATGTTGTTTCTGGAGATGATATGTCGTACATACACATGAACATTATTTTCACTTTTTGACAGGTGGAAAAAAAGAAAGGTAAATATTAATTCACATTTATATAATCTTTATTATATCATATATATAATATATATTAATTAAATATATCTTTGTTACCATCCATGTAAAATGTAAAGGAAAAATGAATCACATCATTTTGTGGAGGTGGTAGTCCATACAGATGCACGAGCGACGTTATAATTTTCCAACAAAACTGAAGGTAAATATATATATATATATATAATTATAATTTCAGAATCATTATAATTACACAAACATCATGCATAAATATTAAACCATTCACAATAGTCATCCATGAAATATGGTGATAAAAATGAATTACCTCGCTACGTGATGGCGGTAATACACACGTACGCACGAGTGATGCTTTATCTTCCCATTTGAGGAAAAAGTGGGTGGATAATGGTGGTTTCATGATCATAATAAAATTTAAATATATTAAATATAATGAATTTACTATTTTATGATAAATAATATTGATTTATAGGAGTTATACAATGAAATCAATTGATAGAGTTCAGGTAACATAATTACCTCTTCTTCGGGTGACCATCTTCAAATCCATTTTAAACAACCCTTGGAATGCTATTCTAAGATGAAAAGATCTTATAATTTGTGGTTAGTAATTTTATAATATAAATTTATATCATTTTTTAGTGATATGACTCAAATTATGAAAAGAAAAAAGAGGAGTTTCATTTTATAAGGGATGGAAAGGACACGCTTGGAATTACATAAAATATTTAAAACTACTTACTATCTTTCTCAAGTATAATGCTTCAAAATAGCCATGAATTAAAATAATAAATATTATATGGGTAAAATATCATCTTCCAATGAAATTTAGACATGTTTTTCATTTTATATCAAATAATTTTGATTAACCACTTCATTAACCATTTTTACTGTTAGACGTGGTAACAATTATTTCAATGTTATGCAATCATTTAATGTAAATATTCAATCACTAAAAATTCAAAACAAATTATTAAGCTAAAAATATTATTTTATATTTCAAATATTCCTTTAAAACCAAACTTATCTGATTCTTATCCCTATGAAACAAATAAATATATTAAAGTCAAGAGAGTGACATTTCTTATTTATTCATTTCTTAAATTAATATTAATATCATAATAAAAGAAAAAAGGAACATAGAGGAAATATATCCAATAGATGGATGGAAATATCTTAGTTATGCTCTTCTAATTTTAGAATGTAAATCTTTAGATAAATTTTAAAGCCTTGTCCCAAACATTTAACAATATTTTACCCATTTTACCATTAGTGAGGTGAAAAATATTTACCAATATTATTAATCATATTGACCAAAAATAAATGGTACATATTAAAAACATTTAACATTATTACTCAATATATATAATCCATTTTATAAAATTCAATTCAAACAAATGGAAAATTTAAATTTAAAATTAAACTCACAAAAATTGGTGAAAATTAGTTTTCTTAAAATGACATTCTATTAAGTATATAAATATTAATTCCAAACTACGTCATAAAATTAATTCCATTGAACTTAATTGGTTTATTAATAGTTTATATTAACTAATTTTACTTTTGAAATCATTCATAAAAAGGAACATTGTAAATTAATGAAATGAAAAAGTCATTATTCAATAAAAATCAATATTTTTCACTATCCATTGAAAAATAAATCTTTCTGAACATTCTCAAAAAAAATCACTATCAAATAATTTATATATAATGATTTAAAAAATTAAGTTCATTTTATCAAAGTTATTTTCTAAATGTGGTATAAATTAATTATAAAATTTTATCAAAAAAATAAATAAAAACTATTTTGAGGGAAAACTATTTTTAAAGCATATAATTATTTTTCTAAAAAAATGATTACATATTAATAAATTTATTTTATTTATTTTAAAACTTTATCCATATTTTTTTAAACATTGATTATTCATATTCCCTCAACCAATTCAATGGCTATAATGATATATTATATTATAGTTTAGTTAGACTCAGGGCTACGTGCATCACAAGCAATTGAAAAAATTAAATTTATATGAAGTGAAATATATCATATAATATCAGGGTGTTACATATTACATCATTTTTAGATGATTATTCATTACATATCACAATAAATAATAGTTCTAAATATAAATATTTAGTTTCATTTGATATTATATTCATAACGAAATTATTTTACAACATTTTTAACATATCCCACATATATTTATCACACATGAAACACTTCGATACATATCATAAATAATAACCTTCTTAATAACCCAGATAATTGGAATATAAAAAAAGGTGTGCTCAAATTTTTGGTAAGGCTAAACATAAGAGATATTAATTGAAGATCATAAGTGCGTATAAGATGAACATATATGTATGCGAACATAGTCAAAGATGATGGAAATAAAATAAGAGAATCATATCTAATAAAATATATATCATAAATAATGAGACATGGAATAATTCTTGGGCATAACCTAAATAATGAGTAATGTGTGTGTGGAGATATGATTCAATAATTATGTTCCATAAAAGAATAACATAGGTATAATAGTGTGCAATTTGAGTGTGGAATAAACAAAGCATATAAAATAATTTCCTTTGTTGTGAATCACCACCACCACCATCATCAAATTATGGGAAGTGTCCCTTGGTGGATTTAGTTCACCCCTCATTACCTTTAAACATTAATGGACAGATATCGCTCCCCAATACCTTTTAGGTCATATCATGGTATATAAAGTTTTACCTAGAACATTAGAGGGATATATGATTCTGGATCATCCCATCACAAAATGAAATTGATACATATATGTGCTACTTTAATATGAAAACATTCATAATTCTATACTAGCTTAATTAACAAATGAAAAGAAACATGTTTTGTGAAAACTTCCCAAAAAAATAATCATAAGTGATGACAAAAAATAATCCAGATTGTATTATTAGATAATATCCCCATTTTTGTATAATAAACTCTATATTATGTTTACATAGATGAGAAAAACATTATAATGTAACTCGCAAATTACTTTCAAAAATAAGAATAAATTACTTTTGATTGAATTACATACCAAAAGAGAAGTGAAATGATAATATAGGATTTAAATGTCATAAAATTACAAAATGGAAAAAAAATATGGGGTCATTGATTGAAATAATAACCAATTTCTTTTAATGTTAATTAAATATAAACAACCGTTATTTCAAAGTGAGGTTGGAAAACACACCCTTAGCTCCAATTTCATCTTGGCCAGCTGTGTTTTAACTCTATGTATAATAAATATAATTTTATTATTAATATAATTTTTAATTTTATTCAGACTTATTTTACTTAATTTCATTCATCTATAATTCCTTGTTACCCATATATTAGTTTTGTATAGTTAAAATTAATATTCAGCTATTAGTTGTTTTTTTACATGCTTGTTTTGGTCTGAAGAATTTTTTCCTTACTCCATATTCATGGGTTTTCATATTTTTAATGTCAATGAATATTTAACAAGTTTTTTGATTTTTTTTGGGGTCCTATGGTCATTTTATATAACTTATCTTTACTGTTCACATGGAATTTTTAAAAATCACCCTTTTGTGAATTTCAATTTAGAAATAATAATTGTTTTTTAATGAATATACTTATATATTACCACCCTAGAATTATGAAAACATATTAAATTACTCATATTTGCATCTTATTTATAATATTTAATTTATCATATTCATTCATGATGTAGGTGTTATAACATTATTCATGTTTGTGGTATAATTGACCAAAAAAAGAACGCACTATAACGATTGAATGAGTAAGAACAAGTTATTATATTGTAATAAAATATAATTTAAAAAATATTAATTATATAAAAAACAATTTTTTAAAGTAAAAATTTATATTAAATAATAGTTAGAATAATAATATAAAGAATAATGGCCAATAATAGGATAACACTAATCTTAAAGAATTGAATATCGTTATAGAGAGCCTCTTGGAAACGAAGGATTTAGGAATCCTTGGGATCAGCGATTCCAAGGAATTGAATATGATTTTCATGGAGGTAATTCATATATGTATTCAAGATAAATTATAAGTAAATTTTTATATTTAGGTGGGTAGAGTAGGGATTATTTTATAGAAGAGCTTGAGTGATATTTCCAAAAATTCATATAACTTAATGTATAAGGTTGTCATTTTAAAAATTAACATGAAAAAAAGTGAACAAATAATGGATAAGGGATATGTTTAGGTTAATAATCCATTATACATCTATTTAAATATAAGGTTTTGTGATATTTATGACTCTATCCCTTAATTTTAACTTTTTACCTTATTTTAGACTTTATAGTGATAACTATATTTTACGTTAGAAATCTATTTTTATGTATAGAAATACAATTTAAATTATTATGAAATTTATAAATTATGATTCCAAATATGGAAACCATTATACCAGATACAATTTATAAAGGTGATAAAAAATAATTTTAACATAAGTATGAAAAACACCTAAAAACAATTTTTAGAAAAATGTGTTTTTAGCATAAAATTGAATTTTATTCTTTACTGAATAATAATAATTAAATGATTGGTGATTTTTTTAGAATATATATATAATTAATTTCAATAAAATTTATACTTAAAATATGATAAATAAAACTTTTAAAAAATATACATATAATATAAAATAAAAATAATGTTTTTAAATAGAAATGTTTTGTTTAGAAATGAATAATTAAATTAGTATTCCTTATAGTTAATTATTTTAAAAGTGTTATTAATTTATTTTAATAGTCATTAATCTAATTAGATCAATAAATTTTATTTATATCATTATTCAAAAAAATACAACTTTTAAAAATAGTTTCCTTAGAATCAATGGTGTTTTCCTAAGTGAATAAGAACCCTTTTAATATTATAAAATAATTTATTTTTCTTATGAAAACCCATATATTTTATAAACTTGGTATAATGATTTATTACATAAAGGTACACATGATACAATACAAAAATTTCATTAAGCCTAGTTTCATCAGAAAATTAGATGCATATTTGAACAAATAGCAACAATCAGTACAACAACATTATTGAAAACTTCCTTACCATGATCTAAAATTCCATCATTCTTCTAAAAATGCATGGGATTAGAAGGGGAGGTACATAATGAAGGGGTGATCTATAAATCCTATTAAGGTAACAAACAAATTATATCATAAGGTAATTTAGTACAAGAGATTCAATAGGTATATCAAGGTAACATAATAGGGGTGAGAATCATAATCTTGAACAATGAGGCATGATATAACATGATAACATAAAGGCAACATAGGAATGTGGAAACAACAAAAACCATGGCAACATAAAAATAATACTATTATAAACACCAATTAAACATAGAATATTGCACTTATAATAACCTCATGTGCACCATACATGGAATCTCATAAGATTAAAACATTACCCAATGCTTTAGATCGCCATCTTGGCCCACCCATTATAACATGTACAGGAATTTTTGTGACATATAGATCATTCAACATTGGATTATATTTCATAAAATTTCATCTCATGATTAATTATTTTGGGACATATAAATATAAATCCAAAATAAAATATGGATAATTACATCTAGGTTAATACCCCTGAGTGGAAATAGGGATGGGTATTCTCTATATGATCGTTTGGCTTAAAAAATCACAGGATAAGTACAATAGCATAACGAGTCTACATAATAGTTAAAAAAATGGATTAATGAGAGTGAAAGGGGTATCTCATAACTTTTAAATCATATGATCGGTAACAAGGATATGTAAGAACATAACCCAACATGAACAATTGGAAATAAAAGTCATAGTATAAAGAAGGTGCTTCAGTTAAGAGGAGTATGAGAGGATCCACTACTTTGAGATGATGTTTATAAAAGCATGGGAGAAGATTCTTAAGATCTTTGGGGCACCTTGGGAGGAATATATATAAGAAATGGTAGATTAATGTCATACTATAGGGTTTTGAGTGAAGAGGAAATGGATTTTGGGTGGGTTTATATAGAAAAAGAGATGAGAATTATTTATTAACTTCCAAACATAGGTTTTGGAATTTATATGATAAAGCAATCCAAAACAAATATAATTACATGGTTTTCTCCCATGGTTTCTAGAAAACATTAGTTTTTTTCATTATTTTACATGAATTATAACCTATATCATTAAAATATTACCCTCAGTGATGTGGAAGTGAGTCATGTTTACAAATATTTGATTTTATAAACTTAAAATATAATATACATTTTTGAGGATTCATTAAGGGTTTATAAAATGAAAAAAAAATTAAAAACGCATTATTTTAAATAGATAATATTTACTTGATTATGGATACATTTTATAGAATATATTACATAACTTTCGGAACTATATAATGTCATAATACATATCATATATTTATATTGTTTTTAATTTTTACCTAAAAAATCGATTGTCTTAGAAAGTAATGAAAAAATCACCATTAAAATTTTAAACATTATTATTTCAAAAATAATATTTATTTTATAAAAATAATTATTTTAATATTATAACATAATTTTTTAAATCAAAATACTCATTTATTAAAAAATACTGGTTTTTTTAACAATAATAATTTTTTGAACCTTATAACAGTAACATTTTACTTTATAAAATTATATTATCATTTATATTTAATAAATTTTATTTAATAATAATATTTTATTAAAATAACATTTATTTCAAAAAATCATAAATTCATAAAAAGGAGTGTCTTAATTGAAACTATATATTTCTCAAAAAATACAATTTGTGTTTCATCATATCAGAATCTAATTTTTATCAAACTCATTATTTAATCATTTAAAACATAATATTAAAAAGGGATAAATATAATAATAGTTTAATTAAAATAGGATATAAAAAATCACCATTATTGCCTAGATACATATCCCTTTTTTACACTGGTAAAGGGTAAGCTATGTGATGACGAGATTTTCTTAGAATGGTTCAACATACATGGTTTGGTATGTAATATCCATGATCTTGAACTTATCCTATAAATAGCCTCTCTCATGCTTCATTTATTGAATATATTAATGGGATTGTTTGAGGAAAAATTCTAGTGATTCTATCTCCCTTAGAATCTTTGATAGGTGGTCTTCATAGTGTATGATCCTACTGGTTGAGGTCACCACTTCTTTCATCTGTGAAAATTGTAATTTATCATAAACCTAAATATATAATACTAATATGATCATTGTTCAATGGCTATATTATAAATGGTTATGATTATTAAGGTTATCTTAAATATAACAGGATATAACATTCCAAAATTACTCAAGTAGTGCATGTATTTTCCATAACTACATTCTTTAATAATAAATTTACTTATTTAAAAAGGGAATTTCGTTTATAATTTTTTTTCCATTATATTTTTAATTATGTTTCAATTAACCATATTATAATGTATTTCATTTTTTATTATAATAAATCATTATTGACTTTAGTTTTATATTGTGTGTATCACAAGGTATCAAACACACTGGATATATTTAAAGGAAAATACAGACTACAATCATGGGGTGTTACATTTTACACCTCATAAAGGAATTTCACCCTCAAAATTTCATTACTCTCATGAAAAAATGAGGTTACTTATGCCTCATTACATCCATCGGTTCTCATGTTTTTTATGCAAACTTATAATTCCTCTAGATAACATTAAGCAAGTTAATGGAATTATTTAAAATACCATATATATCTATGATTCAATATTTCTTCAAAATATTCATTATAAGATGGATCATTCTTTATCTATACCTTATATGATTTCAGTACATGTGATAGATCGAGTATTCGCTTTCTTAAAAGAGATACATGGAATACATTCTTCACTTGAGATGGATTTGACTGATGTTCAAGTAAATAACTATCATCCCCACATGATTGTTGATTTAAAAAATTTAAAATATATTTAGGGCTCAACATTCCCTTCTTCCCAAATATCATAACCCTCTTTCATAGTGATAATCAACGGAATGCCTTAACTCTGACTTAAAAATACAGATATCATCTCTTGAATTTGTTTACTTGTAATGTGTCACTGGATGGTATGGATATTCATTAAAATTTCTTGATAAATATTTCATTCTAATATCTTATGTTTCTTAACTTTATCCCAACATAATGTAGTTATGAACTTATTCCCAAATAGTGCCACATATGGTTTCATCCAAATACTAGAATAGAAACCATTATTATTTGAAAACTTTACAATGAGAATGTATTGATCTAAAAAACCTTTAAAATAATTTAATAAGAAATTAAAATATCCTTGAGAGTCTGAATAGTACATTTTAAATGACCATAAGTATGAGGATGATAAGTATTGTTACAACTTAACTCCATATTCAACACTTGCATAAGACTTCTCTATAACTTCATGGTAAAAATTAGGTCTTGATCTAAAATAATGAAAAGTGGTACTCTATAAAACCTTGCCACTTCCTTTAAGTATATCATGGTAAGTTTATCAGGAGATAAATATTCTGAAAAAGAAATGAAATGTGGTGAATTTTTATGGAGATAAAACACAACCCATTTAGAATTATAGTATCTGTAACATTTTGTATACCTATAAAAAATCTATGGTGATTTTATCGCATTTCCATATAGGTATGGGTGATGGTTTTATCGTCCCTTAAGAATTATTTTACTCAGCCTTAACTTGCTAACATACCAAACCATCAGATATATATTTTGAAATCTCCCTCTTGATGTTTTCAGAAAATGATGATTCTTGATATCTCTATACATATTTTTACTTCCATGATGGATAGAGAATAATGATCTATTTTCATCATCCAACAACACCTTCTTCAATTTTGGTATTTATGGGATACATATTCATTTCATGAATATTATCTTTCCATAAATGTAAAATCTAAATTTTATAATATGTATTTTCTTCTTCTATAACTACATATCCCCATTAATAGCCTCTATTATCTTCTCATGAATTAATGGTTGAGTAATCATTTTGAAAAGATAAGATTTATCACCTTCCCTTATGACTTCAAGGTAGATCCTTAGAAAATTCATGAGTATTGGGTCTCTTTAAATCCTCATAATGGATAAGTTGGTATGATTCTTCCAACATAGAGCATCATCCTCCTTGTTCATCTTCCCAGGGTGGTATTGTATTGAGCAATCATGGTAAAATATCAATTCCAAAAAAAATCTTCGGTGCATGCTAAAATACTTCAATGTAAATATATAATTTAAACTCTTTTTATCAATATATATATATCACACTTTTCACCATAGAGATAATTCTTTGATATCTTTAATGAAAATATTACTATTGCTAGCTCAAAATCATGTATCAAGTAATTTTCTCATGTAACTATAATTTACATGAGACATATACTACTACCATGTAATATTTCATGAGAGGTAATCATAATTCATTCATTTATACATTGTTATATATTATAGACCCTTACCTACTCTAGGTAAGTGTGAGTATAGGTGAACTTACTCATCTTCTCTTAAACTCGTTAATATTTTCTTCACATTGATTCATCTAAATAAATGTTCCCCCATTCTAGGTTAACTGGGTTAGTGGATTTTAAATCCATGATAAATTTCTCACAAATCATAGATAGTATCTGGCCAATCCAAGAAAATCACGGATCTTGATTATAGTGGTTGTAATAGACATTATTAAATTACCTCTATTATTCAAAGATTTAAATATATACCCTCACTTATGATTATATTCCCAAGAATGATACTTAACATATCCAAAATTAAAAGTTACTAAATTTGGCATGAATTTTATCATTTTTAATGGTCATTAACACAATCCTAAAATGATCATATTCTCTTCCTTTATCTTATAATATATGATAATATCACCTATAAATAAAACTAAAAAATTATCAATGTAGTCTATAAATACTCTATACCTAAAATCCATGATTATAAAAGATTAATATATAGGTTTAAATTGAATAAATATAAATTCATATTGTCTATATATTGTATGGAAGGCTATCGTAGACCCATCCACTCTCTTCTCCCTTGAATGATGATATAAAAATTGAAGTTCAATCTTTGAGAAGTATTGATCTCCTCGTAATTTATAGAATAATTCATTAATAGGAAGTAGAGTAAATTTTTTCATAATCATGCTCTTGTTAAGTTTATGATAATCAATTCAGAAACACATTGATCCATATTTCCTCTAACAAAAAGGACCGGTACACCCCATGTTAAAGCACCTGGGAATATAAGACCCCTATCTAGATTATCTTGAAGTTTCTTATTTAATTCTTACAATTTAAACAGGTATATTATCTATGGATTATTTTTTATACACCTAGTACAAGGCATGAATTCTATGGAAAACTTAACCTCATGTAATGGGGGAAGACTTGTAAACTCTTCTAAAAATACATTCACATATTATCAAACAAAATAAATCTCTATAATATTGGATTTTTATTAACTATTTGAGCTATATAACCCTCATTTCTAAGTGATAAGTTCCATATAAGGGAGGTAACTTCCATAAGGAGTTCATATTCATACTTGCATTGATAAACAATCTTGGGTTATTTTTTAATACAAAATATGATTTCTCGATCAATAAAATTGTTATGAAATTTATGTAGAGATAGTCATTCTATTACAAAAATCACAACAAATATGGATAAAGTGATAATAATAATATTTAAATTAGGAATATTCCAACAAAATTAAATTAAAAAATAGTTTTAGACTTGGGATTTAGTCATCACATCATTGGTATTTTTCACTGATAATTGAATCATTTACTTGTCTTTTTAAGGTAATTCCCTCCATGATTCTTCATATATTTTTTTCCTATAGGAAGATTATTTTTCTTTCCTCCAGGGTTTTTATCATTTAAGTTTCCTCAAAACACTATTTTTATCTTCTTATCCCTAAAACTATGAGAATAATGGGAGTATCAAATTTCTATTTCTACCTTGATAACACATAAAAAAATTTATTCAAAGCTAGTAAAGTCTCTTATATATTAATCTTTTCAGATTATTGGTTTTATTCTACTAAATAAATGAAAAAATATTCTTCCAGGTTCATCGATATAACTAAAATCACGTCTTTAAAATATTGTAATTTTTCTTCATAGATACTAATGGATTCATCATCCATTTGTTTAGACTCAATTAATTCTCTCTCTATATTAATTTTAAGGGTTCAAGAATAATTTTTATCGAAAAATACCTTTTTAAAATCCTATTAAACAGAGTTGATTTGTTCCTATTGAATTATATTATTAATGATTCTAGCCATTGATCAGATTCACTTTCAAAATATTAAATAGTTAAGTCAACCTTCTCAAAATCTAAGTACTAGGGAACTAAAAAATATCCTTTCTATTTTCATGATCTACTATTAGAAAATTAGTAGTTCAGAAGACCAACTAAAGGAGGATGTATTTTTTCATATGAAGGAATCAATGGTGATTATTTATTACTTTGGGAATTCAGGAGTTCATCATGATTTTTTTATCATTCATATCTTGAGAGAGTTGGGTGTGAATAACCATGAGATTTTTCATTCCATATCCCATTCTATTTGGTTTCTCATTAGGATGACCATTATATTATTTGTCACTCTCATTTTTTAGTTAATTCCTCACAGTTTTAACATTAATTAAATCTAAAAATTTTAGTATGAGTATTAATAAATAAACTAAGTAACAAATCAAATTATAAGAAAAATATATCCTAATATTTACTAAATTACAACACATTAATTACAAATTATAACATTTTAGGTTTATCCCTTGACACTATTGGTTAAATATATGTTCTTTTAAGTTATTTCATCTTATTAGTCATAACATAATCACCAAAAATAGATAAACCTTGCTTTGATATCAACTAAGATAACATAATCATAACATATGTTCATATTGCATCATTTTAGATGACTATTCATTACATCTCATAATAAACCACAACCAGTACCTAAATGTTTACTATATTTGGATGTTAAACACATAAAAAATTATTTTGAAATATTTTAAATATCTTTCATATATATATTCTTCGCATGCGATACTATTCTATACATATCATAAATAACACCCTTCTTTATAACCTAGGAAAGGAAACCTAAAAATGTGAGCTCAAATGCTCAATAAGGGTAAACATATGATATTTCAATCTATGTTCATAAGTGAGCATAAATGAGCTTATAGATATGAAAACCTAATCAAATATCATGGAAATAACATAATTGAATCATAACTGGTAAAAAATAGATCATAAATAATGATTCATGGAAAAAATATTAGTAATAACATAAATCATCAGAAATATGGGTGTGGAAACATTAGTCAACAATCACGATCCGTGAAAGAATAACAAATAAATAAGAATGTTTTAATAGATAATAGAAGAAACATAAGCATAAAAAATTATTTCCATTGTTATATATCACTTCTCATACCATCATCTCTTTGTGGATAATCCCTTGGTGGATTGGGTTTACTCCCCATTCATTCTAAAATTTAACTGACAGCCTTTACTCCCTAATACTTTTTAATTCATCTCATGATATATAAATATTTACCCAAGGAATATATAACATATGTTTTTGACAAATTTATTGGGTCCAATTGTAATTTCACAGAACTTATGGTGATGGTTCATATGGAATGCTTAAAAATACTCTTTTTTAATATTTTGATTCAATAAAAAAACAGATTTAATTAATGAGTATAATTATATATATTACCATCTCATAATTATAAAAAAACATCTTTAATGAATCATTATCACATTTTATTTACAATGTTATGTTTTTCATAGTCATTCATAATGTAGACAAAATAACATTATTAATGTTGTTTTTATAAGTAAATAAAACAAAAACACATTAAAATGATTGAATGAGTAAGAACATCTTATTTCATAGTAATAATATCACTTTTAAAAACTCTTAATGATTTAAAAAACATATTTTAAAGTGAACAATAAGATTTGAGAATATTTTGATGAATAAGATAAAGAAGAATGATCAAAATAGAATATAACATACATTGAAGGCTTGAATCTCTTCTTAGAGGGCCTCTCCGAAATTAGTTATTTGGGGATCCTTATTTGGACCAAATATAGAGACTCGATCTTAACATAAATGTATATAATATCAATTTAGATGAATATATATCAAATTACAAAAGTACATTTCTGGGGACCGTAATAGTTTAGTGTCTTTGGAAACACAGAACACATTATTTTATATTAGCGAAAGATCTTCATCATCAACCTTAAATATATTACCCTATATAAATCCTATGTGAAACATTTATTCATAAACTAGTAAAAATAAAGATAATAAATTAGTGATTTTTAATTCTCATAAAGGGTAAATAAAGGAAATATATAATCATAGCATGAACATAAGTGCATGAGAACATGAGAATAACATTTAAAGATTATTCCCTACACATCAAAGATCAAGAACATGAGGCATGGAATAAATATTGGAATTTCATGAGATATGATTCATATGATTATAAATAACATGAACCATGTTATAATATCATATTCATAAGACATATAATTTTTCGAAAACATATAAATATGTAATATCATTCCATATAAGTCATGGATTGTTGCCCAAAACATATCTGGGCACTTCATGTGGACTAAACCTATTGGGAGAGACACACCACCATCCCCTATTGTAGTCCTTTACTTATAAGGGATCTGGTTTCCCCATCTTCCCATAGTGTATTGGGTTTACCCATCTCCACATAGTGTATTGGGTTTCCTAATCTTCCCATAGTCGATCAGGACACACTTTTTTCCCATTTTTGGATCAAAACCAACCTATTTTCCATTATTTATCAAACCCATCGACCCATTTTCCATCATTATATCATGAGATATAAATATTTACCCAATGAACTTAAGCGATATATAGTTCGCACCCATATCATAATGAAATCATACATATATGTGCCAAAAGAAAATAAACAATCATATCATAACCCATGAAAAGAAATAGGTGTCATATATTTGTAATAATATCTTAACCTTTGGGAAAAAAGATAGTTTCATAATCATTTCATCAAAGTGAAACCAATGAATAGAAGTAGGTTTCATAAGAATATAACCTGTGTGATAAAAACGGATGTCATAAACATAATTCCATCAAAATATAAAAAATTCAATAAATAATATGAAAGGTATTCTTAGATCATAACCCTAGTAAATCATAAACTATAACAATGTATGACTTCTTAGATGGCGAATTATTTTCAAAGATCACATGAAACCATTCTTAAGGAAAATAGTATTTCATTAAAAATCATTTTTATAAAACCATTTCAAAATACATTTTGAAAAATAAATATTTAAAATTTATTTTCAATCATTTCTTCAATAAAATTCATTTTCTTCTATGAAAATAAATTTTTAAAACATAAATCATTATGGAAACATTTTTATTTTAAAATTTATTTTAAAACCTATAATGGAAGCTTGAAAGTATTTTTAAAAACCTATTTCTTTGGAAACTCCTTTAAAACTCATAAAGAAATCTTAAAAACATTTTAAAAACAATTTTCTCTTAAAATATTTAGAAAACCTAAAAAAAATGCTTAAAATAATTTTGATATCCCTTTATTAGAAAATGGATTTGTAAATTTATAAATAAAAATTGAAATCAATTACATAATTTTCATTAAAAATAACCTTTTTAAAAAATATAATTGAAACTTTGAAAATAATTTAAAACACTTATTAAAATTAAAACATTTTAATAAAATCGTTGAAAAAAATTTATAACAAAAAAATTTCTAAAATATTAAGAAAAAATTTTATTTAAAAATAAACTTTTAAAATTAAAAATTATGCTTTAAGGAAATGATGTTCATGGAAGAGGGTAAGTCCATACATGTCAAACTTTCCTTTTACGTTGTAAATGTTTATAAAAATACCACGATCGGAAAATGATAAAAATAATTTTTTAAATTGTAAAAAATGGTTAAAAATTTCCTTTTAACATTATATAATAATGTAAAAACATTTTTTTTATATATTTTTAGAAAACACAGTTTTTAAAGAACACAAATTTCCTACAAAAAAGAGAAATAAAGTCTGATTTTTATAAAAACATTTTCTTAATTATCTTAAGTAACAAAGAGTTTAAGAATTGTACTAGTACATGAATGTATCATGGATAGAAATATATGAATAAAATCATGATTTTTAATGGGATATTTACTATAATATTTCACCAATGGAATCACAATCATAAACAATTCCAGAAAAATTATGAGATTATAGCAATAAACTGTTACCACTTTGGTAAATTTTAATCATAAACTGCATTAAATAAATATCATCAAATGGATATGTAAATATGAATAAATTTATTTATATTAATAATATAATAAATTCATTGGTATTATATACACACTTAAAATAAATTAGTGTCAAATAAGGTAAAAGTATCACATAATAAAAAATGAGATGAGAAAACCCTTACAACTTGAGTAACATTAAAATTGGGACCCCCATGAAAGAATAAAATAAAATAAATATGTTAATATAATTAAATTAATGATATAAAATTTAGTATGATATTATATATACTAGAAAAAAGAATCAAGTGGTGAATATGGCATTATCTCACTAAGATAAAAAGTGAGACGAAATTCCCTTACCTTAAGTCTTGACTTTGTTCGTAAACATTCAAACCTCATGTATAATAAATATAAGTTTATTATATGTATACCACAGTACCATATTATTTATCTCATATCATATATTATTATTTTATAACATTGTATTATCTATTTATAAAAAACTCCTTGTTAAGGTTACATTTTGGGTAATATATGCTTTGTTTTTCATATATGTTTTGGATTTTATTCTTGATCCACTTACTTAGATCATGATTTAATTATTTATGAAATTTAAATAATGAAATAAATATCATATATTTTTATTATATATTTATTTATAATAATCTATATAATATATAAATGTGAAATGGAATACACTATTCATGGAGATGGTAGGTTATACGTACACATGAACGTTGTTTCTGTTTTATTATCATATTGAAAGAAAGAAAGTAAATGAAATATATGTATATATATAATATCATTAAAATATAATTATTATGTAATATATATCATATAATTTTACTAAAACTATCCATAATACATTCTATGTAGAGTTTGAATGAATTGCATTTCTTTGAGGAGGTCGTCGTCCACACATCCACAAACGAAGTTATTGTATTTACACAAATTCGAAAGCATGAAGGTCTATTTTATATAATAATTAAATAAGTATAAATACATAATAAATATCATATGTATCATATAAAAATATTGTGTCCATCATAATTCCCAACCATGATAGGTGGTAAAGGAAAAAAGAACAACATCGTTTCGTGAGGCGATAGTTCATCGTACACATGAACGGAAAGTTCGATACCCATTAGATGGAAGTGTGTGTAAATGTAGGTAGAAAAATTATAATAGAAACATATAAATATATTTAGGATATTTATTCTTTTATATAATCATGTACTAAGAATCTTTTATGTGGTGGAGAATGAAAATAATCCAAAGAATCTTGAGGATGGATGTTACCTCTTCTTTGTGAAACATATCTTAGTTTGAACAAAAGTGCTTCCTTGGATGTATTTATGAACAAAGGGAGTATTATAGGATGAATTGATAGATTTTTTATCTTATTTCAGAAGTTTTTGTTCATGCCAAAGGGATTTATAGGTCTCAATAAGTAGTAGGGTTGAGTGCCTTTTTATAGTGGAGGAGGAGTGGCATTCTTGTAAATTTTTTAAAAGAGAATTCCACCCATTTCTTTCCCATATAAAGTGGCCCCACTGATAATTAAAATGATATAAAAGGGATTATAGGGTCTAAATAGGTGAATATAATGGATTTTTTTAAATTTTTCAGGTCATTTTGGCCTTTAAGTTTAATGTTTAGTCCTTTTCTAAGTTGTTTTTCTCTTAATCTTTGTAATTAATTTTTATCACTTTCCCTAATATTTTATGTAAAAAACTAAGTTTCCCTTATTAAAAATTATAAATTATTAAAATTAAAAATATTTAATACAATTTTAAAAATTATAATCACATAAGTGGTAGAAAGTAATTTAAATTTAATCCCATAGACAAGACAACAAAGCGGGTTTTAAAAGTAGAAATTTTCAAATGTTTGAAATGATTTTATATCTAATTTCAATGTAAAATTTATAAAAATGAGAAAAATTATATTAATTTATGTAAAATATATCTAATAAAACTTTAAAACCAAAATAAAATTTAATTTAACTATATAAATAAATTAGATGAAAAAGTAGTTTTGAATTAACATTCAATGTTCTTCACTACTCATCAAAAAATAATACTACTCAGAAAAATAAAAAAAATCACCAAAAGTAAATTTTTATATTCTTATTCCAAAAAATAAATTTATTTTTCGAAATAAAAATTATAAAATTTTCAAAAATCATATTTAAAATGGTTTTTCCATTAAAAGGTGGTAAAATTACCTATTACAAAAATACATATTTTTGTTCATAAAATTGGATTTATACTAATATTATACCTATAAATTATATTGTTTGAGTATCAAAAAAATATTATTTGAATATATAATATATATATTTTATTAAAAAATTAATCAAAAACAGTTGGTCTAATTTATTGAGATAAAATTGGGTTTGTTCATCGAAAAATAATTTTCTTAAAAATTGAATTTCATAATTCTCAAATAGTTATTTCTTTCATTTTTAACTAATTAAAAACAAAAGGATCCATTTTATATAAAATTATTTTATCATATTTTTACAATTTAGTTAATCATATTCATAACATCAATTCTAATGGTTAGGCGGTAACTATGATAATATTTTAATAATATTATGAATAGTATATTGTAGTTTAGTAAAACTTAGTATTGTATGTAATGAAAGTTATCGAAGGGACTCAGTATTTTGTGTAATACAACCAAAATATAGTGTTTCATATATCACAAGATGATATATGTTTTTATTATTGCTTAGACATGATTTTGGGTTGCGTATAATGAAATCAACACTTAGTTCTTTCATATAATAAAGTTATATTATGTGTTGTGTGAAATGAAATATATCAAAAAGATTAAACTAATTCAAAAAAAATATTTCACAAAATCTCAATGTGTTGCATTTTTTCCCCCTTAAAATTAAGTTCACCCTTTAATTTTTTTTGGGTTATCAAAGTTTTAAAACTTAAAAGTTTGGTTTATAGAATCCCACATCATAAAAATGAATAAATAACATACTTTAGAAAAGGAGAATTTGTGAACATAATAGTTACTGAAGTAACACATAACTAAGATTCCATATGGGAGAACATGAGTGGTAAGTGAAAACATGAACATGTAAATAAATCATAAATAAATATAGATATTAATAAACATCAATGATCACAAGAAAGTGGGTGATCTAGAGAAATTTAATGATCACAAAACCATAAAGTGAAGAAGAATGAAAGTGGTCATTGATATCACAAAAAATGATGATAATAGGAAAAAAAATTATTTCAATACCCTTTTCCTAAAGTGGATTATTTTCAAAATAAGATATACTTACATGATTTCATTCCCTTTAATAACTAAAATCTCACCCTTTGGTCATGTCTTGACTAATTTCCAATTCACATCTTTCTCTAAAAATGAAGGTGGAATTTTCCTTCATAAAGAACTAACAGATCATATGATCCATGATAAGTCATCCCATCTATCTTCAATTACCATCAACACAAATTGGTTATAATATGTTATATAATATGCATAAATACACATATGGTGATATAATACTTTAATATCACAAACTTAATTTAAAGTTTAACTTAAAATTTCATTAAATTGTTAACCTTATAACCCTTATAAAAGATTAAAATTCAAAACTTTTGAAATATGGTCATGAAATCATATTAAAATTGATCCCCATATATCACAAAGTATCTCTTTGTTGTCGCATTCTAAAAATGTGAATAACCTCATTGTATATTATCTTTAAACATGGTAATAACCTAAATTACCATAAATACTTTTAGAAAACATGCATGCTTCCTTATTCCAAAGATTACTTAATATATTCCTTAATTCCAAGAATTTTTAAACTTCATCCATGATTACATATACCACTTTTTAAACAAATCAATAATAAATTATTGGGTAATTAGTGCTATCCCGTTTACTTTATCCATATTAATCATCTCTTTATCCAAATTAAACACAATTTTCTCAACATCAAGGACACAATAAGGGTTATCTTCCCTTAATAAAAATATCACATTCCCATTAAATTCATTTTCTAGTTCATCATAACCATTCAATATATTTTTGAAAATACTTAATTAAGAAAATATAATTAATTTTTCATATAACATAATTCTTGAATTCCTATACATATACACTTCAATCATCCAACTTTATTCTTAAACCTTTACTCAGGCTTCATCCCCTTATTCCTTAATACCCATTTTCTATAATATGATATGTGAATCATGTCTTAATGTTCTTGAAACTCAATCTAATCATTCTTATTAAATTTAATGTAAATAATATTAGAAGAATATCCCATACCTTTCACATGTCATTTTTGGTCTCTTAATAGTCAGAAATATAACCAATACTCAGGGACCTTCCTGATATTTCCACTTAGGAAATCAATTTTCTTCATTCTCATACTTTCCATGTCTAAAAAATTCAATTTTAACCATGTTCCTTATAGTTCCCTATATTAAATAAAACCATAAAGCAATGGGTGAGAAACACTTATCATAATAGAAAACCAAATAATCATGAAAAATTAATTATAGGATATCTAAATAATGACACATACTAATTTAATATATAACACCTTAGGTTTATATGGGGTTATTCACAGTCATCATTTATTTATATCCTTCATGATGGTTCATAAATATTTTTCTAATTACCAAATCATACCCTCTGAGAGTGTCAAACCAGGTGTGAAGTAAGCCTCATTGTCATGCACTAGTTCACGATTGAGTCTATCTCAATATGGTGATTTCAAGGTTGTTACCCCTATATAAATCTCTTCTAGATGAACATCCACTTGTAGTATCCATACTGGTATTTATTTATAAGGAAACATTTGATCTGTACTTTAGTAAAATTCTAGGTCAATTTCCTATACTTTAACTCGTCATTAGGCTTATCTTTAAAGGCATCCCTAGACATATCCTTATAAATATCCCTAAGGTCTCTCTAAAGTTTTCTTATCCTAGTTTCCAAATTTTGAATAAACTTTTCCTTTGATACCAAATATAGAGACTTAGTCTTAACATAAATGAATATTACATCAATTTAGATAAATATTCAGCACATTAAAAAATTATATTCCTTAAGACTGTAATAGTTTAGTGTATTTGGAAACTTTGAATACATTCTTCTAGTTTGGTGAAATATCTTCATCATTTCCCATAAAGATATTACCCTTTAGTACAACAATTTAAAACATTTATTCATAACCTAGGGAAATAAAATATAAGAAATAGGTGATCTAGAATTCTTAGAAAAGGGTAAAAAATGTAAATACATAATCATATCATGAACATAAGGGTATGAGATAATGAGAATAAGATTTTAAGATCATACACTATATATCATAGATATGGATCATGAGATGTGACATCAATATTGGCAGTTCATGAGACATGATTTATAAGATAATCAAAAACATTAACCATATGAGCATACCATAGGCATAAGACACAGAATTATTTGTAAACACACAGACATGTAATGTAATTACCTATAATACAAGGCCCATTACCAAAATGTTATTAGGGAACATCATGGGGATTACACCTAATAGTCGGGACACGCCACCATCCTCAGTCATAGTTCTTTCCTTATAATGTATTGGGTTTCCCCATCTTCCCATAGTGTATTGGGTTTCCCCATCTTCTCATAGTGTATTAAGACACACTGGTTTCCCATTTTGAATTAGGACATGCATGTTTCCCGTAATGAATCATGTTGGTTGACTTGTATCCTATCATTATCAGATGATATGTAAATCTTTACACAATTCAGTAGAGGTATATATTGTTCCACCCATCTCATAATTAAATCATATATACATGTACCATAAGATCAAAAACAATCATATCATAAACCATGAAAAGAAATGGATGTCAATAACAAGTAATCATATTTTAACCTCTGTCAAAATATAGGTTTCATTATCATTTCATCAAAACATAACCTGTGAAAATAAGAAAGTATCATAATCATATATCTCATAGAAGATAAATATGTGTCATAAACATTATTCCCTAAAAAGATACCCCATTCAAGAAAGAACATTAAAGGTATTGTTGGATCATATCTTCAGTAAAGAATAAAATATAACAAATTATGTCATATTAAATAGAGGATTATTTTGAAATATCACATCAAACATTTCTTAAGTAAAACATCCTTTCTTTCAAAATATTTTTTATAAAACCCTTTAAAAATACTTTTATTATAAATAAATCCTTACAATTTAATTTAAAACATTTATTGGGGAAAAATTTTATTTCTGGTATGAAAATTAAATTTTAAAACATAAATTATTTTTAAAACCTTTCTCATTTAAATTATCATTGAAAACATATAAAGTAAGCTTTAAGATATTCTAAAAACCTTTCTATTTTATAAAAAATTAAAAACTCATAAAGAAATAAATAAAAACTACAAAAAAACTTTTTATTTGAAAATACATTGAAAAACTAAAATTTAGGATTAAAATAATTTTGAAAATCCATTTTAAGAAAATTGGTTTTAAAACTTATAAATAAATCTTAAAATCATTTAAATACTTTTCTTTTAAAATAACCTCTCGAAAACATATGAAGAAATATTTGAAAATAATTTAAAATTCTTTTTAAATGTAAAACTTTTTTGAAAAAACATTTCATTTAAAAATCACTTTAAATTAAAAAAAAATACATAATATTAATAATTTTTTTAAATAACCTTTTAAACTTACAAATTATTCTTCAATTAAATGAAGGTCATGACAGTGGGTAAGTCCGAATATATCGAACATTCCTTTTGCACCTTAAAAGTTTAGAAAAGTGCCTTGATCGAAAAATAATAAGAAGATTACTTTTAAAAATATTTTTTTAAAAGGTAAAACATGGGTAAAAATGACCTATAAAAATTATAGGATAATAGTAAAACATTTTTTTAAAACACGGTTTTAATAGAACACAGATTTCTAACCAAAAGGGGAAATAAAGTTAGATTTTCATAAAAACATTTTCTCAAATATCTTAAGTACCGAAGAGTGGAAAATGGTACCAATACATGAATATATAACAGATGACTATATTATCATAAAATTCATGAGTTTTTTTTGAGATATGGATCATAATATTTCATTAATGGAAGCATAATGATAAACAATCCTAATAAATGATGAGATTGTAGAAATAAACTGTTGCCACCTTGGTAACATTGAATCATAAAACACATGAAATAAATATCATAAAATGGATATGTAAATACCAATAAATTTAATTATATGAAACATATAATAAATTCATGGGTATTATATACACTATACAAAATAAATGAGTGGTGAATAAGGTATAAGTCTCACAGAAATAAAAGTGAGATGAGAAAACCCTAACTATTTCTGTAACTTTATAATCATCATCCCCATGAAAGAATCAAATAAATTAAAACTTTTAATATCAAAAAATTTATTTCATAACATTTAATATGTAATTATAAACACTAGATAAAATAAGTGAGTGGTGAATATGGCATGTATCTCACAGAAATAAAAATTGAGATGAAATTCTCTTAACTTATATCCTGAATTTCTTCGTACACGTTCAAACATCATATGTAATAAATATGTTTATTATAGATATACCAAGAACACATATTATTATATATCAAACGAAGTAATATTTTTTTATGACTTTATATTATCTGTTTATCAACAACTCCATGTTAATGTTACGTTTCGGAAATATCTACTTTGTTTTTAATATATGTTTTTTCCTATTTTTCGTGATCCTCTTACTTAGATCATGATTTACTTTTTTATAGAATGTAAATAATGATATAAATATCACAAAAACTCATTATATATGTATTTATAAATATCTATAAAAAATAAAATTATGAAATATAATATACCGTTCATGGATACATCAAGTTGTACGTACGCAAGAATGTTGTTTCTGTTTTATTATTGTATTGAAAGAAAAAAAAGTAAATGAAATATATTTATATAAATAAAATATAATTAAATTTAATTATTATTTCATATATTTCATATAATTTCACTAAAATTATCCTTAATACATTCCATGTAGATTGTGAATGAATCACGTCGCTTTAAAGAGGCAATAGTCCACACGTCCACAAACGTAGTTATTATTTTTACACAAAATGAAAATACTGAAGTAATGTCATATATAAAAATTCCATAATCATAAATAAATCATAAATATCATATATATCATATAAAATTAAATTTTACATCATAATTCTAAAATATGACAGCTGGTAAAGGAAAAATGAAAAACTTTGTTTCGTGAGGCGGTAGGTCGTCGTACACGAGAACGGTAAGTTCATTACCCATTACATTGACATGTGTGTAAGTGTAGGTAAAACCATTATAATAATAAAAATATAAGTACATTTATTATAATGAAATTATTATATAATCATGAAATAAAAATATTTTAGAGGGTGGAGAATCAAAATAATACAAAAGAGCTTGAGGAAGGATGTTACCTATTTTTTCGATAAATCCTCTTGGTTTTAAAAGAAGGGATTACTTGGTTGGATTTATTCCCAAAGTTAGGATTATCGGATAAATTTCGGTATATTGTAATATTATTTGAAAATATTTTTTCTGATCCAAATGGCTTGATAGGTTTGAATAAGTGGGAGGGTTCAGTGCATTTTTTAGTGGGAAAGTAGTTTCATTCTTGTAAATTTTTTAAAAGGGAATTCCACCAAGATTTTTCCCATGTCAAGTGGATCAAATAATGGTATAAATTAGATAAAATGAAGTATAAATTCTAAATATTTCTATGCAAATGATTTTGGAAAATTTTCTAGGTCATTATAGGACTTAAGATCAAGGTTTATTACTGTGTTAAGCTAAATTTTTCTCCCAATCACTATAATTAATTTTAATCAATTTCACTAATATTTTTAGAAAAAAATTGAAAATATTATCAATTATAAATTATTATTATTAAAAATATGGAATCCATTTATCCAAATTTTAATTATATAATTTATATAAATTAATATAAATTTAATCCCACGGACAAGACGACAAAGAGGGTTTTAAAAAGTACAAAATGTTCAAATGTTTGAAATATTATTATATCCAATTTCAATGTGAAATTGATTAAAATGGCATAAATTAGATTAATTTATTTTTTAATTTATCTAATTAAACTTTAATCTCACACAAAAATATAATGTAACTATAAAAATATTTTAGATGAAAAAGCGGTGTTGAATTAAATTCAGTGTTTTTCACAATTCATCAAAAAATGAAACTTCTCAGAAAATTACCCAAAATACACCCAAACTAAATTTTGATATTATGATTAAAAAAATGAAGTTTATATTGTAATATAAAAATTATAAAAGTGTCCAAATCATATTTAAAACGGTTTCTCCATTAAAAGGCACTTAAATTACCTTTTAAAAAAATACAACTTTTTATTCAAAAAATTGGATTTCTTCATATCTTATAACTATCAAATTTATTAGATGAGTATAAAAAATATTGGTTAAATATATAATATATAAATTTTATTGAAAACATTGATCAAAAGTGCTTTGTTTAATTTATTCAGAAAAAATTGTGTTTGTATATAAAGAAATAGTTTTCTTAAAATAGGAATTTCATCATTCTCAAATAGTTCTTAAATTCATTTCAAAATAATTGAAAACTAAAGGTTTCATTTTTTACACATGTGTAGATCATATTTTTTAAACTTAATTAATCTTTTTCATAACTTTTATTCCTATGGATATGTGGTAACTAACATTCCCACACGTGTCATTCAATTCATGTGGGATATGGTCAGATTAGATTATTATTCCGAAACTAAACTTTATACTAAATCATAGTACAGTGATGGTGCAGTTTCAATCCCACGGGAATTAAACTAGATGATAGGAACTTATAATTTGAACCCTATGTTTAGGAATCCTCAAAAATTGGTCAAATTTGGGGGAAAAATAATGCTAAGGTATTTGGGATTAAGATCAGAGAGAGAAAAGGGATCATGATCAATTTTAGGGTTAATGTACAAAGAATAATCTTAATCCTAACATAAAATAGTCCTATGGTTTAAGATATGAAATAATAAAAGCTAAATAGTTGGCTATGGTCAGACCAAATATATTAATCTTATTACAAACTATCCCTTAGTCTATAGATATCTAAAAACCTAGATTCAATAATCCTAGCTTCTAAGATATAAAGTAAAATAGGTTATTCGTTATAACCTATTTAACTCGAATCAGGTTAGGGTCATTCATTCAAACTCCCCATGGTCAGGGTTGCCTAAAATAATTGTATAAACAAATTTTTTTCACCTAATTTCTAACCATAGTATTACCAAGTTTATAATTAAACATTCATTAAGTTCAAAAACCCATACTCTCAACCCCAATCCTAAACGGTTTAGTCACTCTTGGTAGAAATGATTAACAGTGGGTAAAAAATTGAAAAAAAATTATCTAACTAATAATAATTGATATCAAGTAGTTAAGGATCATTAATTAAATAAATATCAATTTATAAATAAAATAAATTACAACTTCAACCAAACACTTACTTGAAATAATGAACAAGAAAGAACACAACAAGGTTATGTTGACAAACAACGATTTAAATAAAAACACACGTAACTCAGTATCGATGGTGAAAAGGGATAAAGAATGCTTGAAAATTTATAAAAATTATTGAATAGATAGAAAACAATAAATGGAATTAATGAAATTTGATTTTAGAGAGAAGGGAGAATAGAAGAAGAAAAATTAACAGGAGAAAAAACCAAAATCAAAAAGTTATCTTTCCTTTTGTCACTGTTGTGCTTTGATGAGATGTAAATAATCAAGGTATTATATTATTTGTAAACATGTCTGGTTGTGTAATTACTATCCACGAACTTATCCATGATATTTGTATCAATCAAAAATCTCATCCTAAATATTTGTGATTTTGAAGTTTTAATCTTCTCATGAAGTGTTATGGGTCTTTACAACAAGTTATTTCCTACAGATGGATCTTTAAAGGGGAATTTAATTTTGAATGTTACACGATGTGTATTGGAGATTCAAATTGAGTAATTGTTTCATTTCTTATAATTCCTTCGTGTCTTGCTTCATATATTCTAACACACAATGAATGGTGCCAACAGATTGTGTTAGTGGATTTCACAACGTGTAATGATCATTTTTTCTAGTTTCTTCAGTTTTTAATTTACCATCTTGAAAAACTATTTATTAAAATAATCAATTCATATATGGTGTATTATCGACTAAAAAACAACATTCCTTAATTTAGTTATTGAAAAATTTCTATACTACTTCATATTATGAAATTCCTCCAGACTTGAACAAATTCTTATGCTCGAGAAAAAAACACCTCAACATAATGGACAAATGTAAGAAATTTTTAAAATAGGAAACATTCACTATAACCAAGAAAATAAAACTGAGTGTATGTAAAAAAAAGTTATTCTCAATAATCAACCCTTAATCGAAAATCATTCATGCCTCATAGTTTAGTTCTTTGAACAAATTCTTAATCTTTTAGTAACAATTTCTTAATTGTTCCTAGAATTCTAGTCCCGTTTTTCAATTTACCTCACAATGAATTTTCCCTCATAAATTAGGGTAAAATGAAGCTTGATTTATGATCATAACCTAAATAAATTTTCTTAATCATAGGCTTGAATTGGTTCTACCATATCCACTTTGTAAAGACAAACAGTAATTAATCATGATGACTTTAGTAAAAAGGGTTTAAATGACTCTAACACTGAGGGGGTGGATAAAACTAAAAAACATGTTCAATAGAAAGGTATGATATAAATTGTAATGCATGATAAGTGGAAAGAGTGCAATGATTTTGGTCCTTCAAAATAAAACAGTGTGCATGCTCGCCACAGCTCAAAATGGATCCACGAATGTATCAAGTATGTGTCAAAATGGTAGCATGTTCCTTTATTTTTTCTTTTATTTTTCTTTTTTTTCAAAAGTCATGTTTAGGAAAATATCACATCTATTCCCTAACCACATATGATTCTTTAGGGGATTCATCATTCTATAATTGGTGATTTTTTACCTTCCTAATATACAAACCAGCCATTTTTTATTTTTATTTTATTTTTTCTTTTTTTCCAAGGAATGAAACATATGTGAAATGAAAAAAATTACTCATGGATCATATAAAATCAGTCTGTTAAGCACCATAATAAATATCATCAATCAAAACATCTAGTTCCTACTTGAAAAAATATGCCACCACACTTGTTAAAAGTATAATTATGCATAAAATCAAGAATAGGTTAGGAAGGGAAAATTTTCTTGCAATAGTTGTATCCTAAATAGATTATTCATGGAAAATATATGCTAAATGAAGGAAAAATATAAGGTGGTTATTAGTAAAAGATGGATAAATAAGGATTTCATCAATAATGTTAAAATTTTATTTCTTCATTTATAGACTCAATAAGATCTCAACTCATGTTCTGATAGGTTTACATGTCTCGGGTATCACTCAAGAAATTTTATCAAAAAAATATGAAATTGTAGGCTCGTAATCATTTTAGGAATGGTAGTAAATAAGAAATAATTTCAATCACTCAATGTATAAAATTAAATAATAAGTCAATCAAGATCAATTTCAAAATTTTTGAATTGGAATTAAATTACTAGATTCAAAAATCATTATAAAAATCTAAGTAGGAGAAAAAAATGGATTTACAAAAATTTCTAAATTATATTTTTCTTTTATTTAAATGGGTGTTATGATTATCAGGTTTAAAGCATGATTCCAAATGAAAATGCCTCCTAGATGAAAGAAAATAAAAAATAATCCAAGTGTATTCATATTGAAGCTCAATAAATATTTCCTGCACTTAGAATGAGAATGTGTCAGCACTGTCTTGGAAAGTACTATGGGAGATTTATGATTGAAAAAGTATAGAAAATTGAAATACGAAATTTGAAAATTAATGAAAAGTAATCATGAGATCTCTATAATTATTTGCATGCTATGGGATAACTTGGTCAATTTTTATTTTTAAATTAGTCTACCAACATAATTGGTTAGAAAGAAAAATCATGTACTAGATGAAACATTAATCCAGAGGGTTTAAACATTTTGAAAATAAGTAAGATGGTTAGGTCCACATAGTGAATATCAATGAAATAAATCTTATATAAATGAAAATGTGTTCTACAAAAAATTTCAATGTTTCTTGTGATTAAAGATATATTGATTTAAAAGGAAAACTGCAAAATTACAAGTATGAATAATGATAAAAACAAATGAAATATGGGTTGCCTCTCCTAAAGTTATAACAATGACATCGTTAGCTATATGGATGTACTAAAGTATCAGTCTGTACCATCCATAGACTTAGATATCCTCTGTCTTCTATAGCTACTGGTGTAAGTTTCCTCTAGCTCTCATGGTTTTTTGGAAGGATTTATCACCAAAGGAGCATACCAAGTATGGACCTGGTGTGGAAGGAATGGTATCTTTGATATCTTTGGTGGTGATGGATGCTAATAATAGATCTTAAGTGATATATTCTTGAGTTGGGACTCCATATCATCTAGATTTTGAGTCACTCATAGTATATGGGAATATGGTGGTGGCACAGCCGCATCGATGACCTTAAAATAAGCATGAGATCTAGACATGGCTACTATAACGTTATAATGAATTGAAAAATCACTTATTTAAAATGAATAAAAATAGTATCTCATATATATATAAAGTTCAATGATACAATAATGAAAGGGAATACAAACTGTACAAAAAATTAAAACGTAGGAAGTGTACAAAAAATGAGGTAGTGGACCGAGGTAGACATAGAGTAACAAAAAATCATCAAGTATCTCATCTGTAGTTTTCTCTTAAACATATGGTGGTTGCATCTGTTCTTCCTAGTCAATATCTTCAATAGAATAAGGGATTGGTGGGTCACATGTTGAAGGTGGTGTTACAGTGTTGGAATCTATATTAGTAGTGGGTGTATGTGATGTACTGATCTGTAGTGTGGTTGAGAACCTGTCATCCAGATAAATGGAAGGTACCTCAGTGGATGGGGTGGTTGTTATTTCCATTCCCCTTCAAGCCTTTTCTACACAAAACTACTACTGGGTAGCAGGGACTGTTATCTTGGATGGAATATTATCCATATTGGTGGTTAAGGAGGCAATGTTGGATGATAAAGGGTCATAAAATGTTAGTGGAGGTTGAGAGGTTGCAAAGGATGATGGTGGAGGAGCGATAGTGAAATGAGAGAGATCTACATAAGGTATGTGCAGATGTTGGGAGACCCAACACAAATTCATCTATATGAAGAGGTTAATAGCCCATAGATCTTATAAATATGATAGGGTAGGTGGAGTAGTAGGGTAGGTGGTGGTGGTGGTGGTAGAGGAAGGAATATTCGTGGGGTTGAGGGTGTGCATGGAAGCTGCATGGGCTGGGTCAGAGGTGGTGGTCGGAGCTCTTGTCATAGGAGCTGGTGTAGGGTTGGATGCATGATCGTTGGGTGCCTTGTCAGCACCCTCAATAGATCCTGGATCCCACCAATAGGTATCAATGAACTTTTTTATTAACCCTATTTTTAGGATAAATAGAAATTTTATTGACTCTATGGGTCCAAGGTATGTGAAAGGACTAGCAAAGTCAAAGACGCTGAGATGTCGGGTAATGTAGGTGTTAAAGGAGAAACCTATCAAAATGACTCAATTTCACTACACATGGGACCTAAAATAATAGGAAAAATATTTGGCCATGTTTATGGTAGGTCTACCCATGGAAGCAAAAAGGATAAGGACATCTAGTTGGCTCGTGCTCCTATGATCCTCTACACGATCCGACCAGGAATGAGTAAGTGCTTGATGCAGAATTCATAGAGAGTTTCCTCATAGCTGTGTAGACTTTGTGACTCCAAGATCATAGATTTTATTTTGATCTGAGGAAATCATCATCCATGGTCATGAAGGATCCAAATTTTGGAAATTGATCTGGAGGTTCTATAAGATAGGGTAGGAAATGAATTTGACATCCAAAATTCCAAGAACAATGACAAACTGACTTAAGGTGAAACAGTGAGGTCAGCCTCCAATATTAAAGGTGATTATTTTGACAACCAATTAGAAGGTGGATACAAACTCTATCAATAGATACGTGTACATATCCACTTGGAAATCAATGATAGTTAAGAGATAAAATCAGTTGAGGAGTAGGATCTCATGGTGGATACGAAGTTAAGTGATGAAGACTAGATAAAGGGTCTTGATGGTCTACATGGGATTTTATAGAAGATTTAATAATGAGAAATGATTCTCAAATGATGAGAAATGAAGTAAGGGGTGAATATGAGGTTGTCCAGTGACCTCCGACCCACTGAAGGTTAAATCAGATTCCACAGTGGCAAAAGATAGGGCTAAGGAGGAAGTGGAAGAGGAAGATGCATGAGATACTGAATGTGTGTCACCTCTTCAGCACTTGAAAAGAGGAGGATTGTAACAACCCAAGATTTTATGAAAAATATTCTCTTAATTTCACTAATGTCTTGTGTTGTACGCTACACCAAAAGGAGCTTGCACAACACGCATCCTTGACTTGCCTTGCATTACACGCAATCGCGACCTTCCTCGATAGCGTGTGTAGTACACAATAATGAGTTTCACTAAACAACAATATGCTATTAAAATATTATTAAAACTAGCCGTTATGAATAGTAATAACCACTTTTTGAAATTTTTTAAATTTTATTTTTCAAAATGGAATTCATTTTTGGATTCGTAATATCGAAATTAGATTAGGGTGAAATTTTGGTGATTTTCAGATAACTTTCATATTTTGATGAATAGTGAAATTACTAAATTTTAATTAAAAACAACTTTTTCAATCGAAATAATTAATAGTGATAAATTATTAGTTTGAGTGGTTTGAAAGTATATTTAGAATATATTTTTACAATTTAATACAATATTGGTCATTGGATGTAATTTCACATTTAAACCAGACATAAACAAGTGTCAATCTTTTGATAGTTATTATCTCTTAAGAACACGCTATTTGTTTTGACGATGGGAATTAATTTTTAAATTAATTAATGCAACTGATATGTTTTGAATTTGGTAAAATAGAAATCATTTTTGAGTTCATAATATCAAATATAGCTTAGGCCTAATGTTTGGTATTTTTCTGAAAACTTTCAATTTTTGATGAATAGTGAAACCACTGAGTGGTAGGTTAAAAACTGAATTTTGCATAAAACTTAATTTTACCGCTTCTGTGAATGGAATTTCAAAAATCAGACAGACACGGTTGATATCAGTAAGTAAAATGTGGTTCAATGAGATAAAAATAATTTTTTGGTGAATAGTAACTTTTTACTTTTTTTACCGCGGTTAATAGTAAATAGGGTAACTAAGGGTAAATATGATATTACTATTACCCTAACACATGTCCTAATTCTATTGGATAAGTTTAATTCGACCAAAAACAACCTTATGAATATAATATGACCATTTAGGTCCACTTGGATTAGATTATGACGTTTAATATTATTTTATTTAATGAATAGTTACAATAGTTAAAATCAAAGTTTAATAACTAAAACATTTTTAATATGGGTTTATACATAATATAAATTCGATTATAAATATTCATTAGAAATATAAAAAGATTTCCTACATAATGATATTTTATTTATAATTTTTAGACTTTAAATAAATTAATTTATTTATGACACAATGATGATGCAGTAATTACCCTTTTAAGGAAATGTTAACATAATTGATGTTATAAATGCCCAAATAAATGTAATTTGAGACTTTTTATGAATTACAATAATTTCCTAGGTTACTATGATATATTAGTGTTGATTTAATAAACTTGGTTCGAACATATAATTCTGTTATGACTTTCAAAAAAATCATATATCAAATAGTGACAAAATTGACACAAAATAGTTTTTAAATCAAATATTATATTATTAATTGTTATTTTATTCCTAAAAATCTAAGTTTCGGCCAAATGACTTAGATAAGGATATATATATATTAATAATAAACAACTTGGGGTTCTTTTGGCATGTTATAGTAAGTGTATTAACCATATACTGTAAGAAAACAAAAAGAGACGGTAAAAGTTAAATTATTTAACTTAGAGTTAAATCTAATTGATAAGGTTAAAATAATAACCTAAACTTGTATAAATCCTATTTGTTGATAGTATTTCGACCCATTCCCACTTTACCTTCTAAATAAGACCCTTTGGAACCATTATAAACCGATTTTGACTTTAATATAAAATAATATTTTGAGATATTCCTAAGGTGCCCCTCTCCTCCCTTATAAAAGGGCACCTCCTCCCTCTCCTCCTCACACCAATTTGAGCACTCAAGCTCGGCCAACCCCTGCCAAAATCCCTTCTCCACTTCCCTAGAATAATCCTAGAGATCCTGGTCTTCTTCAAAGACCAATCTTAGTTTCCTAAGTGGAGGATTCAAAGAGGCGTTCCAAAGAAGAGGTAATATCCATTACCGATCTTTTCAACTTCTTTCTTCTTCAACTTATTCTTCTTTAGTTGTTTCATGATAAATTAATAACATCAGTATTTCTTATATACTGATATGTTATTATAAATATTAAGCAACTCTAATTAACCTTCTATCCATCCTACGGAAAAAGGAAATCACCGCTCATGCGTACGTACGGAATACCGTCTCCACGCCGTGGTGTAATCTATTTTCCGCCACCACCTTAATTGGATGGGTATAATGGTGTAATGAGTAACTATATATGATTATTATAAAGTGATATTGATACTGAAATAGTATACAAACACTTCAACACAATTCCACGACCATGGGAACGATATCATCTCTCGTGCGTACGTACGGACTACCGTCTCCACGACGCGATGAGATTCATTCTCAATGATTAACCATTCATGAATGATTATAAAGTATATATAATAAGTACTAATGAAATATATGACATAATAATGATACTGGATTTATTTATATTTATATGTATGTCATCTACTTAATTCCATTCAAGACAATAAGGAAAGGAAAGCAGCGTTCATGCGTACGTACGGACTACCGTCTCCATGAACGGTGTGTTTCATTTCATTTATCTATCTATTATATATATATATATACTGAATATATATGATATATAAATCAAACTTTATATTCTGGAAGTAAGTAAATCATGATATAAGTAATAATAATGTCAAGAACAACAAGTCCAAACACCTACAATAAATGAAACAATTTTACCCAAAACGCTTCTTTAACATGAATTTACAAAAGAACGGGTAATATAAAGTCATAAGGGGACCATATATGATATAATAACAATGAATATGATTCTGGAATAATTCAATAACATGATTTAAATCATTATACAGGAGGTTCGGACACGTACAAAGCAAGTCGGACCTAAGGTAAGGGAAAATATCACAATCTCATTTTTATCCGAGATTGTTTTTACTTTGGCATTTACTGGGGTGTATTTTATCATCCACATCCATGTTTCCTCAATATGTAATATTATTTCCATCCACCTACAATTGTTTAAATCCAATTTTACCCTTCGGTGAATTTTAGAAAAAGATAAGAAAGGAATCTTTTGTCGTTTTTCGTACGAGGTACTTTTTGACTTTTCCGACAAAAGTACAAAGAATGTTTTTTTTAACTTATACGGCATGAATGGATTTTTAAAACATTATTTCCAAGAAGCTTCCTTTACAAGTTTTAAAGTTTATTTTTAATCAACTTCTTTTATTTTAAAGTCATATGACATGTTATGAAAGGAAAAATGTTTTTGAAGTAGAAAGGATATTTTCTTCAAGAATGGAGTTCATGTATTTTATCAAAATTATTTTCCATCTAAGATAATAAAAGGGTTCTGTTTTTATCCCTATTATTACAGGGATTTGATTATGTTGTGATGGAAATAATTTTTTTCTTTATCTTATATGAATTGTTTTATGATGTCGTGTTGTTTAAGAATCCCATTTTTATTACATGGGTTACGCTATGATGTATGGTTTATGATTATGTGGCACACATAAGAAAGGATTCATTATAATATGGGTGGGACCTATATCTCCCTCCAATGCATTGGGTAAAGATTTTATATCTCATGAGATAGACATGGCTGGAATGGTAGGTTATACCGGTTCAGTGAAACAGGACTGAAACGAGGGTGACTCGGTTTAGAAAGGGACTTTGTCCACTAAGATAGTCTTGGAAATGATTCTTGACTAACAAGAAATGATTCTCTATGATTATGTGTGAATGCCACAAAGTTTCATGTTTTAAGTTATGGTTATTGTGATTACATTTCACTGCCATGATTTATCCCATGTTATGAAATTATGATCTCTTTTGCAGGTTAAGATTTCCAAAAGTTATGTGCTTGTGTATACGATGAGATTTATATTTCTTTTGTTTACCCTTACTGAGCATTTGAGCTCACCCTTTTATGTTTTCTTTTCCCCAGGATATAAAGAAAGGTTTTAGGTAAAAAAAAGGGAAGATCTTTATGGGAGATATTGGAGATCTTTCACCACGATTAGAAGATTACGTTCCGAGTTTCCAAAGACACTAAACTATTACGATCCTTGTGTGTGTGTTTTTTTTTTGTTATGTACTAAGTATTCTGCAAAAGTAATGTAATGTTCATGTACGTTAAGCTTCGGGTCTCTACAGTTGGTATCAGAGGAAAGGTTTAGTCAACCTTTGGAAACTAGGATGCGAAAACGTTAGTAAGATCCCTAGAGATATTTCTAAGTTATGTCTAGGGATGTCCCTAAGGTTAAGTATACATATAGGTTATAGTACAAGAATTACTCTAACGATCATAGAATTAAACCTAAGATGTTAGATATTGAAGGTACTTCCCCTTTATTATGTTGTTTTCCCTAGCATGATTTTTGCCTGTCACACTATTATTTTTGGGTTTTAGACGATGGGTGGAACCCGAAGGAACCGTGTTGATCAATGCAATGGAAAATGCAATGATTGTCCTCCTGAACAAACAAATGTTATGGGAGATGGAGTGCAAAATCTTATTTCTATACTTACACAAGCTATGAATCATTATGGACTTCCAAATGAGCAGAGAAGGGAACAATATTCTATTGAGTCCTTCATGAGGCAACGTCCACCTTCCTTCAGTGGGTCTTCTGATCCACTTTTTGCTGAACAATGGATCAGTACCACTGAAAAGATATTTCCAGTTCTTCAATGTTCTGAAAATGATAAAGTCATCTTAGCAGTATATCGTTTGGAAGGTGAAGCTGATCAATGGTGGAATCTTATCAAGAATACGAGGCCAAGAGATGAAATTGAGTCCATGGAATGGGACGAGTTCAAGAACTTATTTTTCAATAAGTACTTCCCTCGTATTCTTTGAACAAATATGGAGAAGGAGTTTCTTGAACTAAAGCAAAAGGATGATCAATCTGTTCTTATATACGAAGCGAATTTTACAAGACTTGCAAGGTATGCATTTGGCATTATCATCCAACATGAAAGTAAAGTTGATCGATTTTTCAGTGGCTTAAAACCAAGTATTCGAAGGGCATTAGCTATAAGAGACTTCAGTAGCTATGAATAAATTGTGCGTTGTGCTATCAAGGTAGAAATGGAAGTTGGTGTTACATATCCATCTCATGGTTTTGACAAGAAACGATAGATGGAGTTCAAGGAGAAATCTCAGAATAATGGTGAAAAGAAGATGAATGTTTCCTTATGCTCAAAGTGTGGAAAGAAGCATGGTGGAGATTTTCTTAAAGGGACTAGAAAATGTTTTAAGTGTGGAAAATAAGGTCATCGAGCAGCTGAGTGTCGAGGTAATGGAAAAAAGGGTTTCTAATGATGTGAATAAAGCAAACACTGCAGAGAACGCACCACCAACACTTCAATGATTCAAGTGCAAGGAAATGGGGCATTATGCTAATAAATGCCCTAATCCAAGGGTTAGTGATGATCAACATGAGTAACCACTTAAGGAAAAGGACAAAGGGAAGTCACATGTGATCACTATTGGCGATGTTGAATATGACAACGATGTGGTGGAATGATTAAGTGTTTATGTAATGGGATTCCAAAATAATGTTGTATCATGGAGTATTGGAATATTTATGTATTGGTCTAATGTGGTATTCAAAGTGATTGAGATATTTTTGGAAATAAGATGATATGCGCATAATGAAGGGAAAACGAGAAAATGAAATGTTTAACAGTATTCATGAGCTCACGATTGATATAAGGACTAAGTGATATCATGGTTTGAGTATATAGAATTTTGAGGATTTTGGTACGTGGAAGGTGTTAACTTTTAACTGCATTCATGTTTTCACTAAGGTTCAATGGGTATTCAAGAGAATACATGATTAAGGACCTTGAATGTTTGGAATGTGACCAACAAAACATATCTTATGATATATGGGGATCAACGATGGTATTAAATCTCTGGTAGTCGTTTTCACTATGTTATGAGAGTGGACTGTAGTATTATGGATAAGCCTAAAGATTGGAATGGATTATGTTGGACATAAGTTAGTATTGTTTAAGGATAGAAGTTTTTTCGATATTATTGATGGGATGTTATAGTAATATAGCTTTAGAAAAAGGACAACCTACAGGACGGGCGACAGCCCATCACGTCGGACAAGGATGTGGGAATCGAACCCACAACCGAAGTGCGACTGGCCTTTATCGCCTACCACTGGCCTACAAGAAGTCCCTGTTTAGTATAAGCTAGTTTTATTATATTAAGCAGTATGATATATGAAGTATAAGTCCATTTTAGGAACCACATATGATTAATCTCACTATATAATGACTTATGTATATTTAATAACTTTTTCTTACCTTTTTTTTGAGACAGATGGAATGACTCGTCATTCTATCACATGATCTGCTAACACTTCACGAATAACAAATTCAACTTCATTTATTTAAGATATGAAGTAGAAATTGTTCAAGGCACGAACAACAGTGAGATTGTACCAAAATAAAGTAAGTATTTATTCTAATTCAAATTCTTCAACTTTAGGGAAACGATCTTGAAAACCAAAAATGTTGTCCTAGTGCTCTTATATCTGATTAATCAGATTGTACCTTAGATCGTCACAAATATATGGATTTGTGATTGTTGGCTTTTCCATAGCCATGTTCTCTACCACTCTCCATCAGAACATGATGGTTATATTTTTCTTCCATATCCATATTTTCACCTATGTGGAAACCCAGTGATTAGTTTATTTGGGTAACCATTACGTTTCATACTTTAGTTTTTAAAGATTGGTTTTGGTATTCCTTTTTACAATGTGGGTTTATATTAAAGAAACTTTCGAATAGTAAACCATTTATAACCCCGACGAATTTCGAGGGCGAAATTAATTTTAAGGGGGGGTAGAATGTAACTACCCAGGATTTTATGAAAAATATTCCTTTAATTTCACTAATGTCTTGTGTTGTACGCTACACAAAAAGGAGCTTGCACAACACGCATCCTTGACTTTCCTTGCATTACACGCAATCGCGACCTTCCTCGATAGCGTGTGTAGTACGCAATAACAAGTTTCACTAAACAACAATATGCTATTAAAATATTATTAAACTAGCCGTTATGAATAGTAATAACCACTTTTTGAAATTTTGTAAATTTTATTTTTCAAAATGGAATTCATTTTTGGATTCGTAATATCGAAATTAGCTTAGGGTGAAATTTTGGTGATTTTCGGATAACTTTCATATTTTGATGAATAGTGAAAAGTACTAAATTTTAATTAAAAACATCTTTTCAATCGAAATAATTAATAGTGATAAATTATTAGTTTGAGTGGTTTGAAAGTATATTTAGAATATATTTTTACAATTTAATACAATATTGGTCATTGGATGTAATTTCACATTTAAATCAGACATAAACAAGTGTCAATCTTTTGATAGTTATTATCTCTTAAGAACACGCTATTTGTTTTGACGATGGGAATTAATTTTTAAATTAATTAATGCAACTGATATGTTTTGAATTTTGTAAAATAGAAATCATTTTTGAGTTCATAATATCAAATATATCTTAGGCCTAATGTTTGGTATTTTTCTGAAAACTTTCAATTTTTGATGAATAGTGAAACCACTAAGTGGTAGGTTAAAAACTGAATTTTGCATAGAACATAATTTTACCGCTTATGTGAATGGAATTTCGAAAATCCGAAAAACACGGTTGATATCAGTAAGTAAAATGTGTTTCAATGAGATAAAAATAATTTTTTGGTGAATAGTAACTTTTTACTTTTTTTACCGCGGTTAATAGTAAATATGGTAACTAAGGGTAAATATGATATTACTATTACCCTAACACATGTCCTAATTCTATTGGATAAGTTTAATTCAACCAAAAACAACCTTATTAATATAATATGACCATTTAGGTCCACTTGGATTAGATTATGACATTTAATATTATTTTATTTAATGAATAGTTACGATAGTTAAAATCAAAGTTTAATAACTAAAACATTTTTAATATGGGTTTATACATAAGATAAATTCGATTATAAATATTCATTAGAACACTACAAAGATTTCCTACATAATGATATTTTATTTATAATTTTTAGACTTTAAATAAATTAATTTATTTATGACACAACGATGATGCAGTAATTACCCTTTTAAGGAAATGTTAACATAATTGATGTTATAAATGCCCAAATAAATATAATTTGAGACTTTTTATGAATTCCAATAATTTTCTAGGTTACTATGATATATTAGTGGTGATTTAATAAACTTGGTTCGAACATATAATTCTGTTATGACTTTCACAAAAATCATATATCAAATAGTGACAAAATTGACACAAAATAGTTTTTAAATCAAATATTATATTATTAATTGTTATTTTATTCCTAAAAATCTAAGGTTCGGCCAAATGACTTAGATAAGGATATATATATTAATAATAAACAACTTGGGGTTCTTTTGGCATGTTATAGTAAGTGTATTAACCATATAGTGTAAGAAAACAAAAAGAGACAACAAAAGTTAAATTATTTAACTTAGAGTTAAATCTAATTGATAAGGTTAAAATAATAACCTAAACTTGTCTAAATACTATTGGTTGATAGTATTTCGACCCATCCCCACTTTACCTTCGAAATAAGACCCTTTGGAACCATTATAAACCGATTTTGACTTTAATATAAAATAATATTTTGAGATATTCCTAAGGTGCCCCTCTCCTCCCTTATAAAAGGGCACCTCCTCCCTCTCCTCCTCACACCAATTTGAGCACTCAAGCTCGTCCAACCCCTTCCAAAATCCCTTCTCCACTTCCCTAGAATAATTCTAGAGATCCTGGTTATCTTCAAAGACCAATCTTAGTTTCCTAAGTGGAGGATTCAAAGAGGCGTTCCAAAGAAGAGGTAATATTCATTACCGATCTTTTCACTTTCTTCTTCAACTTCTTCTTCTTTAGTTGTTTCATGATAAAGTAATAACATAAGTATTTATTATATACTGATATGTTTTTATAAATATGAAACAACTCTAATTAACCATCTATCCATCCTACGGAAAAATAAAATCATCGCGCGTGCGTACGTACGGAATACCGTCTCCACGCCGTGGTGTAATCTATTTTCCGCCACCACCTTAATTGGATGGGTATAATGGTGTAATGAGTAACTATATATGATTATTATAAAGTTATATTGATACTGAAATAGTATACAAAAACTTAAACACAATTCCACGACCATGGGAACAATATCATCGCTCGTGCGTACGTACGGACTACCGTCTCCACGACGCGATGAGATTCATTCTCAATGATTAACCATTCATGAATGATTATAAAGTATATATAATAATTACTAATGAAATATATTACATAATAATGATACTATATTTATTTATATTTATATGTATGTCATCTACTTAATTCCATTCAAGACAATAAGGAAAGGAAAGCAGCGTTCATGCGTACGTACGGACTACTGTCTCCATGAACGGTGTGTTTCATTTCATTTATCTATCTATTATATATATATATATATACTGAATATATATGATATATAAATCATACTTTATATTCTTTAAGTAAGTAAATCATGATATAATTAATAATAATGTCAAGAACAACAAGTCCAAACACCTACGATAAATGAAACAATTTTACCCAAAACGCTTCTTTAACATGAATTTACAAAAGAACGGGTAATATAAAGTCATAAGGGGACCATATATGATATAATAACAATGAATATGATTCTGGAATAAGTCAATAACATGATTTAAATCATTATACAGGAGGTTCGGACACGTACAAAGCAAGTCGGACCTAAGGTAAGGGAAAATATCACAATCTCATTTTTATCCGAGATTGTTTTTACTTTGGCATTTACTGGGGTGTATTTTATCATCCACATCCATGTTTCCTCAATATGTAATATTATTTCCATCCACCTACAATTGTTTAAATCCAATTTTACCCTTCGGTGAATTTTAGTAAAAGATAAGAAAGGAATCTTTTGTCGTTTTTCGTACGAGGTACTTTTTGACTTTTCCGACAAAAGTACAAAGAATGTTTTTTTTAACTTATACGGCATGAATGGATTTTTAAAACATTATTTCCAAGAAGAATACTTTACAAGTTTTCAAGTTTATTTTTAATCAACTTATTTTATTTTAAAGTCGTATGACATGTTTTGAAAGGAAAAATGTTTTTGAAGTAGAAAGGATATTTTCCTCAAGAATGGAGTTCAAGTATTTTATCAAAATTATTTTCCATCTAAGATAATAAAAGGGTTATGTTTTTATCCCTATTATTACATGGATTTGATTATGTTGTGATGGAAATATTTTTTTTCTTTATCTTATATTAATTGTTTTATGATGTCATGTTGTTTAAGAATCCCATTTTTATTACATGGGTTACGCTATGATGTATGGTTTATGATTATGTGGCACACATAAGAAAGGATTCATTATAAGATGGGTGGGACCTATATCTCCCTCCAATGCATTGGGTAAAGATTTTATATCTCATGAGATAGACATGGCTAGAATGGTAGGTTATACCGGTTCAGTGAAACAGGACTGAAACGAGGGTGACTCGGTTCAGAAAGGGACTTTGTCCACTAAGATAGTCTTGGCAATGAGTCTTGACTAACAAGAAATGATTCTCTATGATTATGTGTGAATGCCACAAAGTTTCATGTTTTAAGTTATAGTTATTTTGATTACATTTCACTGCCATGATTTATCCCATGTTATGAAATTATGATCTCTTTTTCAGGTTAAGATTTCCAAAATTTATGTGCTTGTGTATACGATGAGATTTATATTTCTTTTGTTTACCCTTACTGAGCATTTGAGCTCACCCTTTTATGTTTTCTTTTCCCCAGGATATAAAGAAAGGTTTTAGGTAAAAAAAGGGAAGATCTTTATGGGAGATATTGGAGATCTTTCACCACGATTAGAAGATTACGTTCCGAGTTTCCAAAGACACTAAACTATTACGATCCTTGTGTGTGTGTGTGTTTTTGTTATGTACTAAGTATTCCGCAAAAGTAATGTAATGTTCATGTACGTTAAGATTCGGGTCTCTACAAGGATAGTTATACTCAATCATAGTATTGGAAAGAGGAGTGTGAACTATCTTCATAAATTACACTATAGGAGCAGGTTCGGTTGTGGAGAGGTCCAGATGAAGGAGGAGGAGTGATGGGGAGGCTGAGTAAAGGATGTGTGGCAAGGGTTGGGTGCCAATGGTGATCTTGGGAAATGGGGTAGTACTGGTGTGTGTTGTGCTTCGTGAACCCTAAGTTCATGACTTAAGAATATTTATAAATTACACGATGTGTAATCAGAATCACAATGTGTAATATTATAATACATAATACTCATGAATTGAAATGTACACACCCTGAATCGTAACTACATGATGTGTATTTGGTTTATTTTTTTACAGATTGGAACCAAAGTTGTGTCCTCTTCTCCTGGAATGCCTCAAAATATCCTAAAACTTATACTAACCTAATTTATTCTAAAGTGACCTAACCTGGGTATCCTCTATGTCATCACTTCGCTTAATGTCAATAGCTTAACTCTTTGGTGCTTAGACTAATTTCAAGGAGATGACACACCCCTCACTAAAGGGTTTTGTATAGATTTTTAACATTTAACCATTGACTTTGAATGATGATCCTCCTTATTTTTGAATCTTGATGGTCCTGTGAGGGAATATGTCTATGACCACAAAGGGTTCAGACCATCTGAATTTTAGTTTCCATGGGAACAGTTTTAAATAGGAGTTGAATAACAAAACCTTATTCCCTAGAAACAAATTGTGTCTCAAGATGAGTTGATCGTTCCATTTCTTAGTTTTCTCTTCATAGGTCTTTTCATTTTAATAAGCATCATTTCTTATCTCTTCTAATTAATCCAACTATAGCATCCTAGGTTCCCCATATTTTTGAAAATCCATATTGACCTTCTTAATTTCCTAATATGAGAAATGCTCTAGTTATACTAGAAAATTACATGTCTTCCCATATACTAATTGGAAGGGGTGGTACCAATGGGTGTTTTGTTGGGAAAAAATCCCTTAAGGTGTCACTAAATCATTTTTGAGATGATTGTGTTTATTGAAAATGCAGGAATCAATGTCGTGTCAGTTGACAAAGTGAGTCTCAATGACTCAAACTGTTGACAAAGGGGATTTTCCTTGAAAACGTTGAAAAGTGTTTTTGTAAAAGGGAGTTGTGATATTGTGTTAAGGAAGTTTCTAGTGTTGTACGCCAAGAATTTTTCAAATTTATAACATCAATAATTTGGAAAAGGAAAAGTGGCATGCAAGTCCAAAAGTGGTGCGCAAGTACTAGTGCGCAAGTCCTAAAGTGGCGCAGAAGTATGATGTGAAAGTATGGCGCACAAGTGTGGCACGCAAGTCATATTTCAAGATCATCATATCAAAATATGATAAAGTAAAGAAAGAGATGCCTAAGTGTGGCGAACAAGTGTGGTGCGCAAGTCCTCAAAATGCCTATAAATAGACGGATACTCTCCTCATTTGTAAATGAGATCAACACTTAGAGAAAATATGAACTTTGTTCACGCAAGTGGAAGTGACTGGCAAGTTCAGTGTGCATGAAATTGGGGCATACAAGTGTACGGGGCAAGTTTGTCATGCAATTGTACCGTGAAAGTGTACCGTGCAAGTGTATCGTGCAAGTGTATCACGCAATTGTGCCACGCAAGCAGTGTGGAGAACAAATTTGGTGCGCTAGTGTGACGCGCAAGTGTGGCGCGCAAGTTGGTTTTTCCACAACGAAGGAAGAGGTTATACACTAGTTAAAGGGGAAAAAAGTCAACCTATGGTTGTATAAAAGTTATAAATTGCCTAGAACATCTGTGGTAAAGCGGTATTCATCAGTGGATGAAATTTTGAATTCAACAGAGCATCTACATACAATGTAGGATGAATTCATTAGTAATAATGAAGAGATCTACAGGTCTATAAAATATTTGTGGTTCCCTTCCAGAGAAGTGAGAAAAGGAAGAGAAATAAAGTGATTCTATCCACCAGTAGTGAGCCAGAGAGAGAGACTAAGGGAGTAATCCTTGGGAAAGCAATGATCTGACCCTAAACCTTTTAAAGTTATTGATCCTGGTCATAGAAAAGATCTAGCCCGGACCTTGTAAATAGCAGTGTGCTTTAGTGGATTTGGTACAGTGGCACATCTTCGTTGTATGCTCCTTGGACGTAGCCCAGTGAGGGTGAACCAAGTAAAAATCTTTGTGTCTGCCTGCTTAATTCCAAGCATTTCATTTAAAGTATCATCATCAGATAAAGAAGAAAAGAAGCGGTCATAATAAACACACAAGTGCAAAGAAAGTGACCCTTGTAATAAAGAGGTCAAGATCCAATGGGGCAAAAAGAATTTTGAAAAATAATATCAATACCCAAATTCACCCCCCCCCCCCCTCTCAGGGTATATAGGCCCCTATTGGTCCTAACAATTGGTTTTAGAGGGAAGATTCTTTTTATCAGATTTGTTTTCTCTAACTTGGTTCAATCGACCTGTGTGGTTAAAGATTCAGTCTACTCTTATCTAGGTGTTCCATGGAAAAGGGTAGAACGTCAAGAAAGAATTAGAAGTCGGGTGGTATCCCTTAGTGTGGAAGTGTCTATGGAGATAGTGTGATTCAGTTAAAGGAATCTAGTAGTGAACCAAATGTTGATTTGCATAAAGTGTACTGTGGAAAATCATAATCATTCAATGATGTTGAAGGAATGAGTTAAGAACCTAATATTCCAAGTGATTTTGGAACTGCTGATGAAGAATAATATCTAAGAAGGTGAAAAGTGGAAGTTTTCCATAAAACAAAGGAAGTGGATCATAAGTTGGATGAAGAGGTTAAGTCTAAAGATATTCAGATCCAAGCACTAGAAACTGAAATCAACAATCTAAGAGTTTTGAATCAACGGCTTATTTATGTAGCTACTAATCTAAGGGAGAATAATGATTATCAAGATGAAGATCTGTGAAATAGATCTACCAAGGTATAAAAATAAAAATTTGATGTCAATGGAAATAATCTGAACTCAGATGAGATTCAAAATTTTAAATCCAAAAATGATGATCTTTCTACACATCTATCTAAACTAGTTCAAAATAATCAAAGGCTAAAACAAGATAATACATTTTGTTCTGATTATATTGAAGAAGAAAGATTGAAAGTGAAGGATAAAAGTAACATGGTAGAAAAGATCACACGAGAACTGGAAGATGAGTTGAGTAGCAGGGAGAATCTCATAAAAGAACTCAATGCTCAACTTGAATCAAGAGATAAATAGATTCAATAATTGGATGAAGAGATATAAAAATCCAAGAAATAAATAGAGATATAAAAAGACAAAGGAAAACCTAAGTTGAAGGATGCACTGCACTTATTATTCGATTGTCCTTTGTAAGGTGATGATAAAATGAAAAGAAAGTATGAGATTTCTGAGAAGAAACAACAAAATATTTTCTCATCTCAAAGACCATATAGTTTAGGAAAAACTGGTATTGGATTTGATGAATCCCCTACCATGCATGATAGAAAGAGAGTAGTGAAAAGTTCCAGAAATGGTAAAAATCATGTAGGTGTTCGAGAAAGACCTAAAAAGACTTTTACAGGAAGTAATGATAGCATGTGCTATTTTTGTGGTATTTATGTTTCTACATCGAGCTTCTATTCAGAGGATCAGGAATACATCTCAGGCTGTGAAAATAGAAAATATACTAAATCTGAGAATAAGATGAAGAATCATGAGAAATCAGGGAGAATAATCTCTTAAAGGAAAACATTCATCAGATGTTATTACTATGGAAGAAAGGGAAACACAATTAGTATGTGTCAGGAAGCTCAGGAGCTCAATGTCAAAAAAGGAGCTCAAGATTCATCAATATCTCGATTGAGAAATTATGGAATGAGGTGTGCCTTTAATAGAAAATGTTTTATATGTTTTTATTATGGGCATTTGGCAAGACATTTCTACAAGAATAAATCAAAGAAGGAAAAGAAACTTGAAATGATATTCTCAACTCCAGTGGTGCATGATAAAAAATTATGCACTGGAAGGCAAAGTGAATAGATTTCATGGAGAGAATGTGAACAAACCTAGAAGATCAAGGGGAGATCGACTCGAACTGTGAGTAAGAATAATGCACATTCAGTGGAGGACTCACCACCAGCGAAAAATAGTTTAGTGACTTAAGTATCAGATAAAAGAAATATTAAAAACAAATGTATTGAAAAAATTTCATGTCGTGTGCCACAACGAGAAGTGCGGGAAAGAGGAAGATCCCTACAATGGTGGAAGAATAAAGGGAAGATTCCAAAAAGAGATATTCCTACCCAGAGACTAAATCAAGGGAAGTGTCATATTGGTGGTACATCAAAGACGGAATTGTATACCAGTGGGCCTAAGTCCCAAATTTTTAAAAAGGCCAGGCCTATAGAATCTATATATAAGAGAAATACTCAGCATGTGGGTAATGAATGCTTAGTCATATGGCCAGAGTAGTTGAAGTTGGCTAGGAAACTAGAATAATTGAGGAAGGAGTGTGATGCTCTACAAGAAAGAATCAAAGAGTTGGCCCATCAGGATCAACCACAATCCTCATCTTTAGGAGTCTGGATAACCCCTCTACCTATGTATATAAATGTTGTTTACTAATTATTCAAGTGTTTCAGGTTTTAGGGAGATATTATCCAAGGGGAAGTGGCATCTAAAGATGAAAAGTGGAGAAGTGATGTGCTCCAGGGTTTCAATTTCCTCAAATCAAGTACCAAAGTTGAATAAGAAAAGAAGGAACAGAGTAGAATAAGAATTGATTGTGTTATTAACTTTATCTCTTGTTTCCTACACTGAGTTCCAACTCAGTTGGCTTAGAGATTTTGTAAGTGTCTCAATGCTGAGTGGAAAATGAGAATAAATGATGCAGGATAAGAAGAATTTTTATGGGTCTAAACAGTGGGCCTAACCCCATGAAGTGTTTCATAACATAGGGGGAGAATTCAATAACAAAATTGGATGCAATATCCATCAAATAAATAATTGGACGACTCAGCTTAGGTGTTTCCTATTTATGGAAGAAATAAACACATGGATAAGCTGCAAAAATCATGCATCTCATGCTTATCCATTTCATTATAACAAGTGGTATTAGATTACAGTTTTCAGGATACCAAGAAGCTTCAAGAGTGTATCAACCCTGTCTCAACTAGAAGCTCAGAAAAGTAGCTTAAAGAAGTGAAGACATTGAAAAATGAAACAGTGATAAATTTACTGATGAAAGTGTTGAGGAAGAAATCAACACAGGGGGAGCAGAAGTGACTGATGCTGATTCAAAAAAGAATCAGACGTGGGAGATTATTTTGAGGCCAGCAGATAAGAACGTCATCGGGACTAAATTGGTCTTTCACAATAAGATGAATGAATATGGAACAGTGATATGGAACAAAACATGATTTGTGTGCAAAGGATACTCCCAGATTGAGGGAATAAATATTGATGAGACATTTTCACCGATTGTAATACTGGAGACAATCAGATTATTCCTAGCCATTTCAGTGCAATGGAAGTTCAAGGTGTTCAATATGGATGTTAAATCTGTATTCTTGAATGGGATTATAGAGGAAGAAGTGTATATCGAGCAACCATATTGTTTTCTCATTCATGAGGATGAGAACAAGATTTTTCGGTTAAAGAAGGCATTATATGGACTGAAACAAGAACCGAGATCATGGAACATTCATTTCTCAATCTAAATATGCCAAGGAGGATCTGAGAATATTTGGAATGGAAAATTCCAAGGATATGAAGACTCTGGTTGTAGAACAGATGAAACTATCGAAAGGTGATATTGTCAAGGCGATTAATATCACAGGATACAGTAAAATCCTTGGAAGTCTATTGTACCTAACTGCGATAAGGCCTGACATTATTTTCGCCACATTCCAAGCAGTGAGATATCAAAGTACCAAGGAAATACACATGCTTGTAGTAAAATGAATACTTCGGTATATCAAGGGCATAGTGTATTTCGGCTTGATATATAGTGACCAATCTCAATTAGAATTACTGAGATATAATGATGCAGATTGGTCTGGTTAAGTGGATGACAAGAAATCAACATCAGGAGGTTCATTCTATCTTGGTGGCTTGTGTGTTTGTTGGCTAAGAAAGAAGCAAGATTTCATTTCTCTGAGCATTGTAAAGGCTGAGTATATTTCTGCCACTCAATCATGCACATGGGTATTGTGGATGAAGCAGTAGCTTGAAGATATGGGAGTTGAAGTGAAGTCTCTGATCGGAATCTAGTATGATAACTCAAGTGCTATCAATCTTATCAAAAATACAGTTCATCACTCAAGGACAAAGAAAATTGAGATCAAATATCATTTCATCAAGGAGAAGGTGGAGAAAGGTCTTGTGAAGTTGGAGTATTTTTCTATAGAGCTACAGGTTGCAAATATTCTGACAAAGGCCTTACAAAAAGAAGCTTTTTAGAGGCATCGACTGGCTCTTGGAGTCCAGTCGACTCCCCACACATGAAAAGTGTGGATGTGGGACCACACCCCCTATCCTCGAGTTATTGTGTGTTTTTATCTAATGCTCTAATATGTGTTCTTTCCAATGTTGCAGACTATGAAGGTGTGACCTTAGGGTTTGTTTACAAAGGGGAGATATAGTGACTCCTCAAGGGGGAGAAACTGTGGCTATGGAAGGGAGAAAATTTTTTAGTAAAATATATGGGGAGAATATGACAGGTGGAGCAATGAGATAGGGGGAGTGTTTTAAATTATATGATGCTAGACATGATTGATCAAAGAATAGATATCATGATAGCTGAGGATTGTGATAAAATTAGAAGTGTGGTTGGTATCAGGTTGGTATGAAAATTTCAATTGGTGTTAGGTTGGTATCAACAGTGATGTCAGAAATGCAGTGACTCGTAGATAAACTTTTCATGATACTCTTATTTCTCACACTGATCATTGCTCATGTGGGCTTATAGTATGTGTTGAGTAAATATTTGATCGTTATCTATATCGCAAGAGGCGAATGGTGGATGAATATGAATAAATCCTTATTGAGGTATCAATGAATGGAGAATTGTTTTGAGAAGATTTTTTAACAAATCCAAAGGGAGATATTGTTGGGAAAAAATCTCTCAAGGTATCATTGAAGCATTTCTGATATGATTGTGTTTGTTGACAAGGCAGGACTCCATGTTGTGTTTGTTGACAAAGTGAGTCTGAATGACTCAAACTGGTGACAAAGGGGGTTTTCCTGGAGAATGGGGAAAAGTGTTTTTGGAAAAGGGAGTTGTGATCTTGTGTTAAGGAGGTTTCTAGTGTTGTACGCCAGGAATTTTTCAAATTTAGAACATCAAAAAATTGGCCAAGGAAAAGTGGCGCGAAAGTCTAAAAGTGGTGCGCAAGTATTGGCGCGCAAGTCCTAAAGTGGCGCAAAAGTATGACACGCAAGTATGGTGCGCAAGTGTGGTGCGCAATTCATATTTCAAGATCATCATATCAAAATATGAAAAAGGAAATAAAGAGGCGTGCAAGTGTGGAGAGCAAGTGTGGTGCGAAAGTCCTCAAAATGCCTATAAATAGATGGTTACTCTCCTCATTTGTTAACGATCTCTACACTTAGAGAAAATACAAGATCTGGTTGGGCAAGTGGAAGTGATGGGAAAGTTCAGTGTGTGTGCAATTTGGGTGCGCAGGTGTGCGGGGCAAGTGTGCCGCGCAAGCGTACCGTGCAAGTTTACCGCGCAAGTGTACCATTCAAGTGTACTGTGAAAGTGTGTCATGCAAGCAGTGTGGAGCGCAAGTTTGGCGCGCAAGTGTGGTGTGCAAGTTGGTTTTCCCATAACGAATGCAGAGGTTGTGCACTATTTAAAGGGGCACTCAAGTCACCCTAGGGTTGCGTGAAAGTTAGAAATTTCCCATAACATCTGTGGTAAAGTGGTATTCATCAGTAGATGAAATTTGGAATTAAACAGAGAATCTACATACAGTGGAGGATGCATTCATTTGTAATAATAAAGATACCTATAGGTTTATAAACTATTATTGGTTCCCTTATAGAGCAGTGAGCAAAGGAAGAGGAAGAAGGTGATCCTCTCCACCGGTAGTGAGCCAGAGAGAGAGACTAAGGGATTGATCCTTGGTAAAGCAGTGAGATGACCCTAAACCTTGTAAAGGTAGTGAGCCTAGGAATCGAAGTGATCTAGATTGAACATTGTAAATAGAAGTGTGCTTTAGTGGATTTGGTACAGCGGCACATCATCGTTGTATGCTCCTTAGACGTAGCCTAGTGAGGGTGAACCAAGTAAAAATCTTTGTGTCTGCCTACTTATTTCCCTGCATTGCATTTAAAGCATCATCATCAGATAAAGAAGAAAAGAAGTGGTAATAATAAACACACAAGTGCAAACAAAGTGACCCTTGTAAAAAAGAGGTCAAGATCAAGTGGGGCATGAATAATTTTGAATAATAATATCCATACCCTGATTCACCCCCCCCCCCCTCTCAGGGTATATAGGCCCCTATTGGTCCTAACATGTTTTATATATAGTTATGTATTCCCATGGTGAATCATCTAACTTTAGACTCCAATCCTTTCAATTTGTCTATGGTCTTTTCAATGATTTATTTAATTTCTCTTTTGCACAATTCAACTTTCTCACTTGTTTGAGGGTGGTGGGGATTTCTTTTGTTATAACTGCTCCATATTTCTCCAATATATCTTTAAAATATTGATTCATAAAATTTGTTCCCCAATCACTAATGATTATTCTTGGAAATATGAATCTTGAAAACAAGTATTTCTTTAAGAAATTCAAGAATAGTTTTTCATGTCATGAGTTGTAACTTTATCTTCTACCCATTTAGAAACATATTCCACCACCAAAAGGACATAAAATTTTCCATATGTGTTAAAAAATTTCCTCATGAAATCTAGTCCCCACACGTCATATATTTTGACTTCCATTATTGGTTTTTTGGTGAATTTTATTTCTTTTTTCATTGGTTCCAACTCGTTGGCATCGATCACAGCTTTAACAATAATATCTTGCATCTTGGTGAAGTGTGGGATAGAAAATTCCACTCTAAATAATATTTACTATAGTGAGTTCTGGTCCATTATTCCCTCTTATTTGTGAAAGGTGACACATGTCTAACATATTTTGGATCTCATCCCCTGGGATGCAGTGTCATAATATTTCATTAGCACAATGCGTAAAAGTAAGTGGTTCATCCCATTAGTAGTGTGAAACATCAATTAAAAATCTCCACCGTTATTGATAAATGAGGTTTGATAAGAGGGATCTTATAGAAAGATAATTTAAAATGTATTAAAACCATGGGTGTGAATATATATTTATAATGAATAAAGTTTCATCAATGAAACTAACTTCAATGTCTAGATCATGATCATCATTTATGAGGGGCAATGGAAGTTGTGATATATGGTCTGCAACAACAAAATTTCACTCCTTTGGTATCATTAATAATGATGTCGAATTCTTGGATAAATAGGATCCACCATATCAATTTGGCTTTTCATCGGTTTATTCCTCAAAAATCATAGTATAGCATGGTCAGTGTATATAATTACTTTTGTCAAGATTAGATAAGACTGAAATTTTTCGAAAGAAAAGATAAATACTATGTTCTCCTTATCTTTAGTTGTGTAGTTCACCTGATCATCATTAAGTGTGTGACGGGCATAGTATATAAAGCAGAATATGTGACAGACTCATTTTCCTAAAACAGTTCCAATAGTGAAGTCACTCGCATCACACATCACCTAAGACTCTTTGTCCCAATCTTGTGAAATCATAAAAGGATTTGCTACTAGAATTTTATTTAAAGTGTTGAATTCCCACTTATATACTTCAGTGAATTAAAATGGAGTTTATTTTGATATAATTTTTTTCATAGTAAAGGATAATTTTGTTAAATAATTTAAAAATTGAGGACAAAAATCCAAATTCCCCAAAAAAACACTTTTTTTGAATTTTCAAATAAATCCCTTTTGGTTGAGTGATAACTTTACAAGCTACTAGCCAACAAACCACAATTCATGCCCCAAAAATCTAGGTATGACATTAACCATGTAGGTTTTAGGTAGATCATTGATCAATATGATCTTAGTGGGATCCAATTTCATGTCATTCTTGGTGATTTTTTTTTCCAAGGACTATTCCTCCTTGGACCATGAAGTGGCATTTTACCAGTTTAAAACCAGACACTTCTCATCACAGCATTGTAGGAAAAACTCAAAATTACCTAGAAAGACCTCAAAATATCTCCCATAAATTGAAAATTCATCCATGTAAATTTATATGAAATTTTCCACCATATCATTAAATATATGTGTCGTCTACATTTCAAAGTTTTTTAGTCCCTTATAAATACCAAACGACATGCATCTATAAGATAAGATTCAAAATGTACACATGAATGTTGTTTTAGAGTAATCATCTTGGTTGACTGCAATCTGATTGTATCCCAAATATCCATAAAGTAAATAGTCTAATTAATGTCTTACAAATCTCTCTAACATTTGATCCATTAAGGGAAGGTGGAAATTATCCTTTTTTATTTCCACTATTAGGTTTTTGTAATCCATGTATACTCTCTATCCAATGATGGTGCGAGTCTAAATCATTTGAACTTCATAATTTTTTCAACAGTGAGGCTACCTTTATTTTGAACGAATTGTAGAAAAATTACCCACTCACTATCACATATTGAAAATAATATTCCAACATCCATAATTTTTAGTACTTTCTTCTTAACTAACTTTTACATTGGTGTGGTGGGTTTCCTATGGGGTTGTATTTTGGTTTTTTCACCTTCATCTTGTAAAATATTATTGGTGAAAAAAGCATGATTTATCCCTTACATATCATCCACCCCTAGGAAATTGACTTATTATGTCTTTGTAGGAATTTGATCAATTTTTTCACTTATGACTGTGTAAGTTCTAAGTCAATAATGACTAGTAGCGCAGCGGTATTCTCTATAAAAGAATACTTGAGGGTACTAGAAAGGGGTTTTAGTTCCAATTTTTGTGGCCTAATGACTGAGTGTATGAATGGTGTGATGTTGTCCATTATAATTGGTTTTATTTAGTTTACTTCTTCTAAGTAATACTCCTCTCTTTTAGTAGAATATAGCACCTCACAATCTTCTTCAATGGTTATGTATTCATCTATTTCATCTTTGAGAAAGATATATTGGAAGACAAAAGAATCATCTATTTATTTTTTCACTTTTTCCAGGTCGAACACAACGTGTTCATCACCTACTCAAAATATGATTCTCCCTTGATTCACATCAATTATTTCCTTCCTTGTGGTTAGGAATAGTCAACATAAGATTATTAGAGCATCTCCTTCCTCTTCTAGATCCAAAACAAGGAAGTTCACTGGAAAAATTAACTTTCCAACTTTGACTAATACATACTCAAAAATTCCTCAAGGATACTTTACTAATTAGTTAGCTAATTATAGTTACAATTTAGTTAGTTTTATTTCATCAAGTCCCAACTTGTGGAATATGATCATAAGCATGAGGATAATGTTGGATCCTAAATCTCATAAGGATCTTCTGAAGTTACATTATTCTATCATGCATAGGATTCAAAAACATCCAAAATCTCTCATTTAGGGTGCAATTTTATACTGAACAACATCATATCATTCATCATTTAGTGAGATTAATTCTATAACAACCATTTTCATTAATTAGATAGTTATTACTTAATAAATATCACATAGGCAGGCATTTTGGAAATTTCCTCAACAAATGGAATGTCGATGTGAAATTGCTTGAAAATATTTAAAAAAATCTTATATATCCCTTGAATCCTTCCTTGCCTCATTATTTTTATAAAATTGATAGGTGTTTTATAAGGAAGTAGCGAAATGTAGGTGTCTTCATTCAGTTTCTCTTTTATCGTGGATTTTATAGAAGGTGGTGCCTCTTGAGGTATCTCTTGTATAGTTTCAATTTATTTTTTATCATCTTATTCTTCTATGACTATTGTATGATTTTTGGGTTCCTTGTTATATTTTTATTCTCCTCTACATGGTTTCTGAAATTCTAGAAACTTCCTGCTCTTCAAAACCAAAGCCTTTTCTTCTTCCCTCAAGTATGTATCTGTATTACCAAGTAGAGTTCCTAGTAATATTTCTGACAAGGTATTTTAGAGCTAACCCATTTGATGATAGAGGTTATTAAGAGACACCCTTTTATTCTAAATTTTTTCCTCTTGATTCGTAATCCTCTGGTCTGCCTTTGGAACAAAAGATGAGATTAGATTTTCCAAATTTTATTGAAGATGAATGAATGGTTGTGGTGGTATTTGTGGAGCTAGTTGAAATTTTTGTTGTTCTCTATAAGGGAGGGGTGTTGTGTTACATGTTTCAGTGGTCTAGGAACAATATTCATTATCTAATATCCTAGTGGTCATGGGTTCCTTAATGGTGCCTGACAAATTCTTTACCGGTACTACCCTTGATTATTTTTTAGTGGTTGTTGAAGTGGCCTCTATTGATAATACTAATACAACTTCCAAAATTGTTGATTTTTATAATTTTAATTAATGTAATTACAATATTGGATTTTTTATTCCTCAACACCTTATATGTAGTCTTAATATAAGTGCAGGAAATGGAACATTTCACCTTACTAGATCTCCATTATAGAAGCAGGAGGGGGAGGTGGTGCAGTTGGAAGCTTAAATGATTCTATCTTCTTGGTTAAGGCCACTACTTGAGCTACTAGTCAAGTATTTTCCTCAACAAGGTGGATTGCATTCTAGGGTGGTCCACAATAACTCAGATATAGACTAGAATTATGAGAAACTCTATCCAAAATTTCATGTCCAGCCTCTGGTGTTTTGAATATCCACCCTCCATCAGCAGCAACATCTACAATTGTGTGAGTAGTTGGTTAGAGACCTTGATAAAACATTTGTATTTGTATCCACATATCAAGACCATGATGTGGGAACTTATGGGTGAGTTCTTTAAAGTGATCCCATGCTTCCCATGCTAATTATCCATCAGTTTCAGTGAAATTAAGGATTTCATTTTGTATTTTCCAAGTCCGGATAGGAGAGAAGTACTTGTAAGGGAATATCATGGTTAAATCATCCCAAGTCTTAATTGATAAGGGAGATTGAATTTTAATCCAATCCTTGGGTAGGTATCATAGAGAGAAGGGAAAGACTCTTGGTATATTATCATTAGAAGATACTCCCTATTTGAGAAAGGTGTCATGGACATCCAAGAAGTTTGATATATGTTCATGGGGATATTCACTTTGAAACAAAATAAACTGACCCATATTTTGGATCATATAAATGATTCAAACTAGCTAGATCTATTTAAGAGGAAACTATTCCTTGGTCTGTAGATAGCTAAAAACATAGATGCATTGATCCAAGCTTCTAAGGAAGAAAGTATTATAGGCTATTGGAATTAACTTATTCTACTCCAATTAGGTTAGGGTCATTCATCCAAACACCCCATGGTTAGGTTTGACTAAAATAATTAGATAAAAAATTATTTAACTTGATTAAAAACCTTAGTTTTTCTAAGTTAAGAATTAAAGATTCATTATGTTCACACACCCCGACTCTTGACCCCTACCCTAATAAATTTATCTACTGATGGTAGAAACAATTAACTATGGGTAAAGAATTGAAAGCACGTTTATCTTACTAATAATAATTAATATCAAGTAGTTGAGGATCATTTATTCAAGAATAAGAAGTTTGTAAATCAAATCAATCACAACTTCAACCAAACACTTACTTGACACAATAAACAAGAACAAATGCAGCAAGGGTTCATCATAAAATATTGATTGAATGGAAAACAAATTCAACTCGATATTGGCAGTGAAAAGGGTTAAATAATGCTTGCAAGTTGACCACTGGTTCTTGAATAGGTGTAAAACAATAAAATTAATTAACGAAAGTTGAGTTGATAGATAAGGGATAACATAAGAAGAAAAATTAATGAAAGGTAAAACCAAAATAAAAATGGTCTACTTCCATATATCATTATTGTACACTACTCATATGTAAATACTCTGGGTATTACATGATGTGTAAACATGTCACATAACGTAATTCCGATCCAATAATTTCTTCATGATATTTGGATCTAGCATGAATCTCAGCATAAATATACTATATTTGTAAGTTTGAAACTTTTCATTATGTTTAATGGGTCTTAATTATCTATCAATTCCTTCATCTAGATATTAAAAGTGGGAATTTAATTTATAAAGTTACATGACCTTTATTGGAGATTCAAGTCGTGTAATCATTTCACAGCTTGTAATACCTTCATAACTTACTTCACGACTTGTAACATGCTATTAATGAAGCCTATATGTCATGTAAGTGTATTTCATGATGTGTAATGATCATTTTTTTCCAGTTTCCATGATTTTTCCTTTAGTATCTTGAAAACCAATTTATTGCAATAATCAACACATATCTACAACATTATCAAGTAAAGCATGAATATTCCTTAATTAAATGATTGAAAAATGTTTATACTATTTTAGCTTATCAGTAACTATAATAATATTTTAATAATAATATTAATAGTATATTTTAGTTTGGTAAAACTCAGTCTTGCATGTAACGTAAGATATCCAAGGGATTCCGTATTGTGTGTAATACAAGCCAAACGTAGTGTTTTGTGTACCTCAATCTCATAAAGATTTTTTATAGCCCAATCTTGACTCAGTGTTTCATATAATACAATCCACATATTTCTCTTTCATATAAAAAAAATCTATATTCAAGGTTGTGTGAACTGAAAAATATCAAAAAGATTAAATTAATTTGAAAAAAATATATTGCACAAAATCTTGGGGTGTTACACCAAAGGTTCACAAATATTACATAGGATTGAGAAGGACATAATTTGGGTAGGGATTCAAGATAAATTTTATCTAGATTTGGGTGTTAATGTTTATATAAGAGGGGTCATCTTATAAGTGATCTTGGGGTGTTACACCAAAGGTTCCCAAAAATTACATAGGATTGTGCAGGAGATAATTTGGGTAGGGCTTCAAGATAACTTATAAATAAATTTTGGTGTTAAGGTGCACATAAGAGGGGTAATTCTATAAGTCAATAATTACTTTATCTATCTATTTAAAGATAATGTTTTATGATTTTTATGACCTTATCCCTTAATTTAACCTTTTTACCTTATTTTATCCTTTAACTCGATAACTAACTTTTACCTCAGTAGCTTATTTTTATGTTTAAAAATAAAATTATACTTACAGTCAATTTTAGAAATTTGATTCCAAATATGAAACACATTCTAATATATTCAATTTTCAAAGGTGATAAAATTTAATTTTAATATAAGTAATCATGACCCATAAAAATAAATTTTAGAAAAAAATGTGTTTTTAAGGATAAAAATGAATTTATAGTTATTAATTACCAAATAGTAATCATTAAATAATTAAATATCTTCTTGAATATATATATATATATAAATAATTCAATCCTTTGAACTACAAACTTCAAAAATGTGACATTTGATTTTTAAATAAAAATAATAATATATAATAAAAATAGATGTTTTTAAATAATATATTTTTGTTTATCTATTAATAATTAAATTAGTAATCATTATACTTAATTATTAATTTTATAGGTGTTATTAATTTATATTACCAATCAATACTATAATTTTATCAATAAATGTTATTAATATCATTCCCCAAAAGAAATAAATTTAACAAAAATACATAATTTATCAAAAGAGTTTATTTATAATAAATGGTATTTTTTTAAGTGAATTAGAAGCTTTTTAATTTAAAAAAATTATTTTACACATTATTTTTCATTTAAGTATCATGTAATGTATTTCATTATGAATTTTAATAAATAATTAGCCTCGTTAGTTTGGTGGTGTGTGTAAGGAAAGCTATCAAACGTAGTGGGTTTATTTAAAAGGAAATACATACTAGAATCATGGGGTAGTAAATTTTTACTTATTTTAAAAAATGTTTTTTAGTTTTATTATAAAGTGTTTTTCAACTATTTGAATATCCATTTATGTTTCATATCATTCACTAGGGACATGTTTTGATGAAATCATCCACTTATTTCTTTTAATGGTTTATTTATTCCTAGTGGATATTTTCAAGAAACTTGTCTCTTTATCATCACCTATTTGTGTTGTGGTTAATTTATGAATGTGATCATGTTCACATAGAAAACAAATATATGTTTTTTATTATCTAACAAGTGGGAATAAAATTATATTATACCTTAATGCATTGGGTATGGTTTTATATCTCATGAGATGACATAGGAATCGAGAGTAATTCTAATTCATGTTTTATGGGAATAAGGAAGGAACCTAATTCACCATGTTATAGGACTCTATAAACTCTGTGATGATAGTATTAGAGTGAGTCTTTACATAAGAAATGATTTTCTATAAATATATTCATTCCATATTGCTATGTTATATATCAATGGATTATGATTATGGTATTTTGATTCCATACTCCAATGTTATTCCAATGAATTATGATTTATTCTATGTTCTTACACATTTGGGTATGATATTATTATTATGTTATAACACCTACATGTTTATATTATTCTCCCTTATGATTATCCTTATGTTCATATATACTTATTCAATTGATATCTCTTATGTTTACCCTTATTGGATGTCTTTGATGGCCCTTTTCTTATGTTTCCATTCCCTAAGTAATGTTGAGAATTATTACATATAATATGTATATAAGGATATCATGTGTGGATAATTTTATTGAAGATGTTGAAGACTAATTGTAAAATAATAATTTCATGTTGATAATCTCAAAATACATTAAACCTATAAGTTCTGTGGTGTGATTTATTGTGAGATGTAATAGATATTCATGAAAAAAAATTACTTTCAATGTATGTTATGGTTGGGTTATCTCAATTGTTATTAGAATGGGGTTTATCTAATTTTCAGGAATAGATTATGAATAATAAGTAGATAAAACCAAAATCAATATAGAATTAACCAAAAGTGAGTGTCATAGGGTTTTTAAAAAAAATATAAAGTTAACCTTAAGTTTTATAATTTCAAATAAAGGGATTGTAATTTAAGTTGTCTAAGTATTTATTTTCATTTTCATATGTTTTATTACCCTAGATATTATTGTTTAATACTAAATATTCCCATTTTGGTTTTAGTAAGGGATGAAGGAAAAAATCAGGAAATTTGGGTGTTGATGAGTATTATCAATATTGAAAACATCATATTCGACCCTAATTCTATAAATTCCATAATATAAATAAAAGTATCTAAGACCAGTATCCCTAATGATTGGATATTTAATTATTTTTGAAATCACTTATCGATGTGATGATTGCATATAAATTCTACAACTCTTCTATGATTGACATTTGTAGGAATGTGCTTCCTAAAAATATTGTTATTCTCCACCTAGTAAAATTTGATATGAGACCATGGGGTGTTGTTAAATTGGAGACCAATATCGGTCTCTAGTATCACTTATTCATGGGTCTGGTTTCCAACCCCTGATGGCCCCCTTTGTGTGGATTTATTAATAGATATTGGTGGGTGAACTATTGGTGATGGGTAAATATGGTTGGAGATCAATGGGATTTGATGAGACATGGATAATCGTGGTGTCTAAAGGTTTCAGTAATGATGTGGATGGGGTTTTCCATCATTAATGATGGCAGGAGAAGGTGGTGAAACACATGCATCAATGACCTAAGGCTATATGGTGGTGATATGAATTAGAAAAACTCCAAGGAAGAGGGAACTAGCATGAATTTGATGTGACTGTGATCTGAGGTTGGTAACCTTGAAGGAGGATGATGGAATGGATACTATGTGGTGGTGAATTGAGGTGAACGTCTTCCATGTCCTTTCATGATCATTTAACCAAATTTTTTGGTCCTAAGATATAGTTGTATTGTGGTTTATTACCCACTGAGCCTTCAAAATCCATGTAATGAGATCTATCAACCCTAAATAACAAGAGGGTTTTGTTTCAAAAAAACCTAATGGGGTTTCCTCCCTACCTGTTTAAAAAAATTATATGACTTTAGGAATGTATCGGATATCTATAAATAGATCCCATGTCAATTTCTAGGTTATGGAAATCATATTTCATATCCCAAATCAACCCACTATCATCTATTGATGTAAAGATTATTCTAAACTCCCTAAGGAATTTACTTCCCTTGTATGGTTTTTCATGTCAAATAATGAGGGATATTTTTCTCAAATGGATATAGAAAAACTGAATATTGTATATATACATGCTATTTGGGAATATGTTGATGTACTTCTAGAAATGTTTTCAGCCTTCCCCCAGATAATGAGGCTGTGTTTTCACTAGAAATCATATTGCGTGTCATGCCTAAATTAAAGATACCATATATAATAGCCCATGTTGAATTTTAATAATTATAGAATAAACTAAAAGAGAATATTAAAAAGGGTTTTATATGCCTAAATACTTCACCATAGGGGGTTCTAGTCCCCTTTTTCAAGAATAATGATGAATCAATGTGTCTTTTCATTGATTTCTATGAACTTAACAAGATCATGATCAAGAATAAATATCTTATACCCTATATTAATGAATTATTATACCAACTATATTGGAATAAATATTAATAAAATATATATCATTGATCTGGATATCATTAATTAATGGTGAAAAGGGATGATATACCAAATATAGTCTTACATACAAGACATATACACTATGAATTCAGATTGATTCCTTTCTAACTTATAAATTCCTCTACGATATTCAAGGATTTTATGAATAGGGACTTTAGATATTATCTTGAAAAAAAATTAGCACTCCTTATGGATGATATTATCATATATTCCATGTTCAAGTAAGGGCATGAAATTAATTAAATTGTTATGTTCAAGACCTTGAGAAAGGAGGAACTCTATGACAAATTTAGAAAGTGTGTATTTTAACTACAAAAAGTATCATTATTGGGTCATGTAATAATAAATGAGGGTATACTTGTGGATTCTTCAAATATAAAGGTAATTAAAGAATACACTAGACTAATATATATAATAATTAATCATAGTTTTCTTGTATTATCAGGTTAATATCGATGCTTTTTGAGAAATTTCTCATGACTTTCAAATCTACTAACCAAGTTAACTCGAAAGGGAGTAACATTCCTCTAAATAGAATACTTTTAATATAGTATAAAGTATCTTAAGTGAAGGTCGGTCACTGCACCTATGATCACACAAAACTATAGTGTATATGGGTTTTTGATGTATAGTGCTGAATGAAAGACGGTATTGGGGTGTATCCTTATACAAAATGAAATGGTGGTGGCATATGTGTCACACAAATTAATGGTTAATGAGTAAAATTACATGATTCCTAATTTATATCTATAAATGGTAATTTTTTCATTAATGATTTGAATGAATTATATCTATAGTAAAAATTTTGATATATATACCAATCATGAGAGATTAATGTATATATTCACATATAAGGATATGAACATTCACCAAAGGAGATGGTTAGAGTTTATTAAGGACTATGAATAATCAAAAATTACCACCTTGGGAAGGAGAATAGGGTGTTTTATGCTCTGATCAAGAAATATCATGATACCTTATATGAGGGTTGAAAAAGACCCAATACTAATGGATTTATAAAGGACAAACCTCGAAATCATAATTTAAGGACATAAATCCTATCTTACAAAAGTTATTTCTTATCTATCCATCCATGTAAAGATCAAGGATGAGATGAAATAGGATTTAGATTTATAGAAGTTAGTAAGGAAAATTCTAGATCTCAACATTGAAAATAAAGAAATTATATGATTTATGAAACAAATATGTGTTCCTTCAATGTAAGAAATAAATAATTACCTTTTAAATGATACATATATCTTATCATTCACTATCTATCCTGGAAGAAAAATGATGCATAGTGATATCAAGGATCATTTTTGATGGGACAACATGAAGAAGATATAACAAAGTATATATCTTGATTGTTCTTCTAACAAGTTAAGTCTGCACATCAGAAATATAAGTGGATGAGGAAACTATTACCCACACATATATGTAAATGGAATAACATCATCATATGACTTACTAATACTTCTAAATATTATAATTCCATTTTTTCTATCATTGATGGACTTATAAAGTAAGCTCAATACAAGGTTATTCAAGAAAATTTCTCACCTGATCAATTTTCTAAGATATATATAAAGAATGTTGTAAGGATACATGGATTACAACTTTCAATTCTATTTGATTCATATCTGAGGCTTACCATAAATCTCTAGAGAAGTCAAAAACAAGTATTTAATATATAGAAAATATTTACCATTGTTTATCATCCTAAAACTGATATTCAATCTAAAAGGACTATTTAAACTTTAAAATAAATATTGAGATCCTATTCAATGGATTTAAATGGAGGTTTGGATCAAAATCGTCCTCCATCCTAATTCACATATAATAATAGTTTTCATTTTAGCAATAAAATAGAAGAATATGAGGATTTTTGTGGGAATTAGTGAATAAATCCAACTTGATGGGATGAAATTGAAGAGTGGAATCAGTAAAATAAGATCTTTCTTAAGCGATTTTAGTGAATATTCAAACTAATATGAAACATATCAAAGAAAACCAAAGTCAATAAATAGTTATAATAATAATAATTGGAGTTATTTAGAGTTTAAAGTTAGAGACAATATATTCATTTGAAAATCACCATAGAATAGTGTTGTGATATTTAAGAAAAATTGAAAGTTAGGCCATAGATACATTTTCCACTTCAAAATCCTTGATCATGTGTCGATGGTTTCTTATCACAATGAAATTTTATTAAACCGGTCATAATTGCAAGGCATATTCTATGTATCACTTAAAAAAGTAGATACTCAATCAATCACATGTGTTGAACTAAAAGGTATTATAATTGGAACATGATCTCTCATTTGAGTAAAATCTAATAATGATGTTGGATTGTGGAGATAAAGTATTATGAAACATAACCACTCCCCTAGCCAAAGCTCTATGGAGAAAACATAATTTTGAGAAAGTAATATGGGAACCTGAAGATTTAATGATGCATTAGTACCTTAATATATTTTCTTTTGAGTAATAAAATTGTGATGGAAAATTTTTTTTGAGGGGGGTAGAATATAAAGCCCCTAATATTTATATATTTAATGTGTGGACAAGCTTGTTTCACAAATAACACTAAACTAAAATAAACCATGAAATATTTTGTTAATATAAAATATTAAAACACAAGATTGGAATTAATAAGTTATAAGAATGAAACACGGGCCATAATTATGAAAATTAAGAAAGGAATAAAACCAAAGGTAAATAAAAATACCATGAACATAAAATATTCATCCGTGTAGTTTGCCTTAAAGAACATTGCGTTGACTGTAACTATGGTGGAAAGGAAAAAAATTAATAATATAATATAAATTTTGATAATAAAATAAACGAATAAGATGAATGAATTTTAGTTAATTAAATAAGGCCATATATAGAAATGTAATATGACTTTTATGTGTATATATATATATATATGTGGTTGTTGGATATATGGCAGTTTGACATATAGTCATTGGATATATAGTCATTTGAATTTTTGTTATTGGTTATACATGTATATAATATTTATATTTATCATTTTATACTTATAATTAAAAAATTCATTACACATAATAATATTTACATGTGATTAACATAAATAATTTTAGAATAAAATGAAATGATACTAATTTATTTTTAAAAATATCTATTATTTTAAAGAATTTATTTGATCTATAATGTATTTAAAATTAAATTTAATTCTTTAATAAAATTGATGAAAAAATTCAAGAAATGACTATTAAATTAATTAAATTATATCTAATAAATGGTTAAGGATTTAAAAGGAATATGTATTTAATGATTCATGATAACAGAAAAATGTTTTATATAAAATTATAATTTTATTATATATTATATGTTTGTATATAAAAGATAAATTTGACATATTTTTAGAATAAAAATTAATGAAAAAAATTATTTATACATATAAAAAAATAAATAAAAAAATAAAAATTTAATGATTATTACTCATTGAGGAATTAGACTAAAGTCACTTTTATGTTTAAATATATAACTTTTGAAAAATTATTATTTATGTGTTTTGCATTTATTATTAAAAATTGATGTTAATAAATTTTAAAAATAGAATTTAATAAAATGTATTTTATTTTTGGAATAAATTCATTAAAAATGTTTAAGAGTGTTAATTTCATTTTTGGGTAAAAAATAACTTTCAATGGTAAAAATTAAGTTTCCAAGGAAATGGTAAAATGAGGTAAAGAGGAGTACATTGAGGAAAAAATGACTAAAATATCTATAAAGTTTTCTCTAAATTGTATAGATTAAGTGATTCATAACCCATTTCCATTATATATCCACCTTTTCTCTAATTTACAAGTGAAAATACATTCCTTACACACTAAATAATGAGTATTTGTGGAAATTCCACTTCAAATCGCTTATAAAAGGATTCCTCCTATACCCAATTAAAACCACATTTTCCTTTTAGTTATATCTTGAATACCTAAACAAATTACATATAATAAAGCCTTCATACACATTTATTAGGCTATAGTTATAAAAAATAGACTTAAATATTTTATTAAGAAAAAAACTCATTTTTGGAGAGAATTCATCAAAGTATCTAGTTATTTTCAATATTTTTCAATTATTTTCTCATATCCAATATTATTATACCTCATTAAACACTATTATTATATTCTATTTACATGATTATATAAATAATATATTAGTATAATATAACTCTATACACCTTATTCATTTGTATAACAAATTCTTGTTTGTGTCAGTTCTACCACCCACAAAAACGAGGCAATACTATCTTAATAATTTCTACAAGGGATGAGTAAAGATAAAAGATGGTAATATATAATATGAAAAATAAATTTTGTAAATTATTATAGTTATATAGGAGAAAAAATAAAATTAATTATCATTATAAAATATCTTATTACTATTATAAAATCACCTGAAACAAACATTTCATAATTTCTATTCTTCTGAATCAAGATCGTATCTTCTATAAAATTAATGGAGGAAAATATAAATCATTGTAACAAAATTATTTCACTACCTTGAATAATTTGTGGATAATTAAATTCTTACACAATTATTTTGATTGGCATCGCCATATTAATACTTTTATTAAACAATCAAAATTACAAGCATCTCATAATGAAACTAAACCATAAATAACAATTAAATATGTGATAAATTAATATAGTTGAAAATATAAAAGTTAAAAAAATATAAATAATTTATTTAAATAATTTATTAAGATGTTTATATTTATTATACATGAGTTTATTGTTCTTTCTTAGGGGTCAAGAGTAAAGGTAGGGGTTTATCATCGAAATACCCCTTCATTGAGAAACACACTATATTCATAGGTTTTTATTATTTTTTGGTGTATATAGTACCCAAGGGATTTCTTTTATCATAATTTTTAGATAATTAAATGGATTTATAAATCCATATCATGTTCTTTATTATGGTTTATTTTGATTCAAACATCATCAAAGTTTTCAGAGTTTCATTTCCAATCTCACTTCGAAATCTAGATTATCGGTGTCTAAATTTCCATTGGGGTAAAATACATGTACTTACTCTCTAAATCCCCATTAATTTATTATCTTATGGTTGTTTTTTGGTGTTTACATTCCTTCTTATCATTTCAATAATGACCTGCCAACTAATCGCCTGCCTATGTCAACAATAATCCAAGAGTGCCACAACAAGACTACCTCTAATTGGCTAGGGGTTGGTGACTACCACCGAGTAGAAAAAACTCATGACATGGGAGGCATAAACCTAAATGAACTTAAAAAAACACAAATCTTTATAGAATAACAATAACCAACATCCCCGATAGAAAATTTTCAAATAAATGAACTCTATATAAAAAATTCACGTGAAAATATATACAAGTACATCCCCCAATGGAAAAAAATTGTGCATCTAAAAAGTCCCTCAATCTGATAAAAATCAAATTCTGCAAATCTCCACCACATTGTGTGTACTCCAGGATCATCCCCCGACTAAAATGGATATTGGGTTTTTTCATGAATTACCAAGCTCTATCATGTGTTACGAAGCATTATCTATAAACAAGCCAGACACTCTCAACGTCTAACCAGTCCATAACAAAACTTATGAAATATCTACACAGACATAGAATGTATGGGAGAAAACCCATATAGGGGTTACTATAAAAATTCTAGTAGAATTTCCTAAAAACCATAAAGGAAACACAAGGTGACAAATCATCTCAAATTCATTGATGCTAGAGTGTGTCTCATAAGTTTATAAGAGAATATGTCCTAGATATGATTTACAACTATAATTATTGCACCAAAGATAAGTCTCAAACACCTCAACACTAATCCTTGACGTTCATACTCCAAAAGTTACTAGTAAACCTCAGACTATCAAAATCCCACTTAGTCTAAAGTAGTTAACTCAACTATATACATATCAATGGAAACCATGGGTGCCTAAGGAATCAGAAGATAGAAATTATTTGATCTACTCAATCTATCCAACTTCTATGAAACCATTTAAAAAAATAAAGGGAGTACCACTCAATGCTAAAGTATATAAATTGATAGAGGAAGTACCACTTCATGATGTTCATAAAAAACAATATTGTGTCTCTAATCGAGGAACCCTTAGTGAATCCCATTCCCCGGAAAGGTGTAGGTTTTATTAGGTAATTAACTAAACTCAATGACTATAACCAACTAGGTTATGATAAATTTCATGTCACCTCGCAATAAAGCATATTGGGGGACCAACAAATCACTAAGGTAAAAGTTATTGGGTGAGGAGGGTAACTGAAACCTATGGAAGACTCAAACCTAGATTAGAATGAAACAAAATGGGGAAAGGATCTCAATCCATAGATAAAGAAATAACACCCCAAGTAGTGTAGATAAAGTGCACATCTGAAAAAGGTATCATACAACTGGTGGGAGGATAAATATGGGAAACCCATTACTCATTACATAACACACATCCAATTAGGGTTACATATAGAGAATGAGAGATACGTACTAAAACTTTTCATTTCCTAATCATCTTTCCCTATCCCCATCATGATCCCTAAAAGGATAATTTATAATCATCATATGTCACCTTGAAAATTGTCACTAATGAACAAAAAAATACACAATTGTGATATACATAAATATATCAAGATAGTCTATTTATTTATTGAAAACGAATATCAAATAAAGAATATGAATTTTATCATAACATAGTCAAGAGGCATTAAATGATTGGACTTGAGGATTATTCCATGAGTTGAAATCATGTATCACATATTGTACTCCAACCATTTGTCTCAATATATTTTTCGTGATGCTGTAGATGGATCATTGGTCTAAAATCATTATAATAAGTAACATATGAGATAACGATTAATAATAATGATGATGATACTGTTATTAATAGTAATAATATTCTTATTATTATATTTGGAATCAATTTTTAATGAATGTAGGGGGTTACACATGTCACCCCACCCTATGCTCCAATTATTATTATTATTTGTTTATTTTGATTATAAAAGTGAATGGAAAAACCATAACCCCCCCCCCTTCCTGAAATGTGGTGGCCATTATAGCCGCTACAACAAACCCATGGGCCAAAATCGCGCCTCCACTATACTCTGTATCGTGTACCTATTCACATCATCCCTCCTTGCACTAGCTTTCTCACCTCATCCATCTCACACTAACCATGTGGCAATGCCTCAATGCCTTATCACCATCAAATCCCATCGTAATCATGTTGATCCTCATTTTCAATCACACACTACCACACTACCTCCAATCACTAACCCTTGAGACATAATCCTCCACCCAATTTCACATGAATAAAATGAGAGGTAAGAGAGTGGTCAGAGAGTTCGAAATATATATAATGAAAAGGAGGATAATTTCACATCTGGTTCCTTATTGATCCACCATTAAAAATACATTATCACATTGAACATAATTATAATTTAATTTATCAATCCTAATGAAATCCATGGCATGAAATTAAGAATTAAAGAACCATAATTTGGGTTGAAAAAAATTATACTCAATAATATATTCAGATTAAAACAAAAAAGTTGAATAATAAAATTCTAAAACTTAAACTAAAAATTTATGAACTATAAAGGTTATGAGAAAATGAAAATCCCAACCTCAATAGTGAATTGGTGTTGATTTGATCTTTTATATCGCCTATAGATCTATTCATCACCATTAGAAAATTTGATCATTGATGCCACCATAGATTTGATCCTTCACCTTCGATTAAATTTCATCGCCACCAAAAATCCAGTCCCTCCACCCCCCCCCCTATAGGGTTCATGATAATAATGTACGGATAACCCTAGATAAATTATATAAAACGGGTATAAATAGATGAATTACTAATATATTCCAAACATAAATTAACTAATTAAATATTTATTTATTTATTTATTTTATCACCTATGATGGTCCGAACATAGTGACCCAATGAAAACTACAAATATAAAGCTCCTAAGGTAAAACCCTCATTTTTTATGCATCTATAGCATCATTTTTCCAATCTGATTATTCATTCAAGATATATAATCATTTTATCACATATGTACATATAGTATAAAAATAATATTTAAACTTAATATATTTTTATCCTGGAACATCATGTTCTTAATTCCATTCCATCTCAGCTTAGGGGTAAACACTGAATCGTAAAATCATATGGACCCCTATATAATTTTTATGAGGTATCATGATAGGATAAATTTACCGTTCATCCCCTAGATAGGTCTCATGGCTCAAAAACTCAAGACCGAGATAATTCTTGATCGGGATAATTCCAAATCACAACATAATATCAAACTTATTCCCTTTTTATCTCTAAAAGGAAAAAACCATATCTATACAATAAGTCTCAAAAACTAATAGGATACATAAATTACCATCACATGAACTTCCTTTGTCTCAAATTTCCAAGCTTAGAAAGAACTTATCATATAACCATCAAGTAATAAAATTTACTCCTCCATACAAAAAGATGTTGAGTTCATATTTTCTTGATTAGTGGCCTCATTGGGAATATAAATCCACTCAATGTGATTCTTACTAAGATCTATCACCCAAAACGTTTCCTCATCCAAGGGTCATTATTACATATGGGAAAAAAACCAAATCCCACTGAAATCAGTCTTGAAATGGTTTGTTTCCAAAGTTAAATATGGTGGTGAATAACCCCTCCTCATATTTAAGAGTGTTCAGTATTATTTTATCATGATATAAATATATCCAAACAACTATATTACATTGAGAAATAAATAAATTACTCTTCTGACACTTGAATAATATTTAGGCAGAATTCCCCTCTACTCCCATGATATCTCCTATGACATCTATTTCCAGCAATACACATCCACCAATATTTATAGCTCAATCCAAATAGGTAAATTAGGAATTATTCACTAATATCAAACATTAACGGGAATCATCCCTCTATATCCAAATTCTAGAAGAGTTCAACATCCACTTTTGATGAAATACTAGCTGTTTTTTCATCAATTTGTTCATAATCAAACTTATCTACATCAGACAAATGCCTATAATGTAACTCATTCTACCATAATCCAAAGTGAATATTCTTAAACATTCATATGACCATACTCTTTTATCTCTAGAACAGAAGATAAGACAATACCAAGTGAATAACATCCACAACCTCCTAAGAAAACTTCCTCCTATACCACATACTGAGAGTATTCACATAGTGGGAACATCTACAAAGCACCCACTAGACACACCACACCGAGGATAGTGTTCCATAAGGGTAGAATTTACCAAATATTTTCACAATGACATTAAGCATAAACACCATATGAAATAACTATCTATAAAGGGAAAGTGGATGACACACCACTACCTTTAGGAAATAAAATCCCCATGCTTATCTCCTGAGAACATCTAGTCATACCACACTACAAATTCGACATCACTAATCTGGTCCTTGTTCACACTAGGGAAGAGTGTGGGGATGCCACCATCGATTGAAAGTGAGAAATGTCACCCACCTAATAAGATTAGACTATTCTAGATCTATCCACTCATGTTCCACCTCCATCATCCAAGTATAGAGTCCTCTACTAGATTCTTCAACCACCACACCACTACACTTACCACCATGATTTTATCAACCACTACAGATAAAATTTCATGAAGATCAATACTTATCCAAGAATCCAGATCCCTCACTGTGAGAGTTTACTTTATAACCAGTACTCTCATGGTAAGACTATATAATTCCATCGAACCCAAAAATAGGTTCCTCCAAAAACCTACACCAAGGGAGATTAAATTCATAGGCTTCATGCCATAAAGTTTTTTATCATCCCACTATGAAATGCATGAATTATATAACCTAAATTCCATAAAAAGAATATATCAATATCCCACTAAGGTTCAAATATGGTTCATTCATTATGAGAATTTATGCGTTCTTCCACATTTATATGAGGTGAATTACCATTCATGCACATAGTTCACAAATCCATGCTTACTAACTGATGGGTAGTTGTCTATAAATTCTTGAGGATATTTTCCACTTTCCACTCTGGAGAGGCTTTACTCCCCTCTGGGAAAGAGATCACCTCATAATCAACTATATATAAATGTGCAGTACCTGTATCAACACCCTAATCATACCGAGATAGGTACTTTTTGACTTAGACTATTCTATAAAGGAGTCAAGTATAGGACCTCTCTATCACCATTAAGGATAAATTCACTTCATCAAAAAAGGTAAAGAGGACCTTCACCCAAAAAATTTCATCCGCTACACATAAATTAACCTTCATTCCTTTATGATCTGATCAAGTTCAACATTAAAAACTAAACAAGGACCCACTAACCCTAACTTTGAATTTTGTGATCTCACTTAAATAGAATGTGTGAGGGTAATATGATCCCCATTAGTGGAAAATTTCTAATAATCAAGGATTTGGATAGGGATTCTATTGAAATGTCTAACTTTAGATCATCAGATATAGAAGAATAACTTGTCACTACTATAACACAGATCTTTAATAGTACTGGTACTTATCAGAGCAAGAAAAAACACTGATAAATGAAATATTTATCATCATTAAAGAAAGCACTAACAAAATGTACCATTTATCAGCACTTTATTTTCAGTGCTAATAAAGGGTTCCATTTATCAAAACATTTTTTACCACTAATAATGAGTACCCTTTATAATTGATTTTTTAACTCTAAAAAAGGTCCAAATAAATAAAATTAAATAATTAAATAAAAAATAAAAATAGATTCTATTAAAATAATATTAAAATTTTTATTAATTAAATAATTATTTGTAAAAATTAATAAATTGATTACACTATATAAAAATTTTAAATATTAATAAATAGTATGTTTTAATATATATATATATATATATGCAAAATGGAAATTAAACATATAAAAAATAAAAATAAGTAAATTGAGAAAAATATTAAACATTTTATTAATTAGATAATTATTGATAATGTTAATAAATAGTATGTATTAAATTTATAGATATATATTGATGTATATAAATATGATTTATATATTAAAAAAAATTATACACTTTACATTAAATAATCATATATTTAGTGAATAATGGTTTATAATTAAAAAATAATCTGAATTAAAAATATTGACTAATTCTATAGATTAATGGATATATAATTGAATGTAGTTTGAGTTTCCAATTTAACATAGATCAAATGTGTGTTACATTTATTTCACGTATACATAACTAATACATTTTTAAATAAAATGCACACACAAAAAACTTATCCTTTTTTCAATATTGTTAAAGTGTACTAATTTTTAATTTATTCAATTTAACTCATTTTTAACATTCTTGAACTTAAAATTAGATATTCATTAATAATGTAAAAAATGTATTTGTAAACAAATATTTACACAACGAATAGCCCAAAGGCCTTCTTTTTTTTATTTTTGATAATCCCCCTTTCAAGGGATGAGGGGGAACTCTTACAGAGATCATAGGCTTAGACATTACATGACCTAGAGGTCTTTGGACATTACATGACGTGTAGGTATTAGAGGAATTAATCTAGACTATAACTACTTGGAACTAATCCTCCCCAACTTCTACATCATGATATAAGCTCTCCACCTTCGTATGGTTGTTCGGCTAGGATTCTCGTGCATGCATAGGCTGGTCCCGAGTGCAATGTCATGTCCTCTCTTTCTTCCAAATCTGTTAGATTCTGCTTTGGTGAATGTACATGCTCTGAACCCTCATCTAGATTCTACTTCTTATAGATTCTGTCTGGTTTATTGAGGACAATTTCATGTTTCCTAAAATCCTTAATGTGGCCCAAAGGCCTTGAGGTGGCCTAAAGGCCATGACCTGACCTGAAAGCCTTACTCGCCCAAAGGCCTTGGGAGACCTGAAGGCCTTGAAGGACCCAAGGACCAAACCGGTGGGCCAAAATCCCAAATAGATGAATAGATCTAGATTCTACAATACTGAACAATTCTTGGTACAGTGCCTACAACAATACTAATACAGTACCAAACAGTTACTACAGCAGTACTGTAGTAGCGGTGGAACTATTGGACGATGACATTGTAGCGATGGTGGGAACTGTAGTAGGAATTGTAGCGGCAACATACCGATAGAAAGAAATGCTTGGTGTGATTATAGCGGTTGAGTGGGATGAACAACGTGGTTGGAAGAATATTTTCCTTGAATGTGATTCTACCACTATTGTTCTTTCCATTCGATTGGGTTCTATTCATCTTTCATGGAAGCTCACCAATAGATGGATTTGATGTTTTGATTTTCTTTACTCTATGGATCATATTGTTACCCATATATATCAAGAGGCTAATGCACTTATAGATGGTCTTGCAAACAATGGCATCAATGGTCTTGTCTTTCAATGGGAAAATCAGGTTGGAGATGATCTTCTTCCCCTTCTCAACAGGAATCAATGTAAATCTCCCATTTTCAGACTTGTGTAAGGTTTTTTATATAATAAAGGGGTCTTGATTTTCTGGGCAAGGTCTCAATTTTCCATTAAAAAAATTCTTAAATAATGAATATATTCACTTTATTTATATTTATATATATTTATTTATATTTATATAATTATAGATAAATAATTAAATATTTAAAAAATTATAAAATTATAATATATATATTTAAATAAATAATATATTTACTATATTTATATTTATATATATTTGTTAAATATATATATATATATATTAAATATATATATATATATACTATTTTTTATTTATAATTATAATTATAAATTCTTAATCAATTCTTAAGTAATAATCACTGAAAAGGATTATTTATCAATTCTTTTTTACTGATAATAAAGATTGAGATTTATCATGGCTAAAAAAGTGCCAAGAAAATAGATCTTTATCAGAACTTAAACTTTAGTGCTAATAATGATCTATTTTATCAGTGCTTTTTGAGCACTGAAAAATAATCCTTTTATGAGCGCTTATTACTTAAGCATTGAAAAAGAGTCCCAATCTATTTAAAATACTCTAACAAGTTTTGAACCCATCACGATATCAGAATCTTTCCACAGAAGTCACCCACAATTGGTTCTCCTCCTCGGTGAACCGGAACTTGAATTAAACAAACCCACTTGACTACCTCTAGTTTCTCCAACATCATCCAGAATCTGGTGTTCACTTTCAGTTAGGGTTTTCAAAGAAAACATTGATATTTGGATTTGAGGTTCTAGGATTTTATTCAAATTAGATAGGTAGACCTGTGTTTTCCATGATAGGTTTCAATTTTCTTTTTATATTTGTCGTTTCATTTTTTATTACTTCTTTGATGATGTCATCAGTTATTTGTGGTCCAGTCATTGCATACTATTTTTCTTTTAGATTTTGAATAGAAATCTTTCTTTATGATCCATTTTTTTCTTAACTACCAATTTGGATATCCTATTTTGGACTTTTTATATTTTTATTTTAAATTAGTTTTCTTCATCGTCTATATCTTTACCCTAGCTTGTTCCATAAGATTAATTGTGTTCCTCTTTTAAAATATTTGAGAATCACCTCTAATCTGTAGATAAACCAATTAAATAAATATTTATTCCACTATATAAACAGTGTAGGTTTTGGATTTAAAAACCTTAAACCAAAAAAATGATTTGGAAAACCAATTCTCAATCTGTTGATGGTTCTAAGTAGTAACATAAGTTAATTTTATGCAATTCATGTTAGGGGATTTATTTATTTAAATTTTGTCTTAATATTCTGGTGTAAGGGTTTTTCCTTAAAAATTTATTTTCTCATAATTTTTTTGTTTTAATTTAAGATAATACTTAGTAATTGTGATTCCATATTTATTTATTTTCAATGGATCTCTATTTTCAAAATTATTATGGGGATATATTTATTTTACTATGTTGTGATATTTTGCTATAAGGGTTATATATATTTCTATCAACTTAAGTTTATTTTATAAATATATATATATATATACATATGTATATATACATATATATATATTTATATTTATATTTGTTTTCAGAACTTATAATGTAAGGGATATTTATAATTATTTATTCAAAAATTATGGTTATGGATTTCTGAATTAGGAATGGATTAAATTTATTTTCATTAAAAAAGATGTTTAAATGTGAATTTGTTTTTAGATTATGGTTATTATAAATTCCATGATATTTGTGTGTGTGTGTGTGTTTAAATGCGCATTGGATAGACGTTCCAAGTTTTTGTGTGTTTTCTCCCATGTTTGTGATATATCTTGTTAATGTGTATTATTGCTTTATGCCAACTTCTTTATCGACCTCCCTAGAATCTCAAGTATGGGTCAATGTGTATTAGATAGCCTCCCTAGAACCCTTCATCTGGGTAGATATGGTGTGAAAACATCCCTATAATCCTCGGTATGGGTTTCTGTGGGGATATGACATCCTAAGACTCTTGAGAGGTTTTCAAATATTTTATATACCATTAATTTTAAATTTAATAATTCCTTAGGTTACAATATGACTTCTTCCAAAAAAATTAATCAAAGTAATAAAATTCTATATATTATAAAATATATTTAGGTATTCATAATTTTAGGTCTACATGCATTGGTTCCACCCCTAGGAATCTCTGATTAATATCTATGTATATGAAATAACTCTTTATTTGTTAAAAGGTTTTATCAATACATTTTTATATCTTCTAATTTAATGAATGAAAATTTATTATTCTTGTTTTTCATATTTGAGTTTATTATTACTCCTTAATTTCCAATATTATATTATCATTTATTTAGTGTATTTAAGAAATACTTGATGTGTGTCAAACAATAGTTACTATTGTAATTTGTGGCTTGAGACTCATCCCCCATCTCTTTTATATGAAACTTTTATCCTAATTAACTTCATATCCCAAACAATTATTATTGAAATTTGTTGCTTGAAACTCATCCCACATCTCTTTTATGTTTATTTTACTACTCTAAGAATTATTCATCCCATGTATGACTACTTCTTAGAGTTTTTCAAGAAACAAAGGTGCATGTCGACAAGAGATGGATGATGTGGGTCAAACAACAAAATGCAATGATAAATGTCCAGGAGATGAGTTGATGAGGATTAAATTTGCCTATAACTTTCACCTTTGAAATAATTCGTAGGATAATACCTGCCATAGTGGATTAATTATTTTCTTAAATTTAATTAATAATTTTCTTCAACATGCTGAAATTTTTTGAAGTAATCAAATATTGATTTTCTCTTATTAGAATTTTCTATAACTTTCACCTTTTATAATGAATATATTGTTTGTATTTACTTATTTATTATAGATAATTAATCTTTTATGAACCCAATATGAGGTATATTAATAAAAAATTGATGCACACTAATCATTTGAAAAAAATATTATGAATATGGAGTTAAAGAGTTCATCAAGTTTGCAAGAGAGAATGCATCTGAACCTTCTAAAATCCTTTGTCTGTGTATACATTATTGTTATTCAAGAAAAATTAGTCTGGAATAGTTGGAAGAACATTTTATTTTTCACAAAATAGATCAGAGCAATAAATTTTGTACTAAACATGTGGAAAAACTGAATGTGGACACAAATTGGGATGATATTGTGGTTTATGGATCATTTGATATAAATATCGGTGTAAATGATGATAGAGACACATAGAAGAAATTAAAATTACAATTAAATATAACCTTCGTGATTGTAAAAAGTTGTTTTAGGAGTTATATAGTGGTTCTAAGAAACTATTTTATAATGGTTGTACTAAATACACAACATTTTCAGTTGTATTAAAGTTCTATAATTTGAAAGCTGGTAGCAGATGGAGTGACACTAACTTTAGATAACATCTTGGTCTCTTGAATGATATGTTACTAAAAGAAAATGAACTGCCATGTTGAACATACTAATCTAAAAAAATGTTATGTTTAATGAGAATGATCTCTAAAAAAATACGTGTTTTTCAAAATGATTTCATATATTGTTTCATAAGGACCATGAATCGCTCATAAAATTTCCTAAGTGTGGTTCATATCGATACAAGAAAATGAATCAAGTCCTTTTAAATATGTATGGTACTTTCAAATCATTTCATGGTTTACAAGACTATATGGATGTTAGAAAACCATGATAAAATTAACATGGCATGGAGATACAATAATTAAATATGGGAACCTACATCATATATCATATTCTCCATAGTGGAGGAAAATTTATTATGAGTATCCCAAAATTGGAAATGAGCTGAGAAACTTTCATCTTGTGTCATCTACATATGGAATAAATCCTTTTGGTGTGCAGATTGGTACTAATAGTACATGAACCATTATTTTGGTAAATTATAACTTGCTTCCATGGTTATGAATAAAGTACAAAAATATTATGTTGTCTCTACTTATATCTAGACCAAAGAAACCTGGTAATGATATTGATGTCTATTTAGATCCATTGATCAAATATATGAAATTGATATGGGATATAACTATTAAAATGTATGATGCTCATAGAAGCGAAGAATTCAAAATGAGGGCCATGATGTATGGGATGAAAAATGAAGTCCCCACTTATGTAAATTTATCAGGATATAACGTTAAAGGAATGTTGGGGTGTCCCATTTGTGAAAAATGCACATACTCTGTTTGGTTGAAACATTCCTCAAAGATTGTGATTTTAGGACATCCGAATTGTTTACCTCTATGACATGAATACCGATCTTTGATGACAACATTCAATGGGAACATCAAACAAGGTACAACACTGTCTCCAGTAATGAGTAATGATCTATATAATAAAGTAAAATATATTGACACTGTTTTTGGTAAATCATTTTCAAAAAACATTACAAAATTAGTTTGGAAGAAGAGATCAATTTTCTTTGAATTTTCATATTGGAATTGTTTTATGTTAGAAATTTTCTTGATGTCATCTATGTAGAGAAAAATTTATTTGAAAGTGTTTTTTGAACATTTCTAAATGTTCCTAGAAAAATGAAATATGGCATCAAGGCTAGGTTGGAATTGATTGAAATGGGGATAAGGGAAGAGTTGGCACTAGTGAGGGGTAAAAGGTGGACTTTTCTTCCTCTTGTAGATTACACGCTATCTAGACATGAAAATTTACAATTTATCTTTTTCCTTAATAGTGTAAAAGTCTCACAAGTTTATTCATCAACTATCAATACTGTCGTGTTAATGACTAATTTGAAGTTACAAGGACAAAAGTCACATGACGGTCATGTTTTGATATAAGATTTTATGCATATTTCTCTATGTTTCATTCTTCCTTAAAATTTATGACATACATTAACCAGATTCTACCACTTTTTCTAATCCATATTGACTAAAGTTATAGACCCAATGAAGTTTCCCATCATGAATAAGGAGGTTCCAATCATATTATGTGAATTAGAGATGTTCTTCCCACCATCATTCTTTGATATAATGGTACACCTGATGGTTTTCTTGGTTAGAGGGGTTCAACTATGTGGACCTCTCTTTTATAGATGGATGCTACTCATTGAATGGTATATGATAATTTTAAAATTGTATGTCAAGAATCGAGGTTGGCCCAAAAATTGTATTGAAGAATGATATATTGTTGAATAAGCTATTCAATTATATACCAATTACCTATCAAATTTTTATAGAATTGGTCTCCCAAAGTCTCATCATAGTGAACGCCTTATGGGTGAAGGGATTTATGGAAGATATGTGGTCACAATTACCTTGAAAATTATGGAGAAATATCACCATTACATTTTACATAATAGTGAAGGTGCTGATCTATACATTGAATCCCAAAAATAAATTCTTTAATATTTTAATCCATCAAGGGATGAAGGATGGATATCGAATACAAATAATCAACAGTTTATAGGATGGTTTAATGTTTAAATTTATAAGGTGTTATCTGAAAATCCAAATTCAAATGTCAAATGAATTCAATGGATTTTTAGGGGACGGAATGAAAATGTTATTTCTTACAATAGTTTTTTAATAAATGGTTATATGTTCTGTACAAAAGAACATGATGACTATGTTATGATGCAAAATAGTTGTGTTACAGTTATGGATGAATTGATGCAAAAATCCAGTTCCAAGGATAGAAATCCAATTTATGAAAATATTTCATATATTGGAAATATTGAACATATATACAAGTTGGGTTATACAACATTTCAAGTTCTAATTTTCCATTGAAAATGGGTTGCAAATATTAGTGCAACAAAAGTTGATGAAATGGGATTTATAAAGGTGAATTTTACAATATATGGGGAAAAAGACGATCCATTTATAATGGAATCACAAGTAGTGAAAGTATTTTATGTATCTAATCCAATGAACTGGAATTGGTCGATTTTCTTACTGGTGACTAAAACAAATGTTGGGTTAGTTGAAAATCAATCAAGGATGACCCTTTCATTAGGATATCATAATAAATTAATTTTAGTATCAATATAGATAATATATTTTATCTTATAGGGGACCAAAAATAGGGTATTTGGATTCTCTCTAGAGGATCCAAATCCCTAAAACCTTTAAAAAAATAAATATATTTTAATGAGAAGGTAAAAAAAATTAATATGATATGTTTTTTATCATAATATTATATAATCTCAAATATATTAACATAATATAAATTAAAATCTTGACTACTCATAAAGAAAATTTCTTTTACACATGATTATGTTACCAATCCCATGGAAGAACAGACTATAAATAAAGAAACCCTTTGGAAAGATGTAAAGGTAATTTTATGATATACTTTCTCTATTTTACCGAAAAATGTATATAATGGAACTTTGATTTAATTTTCATCATTATTTAAAGATTTAATTTATTTTAGAAGATTTATTTCCATCTATCATGCCTTTGTACGAAGAGTAATTATGTTGTCTCTAGTCAATCATAGATGTAATCTTAATGTTTTCATAGTAAAATCATTATCAATAGAATTAATGTATTGTTTCAAATTTATGTTTAATTTATTTATTTTTAGTATTTATTACATAATAATTGTACATTTGGATTATTTTATACAATTTGGTCTGATTTTCCAATCATTCATGCCTTTCTGCAACAAAACTTCCACATACTTATTCCCCCACAACACTTTTCACCACTCTAGGGTTGATATTTATTGCTTTCCTTCAAGTTCCCTCCACTAATCAATCACATAGGTAATATTAATGTTTTTATAGTAAAATAATTGTTGATATAATTAATATATTATTTAATATTTATGTTTAATTTATTTATTTTTAGTATTAATCAAATATTAATTGTCTTCTTATACAGGTGGATTCTAATTTTTGAGTTGTGGTGGTTTGTTCAAAGTTTCTCATGTACTGTTGGTAGTTTGAAAAATAAAGTCAATAGAAATCATGGTAACATATATATTTTGGATATTTTTGATACTTTGATACGTTTAGGAATCACTTTCACCTCAATCTGACACATGTTGTGACCAGTATGACTCTAAGTACTTATTTTTATTTAAAATTGACATTTATTTTAGTAAAAACCACAAATGAAATACTCAAAACCAATAAAACATATACATATTGTTTTGAAGATTTAATAAAACTGTCCATAAGTGATTTTTATGTGTAAGAATCATTCGAACCTCAATCTGATACAAGGTGTTCCCATTATGACTCAATGGGTCTGTTATGAATTTAAAATTGACATTTTACTTTAAAAGGTTTCACTCGCTAGAAACCAATAAAACGCTCTTATATTTTATTGATAATTTAGGGAATCGAATCATAAATAATTTTTAACATGTAGGAATTACTCTAATGTCAAACTAATACATTATGTGATCTGTATGAGTCAAAGTGCATGTTTTTAGTTTAAAATGACATTTTTGTAAAAAGGACAAGTGACGTACTCAAAAACAATAAAACACTTTCATATTGTTTTTTAAATTTATGAAAACAATACATAAGTCATTTAGGATGTGTAGGAATCATATTCACCTCAATCTAATGCACAGTGTGACTAGTATGACTCTAATTAAGTGTTTATTTAAAATAGACATCAATTTTAGTAAAAAGGACATCTGAACTACTAAAAACCAAAAAAACACTTTAATATTGTATTAATAATTTACTAAAATGATATATAAGTCATTTGAGACTTTTAGGAATTAGACTCACCTCAATCTGATGCATGGTGTGTCCGAAATGACTCCAAGTGCTTCTTTTTATTTAAAACTGAGATCAATTTTAGTAAAAAAAAATGAACTACTCAAAACAAATAAAACACATTAATATTGTTTAAATAATTTAGTAAAATGAACTTTAATTAGTTTTTTATATGTAGGAATCATCCACATCTCAATCTAAAATACGATGTTCCTGGTATGACTCAATGTATTTTTTATCAGTTTAAAATCGATATTTTTGTTCAAAAAGTGTCCCTCACTAAAACCCTAGAAAATGTGCTCAGATATTCTTCATAATATAAGACATAAATTAATATGTAATTTATGACATGTATGAATTTTTATCATGTCAAACTGATACTTGATGTGATCATTATGATTCAAAGTGTGTGTTTCAATTTTAAAATAACATTTTAGTCAAAAAGACAAGTGACGTACCAAAAATTGAGAAAACACATTCATATTATTTTGATAATTTATGAAAACGATCCATAAGTCATTTGGGATGTGTAGGAATCATCCTAACCTCAATCCAATACACGGTGTGATGGGTATGACTCCAAGTGTTTCTTTTTATATAAAATTGACATCAATTTTAGTATAATGGATGGATGACCTAATCAAAACCAAAAAAAATCATTCAGATTGAGTGATAATTTATGGAAATTATACATAAGTCGTTTTTTATGTTTAGAGATCAGTCATACCTCAATCTAATACACGATGTTCCTAGTATGACTCAAATTCTCCATTATCAGTTTAAAATCAACATTTTAGTTTAAAAAGTATCACTAATTGAAAACCACTCAAGAACACTCAGGTTTTCTTGATAATTTATGGGAATGATTCATAATTCATTTGTGATGTTTAAGAATTATTCTCATTTAAAAATTATACTTGATGTGATCAATATTTTTCAAAGTGTGTGTTTCTATTTAAAAATGACATCTTATTAAAAAAAGAAAATTAATGTACTCAAAACCAAGAAAAATAATTCAAATTGTTTTGATGCTTTAGTATAATGATCCATATGTCATTTGATACATGTAACAATCATCCTCAACTCAATCCAACCCTTGGTGTGACCAGTATGGCTCAAAATTTATATTTTTATTTAAAATTGAAATCAATTTTATTAAAATGAACAACTGACCTACTCAAAAATTGAGAAAACCCATTCATATTGTTTTGATACTTTATTAAAATGATCCATAAGTCATTTTTGATATGTAAAAATAATCAGAACCACAATAAACATAATTTTCCTAGTATAACTCAAAGTGTCTGTTATCAATTTAAAATCAACAAACATGATTGGATTTTCATGATAATTTAGGAAAGTTATTCATAAGTTATTTTTGACATGTAGGAATTGGTTTTGCATCGAAATTATACACGGTGTGATCAAAATGATTCAAAGTGTGTGTTTTCATTTTAAAATAACATTTTAGTAAAAAAGACAAATGGTGTACTCCAAACTGAGAAAACACATTTATATTGTTTTTATACTTTAATAAGATAATCCATAAGTCATTTTAAACATGTTATAATCATATGTACCTCAATCTGATGCACGGTGTGACTGGTATGACTTGAAATGCATCTTTTTATTTAAAATTGAAAATTAATTTTAGTAAAATTAACACTTCTTATTAATTTATTTATTTATATTATTATTAACATAAGAATTATTTTCTTATATAGGTGTGTTCTTTTTCTCGAGTAGGGTTTATTTGTTTAGGAATAACATGAGTCAGGTTCAAGATTAAAATAAATAGAAACATTGATGTTTTTTAAATTATAAAATAATTTTTATTTATGTAATTGCATAAACCAATGTTTAAAATGTATATAATATAGGGTTTTTTCATGTATTTATGTTTTAAATTTCATTTCATTTAAATTCTATATTGTTACTTGTTTTTATTGACATCTGGTGTGTTTTTAGTGTTCTAGTGTGTTGTTATAGCATATTTCATTGGTGCTACAGTGTTCTATTATAGTACACTGCAGTATAACCCATTATCATTGATTTTAAAATCATTGATAAAGGAATCATTTATCAAATATTATATAGGTGCTGATAAAATTCCATTTATCAACACTTACATAGGCACTGAAAATTGGTGAATTTATCTTCTCTAAATAAAATCAATGATAATTGCGGTCCTTTATCAGCGCTTCTAAATGGGCTTAAAAGGAACCTTTTATTAGCACTTTTTTAGTGCGGATAAAGGACCCATTTATCAGCACTTTTCTTATGCTAATAAAAGACAAGGTCTTCTAATCTTTCTCAGGTATTCAGAACTTATCTAGCACTGATAATGGTCATTTATATCATTGTTAAAGGCCTATTTTTTAGTGTTTGCTTACATCAACTAATATGTGAGTCTGTAAAATGTGGAAAAAAAGATTCCCCAAACTACACTAGATATCATCCAACCATAGGAATCCTCTATATGAAACATCATGTAACTCTGACGATCATCACTCTATGTTAAATAGGAACTACCAAAACATGGAGAATGTGGGAGTGGATCAATGAAAAATACATACATGATCCTTCACCTTATAACTTTTTAGTATCAAATGGGTCCTATAAAATAGATTCTTTATCTCATCACCATATATAACTTAGATATTCATCCCTCAAACCACTTTGTATTCCTTTAAAATATAATATAACCTACACCCACTATTGAGGTGAAAATCATTCTATAATTTCTCCATTATCCATCACTCACCAAGGGGAATATAGTATAGGTGTTTTTATATGAAAGAACAACCATATCTTGAAAATTATTCCCCTAGATTCTCAGTCCAAACCACTAATATTGAACAATTTTACCACAAAACATAACCAAAAAAATCTCACAAGCTCCTCAATGCATACTTTAATATGGTCATATCTCCTTGTATCAAATTTAGTAACCTCTAATAAAATATCTTTCTAAAAGAACGCATAAACTCTAACCATGGAAGAGCAGTCCCATCATGAGTTCAAGAACAAAACAACATCCTCTATTAACTCAATATTCATTGTAGGAATCTCAATAATTGAATCAATATATGGTTATTAAAACCATAAACTATATGGAAATGTGAGTCTCATAATCCATAAAAACATCAATCACCCAAGTATTATTCTTACCTCATAATTTTATAAGGCCCTATTGTTAGAATTCATGAAATGCCCTTAGTATATGGGTAGTCTTAACAAACTAAGTGGAAACAACCACCCTATCTAAAATAAAGTTCTATATTAAATGAGAAGGGAAGAAGAACATCCTCAATTTTTAGGTCAAAAATATTTCTCAATCAATTCTCAAAAACAATCCATCGTCACCCCTTTGTAATCATTAAATTGAACTCATGCCTTATCAAATAACACATGGTAGACAGGGGTTGCACACAATGATCATATGTATCACACAACATATGAGAGACAAACATGACTTGTCTAATTACACACAAGTTATGAGGGTGGTACATAACAATCGGGTGTAGAACACAATAGATAATAGGATAAAATAGTACATGTGAGTGAGGTAGCAAACCTCGGAATGAAATCATCTTAACTTAGATGGTCATAGATAAAAGGATATATTATAAGTACAAGTACGCCATGACCACACCTTTGAATCATGACTGGATGAAATTAAAAAGTAGAAACATGATCAAAAAAGAATATATGGGGATATGACATATAAGTGACATGAAAATCAATGAATAATTCCTATATGATTCATATATCATTATTGTTTCCCACAACTGATGACTCAATGTACTAAGTTATCAAGTAGGTTATCAAAGTCCTTATGAATTAATATATTTATTGTCGTATCATTACTAGGTTCCATTTCCTAAAAGAAAAACTTAATATACCTTAACATTATTTACCTAAATTCCCATCCATACTCACATGACACCTAATTCCAATATCCATCCCTAGGGAAATCCCACTTTGTTACCACTCCGACAAAACCTGACAACTGGGGCTCTGCTCAGTCTAGAGGTAATCTAATACTGCCACTCCAAGCCTACCTCAAATAGGCTAGGGTTAATGACTTGGAAAAAGAAGTAAAACTCCCAATATGGTAGTAATTATCCTAAATGAACAGACAACAACCCAAATATCTAGAGAATAACAACAACTAGAATCACCGACATGAAAAGAATATATAACTGAACTATATATAAAACACATTCATTTGATAATATATACAAGTACATCCCACATAATAAAAATAAAAAATATATTATACATATGAAAAATACTTTAATCAGATTGACACTAGACTCTAGAAATCTCCACCTCGCTTTATATAATCTTGGATATTTTTATAGCTACAATAGATTCCAATTCCATCATGAACCACTAATCCCTATCACCAGTCACCATGTGGTATCTCTAAAAAATCCATACTAGCTTTACATATACGCATACCATCACTAAACTTTTTCATATTCTACACATAAATAACAAATGTGGACAAAATATCACCATAAGGGTTAGTATAAACATACCTAATAGGACACCCCAAAACCATACAGAAAATACAAGGTGACAAGTTAGCTCAAATTCCTCATTACTAGATAAAAACTAAGAGATTCATAAGAGAAGGTAACTCAGATATTCTATACAAAAATAAGTATTTGATCATAGAGTATTCTCTTTCACTTCAACCCTAATCCATGATGGTCGTATCCCACAGGCGACTAGGAAAACATAGAGTACCAAAATACCACATATTCAAAAGAATTTAACTCAATTGTACATATGTCAAAGGCAACAATAGGGTGCCTAAGAAAATACAAGCCCAGAAGTTTATTGTTTTCTTAACCTCAACAACTCCCATGCCACCATTAGAAACCAAAAATAAGGACCACTCTATGATAAATCATTCACACTAATCAAGGAAGTACCTTAAAGTTTCAAGTATATCAAAAGTGTCGATCTGGACCATGCCTAACATGTATTTATTTGGATTCAATGAATAATATATAAGAATATGATAAATAATTGACATGTCTATTGAATATACCCAAATAAATTGAAAAAAAACCAAGAAAAAATAGATAATACCTTTCATGTTAAAATTATAATTAATTTAATAACAAGAAAATACCTCATTCTTGAGTTTTTTTATGAAAATGTTGATCGATTAAACCTCATCTGAATTCTTTAGTAGTTTTTTAGTGAGGATATAAAGTAAAATCACGAAAGTGGTAATCCACATGGGCTCCTTTGTTTATAAATAGAAATTATGGAATTTCAGGTGTTGGAATCAATGATATGATCATATTATTTTGTACATATTAATCGAAACACAATCCTTCATGCTTGAGGATTTTGTCTTTCATATCATCTCATTCTTGAGAGGGAGGTAGGAGGTGGAGGAATTTTCTCAATATTATATGGAAACCTCAAGATTTTATTCATGGGATAATTAATTAGGGAGTATAAATGTTGTGAATAATGAAAATGATTCCCACACATTCTCAAAAATTATATTAGAGGGTATATTTAGAGAAAGTATTTATTATTGTTAATTACACAAAGGCCCTTAATGAAATAATAAACCTAACATATACCCCATTCCAATAAATAATATATATATATATAATTTAACACCCAACTTATGAAAATAAATATCATTATCATTACTAAGAGCTTTACTCACCCAACTGCTTTCCTTGGAATTTACTAAACCATGAATAAAAAATATTATTCACTTGATAAATAAATAAATATTATATTCATTATATTCCAAAGAAATTTATTTTTTATATTCATGTAACTAAAAAATATTTATATGCTAATTAATATTATTTATTACCTTATGAATAATAATAATAGATAAATAGATATTATATTCAATGGTCTTGCGGATAAATATTTATTTAAATATTCAACTCACATATAAATAGTGGCTAAATAATACACATAATTAAATCATTGATAAATATTATTTCTCATTATTAAGAATAATATTTATTTAAACCACTAAATACATATAGTATTTAACTGAGATTGATGGAAATACTAAGTGTGTGATCCTCTAAGAACCTTCCTCACTGGCATTAGGCTTGCCTAAAGTCCAATATCAGCATATAGAAACACATAAAGGCACCCATATAGGAATAAGTTAATGCCACAATTAATAAAACAACAAACAAACTATAACTATGTAATAAAATCTCTTCTACTTGATATCATGTAGGTTTCATACTTGTGACATCAACCCATATTCTCGATATGTTTTTCTTTGACTTTCTAAAATGAACTCATCAATCATTGTGTCTACAAGATCCTAGATTTTCATAGAGGTATTGATTATTTAAATTAATATTTAAAACTCTTATTTGTAATCTAATAAAAGTTTTTAATAGTTAAATGAGGGATTGAGGGAATCTGGGGTTAGTTTAGAGCTTATAGCTTTGATTTTTTGAGAAGCAGGAATAGGCACATGGTTGGAACATGGTTAGTAGTAACTGAGTGGCTCAACCATATGGCCCTATAAAGAAGGATCATAGTTTGATAAACCATGTGAGGGAAGTAATATAGTATTGAAAAATATTAGAGGTGTGTTAGAGATGTGTTCTTCACAATCTATTCAAATTTTTAAAAACATTGTGACTAACCGTGCAGGGGGTATGCCACTTAGAAAATGGTGGCACACAATCGGTGCAAAAAAATTTCAACCATGCAGCCAAACTGTGCACCCATTAAAATTGTGGGAAATTTCCTTTTTCCTCTCCTTTTATTTATGTATTTCTCACCCCTTTCTCCCCCCATTTTTCACAGACACACCCCCAGGCATGAATCTATCCCTCTTCTCCTCTTAGGTATTTTGATAACTTCTTTATTCAGAGTCGAAATCACTTTTCATTCATTTCATTGGATCCACATTTGTTATTTTTTCAATCCTATTGAATACTTTCTTCATTTATATATCTGTATGGAATAATAAATCTATGTGAGATAATATGATCTATTTTCATGGTATTTACCAATTTCTAGTATTTCTTCCATTCTATCCCGAGTTAAAGACTGATAACAGATGAGGAGTCCACTAATCATCTAAGGTAGGTGGTTTATACCTTTTCCCTTAAATTATTGATTTTTATAGCTCACGTCATAGTGCCATGTGATAGAAACTCTATACATTTCTTCCCAAAAATGAGTAATAATTTAAATTAAATATTTTATAACATGTTTTGATGTTTTATTTTCTCCCTTTTACATGGTTAGAGGCCATTAAAATCAACCTGAACCACACCTTTTGGTGGGTTTGTTTGACTACCTATGACTATACCACCCCTTTAAGTGTGTTGAGTTATCTACCCATGAGTGGAATCTATATAAGAATTTAATTAGGATTTTAAAGGTTGAATACCTCTTGGCCTGTGTTGATTTATAAGTGAGATAGAATAAATGGAAATTGTAAATTAGATAGATGATATCCTGGCTTATGAATATTAATGTAAATGGTCAATAAGGTGGAATAGACACTAACATGGACCCTCTTTAAAATACTTGTGAGTGAATTGATTTATTAAATAAATTTTATGAATTAAATTTATAAGGTAATAGACACTAACATGGACCCTTGATCCCTTATATAAAATGTTTGATGATGAATACTTTGATATGGTACCAATATCACTATATTTCACAGCGATTAATCTAAATTGGATTCCTTGAATTATTAATTTGGATCGAACTTTATTGGACCACATTGGATTTATTCCTTGGGCTCTACCCAAGTCTCTACTGATTACCATTGGAGATGATTCTCAGACACCATGGGGACACCTCAACCAAGGACCTTGAGTTCTTATCCCATGTATGTCTATATTGTACAAAGTTTTCTATGGATGAGCTTCGTGGACTCGAAGAGCATACCTTGGTCAATGACCTTTGGTCTCGGTCTATATTGGTCTGATAATTCATACATCTAACATACATTATAGTTAATGCTTAAATTTGGTATACAATTACTTTTCATTCATATACTTATTTTTGACAGAGCTAGTGTGGGTTGATCGGGATTATTTTACATTATCATTTACAGCCTTCTTACTGTTATGCCTACATAATACTATAGATTATATGCACAGATGGAATTTTTTATAAAAACCATTTGTGGTGGCCTTATAATCTTATTTCACACCCTGTTCAGGCCAATGATTTGTACCCGGAAAAACTTCTTCAATATAGGTAGGAACAAGGGATAGGGTCCAGCTTTAGACACCAGATTTTATATACTATGATGGATTATGGGAGTAGAGGTGATCTTATGCTCATGATGCTTTTAGAGATATAATTTGGATATTTCATTTATTTTTGTATAGAATTTTTTATATTCCCACTAATCAATTTACTTATATTCCCATTTTGTATAACATACATACATGCTATCATTTTTTATATGCTACTGTATAAGGATTTATTTATTTTATGTGGTAAGATTATTATTATTCTAGATGATATGCTTTCATTTTTGTATTATCTTTCATAAAATTATTTTTTTGTTATCTCCAACTTTTATTCACTCTAACATGAGGGTATAGTCTACTCACCATACTATCATAGACTCTTTCTACTATTCAATAGCCTCTAGTATATGGGGGGCGTTCTTGAGGCCATATAGTCAATCGGGTTCTGGTACTTGTGAGTGAATTAGATCTGGTATGTCACAAAGTGGCTTCAGAGTTTTTTTTTACTTTTGTATTAAAATTTTTGTTTGGTAGATAGAATACTAGGAATGCATTGGAATTTTTTAGTGATCATGTTCCAATGTGTAGTTAACCCATGTATAGCGAAAATCTAAATTTCCTAGGATGGGACTTGCAGTTATGGTTTTTTCCTATTAAAATTGTATTGATTTCACCATGGGTTGATGCACATGAATATTTTAATTTATTATTATTATTATGATGGATTCCCTTCTACCCTTATCTTGGTGCATCAAGGAAGTATAGTCTCATCCATCATTATAGGAATATAGAGATTCACATGTGTGGCATATGTTATGTCATATTTTCTTTATTGCATGCTTTGCCCATAATATTTCATATGTGTCTCGAGGGATATATATGTTATTGAATAAAATTTATATATGGTAAATGATATTAGTAATTGGTTAATTAAAGTTTACGCATCAACCTAAATGGTGTTTTCCCACATAGCTTGATGGTGGAACCATAACTTACGAATTATTATATGTTTGAACCATGAACCAATGGTTGCATGGACTGAAACATTATTCGATTTTGATTAAATTAATGATAATTATAATTTATAAATCATGTACTTATATAATTTTTGGATAGAGATTCATATAATTAAATCATTATATATGGATAGTTACATCCTGATACCTAATGTAAGGGTCTGGTAGGAGTTACATGATGTACCGATTGAAACTTATAAAGATCATGCCTTTATAACTTAGGAATTGTGTTTGGTATAACTAGACCATGATATATATACATATAAATGAGTATGAACTTTTAAAAACTAAATTCTTAAATAAAATGGTTTTTGTTAAATGGGGATTCGAATTTCAATGTAAAGGGTTTTTTCTTCTATATCGTGAAATTGAAACTCTATATACTAAAACCTCATTTATGAAATATGAGACCTTGACTAGGACCTGAACTTAGTAGTGGGAAGTTGGGAGTGTATTTTTACCCTATATGATCTATTATATCACCTAGACTACGCTTCTAGACTAGGGAATTGGGTGTTGAATCTTTTATAGGAAGGCTTGTACTTCTACAATTACTTTATTAGTAATCTATTCTATTATAAAATCTTGTCTAAGGTGTGTGCCAAGAATTTTAGAGATATTCCACCATGAAGGAAATGGATAATTCACCAAGAAGGTGATGATGACTATGCTCTAGAGGTGGTCGGCCTTCAACCACCAATATTTTCTCCTGTAGTTCCACCTATGGCACCACCTCTTATTTCCTAACTTGGTCACTAATTCCAATATTTGAGAGGGTTTCCTATGAATCATGCAGACCATATAGGGAGCCCAGATAATAGCCCCAACTATGACTGAGTTCACATAAGAATTTCAGCAGTAGTATCAACCTATCCTTTCATGGGATGGTGGTCCTCAATCTAATGATTCATAACTAGATAGCATGTTATCTATATTTGAACATCTAGAGATGTATCCAAATAGTAGGTTTAAGCTTGTAGCATATATAGTTAGAGGTTAAGTTGGGTGATGGTGGGGTTTTTGGACCCAAGTTGATAACCATCAGGTTATGTCCTGGAGGGATTTTCAGATAGCCTTCTATAAATATTTATTTCATGAGATATTGATGGTTGATAGAGATAGAGAGTTTATGAACCTAATGTAGGGAGCTTTATTGGTTATGGATTAATCCACCCATTTTATAGTGATCCTTGGATATGAGTTGCCCAGAGATAGACATTTTTAGGAAAGACTTGTATATACCATCCAATATTAGATAAATGTGCTTTATTTGACTACCATCACAAAGATAGTGAGCCAGCCGCTCATCATTGAGTATAACCTTGGAGAATATGAAGGTGTGGGATAAGATATTTTATTACTTTGACAATTAAGTAGTTTTTCTAGTGGCAATAAATGTCATTTTGAGCCTTCTCAAAGAGGTAGAGGTAGTCAAGGTGTGTGCCCGAGTAGTCATGGAATCTATCATAAGTATAGAAATTGGGTTTATATGAGGCCCCAATGTGATAGAAAATATGTTTAGTGTAGATCCTATGGTAGAATAGGTCATCTTTAGAGGTATTTTTAAACCTTTACACTTATATATAGTGGAATAGGATCTTCACTAGATCCACCTTTAGGAGTATGATCAGTGGTTCCTTGTCAGGCAGGAAGTTGGAGAATTATGGGTCATGTAGGCTAGGAAGGTGTATGTTGATAAGGGATCCCAAAACTAGATTTTTTTAGTGCCATTAGATAGGTTCTTCCTAGGTTAGTTGGGATATATCTCAGGGTTACAGATTGATCCAGATTTATACAATGTTGTTGATACTTGAGGAGCATATCATTAGGTCTTCTACTATATGACATACAATAATAGTAGCGTCAAATCTAGTATGTTCATTATTTGAAATATTTTCTTCCCACTCCTTCATATCTATAATTACTATAGAGATTCTTTGCCTCAATATTGAGTAATTTAATGGGGTGATGAAACTTGATAATCTATTGGGAATTTGATCAGAGATTGTACACCAATGAAAGGAATGCCTCCTTGAGGAAGGCAACAAACTTTTTATAAGGGACTTCTTATTCCTCTAGATGATAGGTTTTCACATCATTCTTAGGATGTACTAATGGTACCATACCATTCACATGTTGATTTTTATCACTATAGGGTGTCCTTTACATCACTTGAGAGAGGTAATTATATTCATAAGAGTGAGTGGGATGTCCAAGTGAGTCAAGTTGGACTAGAGTATTGTGGGATGAGCAGAGTGACAGTAAAATTTTATAGTCTCTTTCTGGATGATTAGGGAACATGAAATATAGATTCCCCTCTAATTGTGGATTATTTCATAGATTTCTTACGTGAAGAATTGTTTGAGCTACCTCCTGATAGAGATGTATATTTTACCATTTATCCAGTGTTTGGGGAAGAACCATTAACAATTCCTCCTTACTATATGACTAATACTAAGTTATAATAGATCAAGATATAGCTAGAGGGCTCTAAAGATAAGGGTTTTATATGACCCAGTACTTCACCATGGGGTTCACTTGTTCTTTTTTCCAAGAAGGTGGATGGGACCCTTATGCTTTGGGTGGATTATCGTTAGTAGAACTAGTCGATGGGAAAGAACTATAATCCAATACCTCATATAGATGACCACTTTCACTAGATTTGACTACATAGGGATTTATCTAAGATTCATTTGAGGTTAGGATGTCACCATGTGCTTTTAAGATATTCAAACATTCCACATACAACATTCTATAGTATATATATCTTGTACAAGTACATGGTTATGTTGTTAATTTACATGAATGCACCGATAGTTTTCATGGATCTGATGAATTGGGTTTTCCACCCATATTTGGATTCATTTGTGGTAGTATTCAGGGAAGACATATTTTTTTACTCACATACTTGACACGAACATACCAAACATCATGCTATCATTTCTAGTAAACTGGCATAGAACTATTTGTATTATAATCACATAAAATTTCAATTTTTGGAGAGATATGGTTCACTTCCATGGTCATATTTTCTCAAACATAGGACTATCTATTAACCTATAGAATGTGATATCTATGGTTTATTAGGAAAATCCCAAGAACATCCTTGACATATGAAGTTTCTTGGGGAAACCTAGATATTATAGGCACTTTACCTAGGATTTATCACTCCTTGAACCACATATTGTGGGCTTGACCAAGAAGGGAGTTAAATTTATGTAGTCTGATGCTTGTGAGAAATCCTTTTAGAAGATGAAAGTCAGATTAGCTTCAGCAATGATCCTGGTTTTACATGATCCTAGAAATGGATATATGGTTTATTGTGATTTTTCAAGTATTGGGATAGATTTCATTCTAATATAGGGAGAGTGATTCGTGGTGTACAGGTTTCATCAGTTGAGACCTTGTGAGAGAAATTACCTGACAAAAAATCTCAAGTTAGTAGTTTTGGTTCATGTTTTTTATTTTTTGAGACACTGTTTATTAGGGAATAATTTTTTTTATACATGGATCACAAAATATTCAAATATACATGATTCGAATCTCAAGAAACAAAGTTGGATTGAATTACTATACTATTTTGACTTTGATCTTGTTTATACACCAAGAAGAGTCAATGTTGTTACTGAATATCTAAGCAAGAAGACTCAGACATTGGTCGTTAGGGAGATAGTAATGGGTGGAAGTTGATAGCCCTATTTTCTGAGATGCATTTAGAGGTTTAGTAGAATCCCATGAAGTATTTTATTACAAATTTGATAGTTAACTCTTCACATATGGATAGAGTGAAGATGAGGTATCTTTCCACCCCCTAAGGTCCTAATCTTATGGGAGATCATTTTAGGAAAGGACCCACCACCTGGATAGGTCATTGACATGGATGATATCTTTTTCATTCAAGGGAATGTCTGCTTGTCTACAGACATCTGAGAGGAATTGATGTGAGATTCTCATGCCTCTTCTTGGTCAGTACATCTTGATCAAACCAAGATGTATCGTGACTTACGCCACCTGTATTGGTGGCCCAGTATGAAGAAATAGATAGTTCACTTTTTTACTCGATTTTCCACCTATCATCTTGTACAAGAATAATATCAGTGACCAGTGGGACTTATATAAACCTTTAACCATTCTTGAGTGGAAATGGGATGATGTCACTGTGTAATTTTGGATGAGTTTAACTAAGTCACCTCAAGGAACTGACATATTATGGGTGATCATTGATAGATTGAAAATGGTTTCACACTTCATACCCATTTAAGAGAACTTTTTAGTAGACATTATAGGGAGGCTATAGCTTAGGGAGATCATATGCCTTCATGGAGTTCCATGTAGCATCACCTAGGAAAGGGATTCTCATTTTACAGAATGAGTCTAGAATTAGATATAGAGAGATCTATATTCATAGGTGCTTATGAGTATAGTCTATCACCCTCACATAGATGGGTAGTATGAGTGTACAATATAAGTGCCAGAGGACATGCTTTGATAATGAACCCTTGATTTCAGAAGTTATTGGGAGAAATATATTAATATTACTAAATTTTATTATAATAAAATCTTTCAAGAAACTATACAAATGGATACTAATGAGGGATTATAAAACAGACTATGTTTTTCAACCCTGTACTAGTAAGAGGTAGGAGATTCGGGGATACTAAGACCTCATTTAGTTCAGGAGAAATCAGATCAAGTATAGCTTATCAGAAATCATATGGCTATAGATAAGTCTAGGAATAATAATTATGTCAATTATCACAACAAACCTTTAGTGTTTGAGGTGGGAGATTGGGTTTTCTTATGTGTATCATTTAGACTGGTTCATCTTCAGATTCAGGGACAAAGGAAGCAGTCACATATATTTTTCAGGCCTTTCAAGATATAGGAGAGATTTGGGACGGTATCCTATCATATAGCTTTACCTTATTAGTACTGATCCATCAATGACATCTTCCATGTATCCTAGCTTCACATAATTTTGAATCATCACTTAACCTGATGAAATTAAGGTGGAAAACAGTGCTTCTTTTAAGGTAAATCATGTGCGTATTTTTGAATGTAGCATGTAGGATCTCTGGAGTAGTTAAATTATATTAGTACGAGTGATGTGGAAGAATTTACATGTAAAGGATTATAATTGGTAGTGAGAGGCTAACATACATGCTCAGTGGATATAATTACTCCCAAAAGATGATTTACCACCCACGGAATGGAAACTTGGGGATGATTTATCTTAATGGGGGAAGGTTGAAAGATCTTAGCTTTATAGAGTTGTATGGATTATTTAAATTACTATTTAAACCTATTTTTTTACTCTAATAAATGTTTCTAAGAGTTATAAATGGGATCGGGATCCTATGGGGCTTGTTCAGATCCTAGAGATCCAGTTTTCTAGAGAAGTGGGAAGAGGCGCATGTTTTTTACACAATTAGCAGTAACCCTATGGTCCTGTAAAGAAAGATCACAATTTGATAAACCATGCAAGGAAGGTTTCATGGGTATTTGAAATAGTGAAATTATGATAAAGATGTGATCTTCATGGGCGGAGCATGGTTTGAAAAACAGTATTACTAACCATGCAAGGGCTTGTACCACTTATATAGTGGTGGCACACAGTTTACCCAACCATTCCACTAAACTGTGTGCACATTAAAAGTGTGGGAAATTAAATTTTTTTATAATTTAATTTAATTATTTATTACCCCTTTATCCTATGATTTTTTAAATATTCTTCCTCATAGGTGAATCTCTCCCTCTTCTCCTCCTAGTTATTTTAATATCTTCTTTCTTCAGGATCAAAATCACTCACCATTCTTTACTTTGGATCTATCGTGGTAAGTACTTGAATCCTCTTGAATCCTTTCTTTGTTTATCTAACAATATGGAATTCTAAATCTATGTCAGATAATATGACCTATTTTTAGGGTATTTTTCTATTTCTATGATTTTTTCCATTATAGATTGATCTAAAGGATGATAATGGATAGGGAGTCTACTACTCATGTAAAGTAATTGGTCTATACCTTTTCCCTTAAAGTTTCAATGTTTAGAGATCATGTTGTAGTAGTTCACATCGAAACCTCCATGTGTTACTCCCCAAAATGAGTAATAACATAAATTAAATGTTTTAAAACATGTTTTGATGTTATATTACCCCCTTTTAACATGGTTGGGGTTCACTAGCCTCAACCCGAACCACCCATTGAGGTAGTCTTATTTGACAACCAGTGACTATTTTACCCCTTTGGGTGTATTTATCTTTCCACCCATGAGTGGAAGCCTTATAATAATTGAATTAGGAAGTTAAATTTTGAATACATATTGTCCCATGTTTATTTATAAGTGAAATTCAATAAATATAAATTATAAATGTGATGGATGATTTCTTAGGTTATGAATATTAATGTAAATGGTTGGTAAGGTGGAAGGGACACCAACATATCCCCTCTTTAAATCAATTGTGAGTAAATTAATTTATGAAATAAATTTGGTTGATTAAATTGATAATATCATGGACACTAATATATTCCCTTTATCCCTTATAGAAAATTTTCAATGATAGAAACTTTGGTATGTTACCAACATCATGATATAGCACTAATAATTCATTTACATTAATTGAATTGAATTATTACCTTGGATTTGTATTGCATGGACCACCTTCGATTTATTCCTTGGTCTCCACCCGAGTCTTTACTGAGTACCATTATAGATGCTCCTCATTCTCAATGAGGATTCCTCGGCCATGTGCCTTGGTTTCTAGGACCATATAGATATACATTATGCCAATTTTTCTATGGATGAGATCCATGGAATTGAAGAGGAAACCTTGGTTAATGGCCTTCATCCCTGGATGATGTAGGTCTTATACTTGATACATCTAGCATATGTCATGGATGATGTTTTACTTTGGTATAAAATTATTTTTCATTTATATACTGATTTTTACAAAGCTAGAATAGATCAATTAGGATTATTTTACATTTTCATTTACAACCTTCTTACTAGTATACATTCACACTGATAAATCTTATATAAAATAACTAGATTTGATATATAAAACATAGGTGGTAGCCTATTGAGTTTATCTCATGCACTATTTGAGCTTCTAATTGGCACCTGGACAGGCTTCTTCGGTATAGGTTGGAATAAATGGAAAGGGTCTATCTTTGGATGCCTAATTTTCTTTACTATGATAGAGTATAGGAGAATAGGATTGAGCTTATGATATTGATTCTATTGGAGATAGCTTTTGGGTCTTTTTTCATTTTTTGTATAGAATGTTGTATATGTTTGTTACTCCATTTCCTTGTATTCCCATTTTTTATGGTATACATGCATGACTTAATTTTTTTATATACTACTAGATATATATTTTTTTATTATATGTGGTGTTATCATTTTGATTATTATTATTCTGGATAATATTCTTTTTTTGTATTATCATGCTTCCACTTATTTGTTTGTTATCTACTATTGTGGTCCACTATGACATGAGGATATAGTCTCCCCACTATACCATCATAGATCCTCACTACTAGTTAGCAGCCTCTGGCATACAAGGAGGAATTCTTGAGTCCATGTGGTTCACCAGGTTCATTTACTAGTGATTGAATCAGGTACTTGACATCACAATGTACATGAAATTTTAGTTCAATGGTTCAATTCTAATAAAAGTTTCGATATATTATCTTCTTAAGATAAAAGATAAAAATTCTATATTTACCTATTCATTAATGCAAAATCACTTGTGACACACCCAATGTACCCTACCATGTCGCAAGCATATGTCATTATATCTTTTATCAATACATCAAACCACATGGCTAATGATATACATTAATAATAATAATAATAATAATATAATTTCAAATGATAATTACACATATTCGTAGACAATAATATTCAATGACATTTAAACATGTGGAATTACTACTTTCAAATTTATCCTCAAAATATTTTGTTATAAATATTACCATGTGTGAATTTTATGAGATGAAGTCAGTATAAAGTAAAGGATAGTTGAAAAAACTATATAACCCATTATAGAACGTTATCTTGAATGTTTTATATAATTTTAAGAATATATTCATAGGTATTCAAGATTATTAACATAGAAGTGAACTTACATAACCTTTTATATGAAATAGATACTCTAAGATTTTATCAAAATAAAGTTACATAGGAGAATAAACAATATGTGATATGATATTTATTAATATTCAGGATTTTAATATACATGTAGTTTAAAGTATAAAGTAGTTTTTTCTAGGGAACCAACACCAACTTTGCAAAATACAGACATTCACAATAACTAATACCATTTCTATGATCAAGGAACCCATATGGAAACCCATTCCCTGACCAAGGATAAATTTTTTTCTAGTATTAACTAACCTTAACAACCATAACCACCCAAGCTATGAGAAAACTCACATCACCATATACTGAATAGTAGTGGGGGCCCTTGCCTCACCAAGGAAACTTTTATCAGACAAGGGGGATAACTAACCCCAGTTTAATACCCATTCCTTGAGTAGCACACAGAAAATAGATAAATGATATCAGTTTATAGATATAAAAATTGTACACCAATTTGAATGCAACAAGAATAGAACAGATTTGAGTTGTGTATACTTGGTGGGAAGAAGAAATTATACTTTGTTGGTAATACAGGAAACTTGTGACTCATCAAATCTCACGTAGCTAGTAAGTATGACATATATTAGATAAGAGATAGGTGTTAAACCTCTGAACACAGTGATCTTCATACCTAATCATCATCATGGGTCCTACAGGGATAAATTCATAATCCTCCTATCTTTCCTTTAAAATGACCTCAAATGGCCATACAGATTGCATAATTTCAATCTATATGGTAAAACACATAGGATGGGATGTTTTTTTACTATAAAAACTATAATTCCCCCTGTTATATTGAAAACTGGTAGGGGGAACTAGTAGTATTATTTTATAAATTCTTTCTTTTGAAATAAACCTATTGGACTTGTTATGGATCTAATCCAATCAATATATTCTCTCAAACTCACCTCATATATTATATAATATAGAGAAATAACATACAATATTTACAATTCTTGGATAAAAAATAATATTCCTTTCCATGATTGGTTAGTCCCCCCCCCCTGCAATCATAGATTCTTCCACTATATCCAAGAATAGTTACAACGAAGGATTATCCCAGTCCAATCAATATAGATTCTCAATGTGTTCTAGCTTCTATAGTCCCATTGGAAGAAATAACTCTCTTAAACAAAGAATTATCCAATCAAAGAAAAATATGCTTTTGTTCTCGGTTTCTTCAACACCACTTGATAATTATGTTCCTCTATGAACAAATCAGATCAACTAGTCTAATAATGTATACCTTAAAGTATATATATATAGGTCTTATTTAGAACAAGTTCTCCCAACTTGATCATATTTTGAAACATTCATTTTATCAAGATCTTCTCAATTATTCAAATACTTGGTCCTATAATTCCCTTCTCCTTGAATAAATTCTCACATCGAACCCCTCCTTCTCTCTTCGATATAGTTATATATATGACTCTCAATGTATTTCATCACTTAAAAATCTCATAGTATTCATGATCTCTCACACAAATTCTTATTTGGTACCAGAATTATTTGATATTCTAAGATAATTATGAATATTGTTTTCTATATTTGAGAATATAGAAACTTCCAATATCCTTAGATGGTGATAAATCTTTGCATTCAAATATGGAATATATTTACAATTTTAATTATACTTTGAAATATCATTTAAAATCACAATCAATTCTTCCCATTTAAATTTAATAAATATTCAAGAGTTCTTTAATTATTTTAAATCTGAAGTCTATGATATTAATCTTCTTTGAATAATCCATGTGTTCATGAAATAGTGACATAGAAGTTCATCTTACAGTGTGGAACTCATCTCATCATAGAGCATATCCCTTTAATGGTCTTCCTTCAATCTCATCTTGGATCAAAATCATTTAAATTTTATTATGATATTTAAAACCTAAAGGATTGGTTCATGCATTGACTTATTAAATTCATAGAATATCATAATATAATTTTTTGAAATCCCATTACCAAAAATTACTGCACACATAATGACCTTTAAATATTTTTATATCTCCTTTATAAAGCCATCATATGACATTTACATAGGTCCAAATTAAATTTATGTAATCAAAATATAACAATTACATAGGTCCTTTTCTTTTGTGATGACCTTTACATAGTTTCTTGGTTACATTTACACAACACAATATTACCCTTATGTGGTGACATTTTAGTGAATCCATATGCCTGGATCAATCAATTTCAGGTCCCTTTATGTATATCTCCTTATGTGGTGACTCATATATAAATTTACATGCATAATGAATCATCCCCTTATGTCATCTATATTTATGTGAATCTCAACTTAACCTATTCTATAAATTCCACTCATACCATCTCATAAACTCTTAAACACATATAGAGGATTTTGTAATCACTCATAAACACCCCAAATGAACTTCAACCCTTATCCATGGGATTTAATATCACTTGGATTGTATATAATTTCCATTATATTTTTCTTATCAAGCATAACATCCAAGGTTAACTACTCTAATAACTAATAGATTCCAACTTCCATCAAATTTATTAGAAAACACTTGCAACATTAGTTATTTTCATTACCTTGAAGAATAGTATATCAATCATCACATTTAAATTTATGATTTGTCTTAAATTATTCCATATTATATTTCCATAATGGATCCTTAAAACATTTTTCCACTCAATAATGTAAGTACCACTATCAACTCCTCATAGATTGTTAACACATATTGACATAATATTTAACAATCAAGGCATCTAACCTTATTAAAAATAAATACAATTCAATCAAATGGGAGAAAAAATCTCCCACATTGGATTTTTTTTCAATACCACCCAACATATTTTTATTTCAACATTTATACCACTTTTTCTCCCCATTATAGAAAATAAATATAAATTATATTTAGGAGAATTATCATCTCATCAACCCTATTATTCTCTATTTTGTAGATCTAAATTACATCATGATTTAATCATGAGATAAGGATGATACCATATGTGTTATGAACTAACCCATATAGACCTAACACATCACCTAATTAGGCTTGCAATAAGGCCTCAAATGTAACTCCCTATATGTGAGAGGATTCTAACTAACAATAAGGGTCTAAAGTGATACCTGTGGAGACTATACCCTTATATTAGAGTGAAATAACAATGAAAGATAAAAAAACATATACATATCCATTAACACCGGAGTATTAAATATAACTAAAACAAAATCATGCTATAATAAATGAAATACTTAATATAGACCCACAGTCATTCTAGAACACATCAACAAATTTCCCATTAGGCCAATCTCATATAAAAAATAAATAAAATAAAATAAAATTCATAAGGCACTACTACTATCCTATATCCATATGTCAAACCTAGTCTCCAAAAAACTGATGAGCTACTCCATTCTGATCTTCATACTTAACACAAGTGTCTCCTCTCAATCATGAAATAGTGGGCCTCAACCCTATCCAATATGCATCGTGTTATCAACATAAAATAAAACAAAAGGGTCTAAATTTACATAAAATTTCTCATATAGGGGATGAGAAATAAATCTCAGTAGGTCACCCCCAATGGTGGAACCTAAATTTTGTTGTCATATTCAAGTGTGTGCACACATTATATACCCATCCTAGTGGAATAACACTAGAATAAAAGTAAATAAGCAACTAAAAACAATTAAAACATCATCAAACCTCAGGTTCAAATGAGGTACTTCAAATTCACCAAACCCAGTTTGACCAATACCAAAAAAATATAAAAATGTGCCTCACTAATCCATACAATATATCAAGTGTTCCCTCTAGATTTTAAGGAAGTACCCAGATATCAAAAAAATAAACAACCATAAATTTTAGACCCTGATATCTCTTTCTATCAATCCAAGAAAACAACACACACTGACTCCAAAAATTGGACTCTAATAGTTTGATCTGAAATAGTGATAGGAACTCTCGGATGACATTAAATGATCCTATCAAGTCTTGAAAATACTATAGAACTAGCTAGGATATATTATTTTACCCATCAATGCATACCATATGACTGGTCCCAAACTATGTTCATATACATGTCCAAATCAACAATCTATCCTCGGATCAAAAAAACATCCATGTTCCCTAAACCCTAGATAGAGCATAATACTAAACTTGGGAGAAAATTTCCACTCATCTAGGTTTTCTATTACCTCCTTAGACCTCCCTAACACTAGAAAATAGAGGAGAGAATATGGTAAAAACTAAGGTACAACACCTTAACCTGTAACATCCATATAACTAATACAACCTCCAAAGCATCAACAAGGATTAACCTATATCATCCAATCCATTGATCATAAAATAAGTGATATACAACACCCAAACCCATCCTCGTCAACATTGGAACCTTGTCACTAAACCTATTAGGGTAAACACCCCATGATCCATCCTCACTAGTATTCTAAAATTAAAAAAAAATAGGACACCATATAATGGGATCCTATAATAAAACCAAAACCTTAGAACACTCCCATCATAAGAATCCTCATTCGGCCTCTCTAAAACATAACCTATCCTTAATAAAGACAAGGTCATCAAGGGCATCCTATAGGGTCCTTAATACCCAACTCAACCTCTACGCATCAGCACCTAGCCATATCTAACACCCCACAATTTCACCCAAGCCCAATGGCTCTCACTAATTAAAATTTCAATAAAATGGTCTAAAACCTAAACCACTAACACATTTAGAAACATGCCTCGGACTTGAATTACTATCCAAAGGAACTCATACAAAATCCATTGGTATTCCTAAGAAAAGTAAATATTCAATTCTACCTTTTGGGAACTGTCTAAAGAACCTCAAACTAAGCCTCTTAGCATCCCCAAAACAAGGCATCCAATAAGATCACATACCTTAACTAGGTCTCATTCCACACCTCTAATAGGATAAATCTTGATCTATAACCTTGAGTAAAATATCTCATTGAACATCAACCAAATTAAAATATCTCACAAACATCATATAAGGAGTATGAGACCCTCACCATCAAATCTTATGTGACAAAAAAACAAGAAAAGATTAATAAAAATTTCAATTCCAACTATAGGGTGATAAACCAAGTGAAACACTTCTAAAGAGATTCTAGACTGAGTGTAACTCATGTATATAGAATGTACCCCCATAACTCTTTCCTAGTCATGTCCCACAGCCTAATCTGGTGCGTACTTCAAAAGTAAACATTGTGCACAAGCCCAATATGGTGTGTTCTCCTCATTGGATACCTGTTCATGTACCCAACATGGAATCTAGAAAACTACACCACACAACCTCTAGCCATGCACTTCACAAGGGGTCTGGACATATATCCTACATGGCCATGTGCCCCCACATGCGGTCTTTGGTTGAGTAGCCAACCACACCCCGAGTGACTCTACAAGACCATGTATTGAATACACAAGGAATTTAGTTGCCTTATTCTACCCTTTTAACTAAAATAAGAACACATGGAATGTGTTCTCTGAACTACACACCGTGTTGATCGGTTTCTTGAATGGAAAACCCATGTGAAGCCCTTGAAACCCAATTTTCTCCAAAACAACAACCCACAACAGCCCTTGAGTGGATCTCAGGAACTCATATAATGATTTAAAAATAAAAAACACATTTATGGGGATTGAGACTAAAAAAAATGACCTTAGAGTAAAAACACTGATTCTTTGAGCCCAGTTCCACACAGTACAACCACTACATCCAGATCCAACTCATTGGATAAATCCTGATTCACGTTCCCCTCTCGGATAACTGATTCAACTCTCAATAGGTCGCATGACATAGGGGAGAACCTCCCTCATAGAATATATAACAATTCACATGGGGGGAAAGAGGAAAAATAAAAGTGAAAAAAAAAAGAAAAATATAAGAAAAGGAAAAAAAATTCTTAGATGGCTCGACTCAAGTCCTAGAACCTAAAGCGATTTTACACCTTTCTTAAGAAAAACCCTTCATTTTGGACTCAAATATGATTTCAAAACATCAATGTGATACTCTATTCAATAGGTATCACCATTCACAAATGTCATAGTAATTAATATTTAATTATTTAAATATTATACATTCTGTGAAAATAGGATCGACATGATACTCCATCAAACTCCATCCCTAGGGTAAATACCATATCCCAAGACCAATAAAGCTGAAAAAAATATTTTTAGATCATATGATAGGACAAATTATCATTTTTTCCCTCAAAGCCCCTATAAAAAAAATAAAATTTATCTTAATTTTCCCATAACATAATGATGTGGTTCATTAAAAAATCTCCACCATAATGCATCTCACCAATGAGAAGCCTCAATGGATAACTAGTTGCCTTTATCCCATCCTATTCGATAACACACCCATTACCCCTCCAATGTGAAGATTATTCAACAATAACTGATAAGATTCTCCCCACTGTAGGAGTATCCTTATAGTTTCCTTGAAACCAAAACACCAACTCCATGATCTACTCTCTGTCCACAATCAAATGTAATGATTTCATATGGATGAATCACACATACTTGAGTGCCAACCCAAAACGCAAACCACCACTCATTCTTAGCTTATAATGACTTCCTCTATTCTCAAAAACCCCTCTTATAATGAGGAATAATCCCACCACCAACCAATGGTCCACTCCCCATGATATAGCTTCAATTACAGCACTCATTAAGCAACGAACTCAACAAATCAATTATAGATACACCACTTAAGAACCCCAAGATCCAAACAAACTTAACGGATCGGTATATGGGCCAACCACCAATTCAAGAACCAATTGTAACCATACACACCAATCACACACATACCCTCACACATCAATGTTTTTTCCAAAAAGTTTCTGTAAACCACCACTCTCCTCCTAAATAAAGATTGATTCTGCTTGAACCTCCCACAAGCTATCACACACTAACCTACTCAGACTCACCCAGACATAATGATCACATGCTCCTACAAAACCCGACCATACAACCAAACTCACACTCACATGAACCAAACCCCAACAAACCTAGGATAACACAACTAAACCATTGACCATGCTCCTCTCACATGTAAATTCCAACAAACTAGATATCCCTTAGTGATCCACTCAAAAACAATCTCACTCAAGATGAATCTAACCACAAGACTACCCACCACCTAGGAATAATTCCAAAATCATTATCATTTATACACACTATCACTGACCCACTAGAAGAACAACCATAAACAAATAGGGCCAAGAATCCTACCATAACTTCCCTCACAACCAAACCATGAAACCTAGAGCACTCCAGGAACTCTAACTCTCATGACCAATGAATCCACAAGTATAACCAAAAAAATTCTCACAAAAAACACATCCACATGGAAACTCAAGCTTGAACCAAACACCTCTTCAGAATCTTATCCCCCATAGATCCACTATCAAGGAATCCAACTTCTATACTGACCTTCTATGGTCTCCACACATCTCTCGATGGAGGGACTATATTTTCATTACCAAATAAAATCTATCATAAGATCCACATGTCCTGTCATCAGAAGAAGATACTCATAGTTTAGTTGATTAGAATGTCATGAATAATCAATATGATACAACACTATATAGGTTATTGTGGACATTTTAAAAAATAAACCACTATCCTTAGTGAAAACACACAGATAGGAATATGTCTTTTGAATCCTATGTGTCTTGATTAATGCATGAACATTAACCTCTTTATAATGGAAACAGATCCAAAAACTCATAAATCATAAATCAAAAAACTCAAGTGTGTCACCCAAGGTGAAAACAAGAAGTTGTAAAAGATAAACACTAAGAAAAAAATCACATAACCTTGTAAATATGAACATTCCAACAAAAAATATATTCTTGATGCACTGGTTTGAGGTCCATCACAAGCTCTAAAACATTCCTAGACCACCTATCTTCCACCTCCCTAAAAAATAATACAATAAAAGGGAGATATGACACTGATAATATTTTTTCATGAACCAAACCAAGTCAACCTAATATTTCACCTAATCTGGATCATAACAAGGACTCATTGAACTACCCCATATGATAGAGGCCACCAACTAGTGGTGAGAGTATAAAGAGATATCATGGGGAGACAATACCCTCATACCATAGTGCAATAAAAGTATAAAATAATCAAACACATATACATCCATAAACATCAGAGCATGGAAAATAACTAAAACAAAAGCATGATTTAATAAATGAAATACTTCATTGATAGTCATGGTATTTCTATAATATAGTGACTAATCACCCATTGGTTTAATCAAATATATAGAATAAATAAAGAAAATAAAACACACAAGGAACTATTTTCATCCTCAATCCACACCTCAAACTCTGCCTCCAACAAACTGATGTGCTACTCTAACTCAATCCTTAGATTCCACACCAGTGACTCCACTCATTCCTAAAACACTAGGCCACAGTCCCATCCATTGTGCATCTTTTTATCAACCTAAAATTTTATATAAGGTTCTAGATTCACATTAAAATTAACATATATGGGGTGAGAGATAAATCTTAGCAGGCCGCCCATAATGGAGGTACCTAACATTTTTTCATATGAAAGTGTGTTCGCATGTGATATACCTAGCATAGTTTAATAAAAACTAGCATAAAATTAAATAGACAACTAAAATTAAATAAAACACTATTGATCCTTAGTATCTAATTAGCCACCCAAGATTGACCAAAACTATTTTGGCCAGTTCTGGAAGAATCTAAACACATGGATCACCAAGATGTACAACACATCAGGAACTTCCACTATAATTTAAGAAAGCTTATAGGTGTATAAAAAACCAACAAGAATGAATGTCAACCCCTAGGATCTCTACCTAAGAATACATCACAACAACATGTTCTATTTCCAGATTATAGGACTCTAATAGTATGATTCGAACTTGAACAGGGAACTCTATGATAACAATAACGAACCTTATCATGTCCTGGTAGTCTTGTAGAACTAGTCAGGCTATATTATCTAAATCGTCAGCATACACTGTCTGATCGGTACCAAAATCTATCTATATACATGTTAATATCTGTAATCATTCCTGGGAGCGAAAACATTTGCAGGCCTGAAAAAACTATCCATAGAATAATACTAAATAAGGGGTAAATGGTATACTCATCGAGACCATCCATTAGCTCCATATACCTACCTAACACCAAACAAAAATGGGTAGAATCTAAAAAAAATAAAGGCTGGAACATCAACCCATAAAATCCATATAAATACACTTTCCTTTAAAACCACTACAAGAATCAACATTTATTAACCAAACCCTCAAGCATAAAAAAAGGTTTTCCTAAGTTAGATCCCATCTGTGTAAACACTAAAAACTCAGAACTAACCCACTCAGGGTCAATATCCTAGGGGGAATCCTCATTGGTCTTCTAAATTATAATAAAAATATGATTCCCTATAGGGGTTCCTCTTACACAACCAAAACCATGATCTAAACCCCTCACAAGAAAGCTTAACTCACATCCCTAATGAAAAACCTATCCTCGATCAACACCATGTACGCAAGAAAATTCTTTATAGTACCTCAAAACCAAATTAGACTCTACTAAACATCACCTGACCATATCCAACACCCCATGGTGTTACTAGAGCCCAGATTCTCCCACTAATTCAAACCACAAGAAATTGGTATAAAACCTCAACTGATCAAACCTTAAGAAACTAGTTTTGAACTTAAAGGACCATCTAAATGAACTTATACCAAACCCCTTGGAATTATTTTTTCGACGCTTTTGTCGGGGTGCGCGCATTCGTCACGCAGAGGACGCGTGACTGTTGCCCCACATTCCTGCATTCCAAAGGCGGGCGACATCTGCTCCTTATTTAGGGATGCCTGCTCCTTGATCGAAACGGGATGATAGGATGTCGGTTCTTCCTTCCGTGGATTCCTCCTCGGAGCTCGTCACCTAGTTCGGGTCTCCCTCGTAGATTTAAGACATTGTTCATGAAACTCTTCCGGGTTCCATACATTCATGGACACCAGTTAATTACAATGCTTCTGTCGGGACATTCCAAGGGGTCCAATTAGAGCAAAAACCTTCGGTTTGGGGAGTAGTCACGTTGGGCACCACTGGCGTGTCTTGATGCTAGGGTATTGGCATGTTTGTCTCATGTCCCTTATTATAGGGCTTCTCGAGGTTGTGGAAGCTAGAGGCATCCCACATCGGACGCGGGGAATCATATTCCATGGGCATGTATCTGAGGTTTTCCTTAGCTTCCGATGTTTAACTGAAGGTATGCCACGAGTTTAATGTCTAGTGGAGATGGATCGGACTGATCAAAACAGTGATAAGAGTGGATCAGATGGAGGAACCCCCAAGAGGTAACGCTGATATTGGATCCAATAGGTGGGTGGATTCCCGAATGTTGTCTATTGGAATGGGTAATGGGGTTTCATGATCCCACCGGGATATGGTGGCCTGGGTAAGGATCATAATGGTTAATGAAGCGAAGGGAAATAGAATAAGGCCATCGCAAGGGCGATGGTGAAGTTGGGATTGATTCTTGAAGAGGCTTCCTACGTATCCTCATGGAAACGAATCAAAGTCTGCATAGTTCTATGGGATGATGGGACACCTGAGGAGGTGATCCATGAGAATGGACGCATGGATGGGACCCAGAAGGAAGTTGAACCTCCGGGTTGGGGGATGAGATTTCTGAGACACATAGGCTCGAGGGAGAGATTAGGATGAGACATCAGTGATGGGATTGAACCTCATTATAACTTCCTATGTATCCCCATGGTATGGAATCAAAGTCCACGTAGTTCAGGTGGCATTGGGGATTACACCCTGAGGAGGCCCAAGATTTTTGGGTCTTGAACCTCATGGAGGCTTCCTACGTACCATGCCTTGACATGGATCAAATTCCTCGTAGTTTGGGATAGATTGGGGATTATACTCGGAGGTGGACCAAGGTGTTTGGGGCTTGATCCTCATTGAGGCTTCCTACGTACCATTCCTTGACATGGATCAAAGTCCCCGTAGTTCTTGATGGATTGGGGATTACACTCTGAGGCGACCCAAGGTGTTTGGGGATTTAACATCATGGAGGCTTCCTACGTACCATGCCTTGACATGGATCAAAGTCCCCGTAGTTCAGGATGGATTTGGTCTTACACTCTGAGGTGGCCCAAGATGTTTGGTGCTTGAACCTTGTGGAGGATTCCTACGTACCATGCCTTGACATGGATCAAAGTCTCCATAGTTTGGGATGGATTGGGGCTTACACTCTGAGGTGGCCCAAGGTTTTTGGGGCTTGAACCTCGTGGAGGCTTCCTACGTACCATGGCTTGACATGGATCAAAGTCCACATATTTAGGGATGGATTGGGGCTTACACTATGAGGTGGACCAAGGTGTTTGGGTCTTGAACCTCATGGAAGCTTCCTACGTACCATTCCTTGACAAGGATTAAAGTCCTCATAGTTCAGGATGTATTGGGGCTTACACTCTGAGGCGGCCCAAGGTGTTTGGGGCTTGAACCTCGTGAAGGCTTCCTACGTACCATGCCTTGACATGGATCAAAATCCCCATAGTTCGGGATGGATTGGGGATTACACTCTGAGGCATCCCAAGGTGTTTTCATGGTCGGTGCTTGCTCTATGCTCACGTAAGCCATGCTCGGTGTGAGAAACAAGAGGTAAAAGAGACCTGACGATCACATCGTGAAAGGTGCGTCCATGCGAAATTGAGTGGGGATTACATGTAGAGCAGCAAAAAGAGGAAACAGGTACTTATGCATGGTTAGCAGCCTGAGAAGTCAGGGCTTACTCCCGGATGGAGGCTCGTGGGCGACAAAGTTCAGTGGGATAGGGACTTGGGACCAAAGAAAGGAAGATCCTTGTTTCCCACCATTCCCTTCGCTGGACCTAGGGACCGAAGATGAAAGGAGGAGTAGGGATGCTTCCTCCAGCAAGAAAATCTAGGGTCTTACACCAAGGTGGTTTCCCTTTCCCCGTGGACAAACGCCACTCCGATATGGAGGATATCATCCCCTATGAGGGGTGATCCCATCCCCATGGAGATGAGTGGGCATGGAGAATGTCCGATGCGGGGGAACCTACGTGTGAGGCACGGGGTGAAGTCACAGTTTAATGTCATGTGCTGAGGATGATGGTTCTTGGCATTTTAATGTCATGAAGCTCGAACGAGGTGGGTTTGCTCCACACCCCTAGGGCTTACATAACAGGTACCCTCTAATCCTTGTGGGAGGGAAGGCATCAGCAAGGCCTTGTAAAATGGGCGTCATGGAGCGAACCATCGCGGGGTCCACGTTAGCATGTCTATGCGAAGAAGCAATAGCCGTTAGGGTTCCTATACGAAGTAGCATGAGGCAAAGCAACGCAACGGGCGGTGTCGTCCAAGGTACTTTGAAGTTACTTCGTATGATCCTAGAAGGTCTTATGAGAAAATTGTGCATTATGTGGATGCTTGGGGCATGAGAGGCACCCGTGAATGGCATCCATAATAAGAGCCTCGAGCACTCGCACAAGGGGGCGTCCAGGGAGCACCGAGGTGAGGGGTCCTGGGGGAATTGTGCAAAACCTTTGAGGGTTTCACAAAATAAGTAGAGCTGCACAAAAAAACCGAGCTGGCGTGAAATTGGTGATGCTTGCATGGAATTGGAGCTGAAGTTTTGCGTACGACTAGAAGGATTGCGCGTAAGAAGTAGATATGCGCGCAAGTGGGAGAGATTGCGGGTGATGACCGGGGTGTGCGCAATTTAAGGGATTGTACACAATTGGCAGGGGGTGCATGCAATGGAAGGGGTTGCGCGCAATTGGATGGCTTGCACGCAAGTGGAAGGGATTGCGCGTAAGGGGCAGACCCCGAAGGGATTGGAATTCAGTCTAAACCATGGGGATCTCGCGTGAAGGCAGACCCCGGGGCGACTTGGAATGAAAAGAACCATACCTGAAGGCCATCTTTGCACGCGCGGAAGATGAATTTCATGCACGAGTGGTGGTTCAGATTCTTCATCCCCAAAGTGGAAGGGGGTCTCCTTCTATTTATAGGTGTCTGGGGGCGCAAAAACTCTATCAGAAAAAAAAAATGCACGACATAGGCGGCGACGTGAAATGTCAACCAAGCGGGGTGGGGCATGAAATATTTCACGAATCTCGGAACTTTCCATGTGGGAAATAATTTTTTCGTGAGCCTATGAATTTATTTCGTGCGGCCCCTCCGGGCCCCCCGAATGGGGTCCCCAGGTCCGAATATGACTTCAGTTTGTTGTTTCGAAACCTTCTTCAGCACTTGAGCACTTTTTTGGTGTCTACAAATTCCCCCCCTCGAAATTGGATCGGTGAGGGGTCACAATGGTCGGATTTCGAGGGAAACTCTGAAATATAGGGCTTTGTGGGGTCCACGTGCGCAAAAATCTGAAGCGGCGTGAAAAACTCAGGAAGGCATGGAATCTTCTTTTCGCGCAGGCACGTAAACTGGGCTCTTACTATAAAAGCAGCTGCGAGTCCCAAGCTCCATAGGAATTTCCTCGCGCGACAAGCTCCGACCTCTCATGTGCGATACTTGTCCCCTTGGTTTAATGCACTCAACCATAATCCCAAAATAAATAGCAATCCATTACTAAGCTCACGTGGGTCGTACCGAATGTGAGAAACAAGGGATGCTCATACTATTACTTCGTTTGATCGTGGGAGCATCAACCAAGCTTTGGGAATTCAAGATTCAAATATGGATTTCTGAGGAGAGGAGGGAGGCCTAATCAAAGGAAGAGGACCTCACATCGATCGATGTATTGTCTTCTCAATGTTCTCTAGCGCACAAGCGGGAAATTCCAGGGGCATTGGAATCAGTCAGAACATAGGGGAACGAAAAATGTGAATCACGTTGCCCAAATTCAGAACACTGTGGGAGGGGCATGGTGATAAAGGAAAACTGTTGACCATGTTCAAAACACAGTATCCCTGTTGAATTATCTTGAAATGGGGACAACAAATGAGGGTCGACCGCTGACCATGTTTGCAACATGGGACCTAACTCAAATATTGTCTGTTAGTCTTTCGGAATGTTGGCCCAGGACAACAGGCAGACCATAGGTCGAGCATCCATACTATTAGGGGGTCCTTTCAGATGTAAAAGAGGATGAGAATCCAAATAAAGGGGGCATGCAAAGCGTATAAGATGAAGTGTTGGTTTGTTCGAACAGAATCCAACACTCTTGAAATTATTCCACCGTGGTGGGAGCACATTAGGCGGGCACATTAATCTGATCATGGATCATTCCTACTCTAATATAGGACCTATCTCAGGTTTCATGCCAAGGGGCCGATGGTGAGAAAGGATGGGATTTTTGATTCCCAGGGCTGGGCTCGTGAAAAAATATCTGGGCATTACTACGTATCCCATAAGGATGGGAATCATTCCATATGTAGTTATGGAAAGGGTCATAGTTTAAGGACTTAGAAATCGGACCAGGGATCAGTAAGGAATGTAGGGGACACATGTTAAGGTGATTATGAAACCCAACGCGAATGAGGACATAAGTCCAAATTACCATGTGTACCTTGGGGAAGTGTTTACGTCGAGGGGCCAAACATGAAAGGTAGGTTGGGCCCGTGGGGAAGTGCCCAGGTGTTCCTACGTATCTCATGAGAATGAGAATCAATCTACACATAGTTCTGGGTGGAATCATGGTAAGGTACCAGTGAAAAGGATGAAAGGGGTGTGCGGGTCAGGCCCTCACACCAAAAGAAGCGGTATTTGATGTATCTTGTTTTTCCTTTAAGGTGAATGGTTTTTTTTGTGAAGTGACAGGCCTAGGGTAGAAATTCATGGCATCACCAAAATAGTAAAGTCGTATACAGGCGTTGAAAAATCATATGGTGGATGACCGATACCCAACGTGATATCCCCTATGATGAGGTCATCACAATGTAGTGTTGTTTTTCGTCGTGCGGTCGAGACGATGCTATCACAGTTTAGGGTCATGTGATTGGATGTGAAAGCACAGTTTAAGGTCATATGGTTTGGAACTGAAGGAGTGTGCACGACGCAATAAATAAAACCCAACGTGAATGAGGATGAGGTCCACATCATCATCGTGCACAATTCCAGGAGAGGAGCCTCGGGCCAAGAGGATAAAGGGAAGAAGAAGCTAGCTCCCAGTTGAGCTGGACCCGGAAGCATGATGTCCAGGTGACCCCGTGTATCCCATGAGGGTGAGGATCAAGCCATGCATATCCCATAGATAAGATCCTAGTTATGGTCTTAGCACTTGGATTGTGGGAGCCTCGAAGGATGCCGTATTGCAGCTTTGTCCGCCTGACGCGCGGAGGTGCACTGAGGGATAGTGCCAGGGGTGTCGAGATTCCACTTAGACATGATGGGATGGAACATAATGTGAATCATGTAACCAACATTCAAGGCCTAAAAGGGATTGTGTGACGATGGAGGATTACTACTGACCATGTTCGCAACGCAGAATCCTGTTGTGTTAGCCTAAAATGGGGACAAATAAATGAGCGTCGACCGCTGACCATGTTCACAACGCGGGACTTGTTCCAATTTGTTGTCTAAAACCCAAGAGGGTGTTGGCCCATAATGGTAGGAGAGCCCTTAGGCCTAGCATCTGTGTCGTTTTGGGGGTCCCTTCAGGTGTGAAAGATAACGGGGTCCCGAATGAAGGGGAACATGAAGCTTGACAAGTGGATGGAAACTTTCCCAAGTTCAATCCGACACTCCAGGTCCTAGACCAGAGTGCTCTTAGACACATTGGCGAACCACTGTAAAGGGTCGAGGGGCTTGACCTAAGAGGGGTTGGACCTGAAATTTAAAAGTTTGGCTGGTCCTATGTATCCCATAAAAATGGGAATCAAGCCACATGTAGTTCATGAAGATACAGTTTAACGTCATGCGAGACGACATACAGTTTAACGTCATGCAGGACGACATAAAGTTTAACATCATGTGGGACGACATATAGTTTAACGTCATGTGGGATGACATAAAGTTTAACGTCATGCGGGATGACATACAGTTTAACATCATGTGGGACGACATACAGCTTAACGTCATGTGGGATGACATACAGTTTAATTTCATGTGGGACAACATAGAGTTTAACGTCATATGTGAAGACATACAGTTTAACATCATAAGGGATGACATACAGTTTAACGTCATGAGGGAAAACATAAAGTTTAAAGTCATATGGGACGACATACAGTTTAACATCATGTGGGATGACATACAGTTTAACATCATGTAGGAGGACATACATTTTAACGTCATGTGGGATGACATACTGTTTAACGTCATGTGGGACGACATGCAGTTTAACGTCATGCAGGATGACATACAGTTTAACATCATGCGGGACGACATACAGTTTAACGTCATGCGAGATGACATACAGTTTAATGTCATGTGGGATGATATACAGTTTAACAACATGTGGTACGACATACAGTTTAACTTCATGCGGGACGACATACAGTTTAACGTCATGCGGGGTGACATACAGTTTAACGTCATGCGAGAGGACATACAGTTTAACTTCATGCGGTATGACTTATAGTTTAACGTCATGCGGGATGACATACAGTTTAACATCATGCGGGACAACATACATTTTAACATCGTGCGGGACGAGCATGCAGTTTAGGGTCATGCAGGACCGAAAGTTTAAAGTCATGTGGGACCATAATCCAATTTATGGTCATGTAAGACCCATAAGGGTTAGGCAAAGTATTTTTTAAGGAACTTGGCATTGGTGGGAGGAGTTATATTCTCACCACCAATGGTCAACAGTGAGTACACACCATTGGGATAAACCTTATGAACAATGAAAGTTCCTTCCCATTTGGGCTCCAACTTGGGAGGTTTCCTGCCGAGGATCATTGCCGCCCTTAGAGCCAGCACCAAGTCACCTTACAGGAAAGAGCTGAGGTGAACCTTCTTGTTGAAATCTTAATCCATCCTGCTCTGATGCCTTTTTAGGTTGTGCAGGGCACAAAGCCTATTCTCATCCAGTGCTCCCAATTTATCTAGATGGATTCCATCCACTCTATCCAGCGTTTTCTTGTCATAGACCACTTTGCGCAATGAGGGAAACTGAATCTCGATGGGCAGGACGACCTCAGTTCCATACACCAGGGAATATGGGGTCACCAGGGTGGAATTACGAGTTTTCATCTGATAATCCCAGAGGGTTTTGGGGAGCTTATCCAGCCAACTATTTTTGTTCTAACCGACCATCTTCTACAGGACGTTAGAGAGGGATTTATTGAACGCCTCAATCTGTCCATTTTCCTATGTGTGATAGCGGGAGGTATGGTTAGAGCAGATGTTGTACTTAGCGTACAACTTTTTTAACACAACTTCTCGGAAGTTGGTGTCGTTATCGGTGAGGACAGCGTGAGGTACTCCAAACTGATGGATGATATTGGAACTCATGAAGTCAACAATAGAACGGGTCATGACTTCTTTGAGTGGAATTGCCTCTGCCCACATGGAAAAGAAATCCGTAGTGGTCATAATGAATCGGCATTGGCGAGCCGTTGCCAATGGGTATGGTCCTAAGACATATAATCCCCAGACTGCAAAGGGCCAAGAGTACTTGGAAGTGTGGAGAGGCTCATGTGGCCGATGCACAAAGTTAGCATGAACTTCACATGCATGGAACCTCCTGGCGAACTCGATGCAATCATGGATCATGGAGGGCCAAAAATACCCTAATCTTCAGATCTGGTGAGACAGTTTTGGCCCAGCCTGATGGGCACCGCAGGAACCGGGGTGAACCACTTGCATGACCTGTGGAATCTTAACCCCTTGAATGGAATGGAGGATAACACCATCAAACCCATGCTTATAGAGGATTGGATCAAGGCTGGGACCTCTTTGGAGGGTAAACTGTAGCGTGTGGCGTCGGATTCGCTCGCGCCCAGCCCGATCTGACTGGAGATTATCATGTTGGAGGTATTCAACCAAGGGTGCCCTCCAATCGGCAACCATTTTGGTCACTACATCCGGATGACCGGGGGGTCTTGACGCAAAGGCACTGACGGTAAGATGTCTTACCTATGGGTCGTCATCGCCATTCAGGGTAACAGGAGATATGACTCTCCGATGCGCCATGTGGATAATTAGATCATCCTGTTCGGGCTCTGCAAGTGATGTAGCTAAGCAGGCCAAAGCATCTGCTTGACCGTTCTATGACCGAGAGACATGGATAACCTGTGGTCGAGAAGGGAACTAGGCCATTAGCTAGAGAGTGTGTTCTAACAATGGTACGAGATCTAGATTCCTGACAACATGGTCTCCATTGACCTGCTTAATGACTAGCTCGGAGTCCCCTTTCACATGAAAATGGGGAACGACGATCTCGAGGGTCAGCTCGAGGCCAGTAATGAGGGCCTGATACTCTAACTCGATGTTAGTGCAGCCTTCTGATTATAGGAATGATTATGGCAGAATGGCTTGTGTTGGGGTGATAAAGACGATACCCAGCCCTACTCTGTTGTGCCTAGAATCATTGAGCCTCCGACCGGTGGGGCTTCGGGAGGTTTCATCAAAGTGAATTTTCCAACATGGGATGGCTTGATCGACTGAGAGGATTGACTAATCAGTAAAATCCTGGTCCAGGGACTGGCTTACAGAGGTTGGATGGGCAGCTAGAAAGTCTGCCAATGCATGTCCCTTGACAGCTTTCTGAGGCATGAACCTGATGTCAAACTGCTTGAGGATTACCACCCACCGTACTAGTCGACCAGTCAACATGGGACGACTTAGGATTCACTTCAAAGGGTCTACTCGAGACACCAGTTGTACATCGTAGTGCTATAGGTAATTTCTCAATTTATGTATGGCGAACATGAGCGCAAGGAAGCTCTTCTCTATGGGGTAGTATCTGGTCTTCATATTGAGGATCATGCGGCTGAGGTAGTAGAGGTTGTTCTCTATCCCCACACTATTCTTCTGGGTGAGAAGGGTGCTGAGGGACCATTCTAGGGCAGTGACATAGAGGACCAGTGGCTTCCTAGAGATAGGTGGCATCAAGACCAGAGGCCTGAGAAGATATTGCTTGATTTCCTCAAAGGCGGTCTGGCACTCTATGTCTAATTCATAAGCGGTGTCCTTCTTCATGAGGAGAGATAAGGGCTTACACTTGCTGGCCAGATTCGCAATGAATCAGCTTATATAGGACAAGTGGCCTTGGAGACCTTGAAGCTCCCGAATATTACTCGGCGGAGGAATCAGGCTAATGGCCCTGATCTTTTTCGGGTCGATCTCGATGCCCCGATACCTAACAAAAAAGACAAGAAACTTGCCTAAGGTGACCTCGAAAGCACACTTAAATGGGTTCATCTTCAGGTAGCAGGAATTGAGGAAGCCGAACACTTTCTCAAGATCCTTGAGATGGTCCTGGAACTAGAAATATTTGACCACCAGATCATCCAAATAGCACTCCACCAATGTCTCAAGGGTTGGCTTGAATATGTGATGCATGTCCCGCTGATAGGTGTCACCTGCATTATTTAGGCTGAAGGGCATAACCTGGTAACAGAAATTACCTTGGGGTGCCCTGAAATCTGTGGATTCTTCATCCTCGAGGGCCATCCAGATTTGGTTATATCCAGAGTAACCATCCATGAAGGAGATGGCTTGGAACCTCTCCGTAGCGTCAATCAATAGCTCCATCAAAGGAAGGGGAAAATATTCCTTCAGACAATGGTGGTTGAGATCGTGGAAGTTGATCCAGACTCTGATCTGTCTGTTCTTCTTCCTGACTGGTACAATGTTGGTCGGTCATTTAAGGTACTGGACCTCCTTAACAAAGTTGGCCCTGATGATCTTGTCAACCTCGGTCTCGAACATGGCACCATGAGAAAAGTGCATATTTCTGGGAGTCCGCTGGAATCTGTGATGATTTGCCGGAACGCTGAGGTGGTGGATGGCTACCTGGGGATCTAGTCCCGGTATCTCTTTGTAACTCTAGGAAAACAAGTCGTGCTGCTATTTAAGGAAGTCTATGTACCTTTGCTGCTCCTTAGGGGGCATGGAGGCACTGATCAATGTGGGTCTTGGGTCTACCTGACTTCCGAGGTTCACCTATACTAACTCGTCGAACGTGGCGGAGACGGATTCTTCAAAGGTAGGGGACGTCTTCTATATCCTCTTCTCCAATTATGGAGGGATCCTCTGTGAGGTAAGTTTTTTCTGAGTTACCAGACCCCGATGGGAGGTTGGTACCAGCATGTGCGTCAGTGGTTATAGTATCGGGGCACTCTGGCACTGCCGAGACCATAGCGGCAAAGGCTCTCAACCCGATCCCATTTGGTCTCTAGACCAAGGGGCCATGCTTGATAATATCAATGTAGTAGTGGCACATCGGTCGGAGCTGACTTATTCCAGCCTAGAAAAATAGACAAGTGTGACGTACCACTATTTCCATGAGTCGGATGTCTCGATACCTAATGGGAGTGGGAGGCTCCGGGATCACTAAATCCTGGTTCATATAAGAATATGAAGTGATCTTCTGACGCCACCTGGATTTGGGAGCATGGTCCCCCCTTGTCTCGGAAATGACAAAACATTGCCCCATATCACGGGTCGTGGCCTCCAACCGATGGATTGGGAAGACGTAGGTGTCATTCAGGCCTGCCCAAGGGTCGATCGTAGCAGTGACGGGCTCAACTTCACCTTCCTGGACTTGTTTATCCTTGCTCTTGAAATAGTCAGTGTCCAAATAGCAGGCTTCACAAGAGGCGAAATGAGATGCATCACCTTGGAGTACGCCCACTCGACCATTAAGGGAGTACTTGAGGCATCGTTGATACGATGAGTGGACTGCCGCATGTAGGTGGAGCCATGGCCTTCCCATCAATTCATTATATGCAGTGTCCTTGGAGACAACCATGAACTCGATGCTGGCAACTAGGCCACTGAACTGGGTCTTCAGACATATCTCTCTGACTGGGGTCTACTCTATCCTGTTGTATCCCTGTATTCTTAAATCAGAGGGAGTCAGGTCATCTTTAGATAACCCTACCTTCCGCAGTGTCTGTGTCGGGATAAGGTTAATACTGAAGTCGATGTCAACAAGACAGTGGTGAACCTCCATGCCGTTAAATTATTTGGTGATGTACAGCGGGCGGATGTGCCCCTATATGGGGGAGCCTTCATCCTCTCCTGAGAATGAAATGACGGCCTGAAATTCGGAATTCTCAAGCACTTCAATGTAGAAAGCCTCTACATCTTCTATCTCCATCTCAAACTGGGGGGGCTCCTCAAATCCTCGGTGAGTGTTTCACGCATATCTGGTTACAAGCGAAGGGATTTAAGGATGGAAAGCCTCACTGTGATGCCGGTGAGGTGTTTAAGAATGTCGTACATCTGTTCCAGGCATGAACCTCTACTTGCAGGAAGTAGTTCTGTAATAGAAGGCAAAGCGGCCCCTACCGTCCGGACCGAAGACTGACTGGTACTGGTCATATCCTGTTGTTCACTAGTCAAAGCCCGAAGAGTAGCTACCAGGTGAGGACCAGATGGCTAAGATCAGACTGTTGCGGGGTGAATCTGGTCGTGGCACGGCCGAAGTGGCTCTGTCCGATCCAGTAGCACAAATGGCGGTGGAGGCGGGCATGTCAACATCGGATGAAGATGCTACTCGTGCTAGGTTCTACGCTGGGCCTATTTTTTAGTCTCAGTAGCATGCACGAACTGGATGGAGGTGCCAATTGACATGCCCCAACAACCCATATGGTCGCGGCTCCATCAACGTTGGCGTCGTCTGGGGATGTTGGGGAGGTTTTCTTGGCACTAACCCTCATAAAGAGTCATATACGGTTTTACCAACTCAATGGTATTAACCGAAATGTACACTTGACTATCAATTGACAAATCATCCACCACTGGGCGGATTTTGGGAGGGATCCCCATCTTTGGGGGCATAAATTCGTCAAGAGTGCGGGACAATGATAGCACTGGCGGGGCACATTTCGTTTTCTTGCACCGCTGATGCTTTCTCCTCTGGGAAGAGGCCGGCTGAGATGATGATACAGAAGTGGTGGTCGTAGCTTCTGAAGGCTTCAGCTGATTTAGACCTACACGGATAATGCCATGGGTGTGGGAAACCGTCTTTCGAGCCATCCAGTCATTATACTTCTGGGACCCATGGTCCGAAACCTTCTTCCACACTCCTTCGACATTACCTCTGTTGTTTGACCTCACAAAGACACCCGCCACTTATTTCGGGGTCAGGCCCAACCTGAATATGTTGTTGTCAATCTGTTCTTGGAGCCAGTCCTTAAACACATAACATTTCTTGATGGTGTGCCCCCGGATCCATTGATAAGGGAAGTAGTTGGGGCGATCAGTGAGATTTTCCTCTTCTGGATTTCTACACTCAAGCAGTCATACAATTCACTACTCTAAGGCACTTTAGAAGTAACTGGGGACATGGGAATCGTTGAACAATTATGTTCGATTTCTTCTGTCAAGAAAGGGGGATCTAGGAGCCTGACCCTGACGGGGGGGCGAAGAAGCCTTCCGAGGAGACGGAACTTGATTATCTCACCTAGGTGGCGGCAACGCATTACGTGGAGGCGCTTGCCGATTCTGAGGTGGTCGTTGCTGGGATGGAAGCTGCGCCAGTGGTGGTGGACCTCTGCAGGGCTACAGAGCAGGTTCCACTGGTAGAAATTCTAGCTATTGGGGGGGCCTCTATCTGGGCCACCACGGCGGGCTTGGCTCTGGCATCCCTCCTTGCTGAGATTATAGGGGGGAAGCAGACGTTCCTGGATGGCCTGTTTTAGGGCCTCTTCGAGGCACTTTTCCTTATCTGAGAAGTCTTGGAACCCTCTGGGATAGTTCTGAGTGATCAAGGAGGGAACCAGTTTCATCTTGACATTCCCTACGCACATCGTCAGTAGTTGCTCCTGAATCAGTGGCATGTCAAGGGAGTATGTGAGCCCCTTCCACCGGGAGAAAAAGTCTATTACTCTCTCATCAGGCCTTTGATTTCACTTGAACATGTCTGTGATGTACTTTATATGGGTGGTAGAGCAAAATTGGTAGAGGAATTACCTGAAAAATTCCTCCCAGGTAGTCACGGATCTGACCGGGAGTTGGTTGTACCAAACGAATGACGGCCCCTCCAGTCTCTAAACAAAACAGTGGATCTTGGTGGCCTCCTAATGAACTGGGGTCCCTAGCATAGGCCCACACCTTGAGTTGAAGTGGGCCAAGTGTTGTGGTGGGTCCCCTATCTCGTTAAAGGGGGAGAAGGTGGGGTTTCCGAATCCTGGGGGTGCTGGCATATCATCCACCCACACCGGGTATGGCTTTCCATCAGGTGGGATGGACACCTGTCGTGTTTCTAATGCCTATAGGCAGGCGATGAGTTATACCATTGGATCATCTGGATGGTATTCCCAATCTTTATGGGGGTCCCTAACCACGAGCTCATTGTCAAGTTCTTCAATGTGGAAGGAAAGCTCAACGGCTCGTGGAGTAGCTGGGGGAGCGAACCTTGGGGCTGCGGAGGAACCCGAGCGAGGTTCCTTGGATTGTCACGCCGTTCAGGAGTGTTTGGTGGGACATACCACACCCTCTTTCCATGAGCTTCGGCTTCCTCCCTGTCAGCGAATGTGGCATGATCAGGGTTGCCTGGGGGCAGCTCGCCAAGGATTGGTTGTTCCTGCCCCTGCTGCCCTGGCCTAGAATCACCATAGTCGGGTCATCACTCTGTCATGTGTTTATCCAGAAGTTCATTGACCAAATTCTTCTTCTCAGCAAGCTGGTGGCACAATGTGGCCTTCTTAGTGTCCTCCTTCGTTTTTTGCACTGAAGCAGATGGGTCGTAATGCTCGACAGCTCCGACGTGCTCCTTGCCCTTACTGGCATTCCTGCTGAGTACCAATGCCTCAGTGGGAAGAGGTAGACCTAGGAGGTTCTTCTGGTGATGAGTAATCCTCCCCGATGGGTCAAGTAGTAGTGAAAGGTCCTTGGGGAGGATGTTCCTATCAAAAAGATCCATCTCGTTTTCCCCTCCCGATAGATCGGTCATATTGACCACAAATCTTCTCAGGGGCATGTCCTCAATGTCACCAAGCGAGTCAGGATACCACTGAATAGAACTGAATAGAAAATTATCGTACTACCCCCATCCATGGACTTGCGCGTGGCGGGGTATCCTTCTTAATAACTTTTCGGAGTACTTTGAAACTCTTAATGCACTATTGTTGGAGGGCCCTGTGGTGACCAAGTGACTCGGGGTGCTGGACCACGGGGACTGTAGCCAGATCAACCCAATGGAATTGTTCGCTGATGTCTTCCAGGTGTGCCTGGATCCTAGTATAAGTCACTTGGTGGTGAAAAAGACGAAATTGAGTCGCCCAGAGGGTCCGGAGGAAACATTCAAACTTCTCCGGGGTGATAGATTCTGTCGTACAAAAACTCAGTCCTACGACCGGCCAAAACTTATCAGGGAAATGTCCTACTGCAAGGATAGTCCAGAAGCTCCTTAGCTCAGATTCAGGGTCTGGCCCTTGATTTCCCCACTCATCAACTGGGGGTGGCTAAGGAACTGGTGGCGGCACCGAGGCAGACCGCTGGAACGGTGGGCTGGCCGGCGGAGAATACGGCGAGCGGGCTGATTGGCCGCCGAATCTTGGGTTGTCCTCTCAAGTTTGTAGTGACCTGGCCACTATATCATGATAGGATGGACCGACAACCAAGGCTCCTGACATAGCATCAGCATCAGCCGAGGGTAGGCTATGTCGCGACTCTTCTGCCATTGACCCCCAAAATAGCTCTTCGTAGTCTCTAGCAGAGGCAGAGGTCGCTTCCGGAGATGAATGTGGAAACTGTGTGGTCAGTCCTTGGTGACACTCTAGGTTCTCATCCTCCTGAATATACCTTTGGAAAGACATAGGGATCCTATGGACCTCACATTCTGGGAGTACGAGGCTGATGCACCTTGTTCCTACCCTAGCCCTTGACTCAGAGGACTGAGAAGAGGGCTCCCGCACTAAGTCGCACTCCGCTTCAGAGTCCAAGAAGTGTATTGATTTGATTTCTATCCATCCCTCCATAGAATTCCCCGTACGGCGGTGACCACCTACTATCCTAACCCTGGGTGGCACTTTGGGGCAAGTCCCACTTTCAGAACGAGGAGGTCCTTCGGCCATACCGGTGCTGGGGTGGAGAGAGATCCTGCCAGAGTGGGCCGCGATGCGAGGAGAACTGGGGAAAATGTCAAAAGGGACACTGGGAGGACCTCCGTGGGAAGTGCTGGAGCAGGCAGGACCTCCGCTGGAGCTAACAGAAGCATAGGTAGGGGCGGTAAGAGCTTGGTTAGGACCTCTGTGCTTACTTCCCCTGACTACATCAGTGTAAGGAAGGTCCTCATACTAGTAAGGCCGAGCATGGGTAGGACCTCCAAAATGGGCGTTGGTGAAGTGAGATTGACTTCCACTTCTCTGATCGCTGGGGCGAGGAGGACCTTCGCCGGTTGGTATGAGTACATGGGGAGGACCTCCATGATGGCGAGTGATCGGACATGAAATGTCTCCATACCTGCGGTCTGAGGCAGAGGGATTGACCCCGTACCCAGTGTAGTGGGCGTGGGAGAGACCCCTATATGGAGCGTTTTTGTCTCGGGGAAGACCCTCACTTGGGTTGAAGGTGGTGCGGGGAAGACCTCTAAGTCGGGGTTAGAAGCAGGTAGGGCCCACACCTTCCGTAGTGGCGGCATGGAGTGGGCCTCCACATTGGATGGAATTACTGCGGATTGGTCCGCAGTATCCATCGCCTGTGTCAGTGACTGGGAGAGTTCACCAAACCTACCTGTGTGTCAGTTGGGGCCTCAATCCATGTCGGGCATATAACTTCCCATGCTCAATATATGTCGGGAGTCGGGTATATTGTTCAGCGATGGCTTGGGACACCTTATTCGCTGATGTTGATGCCCCATGGCAGGCGTCCTCTTCCATTTGTGCCCGACTTTGGCGTCGGGTCAGATGAACTAGAGCTGGTGGTGCAGGCGCGTAGCTTACCTACTCTTTGGCTTGGGGAACTGGATGGTGGCGCTGACGCAGCCTAGTGGGAGCCCTTGCCGGGATCCCTTGAAGCGGGACTCCGAATGGGCTGACCCGAACATCCCCTACCTCGTCGGCGTAGGGCAGGGAGTTGTCAAGGCATTTCGGGGACAAGATCCTGAAACAATTGAATATTGGGGTGGGGAGAAGTGGCTCCCTACGCGGCCCTTGGGGGTGGCGTTGACGGTGAGTCGCAGCTGCATCAAGATCCAAGCGGGCCATATCCATGGTGGGGATGATCCCCTCCTCCTTGTACCTGTGTACAAGGTCATTAATTACCCTTCACTGGATAATTTTTGAAGGGAAGAGGAGGTGTGGGCGCCCAGCAGTCCTGGCGGTCAAGGCCGTCATGGAAGAGGCAGAACCGCGTGGGGTAGCCACATCGATATTTCCCATGCCCCTGCACTGGTGGGTAGGTGATCGGGCTCCGGATGCAACAACTTGGTTCCTGAAAGCAGGGAGATGAACTCATTAACACTGCTAGGAAAATAAATCGATAACCAGTGCCCCAACGTCATTCCATCATCAATGGCATGTAAGAGAGATCCACGCTGACAATGTCGAAGAACGTAATGTTCAACGTCCAGACTGCCCCTACTGGCGAGTTTCACGTCAGGCCCACTTGGGGGGACCTGGTACCGGGTGACAAAGTCAAACGATATGCTAAAACACTGATTCCTTGAATGCTACTAGTCTCTATGTTGAGGAGAAGATCTTCACGTAGGGTTCACCATTTCTGTTTCTGACGCTTTTGCCGAGGCGCGCGCATCTGTCACGCAGAGGACGCGTGGTTGTTGCCCCACATTCCCGCTTACCAAAGGCGGGCGGCATCCGCTCCTTATTCAGGGATTTCTTCTCCTTGATCGAAACAGGATGATGGAATTTCAGTTCTTCCTTCCATGGATTCCTCCTCGGAGATCGTCACCTAGTCCGAGTCTCCCTCATAGATTTAAGACATTGTTCATTAAACTCTTCTCGGTGCTAATCTTCATGGACAATAGTTAATTACTCTACTTCTGTCGGGACATTCCAAGGGGTCTGGTCAGGGCAGCAACCTTCGGTTAGAGGAGTAGTCACGTTGGGCACCAATGGCTTGTCTTGACGCTGGGGGATTGGCATGTCTTTCTTCTGTCCCTTATTATAGGGCTTCTCAAGGGCACGGAAGCCCGAGGAATCCCACATCGGACGTGGGGAATCATATGCCATGGGCATGTATCTAAGGTTTTACTTAGCTTCCTATGTTTAACACAAGATATGTCGTGAGTTTAACGTCCATCAGAGATGGATCAGACTAATCAGAACACTGATTAGAGTGGATTAGATGGAGGAACCCCTTGGAGGGAACGCCGATATTACACCCAACACGTGGGTGGCTTCCCGAATGTTGTCTGATGGAATGGGGAATGGGGTGGCATGATCCCACTGGGATGTGGCGGCCTGGGTAAGGATCAGGATGGGTGATGAAGTGAAGGGGAATGGAATATGGCCATCACAAGGGTGAAGGTGAAGTTGGTATTGAGTCTCGAAGAGGCTTCCTACGTATCCCCGTGGTAGGGAATCAAAGTCCGCATAGTTTGATGGGACGATGGGACACCTGAGGAGGCGACCTGTGAGAATGGATGCATGGATGGGACCCAGAAGGAAGTGGAACCTCCAGGTTGGGGCATGAGCTTCCCGAGACACATAGGCTTAAAGGAGAGATCAGTATGATACATGAGTGATGGGATCTAACCACATAGAGGCTTCCTACGTATCCCTGTGACAGGGAATCAAAGTCCATGTAGTTTAGGTGGCATTGGAGCTTACACCCTGAGGAAACCTAAGATGTTTGGGGCTTGAACCTCGTGGAGGCTTCCTACGTACCATGCCTTGACATGGATCAAAGTCCCCGTAGTTTTGGATAGATTGGGGCTTACACTCTGATGCGTCCCAAGGTGTTTGGGGCTTGAACCTCATGGAGGGTTCATACGTACCATGCCATGTCATGGATCAAAGTCTCTGTAGTTCGGGGTGGATTGGGGCTTACACTCTGAGGTGTCCCATTGGGGCTTGAACCTCATGGAGGCTTCCTATGTACCATGCCTAGACATGGATCAAAGTTCGTGTAGTTCGGGATGGATTGGGGATTACACTTTGAGGCAGCCCAAGTTGTTTGGGGCTTGAACCTCATGGAGGCTTCCTACGTACCATGCCATGACATGGATCAAAGTCCCCATAGTTCGGGATGGATTGGGGATTACACTCTGAGGCGGCCCAAGGTGTTTGGGTCTTGAACCTCATGGAGGATTCCTACGTACCATTCCTTGACATGGATCAAAGTCCAGGTAGTTCGGGATGGATTGGGGCTTACACTTTGAGGCAGCCCAAGGTGTTTGGGGATTGAAACTCATGGAGGCTTCCTATGTACCAGGACTTGACATGGATCAAAGTCCCCGTAGTTAGGGATGGATTGGGGCTTACACTCTGAGGTGGCCCAAGGTGTTTGGGGCATGAACCTTGTGGAGGATTCCTACGTACCATGCCTTGACATGGATCAAAGTCCCTGTAGTTTGGGATGGATTGGGGCTTACACTCTGAGGTGGTCCAAGGTGTTGTCATGGTTGGTGCTTGCTCTAAGCTCACGTGAGTCATGCTCGGTGTGAGAATCAAGAGGTAGAAGAGACCTGGCAATCACATCGTGAAAGGTGCGTCCGTGGGAAATGGAGTGGGGCTTACGCACGGGTGGCCCAAAGAGGAAACAGGGACTTATGTGTGGTTAGCATCCTGAGAAGTTGGGGCTTACTTCAGGATGGAGGCTTGTGGGCGACAAAGCGCAGCGGGAGAGGGAATTGGGACTGAAGAAAGGAGGAGCCCTGTTTCCCACCATGCCCTTTACTGGCCCTGGGGACTGAAGATGAAAGGAGGATCAGGGATGGTTCCTCCAGCAAGAAAAGCTAGGGGCTTACACCAAGGTGGTTTCCCTTTCCCCGCAGACAAACGCCACTATGATAATGAGGATATCATCCCCTGTGAGGGGTGATCTCATCCCCATGGAGACGAGTGGGTGTGGAGAATGTATGAGGTGGGGGACACTATGTTCAAGGCATGGGGAAAGGTTACAGGGTTAACTTCATGTGTTGAGGATGATGGTTCTTGGTAGTTTAATGTCTTGCAGCTCGGACAAGGTGGGTTTGCTCTGCACCTCTAGGGCTTACAAAACCGATACCCTCTACTCTTTCTGGGAGGGAAGGCATCTGCAAGGCCGTGGAAAAGGGTTTTCATGGAGTGAACCATCGAGGGGTCCATGTTAGTGTGTGTAACGCCCCGACCCCAATTACCCAGAGTCGGTGCATTATTACATAAAATTGGCATGATCACAAAAGATCTTGTCTCGAAAGACCGATTAGTTTAGTAGCCTTGGAATCACTAGATACATTCATAAGGTTTACATTACATCATAAATTGAAAAACTAAAATAATATAGTCTCCATAGTCTACACTCATATCCCCTTTAGACTATCCCTGCTGGTCAGTCATAAAATATTTCTTCACATCCTGGGAAAAAAACATAGAAAGGGGTGAGCTCAGATTCTCAGTAAGGATAACAATATAGCGGAAGCTTTCATAAATAAGCATAAACATTTGAGGAAATGTATAAATAAAACGAAAGCCTTTAAAACTTGAACTTTAGAATAATATGGAAAAGATGAAATGAAATAATGCCATTTATTTATTCACATAGATATTCTACTAGTTGAATAATCACATGAAATATCAATAACCACTTTCATAATGATGGAATGCATGATGCCAGACTATCATAACCACGTAGCCAAGGCCCCGTGCCAGGACTACAAATAAGATTTTGTCAAGGCCTCGTTCCAAGACACTAGTTTGTCTCATGATACCTACCGATGCATCGAGGAGATATAGCGGGTTCCACCCGTCAATTACTAAGTCCAATGCATTCCTCATATGATCAGGTTTAAACATAACATAAACATTCATATTAAAACTAGCATACGAAATGTCAATACTTTCACCATAAACCATGAATGGTATAAAAATAACACATCCATAGTCAAACATATCACAAAACCTTCAATACAATATGTAAGTTTTGTATCATAATAAATCACATTCAAATAAGCTTAAAATCCATCAAAGGATGTTGACATAGATGAAATCAAAACTATTTGAGAGAAATATCTCTTTTTTTAAATCATTTAAAAGTCACATAATTATAAAAGAAAACATTTACTTTGAAAATATTCTTATAAGCTTGTAAGGGAATATTTTAAGATTTTATAATGGTGGAAAATAGTCGCACCCGCGGTATAAGTTAAAAAAACATTCTTACCTTAATTTTGTCTAAAAGGTTAAAAAGGACCTTGTTTGGAAAATGATGGAAAGATTCCTTTCAAACCATTTTATAAAAGTCAAAAAAGGGTATAAATGACTTTAACCCATTGTCTAGTAAATAGTAAAAATGTTTTGGAATACATTTTTAAGAAACATGGATGTGGATGACAAAGAGGACCCAGTAGATAATCACGTATAAACAACCGCGGAAAATGAAGAGATTGTGAAATAAACCCTTATCTTTTACTTTTCCTTAGTCGATGTTATGTTAAACTCTTGTATAATAGTTAAAACATTGTTATTAAATTATACAAGAACCATATACATAATTATGATATTATATATGATCTTCTAATAATTCTTTGTTAATAATATTTTAGTATTTTCATCGTTTTGGGTGTTAACTTACTCGTTTTCTTTTATATGTTTTGTTACATAAGTCATGTTTGTTATGGGTATGTTGTATATTATTCATATCCAGAATTATATAAAGTTATTAAACATTACTCTTAATCATCAAATTTGAATTAGTCTTGAATGGATATGATGGGGAATGAATCTCATCTCGTTCGTGGAGACCGTAGTCCGTACGTACGCACGACCGACAATATCATTCTTTTGATATTAAAATAATACATAATTGGATGGTATATCAAATATAAAGAATAATTATCATGTTATATTTATTATTTAAATGAATTACACATCATTATTATACCCATCCAAATAATAATATATTGAATAACAATTACACCATGACGTGGAGATGGTAAGCCGTACGTACGCACGTATGGTGACATGTCATTCAAAGGATGGATAGAATACTGAATATGGTTGTACCATATTTATAATAATATCACAGTATATATGATATACTGGAGTTATTATTTTATAATGGTAATAACAAATAAAGAAGAAGTTGAAGAAGAAATGAACTTGAAAAAGGGTGGTGAAAACATTACCTCATCTTTGGGTTCTTCCTTTTGATTTGATCAAAATGGCTCCTTAGGTTGGATTTATGATCAAAATAAAGCCTATAGGTTTAATTGAGGGTGGTTTAGAGATTATTTGGGCAGGGTTTGTACAAACCAAAAGGCTTTGAAAGTGTGAATAATTGGTTAGAAGTGGTGTCCTTTTATAAGGGGGAGGAGGGGCACCTTAGGAAAATCTAGAAATATTATTTTATAATAAATTCATATTCGGTTTCTAATGGCTCAAAAGTGTGTTATTTAAATTTTAAGGTGTGTATGGGTCGAAAACCACTCAAACAATATAATTTATACAGTTTTGGGTCATTATATTAACCTTATCCTTTAGTTTTAACTCTTAGTTAATTAGTTTGACACTTACCATGTCACTTTTTATTTTTATATTATATAGTTAATAAACTTACTATATACCTCAAAGAGTCCCCCTAGTGGTCCATTAATGATACACCTATCATGATATAATTCTCTTGGCCTAACCTTATATTTTTAGGAATTGAATATAAATTAATAATATAATATTTGTTTTAAAAACTTTTTTATGCCAATTTTGACACTATTGGGTATTTTGTTTTTGATAAATTCATAACAGCATTATTACTTCGAAAAAAATTTATATAAACAATCCTAATATTTCATAGTAACCTATAAAATTATTTTAATTTATAAAAATTCTAAAATTACATTTATTTGGGTATTTATAATATCAGTTATCTTAATCATTCATTAATATGGTAATTACTACATCATCATTGTATCATAAATAAATTAAATTATTTAATGTCTAAAAATTATAAATAAAATTCCATTATGTATTAAATCTTTTTAGCTTAATAATGAATATTTATAGTCGAAAATATAACATATATAACCCTATGTAAAAATTGTTTTGCTAAAAGATATATGCTTATGTCATTTTTGTATTTACTTTAACTTAATTAATATAAAGTGTCCCTATCACCTACAAGTGGCTCCATGGGGTCCCAAAATCGACCCAAAGATGCCCATGGTTGGAAATGTATCCACCAATAAGGTTAGGACACGTTTTAGGGTAATTTATTATTATTATAATATTATTTTCTTACCCTTATTTACCGGATTTACCCTTTAACCATGGTAAATAAAATATTTACCGAAGTAATTATTCAAAATGTCTAAAAATGAAAGTTACATATTTACACAATTTGGAAATCCTGATTCTAAATATGGAATCCATTTTTCCAAATTCAAAACACAGAAGTGGAAGAAATTAATTTAAAATTAATTCCTGATGTCAAAAGAAAAAGCGTGTTTTTAAGAAATAATAACTATCAAAAGATTGATACTTGTTTATGTCCGCTTTAATTGTGAAATTATGTCCAATGACCAAAATTGTATCAAATGGTAAAAATATATTCTAAATATACTTTAAAACCACTCAAATTCATAATTTATCTCTATTAATTATTTTGAATAAAAAAGTTGTTTTTAATAAACATTTAGTAATTTTCACTATTCATCAAAATATAAAAGTTATCCGAAAAGTACCAAATTTTCATCCTAGGATAATTTAGATATTCCAAATCCAAAAATGAAGTCCATTTTGAAATATAAAATGTATAAAATTTCAAAAAGTGGGTATTACTATTCAAAACGGCTAGTTTGATTGGTCGTAGTGTGTTAGAATCTCGAAGTTGCGTACAACACACGCTACTATATTGTTCAAAGGGAAGCATACCGTGGAAGCTTGGGGTGTTAAATTCTAACATCCTTCAATAAATTGTGTCCTCACAATTTGAAAATGTTGTTCGAGAATAAAAGTTTGAAAATAGAAAATACCTTTGTGGAAAACCCACATCAGAAATAAAGTTAATAAAATTTTGCCTTAATAAGAGGTAAAGTGAAATGAAAAAGTCACCACCAAATTATGATCTCTATTAGGAGAAAATTGGTGGCAATTAGAATCATATAATTGGAGGAAAACAGAAATATTTTTAGGGAGTGATTGAGTTTATCAATCATAAACAAGTGTAAAATTGAGGGCCTCAAAGCCTTCAATCTATGTTGATTTAAAATATCATCAGTTCAACAAAACATAAGGTAATAGGATAACACATTTTTTGTTTTAATATCCCTTTCCTAAATTTTAAGAATTAATTTTATTCATATAATAATAGATAGGTATATATATATATATATGCTTGACAAGTAGAGTTTCAACCTTCAACTAATTTCTACCACAAACTCATCTTTCACTCAAAAAGATAATAGAACTCAAAAATATTATATTTATCCTAATCGTACAAGGTTAAAAATATTAACACATACTATTTAGATTAGGAAAACTATTTTTTAATAACCAAGGACTTCCTGTAGGCTAGTGGTAGGTAATAAAGGAATGTCTCACTATGGTTGTGGGTTCAATTTCGGCAGCTTTGTCTGACACGACAGGTTATCCCCCGACCTGTAGGTTGTCCTTTTCCTAAAACTATAGTATTATAATATTCCAAAAATAATCTTCAGAAATGTTTAAACCTTAAACAATAATATTAAAAGTTGAACTTAATTCATTCCAACCTTTATAGTTATCCAAAATACCTCTGTCCAGACTTTCTCTAAAAGGTCTCTAAATCCCAAAATCAATTCATCAGATTCCCCAAACAAAGTAAAGTTTCTCTTATTGTCACATAATAAAAATATGATTACCATCATCATATTAAAACCTTAATGAAAACAATAATTACTTCAGTACAATCCTTATATATATCATATTATTCTTATAACCATAATATAGTTGTTGAGTCCAAAAACACAAATACAATAATTATTCCACTTCAACCGTAGTAACAGCATAAGATTGGCCTTGATCCCTTGGCATTTTCTGAGATAAGTTTCCATGACGCTTAGGAAATTCATTTGCATAATTCTCCATTTCCCTACAATTATAGCATTCAACATTGATAGCCTCTTTCTTTCCCTTACAATCACGGGCCTGGTGACCTTTTTCTCCACATTTATAACAAACTCGCATTCCTTTTAGGCAAGTACCGGGGTGATTCTTCCCACAATTATTGCATAATGGAAAATCCTACTTTCCATTTTTTCCTTTATCTGTCTCTTGTTACATCGTTATCTTCTTCTCTTGCTTTACTTTATTGTCATAAGATTTAAAGAATTCCTTTTCTCTCTTGATAGCACACGAGACTATATCTTCATACGTTGAGAAGGATTGTGATACTAAAGCTCGACGGAGAAATGGTTTTAACCCATCAAAGAAATGATCAATCTTACTTTTTGGGTTACGTATATAATCTGTTGCATGCCTCGCTAACCTTATAAAGTTAGCCTCATACTTTGCGACATTCTCATCCTCTTTTTGTCTTAGACTCAGAAATTGTCTTTCCATATCTGCTCGATGGTCACGAGGAAAGTATTTTTCTAAGAAAAGCTCTTTGAACTCCCTCCATTCCATATTTGATACTTCATCATCTTCCTTCATGTTTTGAATCAATGACCACTATTGATCAGCATCTCCAGTGAGGCGGTAAACTGCCATGATAACTTTTTCCCTTTCACTACTCCCCAAAGCCTGAAATATTTTCTCTAGGGAACTTATCCATTGCTCATCTACCAATGGATTTGTACTCCCATTGAATGTTGGTGGTTGTTTCCTCATGAGGAGATCTAACATTGATCCTCCACGATGTGGATTAGGGTGCTTCATACGGGTAAGATTATTATTCATAACCTGATTGAGTTGTCCCAGTATGGTGACAATCTGATCAGCACCAGTTACATCACCATCTTCACTATAATTATCTTGAGCAGGAGGGAAATCCCTACATGGAGTGTGTGCATTGATATGGTTTCCATTCCTTCCACTAGGCACCATTTCCAAACAATGGCATAAACTAGATCAGTTTATGAATAAAAATACTTAATTCCATACTTGTAAAACACTTAACATAAATTGAACAGTTTATGGATATAATCCATAATCATAAAAATGTTTTCTTTGAGGAAGTATATACTAAAAAACCCTTCATAATGGTTTGTAAAGAAAATTAAAATTATCCTAAGCATATCCCCCTGGAGTGTCGTAACCAAGAGTGCAGCAAGGCCCATTGTCATGCACCAGTTCTCGTTCGAGTCTAGCTCAAAGTGGTGTTTTCGGGTCTTACCCCTAGGTACTTCTATGTCAGATCTGCCTCTACCTGCTCGTATCCAGACAGAGATGTATTGCTCGGAAAACTCACAAAATCTCTAAAATACCAAAATTCTAGGAAGTTCTTCTATAATAATCCTCAAAGTCCATCTTAGGTCTATGTGCTCTAATCAGAGTTTATCTAAATCTAGCTTTCAAGGTTTGTACTAAACTTCCTATGATACCAACTGTAACGCCCCGACCCCAGTTTCCCAGAGTCGGTGCATTATTACATAACATTGGCATGATCACAAGAAAGATAAAGTCTTGAAAGACCGATTAGTTTAGTAGCCTTGGAATAACTAGATACATTCATAAAGTTTACATGACATCATAAAGTGAAAAACTAAAATAATATAGTCTCCATAGTCCACACTCATATCACCTTCAGACTATCCCTACAGATCAGTCATAAAATATTTCTTCACATCCTGGGAAAAATAAAACATAGAAAGGGGTGAGATCAAATGCTCAGTAAGGATAACAATATAGTGGAAGCTTTCATAAATAAGCATAAACATTTGAGAAAATTTATAACTAAAACAAAAGCCTTTAAAACTTGAAATTTAGAATAATATGGCAAAAATAAAATGAAATGATTCCATTTAATTATTCACATGGATATTCTACTAGTCGAATAATCACATGCAATATCAATAACTACTTTTATAATGATGGAATGTATAATGCCAGACTATCATAACCATGTAGCCAAGGCCTCGTTCCAAGACTACAAATAAGATTTTGTCAAGGCCTCTTTCCAAGACACTAGTTTGTCTCATGAGACCTACCGATGCATCGAGGAGCTATAGCGGGCTCCACCTGTCACTTACTAAGTCCAATGCATTCCTCATATGAACAGGTTTAAACATAACATAAACATTCATATTAAAATTAGCATACGAAATGTCAATACTTTCTCCATAAATCATGAATGGTATAAAAATAACACATCCATAGTCAAACATATCACAAAACCTTCAATACAATATGGAAGTTTTGTATCATAATAAATCACATTCAAATAAGCTTAAAATCCATCAAAGGATATTGACATAGATGAAATCAAAACTATTTGAGAGAAATATATTTTTTTGAAATCATTTAAAAGTTACATAATTATAAAATAAAGCATTTAATTTGAAAATATTCTTATAAGATTGTAAGGTAAGATTCGATGATTTTATAATGGTAGAAAATAGCCGCACCCGCCGTATAAGTTAAAAAAAATTCTTACCTTAATTTTGTCGAAAAGGTTAAAAAGGACCTTGTTTGGAAAACGACAGAAAGATTCCTTTCAAACCATTTTATAAAAGTCAAACAAGGGTATAAATTACTTTAACCCACTGTCTAGTAAATAGTTAAAATGTTTTGGAATACATTTTAAAGAAACATGGATGTGGATGATAAAGAGGTCCCGGTAGATAATCATGTATAAATAACCTCGGATGATGAAGAGATTGTGAAATAAACCCTTACATTATACTTTTCCTTAGTCGATGGTATGTTAACCTCCTGTATAATAGTTAAAACATTGTTATTAAATTATAGAATAACCATATACATAATTATGATATCATATATGATCTTCTAATAATTCTTTATTAATAATATTTTAGTATTATCGTCGTTTCGGGTGTTAACTTACTCGTTTTCTTTTATATGTTTTGTTACATAAGTCATGTTTATTATGGATAGGTTGTATCTTATTCATATCCATAATTATATAAAGTTCTTAAACATTACTTTTAATCATCAAATGATAATTATTCTTTAATGGATACGATGGGGAATGAATCTCATCGCGTTCGTGGAGACGGTAGTCCGTACGTACGCACGGGCGACAATATCATTATTTTGATATTAAAATAATGTATAATTGGATAGTATATCAAATATACATAATCCTTATCATGTTATATTTATTATTTACATTAATTACACATCATTATTATACCCATCCAAATAATAATATATTGAATTATAATTACACCACGACGTGGAGACGGTAAGTCGTACGTACGCACGTATGGTGACATGTCATTCAAAGGATGTATAGAAAACTGAATATGGTTGTAACATATTTATAATAATATCAAAATATATAGGAGATACTGGAGTTATTATTTTAGAATCTGAATAACAAATAAATAAGAAGTTGAAGAATAAATGAACTTGAAAAAGGGTGGTGAAAACATTACCTCTTCTTCGGGTTTTTCCTTTTGATTTGATCAAAAGGGCTCCTTAGGTTGGCTTTCTGATCAAAATAATGCCTCTATGTTGAATTGAGAGAAGTTGATATAGTATTTGGGTAGGGTTTGGCTGAACCAAAAGGCTTTGAAAGTGTGAAGAATTGGTTAGAATTGGTGTCCTTTTATAAGGGGGAGGAGGGGCATCTTAGAAAAATCTAGAAATATTATTTTATAATAAATTCATATTTGGTTTATAATGGCTCAAAAGTGGATTATTTAAAGTTTAAGGTAGTTATGGGTCTAAAACTACTCAACCAATATAATTTAGACAGGTTTGGGTCATTATATTAACCTTATCTTTTAGTTTAAACACTTAGTTAATTAGTTTGACACTTTCCATGTCACTTTGTATTTTTATATTTTATAGTTAATAAACTTACTATATACCTAAAAGCGACCCCCTAGTGGTCCATTAATGATACTCATATCATGATATAAGTCTCTTGGAAAAACCTTAGATTTTTAGGAATTCAATATAAATTAATAATATAATATTTGTTTTAAAAACTCTTTTATGTCAATTTTGACACTATTGGGTATTTTGTTTTTGATAAATTCATAAAATCATTTTTACTTTGAAAAAATATTATATAAACACTCCTAATATGTCATAGTAACCTAGAAAATTATTTTAATTTATAAAAAGTCTCAAATTACATTTATTTGGGTATTTATAATATCAATTATCTTAATATTTCATTAATACTGTAATTACTACATCATCATTGTGTCATAAATAAATTAAATTATTTAATATCTAAAAATTATAAATAAAATAAAATTATGTAGGAAATCATTTTTTATTTCTAATGAATATTTATAGTCTAAAATATAACATATATAACCCTATGTAAAAATTGTTTTTTAAAAGATATATGCTTTTGTCATTTTTGTATTTATTTTACCTTAATTAATAGAAAGTGTCCCTATCACCTACAAGTGGCTCCATGGGGTCCCGAAATCGACCCAAAGATGCCCATGGTTGGACATGTATCCACCAATAAGGTTTGGACACGTTTTAGGGTAATTTATTTTTATTATAATATTATTTTTTACCATTATTTACCGGATTTACCCTTTAACCATGGTAAATGAAATATTTACCGAAGTAATTAATCAAAATGTCTAAAAATGAAAGTTACCTATTTACACAATTTGGACATACTGATTCCAAATATGGAATCCATTTTTCAAAATTCAAAACACATAAGTGGCATAAATTAATTTAAAATTAATTCCCACTGTCAAAACAAAAAGCGTGTTTTTAAGAATTAATAACTATCAAAAGATTGATACATGTTTATGTCTGGTTTAATTGTGAAATTATGTCCAATGACCAAAATTGTATTAAATGGTAAAAATATATTCTAAATATACTTTAAAACCACTCAAATTTATAATTTATCCCTATTAATTATTTTGATTAAAAAATTTCTTTTTAATAAAAATTTAGTAATTTTCACTATTCATCAAAATATAAAAGTTATCCAAAAAGTATAAAAATTTCATCCTAGGATAATTTCATTATTCCAAATCCAAAAATGAAGTCCATTTTGAAAGATAAAATGTATAAAATTTTAAAAAGTGAGTATTACTATTCATAATGGCTAGTTTGATTGGTCACTGTGTGTTAGAATCTCGAAGTTGCGTACAACACACGCTACTGTATTATTCAAAGGGAAGCATACCATGGAAGCTTGGGGTGTTACAGCGTGGATATGTGAAGAAGCAATAGTTGTTATCCTGCTTATGTGAAGAATCATAAGGAAAATCAATGCAACAGGAGGTGTCATCCAAGGGACTTTGAAGTTACATCGTACGAGCCTAGAAGGTCGTATGGGAAAATGGTGCATGATGTGGATACCCGGGGCATGAGAGGCACCCGTGAATGGCATCCATAAGAAGAGCATCAGGCGCACGCACAAGGGGGGACCCGGGGAGCACCGAGGTGAGGGGTCCCGGGGGAATTGTGCACAACCTTTGAGGGTTGTGCGAAATAAGTAGACCTGCGTGAAAAACACCGAGCAGGCACGAAATTGGTGATTCTTGCACGGAATTGGAGCTGAATTTTTGCGCGCGACAAGAAGAATTGCACACAATGTGCGGAAATGCGCTCAAGTAGGAGAGACCGAGGGTGATGACCGGGGTGCGCACAATTTAAGGGATTGTGTGCAATTGGCAGGGGGTGCGCGCAATGGAAGGGGTTGCGTGCAATTGGTCGGCCTGTGCGCAAGTGGAATGGATTGCACGCAAGGGGTGGACCCCGAAGGGATTGTAATTCAGTCTAAATCATGGGGATCTCATGCGAAGGTGGACCCCAGGGTGTCTTGGTGCGAAAAGAACCATACCTGAAGGCCATCTTTGCGCTCGCGGAAGAAGAATTTTACTCACGATAGCCGGTTCAGATTCTTCAGCCCCAAAGTGCAAGGGGTCGCCTTCTATTTATAGGCATCTGAGGGCGCGAAAAACCTGTCGGTGCGAAAAAAAAAATTCGAGGTGTAGGCGGCAACGTGAAATGTCGACCAAGCGGGGAAGGGCACGAAATATTTCACGAATCCTGGAACTTTCCGCGCGGGACATAATTTTTTTGCGCACCTATGAATTTATTTCACGTGGCTCCTCTAGACCCCCCGGACGGGGTCCCCGGGTCCGAATATGACTTTAATTTGTCGTTTTGAAACCTTTTTCATCACTTCAGCACTTTTTGATGTCTACAAATTCCCAAACCAAGTTGGAACTTGATCCCACTTTTGCGAAATCGACTGAAGAACCTCAAACTAAGCCTACTATAATTTCACACCAAGTCATCCAATGAGCTCAGACCCTCACCTAGATCTCATTCCACACCTATCATAGGAGAACTTTTGATTTACAGTCTCAACAAAAACCTCTTGTTAAGCCTCTCCCAACCCTTAATATCTCAAAAATGGCCTCTAAACACCATGACGGTCTCGTCATCACATCCTACATGAAAAAACAACAAAAATGAACTAATCACAAGTCTATTTCTGACTCTTGATAGATAAACCAAGTGAAACACATCCAAAGGGAGAGTACACGATATATACCATATGTACACAACATGTAACCCCATCACTTTTCCTTGGTCATGTTCCACATCCCAAACTGGCATGTACTTCCCAAGTATACGCCATGCACTATCCTAACATGATGTGTGGTCATGTACCCCATATAAGATCTATAAAAATAATCCACATAACCTCAGACAATGAAATACACATGGGGTTTCTTTGTGTGACCTACATGGCCATATTCCCCCACACGGGGTGTGTAACTGCGTACCCATCCACAACCCGAGTGAAACTACATGGAAATTTCCTAAAAAACATGACATATATTAACCTTATTCCACACATCACCCCAAAAATAAGATCATACATCATGTGTTATCTTAACTACCTGTATTTTAGATGGGTTTCTTGAACATAAATCCCATATGAATCCCTTAAAACCCCTATTTATCCCAAAAACAACCCACAAAATCCGTCAAGGGGCTACCAACAACTCATATAAGGCTTAAAAACGAAAAATAATAATCTATAATGATTGTGAATAAAACCAAAACAAAAAACCTACATTGGAGTGAAAATGTTGAAGCCTCAATTCCGAATTCATACCACGCATCCACTGCATCGCGATCCAGCCCCTCCGAAAAAACCTAGCGCACACACCCATCCCTCTTTCCTAATTACTCAATAAATTGGTCATGTAGAATGAGAGAGAACCCTCACTCACGGTATTCATAGAAATCCACATGGGGGAGAAATAAATAAAAAAATAAAAAATAAAATAAAAAATAAAAGAAAAATAAAATGCCAACTTAAATAGCCAGAACCAAGACCCAGAACCTCAAGAAATTTTACACATTGCCAAGGAAAACCCCCTATTCTGGACTCAACTGTATAGTCATAATTTCAATTTTACTCTCTATTTAAGATATTTCACCATTCTAACATGTGAGAATAACTAATATTTGATTAATTAAATATTAAATATTCCATAAAAATACGATCAGCTCATAACTACACCAAAATCTAGACCTAGGGTAAACACCCTATCACAGGGCCAATAGAGAAGTCAAAAAATTATTCCAAGATCATATGATAAGATAAATTACTATTTTTTATCTCAAAACACATGGGAACACAAATTCAAATTTCTCCTAGTTTCCTCAAAATGTAACAACATAGTTTGTAACTACATTTTTTTAGAAAAGAGTCTTTAATTAGTCAAACATTAGTCTATGTTGGAATAAATTTGTGTAGAAAATAGTATTAATTTAACCAAGGAAGTAAATTTTATCCATAAATCCACATGCATGTGATACCAACTAAATTCCAATTTTTTGGGTTAGTCAAAATATATTTATCAAAATAAATGAAACCTACACTCAACTCAAAAATCCACATAAAAATGTCAAGTGCATGAAATATAAACACATTTTTTCATATTTTCATCAACCTAGACTCCCCCTTTGTAAAAATGGTTGATGTAAATAAAAATAAGGGTTTTAAGTGTGATTATAAACCCATGTTATCTAGTTTTGTATAGCTCTCTAGAAGTTTTTTGATTCACTATGTGATAGCTTCATCTAATTTTTGATTCCCATCAAGGGATTCACTAAACTTCTCTTATTCAGGGTATTTAAGATAATCTATAAAGAAAAACTTCTTTTCTATCCAGCAATGATAGCCTTCATGATTATACTTTAATTCTCTTCATGTAAGTACAAATAAACAAAAGTTTTGGGGAAATAAGGTGGGGCCACTCTTTTTATTAGATAAAACATTAAGGCTGGGAGTTTCCTCTCAATATAGGCCTCTCATTCTTCTGAATATTATAATGTGAAGTATTCTTCATGTCTAATTTTCTATTATGATTATTAATATGATAAATTCTCATTATCTTCCCTTAAATTACTTCCTTGTGTGAAGAAGTTTTATCCACCTTAGTAACCAAGGAAAATAATTTTTAAACTATTTGGATTTACTTACTTATTAAGTATTCTTAGGATGATTGAATTTTTATGAAATTGTTTTTCCCATTCCTAGCCTTTCTACACCTTTCACAAAACATTCCATGAGTTTTTAGATCACTTCTTAGGGTAAAATTATCATAAATTACAACCTATTCATATATAGTTACTTTCTTTCCTTTGTCTCCACAATTTATTTATAATTTCTCCATTTTCATGGACATATCTAATTGTTATGGACAAACTATCAAGAATTTTCTTTTAACAACATTAGATTATTTATATTATTTACAATACTTCTTTCTAGTCTCAGCATAATATGATGTTCCACATTTTTTCTTCAAAACTTCATTTTCTTTCCCGACATAGGGAACTTCTCCAGGTATACTAGTCAAATATATCTTATATTTTTGAACCTCCTATTCACATCTTCCACACACTTCTTCCAAATAATAAAATCGATTTTGGGTTTATGGATTTGATGAATTTTTAGTTACAAATTTCTTTTTCTAAGAATAAATCCTCATTTTATCACCATAACCCCCCGTTGGTTCATTCCTATTCCCTATAAATGAAATATTACACCAGAAAGAGTATCATTTATGTTTATACCTTTTACAAAACCTTCCAAAACCTCAAAAAAATGATCATACACTTTGATTATAAATCTATAAATATTTTTTTGGGTTTTTCTCTTTCAAATCGATCCTAATTTTTCCTAGGGGAAGTGTTATATTGACATATTACTCTATTCCTTTGATATGGTAGAGTGAATCTAATTTAATTTTTTTTCAAATATTTTTATACTTTTTTTATCACTTTTACTATTAAAAATAATAGATTTATTTTGTGACAGATTGAGTGAAAAAAAATCCCTTGTTGGAACCTTTCATCTCACCAAATTGAAATGATTCATCTTTAATATTAGAAACCATTGAGAAATATTCACTAATCATGTTTAACTTATTTTTATCTCATAGATAAATGTATTGTTTCTTGACTAGATCCTCTTATTTTCTAGATAGTTTTTTCTTAAGATCCCCCACCATATTTTCTTACTCTGATTTTATTAGATTGGGCTTCATGATCTCATGAATTTAACCAACTTCAATATTGATCAAATATTCCTTCTCCTCAGATACTTTTTTTATCATTTAGTGATTTTATATTATATTTCTTGGGCTGTGTAATCTGATAAAGATATTATTCTAACTTTTCCTTCAACCTTCATTACAAATCTGCCCCTTTTTATCCATCATCTATTCTTGAGCTACCAAAGCCTCTTTGAGTATGAGAAATGAAATTGAATTCATCGTCTAATTGAGTATGTTATGGGTCATATTTTTCATTTTTTTCTCATAAAAATTCTTTTTTTACTACTATAATACTTCTTATTACATTTAAACTTTCTCTACTTTTGAGATTTATCATCCTCCCCCTATGATTTAGATTCTTAAACCTTCTTCCTTGGGAATTTTTTGGAAAAATAACCAATTTAATTATAGTTGTATATCCTTATTGTTTTATTTCACTTTCCTTTACAACGTATCTTCATGAATTTAATTAATAGAAGAGTAACAATTGTTTTGAATTCTTTATCATCTTCATCATCAAAAAAATCACTTGATTCTTCAGCAACTTAGTTTTTGAATTTTATTTTTCTCATGTCCTCAAAGGTCATACCATATTTTTTCCTTCTTATTGAAAGTTGGATCCTATTATATTTCATAACTTATGAGAATATTGTGAAACTCATCCAATAAAAAATCCTCTCAATCTTCCATGGATGAAATCTTACAATCAAATTTGTTAGAAAAATTCTAAATGAGCTTTTTGACAATGGTAGAATCATTCAACTTCTCACCGAACCCTGGATATTACTCACATCCATATTAACTCTTGAAAATTAGTTATAAATGTTTTCATCATAAATAATTTTTATGTATTCAAATATTCTCCTCCAAACTTATATTTTTGTTTTCCTTAACTTTTATATTTCCTTTAAAACTGGTATTTAATTTATCCAAAATCCCCTTAGTAGTTTGGAGACCCATAACTTTTGTGCACACTTTTTCGAAAAGAAACATCAAGATATCATTTTTCCTTTTTCTTACACTTATAAATTTATATTATCAATGAAATACATAAGGAATCCCACATGAATGGGTGAAAAACAAGTAGTTTTAGGAAATTTAACCTCTAGTCCAAGTGATAAAATGTGGGTAATCCCCAAACATTATATCCATATATCAAGTGAAGAAGCTTTTCTAGCCACCGTCCATATCTAAACTAGGAATATGATACCAAATTGCATTATCCATATAGAATTGGATAAACCTGGGAACCTATAATGATAATAGGTGTGAGAATGCCACTTTAGTGGTGGTGTGGTGGTGAAGGAGAGTGGTACAACAACGCCATTCTTTGAGAGGTTCAGGGTTCGAATCTTGGGAGTCCGCTTTTGGGGCGAGCCACTCCCCTAGGATCCACACATCTTGTTGGGTCACTCGGTCTCAACTGGGCAGGAAAAATCAGGTGTGGCCCAATGTGCTGACGGATTTCTTTGACAAACCATCATTGATCGGGCTGTCACCCTCTGGGATGCTCTGCCATCTCGACTAGCAACGGCTCATTCCCCGGCTGGGGCTCTACATGAGGGAAGTGACCTCTTTGTAGGGGAGGGGGGTTACCATGTGTGGAGGGTTTTAAAAGGCCACACAAGAGAATTCCCTTTCTAAAAGGAAAAAAATAATAGGTGTGAGAATAATTTCTAGTAGGTCACCACCCACTGGTTCATGCATACACATTAAAAGTAAAATTGTGTCATGCTAATTTGAAAATAAGAATAAATAAAAATAAGTTTTCACTTTTTAGAGAAAAAAAATTGTAACCTATCCCTTTCTAAAACTGGGATTTTAAACAAGGCATAATAGGAATTGTCTCTAAATGTGTATTTGTGTATGTGTATGTCTCTATGGATGTATCAATATGTATGTGGTCCTTTACATTAATATTTTTGTATAAATAGAATACTAAATGTGTATATATATATATATCAATTAAAACATTCATAGAGAGTACCAAATGGAAAACCATAGAAATTCACTATATTTTCACAAGTAAAAAAGAATAAATCCTTAGTTACAACTTGAAAGAAATTATATTTTAAATATTAGAATAAATAATATGAAAACATCGCATCATGGTAACCTTGGGGAAATGAGGGAAACAATATAGTACAAGTTTATTCGACCTAATAAATAAGACTTGTTAAAAATAATAATAAACCAACCAAAAACTCTGGTGCCTCTATAACTAGCCTAACTGAGGGGAATATCCCATAAGAAGACTAAAATACATATCTGGGTCACCAGATAGAATGTGATCATAATAAAGTGAAACATGTCTACACAGTATTTCCACTTATACACCTATGTTTAACAATGAATTTAAATTTGATGTTAATCAAAGAAATATCACATAGAAATACATATTATACATTTCACAAATAATTCATACCATCACATTCGACTTTCTCACATAAAACCGACCCAATTTTCATCAAAATCATATAAGAAATGCATAATTCCATTCAATGGGAACCATAAAATACAAGGAAAAAATGATAAACATTTTAAAAATACAGGGTTCATGTTTCAAGAGGGGTTTTAATTTAGGGAAAATCTTTTCAAATGTGACAAGTGGGCCATAAATAATTTTTTTATAAAACAAAACTTCTAGGAAACTTTTTAAAAAAAATCCAAACTCACACATTTCAATCAAACAAATCCATTTAAATAAAAATGAGAACAAAATATCCTTCAAAATTTAACCATCAATTTAAAGGATCTATTAAATAATTCCAACAAACAAAAGGTGATCATGGATTTCCAAAAGTGCCTTTAAGATTTGAAAATAAGGGAAAATCCCATGTTCACTTAAACAAAACCAAAGGAAACATCTTATTTTCCATAATAACTACTGAGTATATATGATATCAATTTCAAAACACCCAACACAAGCAATCACATCAACAAAAAACAGTAGTTTTAAATTTAAATTTTCATTCATATGACCAACTACCTATAAACCTTTCACTTTTAAAAATTGTGGTGCTAAATAACCTCAAAGTGACCCAAGAGGGATTAGATAACCAAGGGAAACCCTAAAACATCAAAATAATCCAAATAAAATCATGCTGCAAGGAACCCTAATTCATCAAACCATGCTAGGGTAAGAGAATAAGAGATAAATTTTAATAAATGGAAAAAAGGAATATGCTAGGAATAATTTACCATGAATAATCACACCAAAAACATAAATAACATCCATGATTTCACCTTGGGAATGAAAGGATAGGTTTGTGAGGAGATCCATGAGTAGTAAGGGTTTAATAAGGGATAAAAATAGGGCCTAAGACATTAATTTAAATAGGGTAACCAAGGATATTTTTCATTATTAATGAATCAGGTAACTGCACATGGTTTGGCCACACAATTTTCTAAACCATACACCAATCAAGTGAATTCTACTAGGATACTAGACCACTTTTCTTAGTTAGGTCATACAATTAGAAAAACCATGCACTGACTATGTCGTTTGGATCTATTAAAACTAAATTTCATGTTGTAAGGTTTTTACATGGTTTATACAACCCATGTGCAAACCATGATACACACACTACATACCGAAAAACTAAAAATTTTAAAACAAAACTCTCCATGAAGAGAGAGAAACAAAGTAGAATCAAACATAAAAAAATTAAATAAAATAATAGAGGAAATAAATGTTGGGGTGTGACAAAATCTTCACCATAATGCTTCCCCCCCCCCCCAAAATAACATGAAGGATCAGTTGATCAAGTCTAGAACTCAAGGTTGAACTTTTTAATGATATAAAAATTGAGGGACTTATGATTATGAAACTAAAGGAACCATTATTGAAGAATTAGATAAATCACCATTAGAAGGATTGAGTGCACAATACACACCCAATTTCTAACGCAAAGTCAATTTTAAAGCACCATTGATCAACACATAAAAGGATAACCATTATTGAAATAATAAGATATGAAAGAAAAGATTAACTCGCTAAAAATAGATTCTAAAAACAAGGAGCACTCGGCCCAAAAAAACAACTAAAAAACTTTTATGGCCCACTTCCTATAACTAGGTGAATTCATAACATGATGCATGATTCAAATTATAAAAATAGTTAAAATAAGGTTAAGTCGAGTGGGAATCAAAGAACTCTCCCCAAGACTAGAAATCACTGCTTAATGAGAAGACAAAGAGAAACACTCATCAGGTTTGGAGATAGACTCTTTTATGATGGTCTATCAATCATATTAATAACTCTCATTGCACCACATGATTTATAAATAAAAAAAATCTATGAAACCTAATGAAACCCCATAACTCAAAACAGAAGAGGTGCAACATAAGATCCACCAAAAACTGCAACCAAAATCTAGAAAATTTCACTACCAAAATAAAAGAATTCACCATTTTACATTTCAATTAATAATATACTTTCATAGATACCAAAACATCAACATCCCAAAAAATTGAACTGGATAATAAAATAAGTTTCAATTCATATCAAGAAATATCTAATTAGAAGAGATGAAAAATATAGGGGAAAACCTTAAACATGTACCACTTTAACACTAGGTTTAGTGGATTGAACTTACAGATCTTAGGAAATAGTGTATTTTCTAAATCTATCTTACAATATGCTCCTAAAAAATCCTCTTCAAGTGACTCATATAGTCATAGATATGATAGGAATCAGGTGCCTTTGAAAAAGGAGGCTTCTTATTCTTTTACTTCTCATACTAGTGGCACATCCAAGCCATGATTCCAGAAGAGACTGGTGTCAAAAGGTACAACGACCTCTTGATTCTACTACCCAGCTACTCCAACATTAATTTATTCACCTTACCTTTATTGTATATTTATCTTTCACTTACAATTTTTCATGAAACATCAAATACTTCTAGCAGTCCTACCAAGCTGACTATAATCCTCATAGTCTATCTCACTACATATTTCTAAGTGTTGAGACTAAGAGGGAACATCACGGATCGAAAATAATGTTGAATTCCTACTTCAAAATACCATTCCATCATGGATTCATCCATGTACAAGTCAGGAAGGTGTGGTGTTATCTTAGAAAATTGAAAGGCATATTCCAACATCAATCTATCACCCTACTGATGGAAAAATAATTACATCACCTTTGGTACTTTCACCTTGTAAGGAAAAAACTATTGGATGAACAGATACTTGAAGATTTACCATGAAAGGTCCATAAGTTTCTTTGTCTATATATTAGACTTCAACCACTTCCAAATTTTTACTTTAGCATAAAGGTAGTGAACTTAAGCTTAAGAGGCTCATTAAGATCAATCTAGATAAAGATCTCATCAATCCTATGCAACAATTCCTTTACCTCTTGAAAATGAGGTTACCTAAGGAAATGTGGATAATTAAAACTCTATAATTCTCAAATAAAAAAATTAATTTTGGTTTCAAGTAGTAATATCATTATGATATGTGTCTAGGATAGGCATATAATATGACTCATACAAATATTAATCAGCTAGAGGGTCTACATACCGTAAATCGCCCATAGCTCCCTCTTTAGAATTCATAGGTCTTGATGGGGGGGCACTCTAGAAACATAAGATATAAACCTAATAAAACCACAGCCTAAATTAAAATTCCATGAATCCAAATACAGACTAAAAATTCAAACACAAAACACCACTTAAAACAACGATTTAATCCCATAATACCTCCAAACCAAACATGATGAAAGAGGAAATATTGAAACATAGAATGGTACACCAAAATAGAACTCATCTATCATAATTTTAAAACAGAAAAAAATCATATAAAATTACATAATTTAAGGAATTCATAATTTAAAACATTTTTTTTTATTTCAAAACAATTATTCCCCCAAAAAACTAATAATCTCATAAATTTCTCAAAAACATTCGAATGAATTTCTTATGGAAATTAATAAAACATTCTTAAAATTTTTAACCAATTCAAAAAACATTTAATCATTAAATTTAAACATTTATAAGACACCATTTCATTTTAATTTTAATTTATTTAATCAAATCATCTTTGAATTGAAATGTTCACCCCTTTTTAAATTAAAACCAAGGTTTTTAATTTATGAAAAAATAGTTTAAATGAAAAAAAATATCATTTATCATTGAAGAGAATCAATGAAAATCATCATAAATTAGTTTCAAAAAATAAACAAATAAAAAATAACTCATAATAAACCAAAATCAAAAAACTATCAAAGAAATAATAGCTACTCAGGGTTTGGATGTATAGTTTAGAAGACTATTCTCCAACTGTGCAAAGATCACTAGAAGCCAATCAAAGGGGCCATCATGGTGTACACACGGTTTTACAAATAGTTTATAGTAATCATGAACCCCCTAATTTCCTTAAAAATTCAAATCCAATTCTTGTATATTCTCAAAATAACCCATGAATTCTTAATACCAAAAATAAATATTCAAATAAATAACAATTTTTCTAAAAACATCCAAGAACTGATCTTAGATTTGAGTTGAAAACATCTTTGACTACCATGGTATAAATTCATCTCTAATATGTGGTAATCAATAACCTACTCATGACTTCCCACTCTAATTATAAAAATCATAGCTTTAATATATATGACATCCCAGAATAATAAGGAAGACTCAAAAAAAGCAAGGCCTTCCTAAGAACCTAGGTTTTGATACCATTTTATCATGAACCAACATGGGATGCCCCTAATCCAGGAACCCAAAATAATTTGTGACATGATCGATAGGCATTTATGATCCTCCTATTATAGTAAAAAGTTCCAAGGGCATCAATTGAGTAGAAATAAGAATTATTTCACAAGAAGTATCGATAACGAGACAAAGAATTCTATCAGGAAATCTAGCATAACCCTTCCATACATTGGAGTTTCTTATCATAAAAACAAGAAAGTATAAAATAAGAACATAAAAAAATGTGGAAAAAGTAAAGTAAATTCATATAATTAATATGGACAAAAATGGAACCAAACCAACCAAACATAATGTAATGTCTTGACCCAGGTTCTACACACTGATGCCCTAAGCCAGTCAGTTATGTGACCTCAGGTGCACCTCCCCGTATGACAAAGGCTATCGACTAGTAGTGAGGGTCTAATATAGATACCATTGGGATACTATACCCTCTTTAACGAATCATAAAAATAATGAAAATAATTAAAAATAACCAAATGATATAAAATAACAAGAAAAAACCAGTATCACATGATGACAAAAGGAGGAATACAATATATAAACCAAACAATAGATATCTCATGGCCAGTACATGTCAAGTGTCAAATGAAAAACCAAAAGAAAGTCACAGTGACACTCCCAAGAAGGTCCTGAAACCATTTTTGGTTCCCTAGTTCAGGATACATCCCAAATCAACCATCTAACATAGGTCTCTTGACCTTATCCTATCCTGCAAACATTAAATCTATTCAGTTACCGATTAGGTAGCTCAAGTAGGGTGTGAGTATAACTTAGTATGCCACCACAAATAACATCCAAAACAATATCTAGTAAATAATAGTGTATCTTTTTTATAAAGAATAAATTTCAATGCATAAGGTAAACAATTATCACATTTCATTAATCTTTTACTAACCACATAGTTTCCTCGGGTTCATAAAGACACACATATTATCAATACCTGCTTTGGCTCAATACAATGACTAAATTATACCAAAGGGATGAAACATATCACAATTCCATGGTTATAATTTATCATTTCATTTTATATCATAAAATGGATAGTTGGAACTATAGTACAATGTCAATATCATGGGTGTAGAATGTCGTGTCTAACACCCTGTGGGTATTTAGAGCCTCTATCCTTGTCTTGCGCCTCATTGCCACATGGGTATTTGGAGTCTCAGTCTATTTCTCAGGCTTTCTATCACATATGGTTATTTGGAACCTCAGTACTTATCTCACACTCGTTATTACATATGGTTATTCGGAGCATCAGTCCCAATCCCACAGCTCAATCTCACCTATGGGTATTTGGAGCCTCAGTCCTTGTCCCACCCCCATTTACACATATATCATAAATATCATAATATCACAATATCACACAAACACACTTTCATACACATCAAGGTTATTCAACATTAACCTTCTTATCAACATTCTCATTAAAGTGTACCATTTCACTTTATCACAACTAATCATAAATCTTAACTTTAATCATAAGGAATAATATGAACAACTCATCATTAACCCAATTATCCAAATTTATTCACATAAACCATTAACCCTTAAAATTTAATCCAACCATCCCCTTATTCCCATTGTCAATAAATTCCATATCTAAACAATTTACAATTTCATAACCCCATTAATCAATCAATTACAAAAATCCATTAATTAATTCATTAACCAAAATTAATTAATCTAATTCAACTAATTTCAATTTTCTGAATTTAACCCAAGTCATTATCACAAGGAAATTAAATTAAATCAAAAATATTCGATGCAATTTAACAATTACATAAACCCATTAATTGAATAATTTCATAACCCTAATAATAAATCAATTACAAAATCCATTAAATAATTAATTAACCAAAATTAATTAATTCAATTCAAGAATAAATTTCTAAACATGAAATAGAAATTATAAAATTACATACACAAAATTGAAATCAAGACTTTGGGAATTGAATAATATACCACCAACATCAAGATTGATGGAAAATTCTATCCAAAAGAAATTCTCAAAATTGAAATGGAACGGTCAAGCCCCTAATGAAGAATCAGATCTAGAATAAATTCCTAAAAACAAGATCAAACAGAACCACAATATAAAATCTTATATACAAACCCTTTACAATGGTGGATAAAACATTCCTTTTTATCTTAAAAGTGGAGTGGGAGAGAGAGCGACCTAATCGGGAAGACAATGCATACCTAGAGGGAGTAGATCCATTAATTTGGCCTTAGATCATCAAGAACGGTATTTAAGAGCCCTAGGAATTTGTCTAGAAGCCTCAAAAAATGAGATGAATGGGTTACGATTGATTTGGGTTTACTTTGGGTGAATTCTAGGGGTTTGGTAATTTGTAATCAAAATTTTAAAATAATTAAACTTGTTCGCACAGTTTCCTAGGCAGGGGCGCACAGTTTTCCAAACCATGAGCCTAAACCATACAAATATTCTAGGGGATCTAAGGTTACTCCTAATAGGGAACACGGTTTAAGAAACTACGTGAGAGTCATTCAATCCCTCCCTTTCTAGGAATTCATGGTTTACTAGGGAGGGATACACAGTTTAGGGAAATCATGAACCAACTGTGCAATGCCCAAAACCCCTCTAAAAACATCAAAATTTCACCCAAATGTTCCCAGGACAAAACCTAAACATGATATACTCAAAAAAGTGTAAAATGGTAACTTTGAACAAGCCTGAGACATATTTTGAAAAGGTAATAATCTTAAAATCTCTCCACCTTATAACAACTCCACCCTCATCTCTATACCCAAGCATCTATAAGATTTATAGGTAAAAATATTAGGCCACTGACCCCACATGTCTACTTCTCTCTCCAAAGTTTCCTCCTAAACATTTCCATGTTACCATAATACACTAACTATCAGCATGGCCTTTCCCCACAACAATTTATCACTGTGATCCAAAACACATATCAGATGCTCCTAAAATAATGCATTGGCCTCAAACTCAGCATCATACACATCGATCACATGAGAAGGGTTGGGGTGATACCTATGAAGTTGTAACACATTAAAAATATTGTACATAGCACTATGACTCTATGGAAGAGTCAATCGGTACACCACCGGCTCGATTCTCTCCACAACCTCAAACGGTCCAATAAACCTAGATGTCAACATGCCCGATTTCTATATCCTATAGTGACCCAATCTAGGAGAAACCTGATGGAATGCACGATCACCCTCTGAAAACTATAGGGTTCATCAACGTCTATCAATATATGACTTTTGTCTGGTCTAATTCGTTTACATACATTTTCGAATTAACTAAACCAGCTCTAAATTCTCTAGCATGAGACTTGGTGCCAACAACTCTGACTCACCAATATCCATCCAATGTAGAGGTGATGCGCATGGCCTAACACAAAGTGCCTCATATGGTTCCATCTATACATTCTCTTGATAACTATTTTTATAGGGAAACTGCACAAGTTCTAGGTGCTTCTCCCAAGACCCGCCAAAGTAAAGAACACATGCTCGTAGCATATCCTCCAAAACCTGTATAGTATGCTCTGAATACCCATGTCTTTGTGGGTGGAATGTTGTACTCAGTAAAACTTGTGTACCTAGATCCTTATGAAATCCTTTGTGGTACCCCATACAGACGGACTATCTACCAAATGTATAAATTTCTCCATTGGTCTACTAATAAAGTCTCATGTAGAGGAAATAAATTCACTACTTTCTTCAGTTAGTCCACAACCACCCAAATAGTCTCATTCCTCTGAGGTGTCCTCGAGATACCCACCAAAAAGTCCATAGTAACATTGTCCCACTTCCATTTCAGAATGGGAAAAGGCTATATTAAACCAAAAGGTCATTGATCCTCATCCTTCACCTGTTGATAGGTGTATCATCATGTCGCAAACCCCAAAATCTTTTTTCATGCCCAAAAACCAATATTATCATTGTAGGTTGCGGTAAATTTTTGTCAAACCTGGATGCACCACCCACTTTGAGGCATGAAACTCACATGTAATCTCCTTTTTTATACTTGTAGGCACAACAACCTGATTCCAGACATAGATTATCACATCCTCATCTTCAGTCTAACCTGAAGGTGAATCCCCACCTTTAAGGTTTTCCCTCAAGAATAAATACTTCATATCCACATACTACCTCTCCCTGATCCGGATCAAAAGAAAATAATCCACTGAAATTGATACAAAAGTCATCTTCTCCTAACCCTCCTTATAAAAAATATGCATTTTATTCAGTAAGGTCGTCATCTTCTAATCAGAACTAGACTACTAAATTACATGGGTCTGTGCATTCCTAATTATAGCATCAGCGACACGGTTCCCCTTCCTAGGCATATACACTACATCAAAATCAAATGACAGCATACACTAAACCAATCTTCACTTATGGAGATTCAAATATTTTTGTGAAGAGATATACTTCATGCTCTTGTGATCATTATACATTGTAAAATTTTCTCCCAATAGATAATGTCACCAACACATCAAATCATAAAACATTTTAGCTAACTCCAGGTAATGTGTAGATTAGATCCATTCATATGGTCTCAACTGTCAAGACCCATATTCCACAAATTGGTCTCCTTACATCAACACCACTCCAAGACTGATCCCAGAAGCATCACAAAACACAATATACTCCTCACCCAGCTTAGAAAAAATCAAGATTGGTGTAGTTGTTAAATTCTTATTCAACTCCTGGAAATCATTCTCACATGATCCAAACCATTCAAACTTTACTCCCTTATTGTTCAAGCCTGAAATTTGTGCTGCCAATTAAGAAACTTCTTGGATTAACCTTAGATAATAACCTACCATACCTAGAAAACTATGGATATCAAAAGAATTATTGGGATGCTCTCAACAAAAAACTGCCTGAAACTTATCTTAAACCACTAACACACTTTCCTTTGAGATGATGATAACTGATTGATCTAGAATTGAAACTTATATAGATTTTCATATATTCAATTCCCTATTAGTGTACTCGAGATGATGTCAAGATATTGGAAATTATCTTCATGAGTCTTAGAGTACACCAAGATTTCGTCCACTAAAAAATTCAAAAAATGATCTAAGTATGGGTGGAAGATTCAATTCATCAAGGCCATAAACACTACTAGAGTGTTTGTTAACCCAAACAAAATCATGATGAACTCATGTAGGTCATACCTACTTCTGAAATTAGTCTAAGGTGTGTTATAAGGTCAGACTCTCAACTAATGATGCCCTGATCTCAAGTAGATCTTGTAGAAAACACTAGATCCCATCAAATGGTCAAATATATCGTTAATACACAGAAGATCATGATGTCTCTTTAGAGTCATTTAGTTAAAATTATAGTAATCAACACATAAGTACAAAATTATACCAAAATTCTTAGAAAATAGGACAAGAGAACCCTAAGGTGATGTACACGGGTGGATAAACCTCTTATCCATCAACTCCTCAAACTGAGTCTTGATCTCTTGAAGATCTATTAGTACCATTCTATATGGTGGAATTAAAACTCTATCATCTCCATGAATGATCTCAATTGTAAATTAAACATCTCTCTCAGATGGAATCCCTGGTAATTCCTCAGGAAACACATCATGGAACTTGTCTACTATGGGTGGAAATACATCTTGCTTCAAACCCCCATAATTTAGTAATAGATTATAAATATAGGTTGTGAGATCCTCTAGTTTCCAATGAACTAGCCCTGTATGGCCCACCTTGATATTCCATTCTACATGATGAACATAATTTTCACCCTCAGGAGATGTAAAAGTCACTCTATTTCAATATCAATCAATATGGGATCGGTATGCTACTAAATAGTCCATACCCATAATTAGTTTAAAGCCTGACATATTCAGAATTTAAAGATCCCATAGAAAAATATACTCCCCAACCTTGATAAAATAACCCTTTCATTAACTTGTGTCCTTAAACCATACTCCCAACTATGTATCAATCTTCATAACCCCACTCACAAACTCCACTACCAGACTTAACCCATTCACAAGTTGTGCAGATATAAAATAATGAGAGGAAAAATATCAAATAAGACACTAGTTATTGTAGAAGATATAATAACAGTACCTCTAGGTATTAACTATCCAGCCTCTCTATCCACCAGTATAGGTTGAACGGCATGCAAATTTCCCGCCCCTCTTCCCTTTGATGCAGTCTGAGTCACCTGAGATGCACCACTCTATTGATATTGGCACTCTTTCCCAAAAGTACCACGTCCAGTGCCTCTATCACCAAAACTAGTATAACTCCAACTGACTGGCTTATATTGTGTAGAATATCCCCTTCCTATACTCTGGTTTTGTCTAGCAGTCCTATCACTATCCATTTGTCATGGGTTTCTTCAAAACTGTTGTATATGTCCCATCATTCCACAATCTCAGCACTCTACTGATGGTCAGGGACAATGTCTATAAATGTGGTCCAACCTACCACACTGGTGGAAAAGCACTCAAGTAATATCCTGAGTAACTTATCCTTCCCCTTATTCACTATTATTTCTACTTTTTTGGTCAACATTATCATATTGATGCTTCCTACTCTCGGAAGACATACCTCCTAGTCATCTAGCAGAAACCACATGTCCTCCACCGGAAACCTCCTTCAGATTCCCTCAGATACAAGATCTCCGTCCACCATCTTAGCAAACTTCTTTAACCGAAATATGTTAACCTAGGAATTAATCTCACATTTAATTATGTCCTTGAAATGCCTTTCCATATCTATCTTATCCCATATAATCACTAGATAAAAGAACTATATCTCAGTAAAGATACTAGCATAGTTCATCACGAACATACTTCCTTGGGTCAACCGCATGAAATCATATGCCCTCTCCTGTCTTAGTAACTCTGGATAAAAGTGATCCTAGAACTTCTCTTGGAATTCCTTCCATACCATACCATCTGCATGTCTAGTCTGAGCCTAAACCTTCCACCAACACTTCCCTAGACCTTATAATATATAAGCATCCAACTTGAACCTCTTCTCAATAGGAGTCTCTAAATAGTCAAGTATAATCTGGATAGACTATTCTATCCCAAATTTACTATACATGTAGAAGTAGTCATTGTAATACTAGTAGGGTTTCAATCCAAATTCACTGAAGAAGTAAACTTGAGACACTCATATTTTTTAGTGATTTTGGGTATGAAGTGGACAACTTTAGAGTTGATTGAAATTGGTATACTAGAATACTAATGTACCTAAGAGAATTATTTTAATTGAATAAATAAAACACCTTAATATTTTTAAATAAAACAATTAAATAAGATGGACTGATCCAAGGTTGTTTTTAATACTAGAATAGATGAAATTTTTTTCTTAGAAATTTCAACTCATTAGTTCAAGATGATTCCAATAAATGAGATAAGTACCTAACATCATTCACCAATTTAATCCCTAAAAACTAAATTCAAATAACAAATTAACTTATAGGATCATATTAATGGGAACTATGATTAATTTTATCTTACTATCACTCAAAATATGTCATCATTAAAATTGGAGAAGATGAAGAAGAAAATAAGTCATTGAATTGAACTCTTAAAATAATTAATTAATTTAAGAATATAAGAACATCAAATAACATCAAATACAACCCTATTAAACTCCCTATATTTGACCTAAAATAGTTTTTATTATTCCATTGAAGAAAATATCTTAATTGAAGGTGTAAATCAACTTAAAGAAGCGATATAAAAATAGAGAAAATAATAAAAAAATGAACACTCCGCCATTGTGTGAAGGATTTCAATCTTCGTTTTGTGAATAAATTGACGCCTTAATTAAATGGTATCAACATGTTAAAAAATTAATAGAAAATGAAAAGAAAAAGTAGTATTTTTATTAATAATCTAAGGGTAATTATAACAACTTACATGTGAAAGACAAACTGAAGACAATAAAATCGCAGCATAACATTATAATGAAAACAAACAAAACCTCATACCAAAAACACCACCAACACTAACTTAAATAGAAAATTTTAAAGACTTGGTTAGATCCCCCAATATTCTAAGTCAACCCAATTAATGATCATAGGAATAGATGGGTGGAAAAATATTTAATACTAGACTTTTCCACACTTGAAAAAAAAATCAGAGTCAGCATGCATCCATCCAACAGATGTGCCAAAACGAGCTTCTAGATAGATGAATTGAGGTGGTACTTTGAAGAAGAAATTTAATCTCTAGATTTACCCATACATAAATAAAAATTTCATTCCAATTTTATGTTTGGTTTTAGTGATATGATTGAAATGGTGGTCTGTTTTTCTGGGCCATAGAATCTGGCTCAGAATTTTATCTTCAAATTAGGCCACCAATAACTCCCTTAAAACTCATAATTCTATCTATTAAATTTTGTATGAAATTTTCCTTATGATTTCATTTATATTTAGTTCAAAGTTTATATTTATTATAATTTTATCATGGACATTTTAGTATTTTTATTGGGTTGTTGTTCGGTTTACTTTGGCTAACATTTTCTTGGTTTAAGGTCTGATTTGGTCATATTCCAAATTTAATCTTCAATAGATCCATAATAATATTATGTTCCTCATATCATAGGGGACAGGAAAATTAAATATGAAAATAAAATCAAGACTATTGGGTGTTTTATAAGGTGTTCAAAAATTTACCAAGTAATCGTGCATTTTAAGAAGGAATTACAAACATGTTAAGAAACGAAGTTAAAATTGAAAAATGGAATAGTATATGTGTTTATAAAAATTAAATAACATGAATATTATAATATAAATAATAAATATTATCCTTTTTCAGTGGCTAATCATGGTCTCAATCCATACCTCTACTACCTCAGGTCCACCCTCTCCGGTGAAAGTCGGAGGGTGTTGTAACTGAAACTCAAATATCAAGTCATACATACTCTTCACAAAACACTCTGGGTCTCTCTTCATAAACTACATGAAATGAGAAAATTTATCATGGAACGGCTCTCCAACTCCTTCACCCAGCACAATTTATGTCTTAGGTTCTACTGCTAGAGGATATTTTCCATCCATATCCTCCTGTCGTCCAATCAACAAACATCATCATGGAGGCATATCTCTACAACTAAAAACACACATATTATAAAAAGTAGCACAAAATTAACACAAATATGGTGATTCACATAAATCCAAAACAATTCATTCCACATTCCCACCACATGGTCAAAACTAAGGCACAACCACTACCCTTAACTGTTTTACGGCTAGGTCATGGTTAACAAGTGTAAACACATTCTATTTTTCTCATTTCTCATTATTCACCCATTTATTCACATTTTTCATTATTTTTACACTTTATATTCCATATTAGGCACCATTTTCAATTAAATTAGACAAGAAAGGAAAAAACATTTCAATTTTAACAACTTACCCAAAATCCATTTTCATGTGTGTGCTTATAAATGATGCATGTCTCAATAATTCTTGAGTACCTAGAATGATGCATGCATACTCAAATCTCATGCCAAACTCTGCCACAAGTATAATCTCATAAAATATTATAAAAAAATATAACATCACTTGGTATGAAATAACATCCAACTATAACAACACACATCAATAACAACAATCCCACCCTAGGTACTTAGGTTTTTCCTCGTACAAGGGTTAGAAACTTACATGCATGAGCTCATGTCCAAGGCCTGCCAATTCCTAGTCTTCTGTATACCTTTCCAAATTAGTAATAAAAAATAAAAGTAAATAAAACCCTCTAATACCACCTTGTGACATCCTAACTTTGGTTTCAAACACTAGTGCCTCGAGCTGGTCATTTACGTGACTATAGGAGCGCCTCCCCATACACCAAAGGCTACAAACTAGCAGAGAGGGTTTAACATAGATAACATGGGGAAACTATAATTTCTTTATCAAAGAATAAAAACAAAAAAAATAATTCATAATATCAAAATGATATAAAATAACTAGAAAAATGACGACTAAAACAGGAACACAATATCCAAACCAAATAGTAGATATTTCATGCCAAGTACATGTCAAGTGTTAAATAAAAAACAAAAATAAAGACACACTATCACTCTCAAGAAGTTCCTGACACCACTTATGGTTCCCTCATCCATGCTCCATCACAAATCATCCATCTAACACAGGGCTCTTTTCTCTTATCCTACTCTGCAAACATGAAATCTATTTGGGTACTGATCAGGTGGCTTGAGTAGGGTGTGAGTACAACTCAGTAGGCCACCGCCAACGATGTATAAAATGATATCCAATCTATAATAGTGTATGTTGTTGTATAAAGAATAAATTAAAGTGTATAAGGTAGATAGTTATCATAGTTCATTATTCTTTAACTAACCACATAATTTTCCAAGGTTCACAAAGACACCCATATTATAAAAACTTACTTCGACCTGTGTCGGAGTCTAAAATATACCCAAGGGATGTCACAAATCAAAATACCATGGTTATCATTTATCATTTCATTTCAAATCATAACACGACCAATTGGAACTATAGTCCAACGCAAGTCACATGGGTGTAGAACATCATGTATAACACCCTGTGGGTATTTGGAGCCTTTGTCCCTATTACACACTCACAATCACATATGGTTATTTTGAGCTTCATTCCTTGTAACGACCCAATATTTTTGGGTAGTATATTAACTTACTCTTAATGATTTAATAAGATTTTAATGGTTAATGCAGAAAGAGGAGTCGATGGCTTCATCCAGTAGACTCGAACCTTATGAATCCCACTTATCAGAGCTTTGGAAGGAGGTAGCATCTGTGGGCTTCGCTTTGGACCAAGCCCAAGCCGAACTCCAGCGTGTCAAGCTTGAACGGAAATGCCTGCGGGAGAAGTTCAAGTTAGTAGAGATTACTACTAGGGCAATGTTATCTGAGCCTCCCTCAGATTCTCTCACCATAGAACACCTTACACTTAGTTCATATGCCGGTGTTATAAGGGGTTATGTGATGAGACCCTAGCTTCTTTGTGTAATCCTTTGGGATGAATGAATTGATATTTCTTCCTTTAGTGATGTTTGTGAAATTTCAAATGTTCGGATAATTTTAGGATGTATTTTATTGATGAATTTTTAAAAAAAATATATTTTAAAATATTTATGTAAACCCTAAATAATTAATGATGTGTAATGATTTTCGAAAAATGGCCTTCTAGAAAAGTGTTCAGTAAGGAATTTGGAGTCTAATAAGATCAACTTAATTTTTGATGAATAGTAAATTATGAATAGTGATTTTAAGCTTAGGATTAGTAATGTGACCAAATGGATTAGTAATTTCACTCAAAGAATGTTTTAATGTAATTTAGACACCTAGATTAAGTAATGTGATTCAATAAAATGGGTAAATAACGGTTTCATAAATTATTAGTCAAGTATTAGTTTTTTCGGGTGAATAGTGTTTTTAAATTAAAAATTTAATTAAAAATAATTAGAATATTATTTTTATAAAAAGGACTTTATTTTTGAACTCAGAGCATTGATATTATGTTATGGTAATTTTTGGGGATTTTTCTGAAAAAAATGAATTCTCGATGAATAGTGCTTTTATTTAAAAATTAAATTAAACATATTTAGAAAATTATTTTTATAAAATGGAGTTCATAAATGTAATTAAGGCATAGATATTTGGTTAAGGTGAAATTTTGGGATTTTTCTGAGAAAGATGAATTTTTCAGTGAATAGTAAAAATGCAGTTTTAGGGTTTCGGTATGTTTAATGACATCATAACTGTGTCATGATGATTTCATGAGATATTTTAAGGGTTGGACGGCCAAGGGTGATGAATTATTATTTTGGGGGCCCCATGTGGCCTAACTCCATGGTAAACGCCAAGGGAGAGCACATGGTTTTGAGAAAAGCACTTGTGAGGTGTCCCTTGGCCATTAATGCCTTGTCCCCTCACTTTCCCTATAAATACCCACCCTTTCCTCCTTTAGTTTTCACTCCCAACTCTCCACCAACGAAGTTCTGGTCTCCTTACCTCCCAAGGATTCCTCCCAAGGTTCCCCCAAGCCCTCAAGGTCCAAACCTTTGAGTTTTAAGAGTTACGTTTTAAGGTAAGGGATATGACCTCTCTCTTTCTTTTCATGTAATCTCTTTTGTGTCATTCCTTTTATGTTCCATGTTCTTATGTGAGAGGATGTTCTTTTATATTCCTCTTACTTCCCTTTTCATTTTTATATGATTAGAGATCCCCTCTTACTCTCATCATTTCTTTTTATGAAAGTTTAAGTGACGATGTTAGGTAGCCGAATTTTTAAGGGATTCTTTCACCCTTCTCATTTTTCAAGTTCGATTTTCATGTCAAGTCTTTCAAGTTCCTTTTTATTATGTTGGGGTATGATCTCTATATATATCATACTGATCTATTATGATCATATGATGAGATCCCCTATTTGATCTTGTCAAATCTTTATTTTATTGAAGTTTAAGTGACGCTGTTAGGCTGCCGAATTTTCATAAGAGAAATCTTGTTTTTGTCTCACTTCTATGTTTTTCATTTCATATGGTATATCTTTCAAATTTCACTACCATGTTCTTAAATCCATTATATTCTGTCCCCCTACTGTTTTATGGATCATTTATGAGTGGGTGACTCATGTTCCCTCTCTTTTCAATGTTTTCTAAAACCTTGTAACATAGTCATTATGCTGCAGAATTTTCGTCTCAAAATGCCTCTCTCTTTTCTCAAAATTATTTTTATGTTATAAAGTGAATACTCAAAGCTCTTATTTCTACAAGTTTATTAACATATATATCAAAATGTTCTATTTTAAATTCTGGTATTTACATACATGAAACCCGCTTCCCCTTTCTGTGGGTTTAAAGTGACATAAAGATCATGTCTTTAAATCAGTTTTTAAAACGTTATGATTATGAAATGAAACCCATTTATTTTATGATATATGGGTTGTTTATGAAATGATTTATGATGATATATGTGGCTCACATGATAATAAAGACATGTCAAGGGTGCGCCCAGATAGCGCTCCAATTCATTGGGTAAAGACTTAATCTCTAGAGATGACTTTTTAACTGATACCTTGGTGAATAACCTTGGTAATTTTTAATGACACCTTGGGGATGGACCTTGGTGAAACGAAATGATTGTCAATATTGAATGTTGCAGCCACATCTTCAAGTTATGAAAAATGTTATTTTTATTATGATGTATCTCATGATTTCTTTCTCATGCCTTAAAGTTCTTTTCATGTCCTTATTGAAGTATCTCAAGTTCACATGTAAAATGTTTCTCTTGTTTCCCTTACTGGGCCTTCTGCTCACCCTTTCTTTTAATGTATGTCCCCAGGTTATGAGATGCAGTAAAGAACCTAGGATGAACTTAAGGAGAATCCTTTCAAGTGTTTAAGAATAATGTTTTATGTTCTTTTCATGTATTATGTTCCTTGTTTCCAAGACACTAAACCTTAAAGATCCTCAGTTCCGTGTAATGAAATAAAAGTTATGTTATAAAAATACGGGATGCTATAGTTGGTATCAAAGGATGGTTTAGTTATTTGTGGAAATTATGATATAAAAACTTTAGGAATAACCCTATAGAAAAGTTTAAATATAGGAAAACTTCCTGGTATTTTGGTAAGTATTGAGTAAGTGGTTTATCAAACAAATACATCCTTGTCTGGATATGAGCAGGTAGAGTTGGCTCTGGCACAGATGTACATAGGGGTAAAACCCGAAAACACCGCTTTGAGCTAGACTCGAACGGGAACTGGTTCACGATAACGGGCCTTGCTGCACTCTTGGTTACGACACTCCCGGGGGATATGTTTGGTTAATCACAAGCTTTTTATGAATCATTATGAAGGAATTATAGAGAAGTGTAATTGTCTAAGCATGAAGTCTTCGTTAAAAGATTCATAAATTAAATAAGTTTCTCACTAAGGTTTTATTCTTTTAGAAAATGGCGGGCAATAGGAGGAACCGTGCCGATGGTGACCGCAATGCACCATGTGCTGACGGCCCTACAATGGAAGCTAGAATGGAAACATTCATGCGAATGATGAACCAACTGACTCAAGTTATGAGTAATAACTTGAATCAAGCTGAGAGGCCGACCTCACTACGAAGGGAGCAACACTCTGTTGAGTCCTTCATGCATCAACGACCACCATCATTCAGTGGATCTACTGACCCTTTGCTTGAGGAACAATGGATAAGCTCCATTGAAAATATCTTTTTTGTACTCCTTTGTTCGGAACAAGAAAAAGTCACCCTTTCTGTTTATTGCCTAGAGGGAGAAGCTGATCAGTGGTGGTCACTGGTCAAAAACACGAAGCCTAGAGGAGAGATATCCCGAATTGATCCCTATCTAGAAGCACCTCCTATATCTTTCTTTATGGAGTTAATCGGTGATGATGAAGAAGGAAAAGGAGCATACCAATAGAAGATGTTCCAATTGTTCAGGAATACATGGGTGTATTTCCTGAGGAGTTACATGGACCTCCCCCAGAAAGAGAGGTAGAGTTATCCATTGAACTCGTACCGGGGTCTCAACCGATATCAAAGCCTCTATAGAGAATGGAAAATGTGGAGCTATAAGAGTTAAAGAAACAACTCCAAGACTTATTGGAGAAGGGGTTTATCCATCTGAGTGTGTCTCCTTGGGGAGCACCAGTTCTCTTTGTGAAGAAGAAGGATGGATCAATGCGGCTATGCATTGATTATAGAGAACTGAATGGGATCACAGTGAAGAACAAATACCCTCTTACAAGAATTGATGATTTATTTGACCAACATCGTGGGGCTCAATTCTTCTCCAAGATTGACCTTCGATCTGGTTATCATCAACTGAGGGTGAAGAAGGAAGATATTCCAAGGACTGCTTTCCGATCAAAATATGGGAATTATGATTTTACTGTTATGCCCTTCAGCTTGACTAATGATCCTGCTATTTTCGTGGATTTGATGAATAGAGTCTTTAAGGACTACCTTGATAACTTTGTGGTAGTTTTTATTGATGATATTTTGATATATTCAAAAAGTCGTGAGGAGCATGAAGATCATCTGAGGGTTATTTTGAAAACTCTGTGGAAGGATAGGCTCTTTGGAAAGTTCAGCAAGTGTGAGTTTTGGTTACAACAAGTGGCTTTCTTGGGGCACATCATAACCAATGAAGGAATCTCGGTTGACCCTGCAAAGACAATGGTTGTGGAGGAGTGGCCTCAACCCACAACAGTAACTGTGATTTGTAGTTTCCATGGTTTAGCGGGATATTATAGGAGGTTTGTGAAAAACTTTTCACGGCTTTCTAATCCACTAACCAAGTTGACTCGAAAAGGGGTTAAGTTCATCTGGACAAAGTAATGCGAGGAAAGTTTCCAAGAGCTGAAGAAGAGATTGGTTACTGCATCTGTGTTAACACTACCCTCTATCGGAGAAGGATTCGTTATTTTTAGCGATGCATCTCTGAAAGGGCTTGGGTGTGTCCTCATGCAAAATGACAAGGTAATTGCTTATGCATCTCGACAGTTGAAGATTCATGAGCAGAATTATCCTACGCATGATCTATAGCTAGCGGCAGTTGTTTTTGCTCTAAAGATATGGAGGCACTATCTTTATGGGGAGAAATGTGATATATACACTGACCACCAAAGTCTAAAGTATATTTTCAAATAGAAAGAATTGAACATGAGACAAAGGAGATGGTTGGAGCTTATTAAAGACTATGATTGTTCAATTCATTATCACCCTGGAAGAGAAAATAAAGTCGTGGATGCGTTAAGCAGGAAAGACCCTGTTGTTCTGGAAATAATGAGGATCTTAGAAGATCCCTTGATTAAAGATCCAGTAAAACTGGACACGGGAATTATATGGAAAGGGACATCATCAACCCTATCCCAAATGATTTCTCAACCTTCATTACTAGAGAAGATCAAGAAGTCTCAAAAAGAAGATCCTTTGCTACAGGAGAAGTTGGAGGCTGTAAAAGATGGGAAGTTCCCTGATTTCAATATTGATCAAGAAGGTGTATTGAAATTTCGTACAAGGCTATGTGTTTCATCTATTCCGGAGATAAAGAAAGGACTGATGGATGAAGCTCATAGCTCTACTTTCGCTATACATTCGGGAAGCACTAAGATGTATAGAGACCTTCGTTATCATTATTGGTGGGATAACATGAAGAGGGAGATTGCTGATTACACTATAAGGTGCCTGGTGTGTCAGCAAGTAAAGGCAGAACGACAACTTCCTAAGGGGGTATTACAACCACTACCCATACCAGTATGGAAGTGGGATAATATCACTATGGACTTTGTAACTGGTCTCCCGAAAACATCCAAAGGAAACAATGCGATATGGGTTATTGTGGACCGTCTCACCAAGACAGTCCATTTTATCTCTATTCGGGAAGATTTCTCTCTGGACCAGCTTGCCAAGATATATGTGAAGGAAGTGGTAAGGCTGCATGGGGTACCACTATCCATCGTGTATGATCATGACCCAAGATTCACATCCAAATTCTTGAGAATTATTCAACATGATCTGAATACTGAATTGAATTTTAGTACGGCCTATAATCCTCAAACTGATGGCCAATCTAAAAGGACTATTCAGACACTCGAAGACATGCTGAGATTATGCTCAATGGAATTTAAAGGTGGATGGGATCAACACCTCCCATTAGTTTAGTTCTCCTATAACAACATCTTCCATTCGAGTATTCAGATGGAACCCTATGAAGCTCTGTATGGAAATCGATGTAGAACTCATACTTGTTGGGATGAAACTGGTGAGAGAAAGCTTCTTGGGCCTGATCTTGTGCAAGAGATGACAGAACAGGTTCATGCCATCCAAAAACACATAAAGGCTACTCAGAGTCGGCAGAAGAGCTATGCTGACAATCGTCAAAGGGACTTGGAGTTTGGTGTTGGTGACAATGTCTTCCTTCGAATCTCTCCCGGGAAGAGAGTCATTCGGTTTGGGAAGAAAGGGAAGCTCATCCCTAGGTACATTGGCCCCTATGAAATCCTTGATCGCATAGGAGCAGTGGCCTATCGTCTAGCACTTCCACCGAACCTAGCTCAAGTTCACAATGTCTTCCATGTATTTATCTTGAGGAAGTACATACCGACCCTTTGCATGTACTAAACCCAGAGGTGGTACAACTAGAACATGACCTCTCTTATGAAGAGCAGCCAGTGGAGATCTTGGACCATAGAGACAAGGTTCTACGAAACAAGACTACCCACCTTGTGAAAGTGTTGTGGAGGAATCATAAATATGAAGAAACGACTTGGGAGCCTGAGGAAACAATGAAGCAAAAGTACCCTCACCTTTTCGACTAGGCCTCAAGTATAAATTTCGGGGACGAAATTTCTTAAGGGGGGAAGAATGTAACGACCCAATATTTTTTGGTAGTATATTAACTTACTCTTAATGATTTAATTAGATTTTAATGGTTAATGCAGAAAGAGGAGTTGATGGCTTCATCCAGTAGACTCGAACCTTATGAAGCCCACTTATCAGAGCTTGGGAAGGAGGTAGCATCTGTGGGCTTCGCTTTGGACCAAGATCAAGCCGAACTCCAGCGTGTCAAGCTTGAACGGAAACGCCTGCGGGAGAAGTTCAAGTTAGTAGAGATTACTACTAGGGCAATGTTATCTGAGCCTCCCTCAGATTCTCTCACCATAGCACACCTTACACTTAGGTCATATACCGGTGTTATAAGGGGTTATGTGATGATACCCTAGCTTCTTTGTGTAATCCTTTGGGATGAATGAATTTAGATTTCTTCCTTTAGTGATGTTTGTGAAATTTCAAATGTCCGGATAATTTTAGGATGTATTTTATTGATGAATTTTGAAAAAAAAGGATATTTGAAAATATTTATGTAAACCCTAAATAATTAATGATGTGTAATGATTTTCAAAAAATGGTCTTCTACAAAAGTGTTCAGTAAGGAATTTGGAGTCTAATAAGATCAACTTAATTTTTGATGAATAGTAAATTATGAATAGTGATTTTACGCTTAGGATTAGTAATGTGACCAAATGGATTAGTAATTTCACTCAAAGAAAGTTTTAATGTAATTTAGACACCCAGATTAAGTAATGTGATTCAATAAAATGGGTAAATAACAGTTTCATAAATTATTAGTCGAGTATTAGTTCTTTAGGGTGAATAGTGTTTTTTAATTAAAAATTTAATTAAAAATAATTAGAAAATTATTTTTATAAAAAGGACTTTATTTTTGAACTCTGATCATCGATATTATGTTATGGTAATTTTTGGGGATTTTTCTGAAAAAAAAATGAATTCTCAATGAATAGTGCTTTTATTTAAAAATTAAGTTAAACATATATAGAAAATTATTTTTATAAAATGGAGTTCATAAATGTAATTAGAGCATCGATATTTGGTTAAGGTGAAATTTTTGGATTTTTCTGAGAAAGATGAATTTTTCAGTGAATAGTAAAAATGCAGTTTTAGGGTTTCGGTAGGTTTAATGACATCATAACTATGTCATGATGATTTCATGAGATATTTTAAGGGTTGGCCGGCCAAGGGTGATGAATTATTGTTTTGGGGGCCCCATGTGGCCTAACTCCATGGTAAAAGCCAAGGGAGAGCACATGGTTTTGAGAAAACCACTTGTGAGGTGTCCCTTGGCCATTAATGCCTTGTCCCCTCACTTTCCCTATAAATACCCACCCTTTCCTACTTTATTTTTCACTCCCAACTCTCCACAAACAAATTTCTGGTCTCCTTACCTCCCAAGGAGTCCTCCCAAGGTTCCCCCAATCCCTCAAGGTCCAAACCTTTGAGTTTTAAGAGTTACGTTTTAAGGTAAGGGATCTGACCTCTCTCTTTCTTTTCATGTAATCTCTTTTATGTCATTCCTTTTATGATCCATGTTCTTATGTGATAGGATGTTCTTTTATATTCCTATTACTTCCCTTTTCATGTTTATATGATGAGATATCCTCTCTTACTCTCGTCATTTCGTTTTATGAAAGTTTAAGTGACGTTGTTAGGCTGCCGAATTTTTAAGGGATTCTTTCACCCTTCTCATTTTTCAAGTTCGATTTTCATGTCAAGTCTTTCAAGTTCCTTTTTATTATGTTGGGGTATGATCTCTATATCTATCATACTAATATATTATGATCATATTATGAGAGACCCTATTTGATCTTGTCAAATCTTTTTTTTATTGAAGTTTAAGTGACGTCGTTAGGCTGCCGAATTTTCATAAGAGAAATCTTGTTTTTGTCTCACTTCCATGTTTTTCATTTCATATGGTATATCTTTAAAATTTCACTACCATGTTCTTAAATCCCTTATATTCTATCCCCCTACTGTTTTATGGATCATTTAGGAGTGGGTGACCCATGTTCCCTCTCTTTTCAATGTTTTCTAAAACCTTGTAACATAGCCGTTATGCTGCAGAATTTTCGTCTCAAAATGCCTCTCTCTTTTCTCAAAATTATTTTTATTTTATAAAGTGAATACTCAAAGCTCTTATTTATACAAGGGTATTAACATATATATAAAAATGTTCTATTTTAAATTCTGGGATTTACATACATGAAACCCGCTTCCCCTTTCTGTGGGTTTAAAGTGACATAAAGATCATGTCTTTAAAGCAGTTTTTAAAACGTTATGATGATGAAATGAAACCCATTTCTTTTATGATATATGGGTTGTTTATTAAATGATTGATGATGATATATGTGGCTCACATGATAATAAATACATGTCAAGGGTGCGCCCAGATAGCGCTCCAATGCATTGGGTAAAGACTTAAACTCTAGAGATGACTTTTTAGACTGATACCTTGGTGAATAACCTTGGTAATTTTTAATGACACCTTGGGGATGGACCTTGGTGAAAAGAAATGATTGTCAATATTGAATGTTGCAACAACATCTTCAAGTTATGAAAAAAGTTATTTTTATTATGATGTATCCCATGATTTCTTTCTCGTGCCTTAAAGTTCTTTTCATGTCCTTATTCAAGTATCTCAAGTTCACATGTAAAATGTTTCTCTTGTTTCCCTTACTGGGCCTTCTGCTCACCCTTTCTTTTGATGTATTTCCCCAGGTTATGAGATGCAGTAATGAACCTAGGATGAACTTAAGGAGAAGCATTTAAAGTGTTTAAGAAGAATGTTTTACGTTCTTTTCGTGTATTATGTTCCTTGTTTCCAAGACACTAAACCTTAAATATCCTCAGTTACGTGTAATGAAATAAAAGTTATGTTATAAAAAGACGGGATGCTATATTCCTTATCCCGCACTTGTTATTACATATGGGTATTTGGAGCCTCAGTCCCAATCCCACACCTAAATATCACCTATGAGTATTTGAATCCCCATTCCCTATCTCACACCCATTCACACATATATCAAAAATATCACAATATCACACAAACACACTTTCATACACATCAAGGTTATGCATCATAAACCCACCTATCATGTAACACCCCAAGATTCCATGGTAAGTTCCCCTTTGAATAATGAAATAACTTACATTGTACGCAACTTCAAGATTCTAACACACCGCGACCAATCAAACTAGCCATTATGAATAGTAATACCCACTTTTTGAAATTATATAAAATTTATCTATCAAAATGGACTTCTTTTTTGATTTGGAATATCAAAATTAGGTTAGGGTGAATTTTTGGTATTTTTCTGAAAACTTTCAATTTTTGATTAATAGTGAAAAACACTCCGTTATTGTATAAATCCAAATTTTTATTTAAATAATAAATTATTTTATTTAAATTTATTTTAGGTAAAAATAGATACATAATACCTATATATGTTCAATTTAATTCATTGGAGTCATTTTGTAATAATATTATATATATAAAATTTTATTGAACTTTTCACCGTCTTTTACCCACCTCCTAGAAGAATTTTTAAATTTGCATAAAACTGAATTTTACCACTTCTCTGAGTGGAATTTCAAAAATCTGAGAGACACAGTTGATATTAGTAAGAAAAATGTGGTTCAATAAGATGAAAATATTTTTTGGTGAATAGTAGCTTTTTACTTTTATTTAGCACGGTTAAAAGTAAATAGGGTAATTAAGGTTAAAATTGATATAATTCTTACCCTAACACATGTCCTAATTCTATTTGATGAGTTTAATTTGACCTAAATAAAACTTAGGAATAAAATATTATCCTTTAGGTTCACTTGGATTAGATTATGAAATTTATTATTATTTTATTTAAAGAAGAGTTAAAAGAGTTGAAATCAAAGTTTATTAACTAAACCATTTTTAATATAGGGTTATACATAAGATAAATTCGACTATAAATATTCATTAGAAATATAAAAATATTTCAAACATAATGATACTTTATTTATAAGTTTTAGACATTAAATAATTTAATTTATTTATTACACAATGATGACACAGTAATTATCATAATAATAAAATATTAAAATAATTGATATTATAAATATCCAAATAAATGTAATTTTAGACTTTTGATTAATTACACTAATTTTCTAGGTTAATATGACATGTTAGGATTGAAAATATGAATTTAGTTCGAAGTAATAAAGTTGTTAGGACTTTAACAAAAATCATCTATTAAATAATATCAAAATTGACATAATTGAGTTTTTAAAACAAATATTATATTATTGGTTGATATAATATTCATTAAAATATAATTTTCATCCAAAGGGACTTAATAATATTATATATTTCATTAATGAACCTATTTGGGTTATCTTGGTAGTTTATAGTATGTTTATTAACTATATAATATAAAAATACAAAGAGGCATGGTAAATGTCAAACTATTTAACTAAGAGTTAAATCTAAAAGATAAGGTTAATATAATGACCTAAACCTGTCTAAAACCAATTGGTTGAGTTTATTTCGACCCATAACCACCTTATATTTTAAATAAATCATTTTTGAGCCATTATTAACTGAAAATTATTTTATTATAAAATAATATTTCAATCTTTCCCTAAGGTGCCCCTCACCTCTCTTATAAAAGGGAACTTCCTCTTCTCTAAAATTCACTCCTCCAAAGCCTTTTTTCTTGGCCAAACCCTACCCAAATATCCTCCCAACTATCCTCATTTCATCATAGAGTCCGTATTTTTATCATAAATCCATCTTAAGGAGCCCTTTCGATCAAATCAAAAGGAAGAACCCGAAGAAGAGGTAAATATCTCACCACCTCTTTCAAGTTATTTTCATCTTCCCCTGCCTCTCTATTTGTTTTTCCATTATAAAATAATAACTCTATTATCTTGTATATACTATGATTTTATTATAAAAATACTACAACCATATTCATTATGTCATACATCCTATGAATTACAATTCATCATGCATGCGTACGTACGGCTTACTGTCTCCACGTCATGGTGTAGTTGTTATTCAATAAATTATTATTTGGATGGGTATAATAATGATGTATAATTGATGTAAATAATAGATATAACATGTTAAGGATTCTGTATATATAATATACCATTCATTTACTTATGATTTTAATTACAAAATAATGATATTGTTGCTTGTGCGTACGTACGGATTACCGTCTCCACAAACGCGATGATATTCATTCCACATCATAATCATTCAAGAATAATTTTCATGTGATTATTAAAAATAATATTTAAATAACTTAATATCATTCTGTATATGAATCAAATACATCTTATCCATAAAAAGTAGGGCTTATATTACTAAGCATATAAAGGAAAATGAATCAGTTAACAACCAAAAAAATGATTATACTAAAATATTATTAACAAAGCAATATTAGAAGATAATATATGATATCATATTTATGTATATGGTTCTTTTATAATTTAATAACAATTATTTAACTGTTATACAGGAGTTTAACATACCCTTGACCAAGGAAAATTACAAGGTAAGGGTTAATTTCACAATCTCTTTATTATTTGGGGTTGTTTATACGTAATTATCTACTTAGACCTCTTTGTCATCCACATCCATGTTTCTTAAAAATGTATTCCAAAAAAAATTACAATTTACTAGACTATGGGTTAAAATCATTTATACCCTTTTTTGACTTTTTATAAAAAAAATTTACAGGAATCTTTCTGTCGTTTTTCAAATAAGGTACCTTTTGAAATTTTCAACAAAATTAAGGTAAGATTGTTTTTAACTTATACAGCGGGTGCGGATATTTTCCACCGTTATAACATCATTGAAGTTTCCCTTAAAAGATTATAATAATATTTTCAAAATAAATGTTTTCTTTTATAAGTATACAACTTTTAAATGATTTCAAAATAGAAATAGGTATTTCTCTAAAAAAAATTGAATTCGTCTATGTCAACATCCTTTGATGGATTATGAGCTTATTTGAAGTTGATTTATTATGATACAAAACTTCCATACAGTATTGAAGGTTTTGTGATATGTTTGACTATGGATGTATTATTTTTATACCATTCATGGTTTATGGATAAAGTATTGACATTTCTTATGCTAGTTTTAATATGAATGTTTATGTTATGTTTAAACATTTTCATATGACAAATGCATTGGACTTAATAAGTGACAGGTAGAGACCGCTCTAGCTCCTCTATGCATTGGTAGGTCTCATGAGACAAACTAGTTTCTTGTCACAAGGCTTTGAAAAAATCTTATTTGTGGTCTTGGAAAAAGGCCTTGACTATGTGGTTATGAAGTCTGGCATTATGCATTCCATCATTATGAAATTGGCTATTGATATTGCATGTGATTATTCGACTAGTAGAATATCTATGTTAGTAATTAAATGGCATTATTTTGATTTATATTTTCCATATTATGATGAAGTTTATGTTTAAAAGGATTTTTTTAGTCTTATATATTGCCTTAAATGTTTATTCTTATTTTTGAAAGTTTCCGCTATATTGTTATCCTTACTGAACACCTGAGCTCACCCCTTTCTATGTTTTACTTTTCCTAGGATCTGAAGAAGTATATTATGACTGATCTACAGTGATATTCTAAGGTATATGAGTGTGGCCTATGAAGACAATGTTGTTGTAGTTTTACATTTTTTTTATGTAATGTAAAACTTATGAATGTATCTAGTACTTCCAAGGCTACTAAACTAATCAGTCTTTCGAGACTTGATCTTTTGTGATCATGCCAATGTTATGTAATAATGCACTGAATCTTGGTAACTAGGGTTGGGGCATTATAGTTGGTATTAGAGAAAGTTTAGTACAAACCTTGGAATCTCAATTTAGAAAAACTCTGATTAGAGAACATTACCCTAAGATAGACTTTGATTATTAGTACAAATGAATTTCCTAGAATTTTGGTATTGTAGAGATTTTGTGAGTTTTCCAAGAAATACATCCCTGTCTAGATACGAGCAGGTAGAGGCAGCTCTGGCATAGATGTACGTAGGGATAAAACCCAAAAATACCCCTTTGAACTAGACTCGAACGGGAACTAGTGCATGACAACGGACCTTGTTGCACTCTTGGTTACGATGCTCCCATGGGATATGATTATGATAATTCTCATTTTATTTACAAACCATTATGACGTATTTATGAGTATATACTTCCTCATAGAAAACATTTTTATGATTATGGATTATATCCATAAATTTTTCAATTTATTTTAAGTATTTTATAAGTTTCGATTTATGTATTGCGATTCATAAACTAATCTAGTGTATGACAATGTTTAGAAATGGATCCTAGTGGAAGGAATGGAAACTGTATCAACGCAAATAATTCATATAGGGATTTCTGTCCAACTCAATATAATTATAGTAGAGTTGGTGAAGAAACTGGTGCTCATTAGATTATCACCATACTGGGATAACTCACTCAGGTTATGAATAATAACCTTACCTGTATGGATCACCCTGATCCACAATGCGGAGGATCAATGTTAGACCACTTCATGAGGCAACATCCACCAACATTCAATGGGAGTACAAATCCATTATTATCTGAGAAATGGATAAATTCTTTAGAGAAAATATTTCATGCTTTGGGGAGTAGTGAAAGGGAAAAAGTCATCATGGCAGTTTATCGCCTCACGAGAGATGCAGATCAATGGTGGTCATTGATTCAAAACACAAAGGAAGATGATTAAATATCAAATATGGATTGGAAGGAGTTCAAAGATATTTTCTTAGAAAAATACTTTTTTCATGACCATCGAGTGGATATGGAAAGATAATTTTTGAGTTTGATACAAAAAGAAGATGAGAATGTTGCAAAATATAAGGCTAACTTTACCAGGTTAGAAAGGCATGCAGTAGATTATATACGTAACCCAAGGAGTATGATTGATTGATTCTTTGATGGGTTAAAACCATTTCTTCATTGAGAATTAGTCTCACAATCCTTCTCATTATACGGAGATATTGTCTCGCGTACTATCAAGACAGAAAAATAATTCTCTTTGTCTTACGAATTTAAGGCAATGCAGGAGAAGAAGAGATCTGTTGAACACTCTCGAAATAGAAATAAGGGGAAGAAGGGAAAAGTTGAATAACCATCCTTTAGTAAATGTGGGAAGAAACACCCTGGTACTTTCCTGAAGGTAATGGGAGTCTGTTACAAGTGTGGTGAAAAAGGCCACCAAGCTCATAATTGTAAGGGGAAGAAGGAGGCTATCAATGTTGAATGATACAATTATAGAGAAAAGTGGAATTATGAAAATTAATGTCCTAACCGCCAATGGAACTTACCTAACAAAAGTCCAATGGAGCAAGTTCAAGATTATTCTATCACTACTGCAGAGGTTGAAGCTCTGAAAGACATGGTGGTAGGTAATTTAATGGTTTCCTCAAGTTTAGAAAATGCTTTATTTGATTCTGGATAATCGCATTGTTTCATATATTCCCAGTTTGGTAAGAAAATTTGATATTTTTAATTTGACTTAACAAGGGAGTTTTCAGTAAAAACTCCCAAGGTAAGTATCATCGCAACAAAAATTTTGTGAATCAGTTCCCATTAGAGTATATAAATGTTATTTATCTGCTGATCTCATCATCATATCCATGATTGAATTTGATATAATCCTCTGAATGCATTGGCTTTCAGACCATGATGATAACATTTATTGTAAGAAGAAGGGGGTTACAATTTTCGTTTATGATAATAAGTACCTTATCTTTAGAGTAGAAACATCACTACCTGGTTTATATCTAGATCCACCCCCAGTAGCTCTACTAAGTTCAATTATTAGGGAAGAAGAGAATGAAATAACTATGGATGAGGAAAATAAAGTTCGGATAGAAGATGTACCTACTGTGCAAGAATATGTTGATGTGTTTCTAGAGGATTTACCCGGACATCCTCCAAAACGAGAAATTGAGTTTCCCATTGATTTAATTCCTGGTTCAAGGCCCATATCAAAGACCCCTTATAGAATGGCCACTGTGTAATTAGTGGAACAAAAGAAAAAACTAGAGGAATTGAGTAATAAGGGATTTATTCTCCCTAGTGTTTCTCCATGGGGAGCCCTTGTCCTTTTTGTTAAGAAGAAAGACGGATCTATGAGGTTGTGCATTGACTACAGGGAGATCAATGCTATAACAATAAAGAATAAGTATCCCCTGCCTCTCATTGATGATTTATTTGACCAACTTCATGGAGCACAATATTTTTCAAAGATTGACCATCGATCTAGATATCATCAGTTGTCTGTGAATAAGGAAGAAATTCTAAAAATAGCATTTTGAACAAGGTACAGGCATTATGAGTTTATAGTAATGCCTTTTGGGATGACTAATGCACCATCTGTTTTCATGGATCTAATGAACAGAGTTTTCAGGGAATATCTTGATGAATTTGTAGTTTTATTTATTAATGATATATTGGTATACTCTAAAAGCTATGAAGATCATGAAAATCAATTGGGCACCATTCTAAAAACCCTCAGAAGAAATGAATTATATGGGAGGTTTAGTAAGTGTGAATTCTAGCTTCAAGAGACTTATTTTCTTTGCCATATTGTCTCTAAGGATGGAATATATGTTGATCCTTTAAAGACCAAGGAAATCCAAGAATGGCCAGCACCGACGAGTATAACTGAGGTATGCAGTTTTATTGGTTTAGCATGTTATTATCGGCGTTTTGTCCATAATTTTGCTCGATTGGATAACCCATTAACCAAGATCACATGTAAAGGGGTTAAATTTTTTTGGAAAAAAGAGTGTGAAGAATGTTTTGGAGAACTGAAGAGAATATTAGTCAATGCTTCTATCTTGACTCTACCATCATGGAACGATGGGTTTGTTATTTATAGAGATGCTTCAAAGAAAGGACTTGGTTGTGTCCTTATACAGAATGATAGAGTTGTTACCTATGCATCACGACAGCTAAAAATTCTGGAGAAAAACTATCCTACTCATGATCTTAAGTTATCAGCTGTAATATTCTCTATGAAAATATGGAAACACTATCCCTATGGTGAAAAATGAGAGATTTATACTAATCACAAGAGTTTGAAATATATTTTCTCACAAAAATAACTCAACATGAGGAAAAGGCAATGGCTGGAACTACTCAAGGATTACGATTTCACAATACACTGCCACCTGGGGAAGGAAAATAAGGAGGCAGATCCTTTGAGAAGAAAGGATCATGGAGTTTTGAATAAGATGAAAGTTGAAAGGGGTCCTATTTTCATGGATCTAGTGAAAATGGATATAGAAATAATCATGGAAGGTGAAACATAAATACTTTTTAAAATGGTTTCCAAAAAATCTTTACTAGAAAGGATAAAAAGTTCCTAGGCTGATGATGAGGAGTTTCAAAAGAATATTAAAGCTTTGAATGATGGTATATTGAGTAAATTCATATATGAAGATGAAATTTTGAAATTTGGGAAGATACTTTTTGTTCCCGATATATCGGATCTAAAAAGGGAATTGTTAAATGATGCTCATAGCTCCAATTTCTCTATACACCCTAGTAGCACCAAGATGTATAGAGATTTGAAAGAACATTTTTGGTGGGACAATATGAAGAGGGAGATTCTTGATTTTGTGTCAAGATGTATGGTTTTTACATAAGTGAAAGCTGGAGGGAAACAGCCTGGAGGAGTCATGCAACCTCTTCCCATGCCTAAGTAGAAATGGGATAATATTAGGATGGACTTTTTCATGGGGCTACCAAAGACTCATATAAGGAATGATGTAATATGGGTCGTTGTTGATCATCTTACAAAGTCATCACATTTTCTAGTTATAAGAGAATATTTACCACTTAAACATATAGAAAGACTATATATTAATGAAGATTCAAGACTTTATGAAGTACCCTTATCTATTTTTTCTGATCGTGATCCCCGTTTTATATCATGATTCTAGAAATGTATTCAGAAATTCTTGGATACTGAACTTCGGTTGAGCACTGCCTACCACCCTCAAACTAATTGATAATCAGAACAGACTATTCAAACCTTATAAGACATGTTGAGATCTTTATCACTTGACTTTAAAGGTATGTGGGGTCAATATTTACCTCTGGTAGAATTTTCCTATAATAATAGCTTCCATTCAAGTATTTAGATGGCACCATATGAAGCGTTATATGGAAAGATGTGTCGCACACCAACTTGTTGGGATGATGTTGGTGGAAGAAAACTCATAGGCCCAGAACTTGTTGAGGAAACAATGGAAAAGGTGAAGGTTATCCAAACCCACATCAATGCATCCCCAAGTAGGCAAAAGAGCTATGCCGATAACTGAAGGAAGGATTTGGAATTTCAGGTAGGATATCATGTTTTCTTGAAGGTATCTCCATGGAAGGGTGTTATGCATTTTGGTAATAAGGGTAAATTGATTCCCATGTACATCATACCTTTTGAAATTCTAGAATGAATTAGAGTTGTAGCTTATCATTTGGAAATGCCTCCAAGTCTCTCCAGAGTTCATGATGTGTTCCACATATCACTGTTGAGAAATTGCATTCCTGACCCAATGCATGTACTCACCTATGAGGAAATTCAACTGGAACCTGATTTGTCTTATTGTGAAGAGCCTTTCAAAATTCTTGATACAAGAGAACAAGTGCTGAGAAACCAGATGACTCATCTGGTAAAAGTTCTATAGAGAAACCATAAGATGGAAGAGGCAACGTGGGAACTAGAAGAACTTATGATGAAGAACCACCTGAATATTTTTATGCGGTAGTATTATAGAAATTTCGAGGAAGAAATTATTTAAAAGAGGGAAACATGTAACACCTCAATCTTCCATGGTACGTTTACCTTTGAATAATGAAATAGCTTGCATTATACGCAACTTCGAGATTCTAACACACCACGACCAATAAAACTAACCGTTATGAATAGTAATACCCACTTTTTTGAAATTTTATAAAATTTATCTATCAAAATGGAATTATTTTTTGGATTCAGAATATTTAAATTATCTTAGGGTGAATTTTTGGTATTTTTCTGAAAACTTTAAATTTTTGATGAATAGTGAAAAACACTGTGTTATAGTTTGAAACGGACTTTTTTATTTAAATAATTAATTATTTAATTTAAATTTATTTTAGGTCAAAAAAGATACATAATACCGATATATTTTCAATTTAATTCATTGGATTCATTTTGTAATAATATTATATATATATAATTTTATTGAACTTTTCATCATCTTTTACCCACCTCCTAGGAAAATTTGCAATTTCGCATAAAACTTAATTTTACCGCTTCTCTGAGTGGAATTTAAAAAATCCAAGAGACACAATTGATATCATTAAGAAAATTTTGGTTCAATAAGATGAAAATAATTTTTGGTGAATGGTAAGTTTTTACTTTTATTTACCACGGTTAAAAGTAAATATGGTAATTAAGGGTAAAAATGATATTATTCTTACCCTAACACATGTCCGAATTCTATTGGATAAGTTTAATTCGACCAAAAACAACCTTAGGAAGAAAATATGATCCTTTAGGTCCACTTGTATTATATTAGGACATTTATTATTATTTTATTTCAAGAAGAGTTAAAAGAGTTAAAATCAAAGTTTAATAAAAAACATTTTTAATATAGGGTTATACATAAGATAAATTAGACTATAAATATTCATTAGAAATCTAAAAATATTTCCTATATAATGATATTTTATTTATAATTTTCACACATTAAATAATTTAATTTATTTATGACACAATGATGACACGGTAATTACCTTAATAATGAAATATTAAAATAATTGATATTATAAATATCCAAAAAAATGTAATTTTAGACTTTTTATGAATTATAATAATTTTAGAGGTTAAAATGAAATGTTATGATTTAACATATGAGTTCAGTTCGAAGTAATAAATTTTTTTGGACTTTAAAAAAACATTTATTAAATAATGTCAAAATTGACATAATTTAGTTTTTAAAACAAATATTATATTATTGGTTGATATAATGTTCCTAAAAATATAAGGTTAGGCCAAAGGGCCTTAATAATATTATATATGTCATTAATGAACCTATTTGGGTTCTCTTGGAAGTTTATAGTAAGTTTATTAACAATATAATATAAAAATACAAATAGGCATGGTAAATGTCAAACTATTTAACTAAGAGTTAAATCTAAAAGATAAAGTTAATATGATGACCTAAACCAGTCTAAAACCTATTGGTTGAGTGGATTTCAACCCATAACCACCTTATATTCGAAATAAATCATTTTTTATCCATTAGAAACCGAAAATGATTTTATTACAAAATAATATTTCAGTCTTTCCCTAAGGTGCCCCTCACCTCTCTTATAAAACGGCACTTCCCCTTCTCTCAAATTCACTCCTCCAAAGCCATTTAGCTCAGCCAACCCCTACCCAAATATCCTCCCACTTATCCTCCATTCATCCTAGATGCCTTATTTTGATCATAAGTCCAACCTAAAGAGACATTTTCTTCAAATCAAAAGGAAGAACCTGAAGAAGAGGTAAATATCTCACCACCTCTTTCAAGTTATTTTCTTCTTCCACTTCCTCTTTATTTGTTGTTTCCATTATAAAATAATAACTCCAGTATCATATATATACTATGATGTTATTATAAAAATGTTACAACCATATTCATTATGTTATCCATCCTACAAATAACATGTCACCATACGTGCGTACATACGTCTTACCGTCTCCACGTCGTGGTCTAGTTGTTATTCAATACATTATTATTTGAATGGGAATAATAATGATGTATAATTGATGTAAATAATAGATATAACATGTTAAGGACTATGTATATATGATATACCATCCATTAACTTATGATTTTAATTAAAAAATAATGATATTATCACTTGTGCATACGTACGGATTACCGTCTCCACGAACACGATGAGATTCATTCCCCATCGTAATCATTCAAGAATAATTTTCATGCGATGATTAAAAATAATATTTATGGATATGCATCAAATACATATTATACATAACAATAATGGCTTCCATAACTAAGCATATAAAGGGAAACAAATCAGTTAACACCCGAAACATTGATAATACTAAAATATTATTAACAAAGAAATATTAGAAGATAATATATGCTATCATATTTATGTATATGGTTATTGTATAATTTAATAACAATTATTTAAATATTATATAGAATTTTAACATACCCTTGAACAATGAAAAGTACAAGGTAAGGGTTAATTTCACAATCTCTTTGTTATTCGAGGTTGTTTATACGTAATTGTCTACTGGGACCTCTTTTTCATCCACATCCATGTTTCTTAAAAATGTATTCCAAAACATTTATACTATTTACTAGACTATGGGTTAAAGTCATTTATACCCTTATTTGACTTTTTATAAAATCTTTTGAAATGAATCTTTCCTTCATTTTCCAAACAAGGTACCTTATGACCTTTTCGACAAAATTAAGGTAAGAATGTTTTTTTTAACTTATACGGAAGGGGGGACTATTTTCCACTGTTATAATGTCATCGAAGTTTCTCTTACAAGCTTATAAAAATATTTTCAAAATAAATTTTTTCTTTTATAAGTATACTAATTTTAAATTATTTCATAATATAAAGAACTATTTCTCTAAAAAAAGTTTTGATTTCATCTATGTCAACATCCTTTGATAGATTATGAGCTTATTTGAAGTTGATTTATTATGATAAAAAACTTCTATATTATATTGAAGTTTTTGTGATATGTTTTACTATGGATGTGTTATTTTTATACCATTCATGGTTTAGGGATAAATTATTGACATTTCGTATGCTAGTTTTAATACGAATGTTTTTGTTATGTTTAAACCTTTTCATATGAGGAATGCATTGGACTTAGTAAGTGACGGGTGGAGCCCGTTATAGCTCCTCGATGAATTTGTAGGTCTCATGAGACAAACTAGTGTCTTGGTACAAGGTCTTGACAAAATTGTATTTGTGCTCTTGGCACAAGGCTTTGACTATGTGGTTATGAAATCTGGCATTATGCATTCCATCATTATAGAATTGGCTATTCATATTGCATGTGATTATTCGACTAGTAGAATATCCATGTGATTAATTAAATAGAATTATTTTGATTTATATTTTCCATATTATGGTGAAGTTTGTGTTTAAAATTCTTTTGTTTTAGTCTTATACATTTCCTTAAATGTTTATGCTTATTTGTGTAAGTTTCTGCTATATTGTTATCCTTTCTGAGCATCTGAGATCACCCCTTTCTATGTTTTATTTTTCATAGGATGTGAAGAAGTATATTATGACTCACCTATAGGGATAGTCTGAGAGAACTGAGTGTGGTCTATAGAGACAATTTTTTTGTAGTTTTTCATTTTATTATGTAATGTAAAACTTATAAATGTATCTAGTACTTATGAGGATACTAAACTAATTGATCTTTCGAGACTTGATCTTTTTTTATCATGAAAATGTAATGTAATAATGAACCGACTCTGGGTAACTAGTGTTGGGGAATTACACTTGGTATTATAGGAAGTTTAGTATCAACCTTGGAAGATAGATTTAGAAAAACTCTGATTAGAGAACATTACCCTAATATTGGCTTTGAGGATTAGTATAGAAGAATTTTCTAGAATTTTGGTAATGTAGAGATTTTGTTATTTTTCCAATAAATACCTCCCTGTCTGAATATGAGAAGGTAGAGGTAGCTCTGGCATAGATGTACCGAGGGGTAAAACTCGAAAACACTGCTTTGATCTAGACTCAAACCAGAATTGGTGCACAACAATGGGCCTTGCTGCACTCTTGGTTACGACACTCCCAGGGGATATGCTTAGGATAATTCTCATTTTCTTTACAAACCATTATGACATGTTTATGAGTATATAATTCCTCAAAGAAAACATTTTTATGATTATGGATTATATCCATAAACTGTTCAATTTATGTTAAGTGTTTTACAAGTTTGGATTTATGTATTGTGATTCATAAACTAATCTAGTGTATGCCATTGTTTAGAAATGGTTCCTAGTGGAAGGAATGGAATCTGTATCAATGCATGTAATCCATGTAGGGATTATCCTCCTACTCAAGATAATTATAGTGGAACTTGTGAACCAGCTGGTGCTGATCAGCTTACCACCATACTGGGACAACTCACTTAGGTTATAAATAATAACCTTCCCGTATGGAGCACCCAGATCCACAACGCAAAGGATCAATGTTAGACTGCTTCATGAGGCAACAACCGCCAACATTCAATGAGAGTAAAAATCCATTAGTAGCTGAGCAATGGATAAATACTTAGAGAAAATTTTTCATGCTTTGGGGAGTAGCAAAAGGGAAAAAGTTTTCATAGAATTTTATCACCTCACGGGAGATGTAGATCAATAGTGGTCATTGATTCAAAATAAAAAGGAAGATAATGAAGTATAAAATATGGATTTTAGGGAGTTCAAATAGATTTTATTAGAAAAATTCTTTCCTCATGATCATCGAGCGGATATGGAAAGACAAATTTTGAGCCTGAGGCAAAAAGAGGATGATAATTTCAAAAAATATGTGGCTAAATTTACAAGGTTAGAAAGGAATGCAGCAGATTATATAAATAACCCAAGGAGTAAGATTGAACGATTCTTTGATTGGTTAAAACTATTTCTTCTTCGAGCATTAGTCTCACAATCCTTCTCATCATATGAAGATATTGTCTCATGTGCTATCAAGACAGAAAAATAATTCTATAAGTATTATGAATTTAAATCAAAGAAGGAGAATAAGAGATCTGTTGAACACTCTGGAAATAGAAATAAGGGGAATAAGGGAAAATTTGAATATACATCCTGTAGTAAATGTGGGAAGAAATAGCCTGGTAGGTTCCTGAAATGAATGGGAGTCTGTTACAAGTGTGGTGAAAAGTCCACCAAGCTCGTGATTGCAAGGGGAAGAAAGAGGCTGTCAATGTTGAATGCTACAATTGTAGAGAAAGTGGGTATTATGAAAATGAATGTCATAAGAACCAATAGAACTTACCTCAGAAAAGGTCAAGGGATCAAGGCCAAGCTTTTTCTATCACTACAACTATGGTTGAAGCTCTAAAATACATGGTTTCAGGTAATTTAATGGTTTCCTCAAGTTTAGAAAATGCTTTATTTGATTTTGGATCATCACAATATTTCATATATTCCCAGTTTGCTAAGAAAATTAGATATTTTCAATTTGACTTAACAAGGGAGTTGTCAGTAAAAACTCAAAATGGAAGTATCATCGCAACAAAGTTTTGTGAATTAGTTCCCATTAGAGCATATAAATGTTCTTTATCTGTTTCTCTCATCGTCATACCCATGATTGAATTTGATATAATCCACATAATGGATTGGATTTCAGACCATTATGCGAAAATTTATTGTAATAAGGAGGTTACAATTTTCGATAATGATAAAGAGTACCTTGTCTTTAGAGTGGAAACGTCACCACCTGGTTCTTTTCTAGATCCACCCCTAGTAGCTCTACTAAGTTAAATTATTTGGGAAGAAGAGAATGAAATAACTATGGGTGAGGAAAAGAATATTATAATATAGGATGTACCTATTGTGCTAGAATATGTTGATGTGTTTCCAGAGGATTTACCTTGACATCCTCTAGAATGAGAAATTGAGTTTTCCATTGATTTAATTCTTGGTTCAAAGCTTATATCGAAGACCCCTTATATAATGGACATTGTGGAATTAGTGTAACTAAATAAACAACTATAGGAATTGAGTAATAAGGGATTTATTCACCCTAGTGTTTCTCTATGGGGATCCCCTGCCCTTTTTGTTAAGAAGAAAGAAGGATCTATGAGGTTGTGCATTGACTAGAGGGAGATCAATGTTATAAAAATAAAGAACAAGTATCACCTACCTCACATTGATGATTTATTCAACCAACTTCATGGAGCTCAATATTTTTCAAAGATTGACCTTCGATCTACATATCATCAGTTGTGTGTGAAGAAGGAAGACATTCCGAAAACAGCATTTTGAACCAGGTATGGGCATTATGAGTTTACAGTAATGCCTTTTGGGCTGACTAATGCACCCTCTGTTTTCATGGATCTAATGAACAAAGATTTTAAGGAATATCTTGATGAATTTTTAGTGTTATTTATTGATGATATCCTAGTATACTTCAAAATCTATGAAGATAATGAAAATCATTTGCACACCATTCAAAAACCCCTCAGAAGAAATGAATTATACGGGATGTTTAGCAAGTGTGAATTCTATATTCAAGAGATTTCTTTTCTTGGCCATATTGTCTCTAAGGATGGAATATCTGTTGAGCCTTCAAAGACCAAGGTAATCCAAGAATGGCTAGCACCGACGAGTATAACTGAGGTACATATTTTTATTGGTTTAGCACGTTATTATTGGTGTTTTCTCCAGAATTTTGCCCGATTGGATAACCCATTAAGCAAGCTTACACATAAAGAGGGTTAAATTTGTTTGGACAAAAGAGTGTGAAGAATGTTTTGAAGAAGTGAAGAGAAGATTATTCAATTATCCTATCTTGACTCTACCATTAGGGAATGATGTATTTGTTATTTATAGTGATGCTTCAAATAAAGGACTTGGTTGTGTCCTTATGCTGAATGATAGAGTTATTGCCTATGCATCACGACAGCTAAAAATTAATGAGAAAAACTATCCTACTCATGATCTTGAGTTATAAGCTTTAATCATTGCTCTTAAAATATAGATACATAATCCCTATGGTGAAAAATGTGAGATTTATACTAATCACAAGAGTTTGAAGTATATTTTCTCACAAAAAGAACTCATCATGAGTAAAAGGAAATGGATGGAACTACTCAAGGATTATGATTTCACAATACACTACCACCCGGGGAAGGTAAATAAGGTGGTAGATGCTTTGAGTAGAAAGTATCATGGAGTTTTGAACAATATGAGAGTTTAAAGGGATCATATTTTCAAGGATATAGTGAAAATGGATATGGGAATAATCATGGAAGGTGAAACATCAATAATTTCTCAAATGGTTGTCAAACCTTATTTACTAGAAATAATAAAAATTTCTCAAGATCATGATGGGGAGTTTCAAAAGAAGATTAAATTTGTGAATGATGAGAGATTGAGTGACTTCATATACGAAGATGGAATTTTAAAATTTGGGATGAGACTTTGTGTTCCCGATATACCGGATCTAAAAATGGAATTGTTAGATGATTCTCATAGCTCCAATTTCTCTATACACCCTGGTAGCACCAAGATGTATAGAGATTTGAATGAACATTTTTTGTGGGAAAACATGAAGAGGGAGATTACTGATTTTGAGTCAAGAAGTATGGTTTTTCAACAAGTGAAAGCTAGAAGGAAACATCCTAGAGGAGTCATGAAACCTCTTCCTATACCTGAGTAAAAATGGGATAATATTACGATGGACATTATCGTGGGGATACCAAAGACTCCTTGAATGAATGATGAATTATCGGTCATTGTTGATCATCTTACCAAATCAGCACATTTTCTTGCTATAAGAGAAGATTTAATTCTTGAAAGTCTAGCAAGACTATATATTAATGAATTTTTAAGACTTCATGGAGTACCCTTATCAATTTTTTATGATCGTGATACCCGTTTTACATCAAAATTTTGGAAAAGTCTTCTGAAATCCTTGGATACTGAACTTCGTCTGAATACTACCTACCACCCTCAAATTGATGGACAATCAAAATGAACTATTCAAACCTTAGAAGACATGTTGATATCTTTCTCACTTTACTTTCAAGGTATGTGGGATCAATATTTACCTCTGTTAGAGTTTTCCTATTACAACAGCTTCCATTCAAGTATTCAGATGGCACCATATAAAGTTTTATATGGAAGGAGATGTCGCACACCAACATGTTGGGATGATGTTGGTGAAAGAAAACTCATAGGCCCTGAACTTATTGAGTAACAATGGGAAAGGTGAAGGTTATCCAAACCCACATCAAAGCAGCCCAAAGTAGGCAAAAGATCTATGTCGATAACTGAAGGAAGGATTTTCAATTTCAGGTAGGAGATCAGGTTTTCTTGAAGGTATCTCCAGGGAAGGGTGTTATACATTTTGGTCAGAAGGGTAAATTGAGTCCCAGGTACATCAGGCCTTTCGAAATTCTAGAATGAATTACAGTTGTAGCTTATTGTTTGGCAATACCTCCAAGTCTCACCAAATTTCATGACGTGTTCCACGTATCACTTTTGAGAAAATACATGCCTGACCCAACGCATGTACTCACCTATGACGAAATTTAATTAGAACCTGATCTGTCTTATTGTGAAAATCCTGTCAAAATTCTTGATACAAGAGAACAAGTGCTGAGAAACCAGACGACTCATCTGATAAAAGTTCTATGGAGAAACCATAAGATGAAAGAGACAACGCGAGAACGAGAGGAACTTATGATGAAAACTCAACCAAATATTTTTTTGCGATAGTATTATAGAAATTTAGAGGATGAAATTATTTGAAGGAGGAAAAAATGTAACACCCCAAGATTCTGTGGTACGTTCCTCTTTGAATAATGCAATAGCTTGCATTGTACGCAACTTCGAGATTCTAACACACCACAACCAATCAAACTAGCCATTATGAATAGTAACACCCATTTTTTAAAATTTTTTATAATTTATCTATCAAAATGGACTTCATTTTTGGATTCATAATATCGAAATTAGCTTCGGGTGAATTTTTGGTATTTTTCTGAAAACTTTCAATTTTTGATTAATAGTGAAAAACATTGTGTTATTCTTTAAAACTGACTTTTTATTTAAATAATTAATTATTTTATTTAAATTTATTTTAGGTCAAAATAGATACATAATACATATATATGTTCAATGAAATTCATTAGAGTCATTTTGTAATAATATTATATATAAAAATTTTATTGAACTTTTCGCCGTCTTTTACCGACTTCCTAGGAGAATTTGCAAATTTGCATAAAACATAATTTTACCGCTTCTGTGAGTGGAATTTAAAAAATCTGAGAGACATTGTTGATATCAGTAAGAAAAATGTGGTTCAATAAGATGAAAATAATTTTTGGTGAATAGTAACTTTTTACTTTTATTTACCACGGTTAAAAGTAAATGGGGTAATTAAGGGTAAAAATGATATTATTCTTACACTAAAACTTGTCCTAATTCTATTGGATAAGTGTAATTTGACCAAAAATAACCTTAGGAATAAAATATGATCCTTTAGTTCCACTTGGATTAGATTATGACATTTATTATTATTTTATTTAAAGAATAGTTAAAAGAGTTAAAATCAAATTTTAATAACTAAACAATTTTTAATATAGAGTTATACATAAGATAAATTCAACTTCAAATATTCATTAGAAAGATAAAAATATTTCCTAAATAATTATATTTTATTTATAATTTTTAGACATTAAATAATTTAATTTATTTATGACACAATGATGATGCAGTAATTACCTTAATAATGAAATATTAAAATAATTGATTTTATAAATATCCAAATAAATGTAATTTGAGACTTTTGATGAATTACACTAATTTTATAGGTTAATATGGCATTGTATTATTTAAAATATAAATTTATTTTGAAGTAATAAAGTTTTTATGACTTTAAAAAAAAATCATTTATTAAACAATGTCAAAATTGACATAATTGAGTTTTTAAAACAAATATTATATTATTGATTGATATAATATTCCTAAAAATCTAAGGTTCGGCCAAAGGGCCTTAATAATATTATATATGTCATTAATGAATCTATTGGAGTTCTCTTGGCAGTTTATAGTAAGTTTATTAACCATATAATATAAAAATACAAAGAGGCATGGTAAATGTCAAACTATTTAACTAAGAGTTAAATCTAAAAGATAAGGTTAATATGATGACCTAAACCTATATAAAACCTATTGGTTGAGTGTATTTATACCCATACCTACATTATATTCTTAAAAAATCATTTTGGAGCCATTAGAAACCTAAAATTATTTTATTAGAAAATAATATTTCAATCTTTCCCTAAGATGCCCCTCACCTCTCTTATAAAAGGGCACTTCCCCTTCTCTCAAATTCACTCCTCCAAAGCCATTTGTCTCGGCCAAACCCTTCCCAAATATCCTAAAAACTATCCTACCTTAATCCTAGGGGCCTTATTTTGACTAGAAAGCCAACCTAGGTATCCCTTTTTATCAAATCAAAAAAAAGAACCCGAAGAAGAGGTAAATATCTCACCACCTCTTTTAAGTTATTTTCTTCTTCTGCTTCCTCTTTATTTGTTGTTTCTATTATAAAATAATAACTCCAGTATATTCTATATAATGTGATGTTATTAGAAAAATGGTACAACCATATTCATTATGTTATCCATCCTATGAATAACATGTCACCATATGTGCGTACGTACGGTTTACCGTCTCTACGTCGTGGTGTAGTTGTTATTAAATACATTATTATTTGGATGGGTATAATAATGGTGTATAATTGATGTAGATAATAGATATAAAATTTTAAGGATTATGTATATATGATATTCCATTCATTTATTTATTATTTTAATTACAAAATAATGATATTTTCACTTGTGCGTACGTACGGATTACCGTCTCCACGAACACGATGAGATTCATTCCCCATCGTAATCATTCAAGAATAATTTTCATGTAATGATTAAAGATAATATTTAAATAAATTAATATAATTATAGATATAAATCAAGTACATCCTATCCATAACAATCATGGATTATGTAACTAATCATATAAAGGAAAACGAATCAGTTAACACCTGAAACAATGATAATGCTAAAATATTATTTACAAATAAATTTTAGAATATCATATATGGTATCATATTTATATATATGGTTCTTGTATAATTTAATAATAATGATTTAACTATTATATAGGAGGTTAATGTACCCTTGACCAAGTAAAATTGCAAGGTAAGGGTTAATTTCACAATCTCTTTTTTATTCGAGGTTGTTTATACTTAATTCTCTACTGAGACCTCTTTATCATCCACATCCATGTTTCTTAAAAATGTATTCCAAAAAAAAATTTCTTTTTACTAGACTATGCGTTAAATTAATTTATACCATTGTTTTACTTTTTATAAAATGTTTTTAAAGGAATATTTCCATCATTTTTCAAACAAGGTACCTTATGTCCTTTTCGACAAAAGTAAGGTAAGAATGTTTTTTTAACATATACGGGGGGTGCGGCTATTTTCTTCCATTATAACATCGTCGAAGTTTTCCTTACAAGCTTATAAGAATATTTTCATAATAAATGTTTTCTTTTATAATCATATTACTTTTAAATTATTTCAAAATAGAAAGATATATTTCTCTAAAAAAATTGATTTCATTTATGTCAACATCTTTTGATGGATTATGAGCTTATTTGAAGTTGATTTATTATGATACAAAACTTACATATTGTATTGAATGTTTTGTGATGTGTTTGATTGTGGATGTGTTATTTTTATACCATTCATGGTTTATGAATAAAGTACTGACATTTCGTATGTTAGTTTTAATATGAATTTTTATGTTATGTTTAAACCTTTTTATATGAGGAATGCATTAGACTTATTAAGTGATGGGTGGAGCCTGCTATAGCTCCTTGATGCATCGGTAGGTCTCATGAGACAAACTAGTGTCTTGGAATAAGTCCTTGACAAAATATTATTTGTGGTCTTGGCACAAGGCCTTGACTATGTGGTTATGAAGTCTGGCATTATGCATTCCATCATTATGAAATTTTCTATTGATATTGCATGTGATTATTGGACTAGTAGAATATCCATGTGAGTAAGTAAATGGAATTATTTTGATTTATATTTTCCATATTATGATGAAGTTTATGTTTAAAAGGCTTTTATTTTATTCATATACATTGCCTTAAATGTTTATGTTTATTTGTGAATGTTTCTGCTATATTGTTATCCTTACTGAGCATCTGAGCTCACCCATTTCTATGTTTTATTTTTCCCAGGATATGAAGAAGTATATTTTTAATGACCTTCAGGGATAGTCTAAGGGATCTGAGTGTGTTCTATGGATACAATGTTGTTGTAGTTTTTCATTATATTATGTAATGTAAAACTTATGAATGTATCTAGTACTTACAAGGCTACTAAACTAATCGGTCTTTCGAGACTTGATCTTTTGTGATCATTCTAATGTTATGTAATAATGAACTAACTTTGGGTAACTAGGGTTGGGGTGTTACATATCACATTCTCATAAAAGTGAGCAATTTAACTTTATCACAAAAAAATCATAACTCTTTACTTTAATCACATGAAATAATATGAAAAACTCATCATTAAACCAATTATCAATATTTATTCACATAATCCATTAACCCTTTAAATATAATCCAAACATACCCTTATTCTCATTGTTAAGGAATTCCATATCTCAAAAAAATTCCTATTTCATAACCCCGCAAATCAATTAACTCCATAAACCATTAATTAATTAATTAACCAAAATTAATTCATCCAATTTTAATTTCTTGAATTTATCCCAAGTCATTATCATATGGAAATTAAATTAAATAAATAATATTTTATGTAATTGAAAAATTACATAAACACGTTAATTGACCAATTTCATAACCACATTAATCAATAAATTCCATAATCCATTAATTAGTTAATTAAACAAAAGTAATTAATTCAATTAAATAATCAATTTATAAACATGTAATATAAATTCTACAATTACATACACATAATTGAAATCGAGACTTTGGTAATTGAATAAAAGACCACTTACCTCAAGATTGATGATGAATTCTAACCAATAAAAATTATCCAAATTGAAATAGAATGGTCAAACCCACAATGAATAATGAGATCAAGAATCAATTCCTCAAAACAAGATCAAATTAAACTATAAAATAAAATCATAGATAAAAACCATTTACAATAGTGAATAAACATTTATCTTTATCCGAAAAGAAGAACGGAATAGAGAGAATCTTGTTCAAGAAGAGAACACATAACCAGAGAGGTTCAGATCTATCAATACGACCTTCAATTTGTCAATAAAGGTGTTCAACATCCTAAGGAATTAGTTCAGAAGCCTCCAAAAATGAGATGAATAGGTTAGGGTTGATTTGGGATGACATTGGGTGAATTTTAATGGTATTATAAATTTTTAATATATTTTCGGAATAATTAAACCCATGTGCACGGTTTCCTAGTAAGGGGCGCATGATTTTCCAAATCATTCACCTAAAATGTGATCCTCTTCTAAAGGGGTGGATAGTTACTCCTAATATGAAACACGTTTTTACAAACCATTCTCCAGCTATGTAATCCCTCTTTTTCTGGGGTTACATGGTTTTTTGGGGCAGGTGTACGGTTTCAGAAAACCATGTGCCAACCGGGAAATACATAAAACCCCTCCAAAAACATTCCAATTTTACCCAAATGTACCCAGGATAAAACCCAAACAAGATATACTAAAAAATAGGGTAAAATAGTACCTATGAAGTAGCCAGATGGATCTTCTAATAAGTTTGGAATATTACACACAAGCATTGGTAGGATACTAGATACAAAGAAAATAGCATGAAGCTAGGGAGGTTGATACATCAAGAAACCAAAATAAATAAAATAAAAAATGGTAAGCCCCAACCACTACCTCTATAAATCAACTGAATCAACGTAACTAGTCTTTATTTGTATCCAAACTTTGAATCTGATACCAAACCACCACATATATATATAGCCAGATAAACCTGGGAAACAAATAATGATCATAAGAATGATCATAATTTCCTAGTATTTCACCACCTACTAGTCCATGTATAGACTTTAAAAGTAACACTCTATCATGCTAGTTTGAAAATAGGTATAAACAAAAAAACCACCTTTAAAATAAAAAATGGTAAGTTATACCTTTTTAAAACTAGGATTTTAAAGAATTCACCATATGAATTGTCTCTAAACATGTGTGTGTGTTTGTGTGTGCATGCGTGTGCATATTCATATATATATAAACACAAATGAATCCATATGTATGTATTCCTACACATTAATATTTTATATAACCAGGAAACTATATAAGAATATATTGGACAATGTAGACATTTTTAGAGAGTTCCCTAGAGACAACCAAATAAATCCATTTTATTTTCTCAAGTAAAATGGGAGAAACCCATTTTTAAAATATGAAACCAATTACATTTTTAATATTGGAAACATTTGAACATAAATAATATAAAAACATCACAACATAGGAACCTAGGGGTATGGGGAAAATAATCTAGGTCAAGCTCATACAGCCTATTAAATAATACTAGTGTCAAATAATAATAAACCTTCTCAAACACTTGGTGTCTCCCTCACTAGCCTAACTAGGGGTCACATCCCATGTGCATACTAAAATCCATCTCTTGAACACTAGAAAAGTATGATCATAATAGAGTGTAGCATGTGTGCCTCGACCTTCCACCTAGACACCTATGGTTACCCCTGAATCAAAATCGTAGGTTTTTCAAAGAAATATTAAATACTAATACATATAATACATTTCACAAACAAGTCACACTCTCACCTCTAATTTCCTCACATTAAATGAACCCAATTTCCATCAAAAGCATACAAGAAATTCATAATACCATTCACTAAGCACTTTTAAATTCATGGAAACAATGAAATGTATTTTTAAAATACATAGGGGAATATTTTAAGAGGGGTTTTCATTTAGAAAAAAAAATCGAAAGTTCCAAGTGGGCCTTAAAAAATTCCTTATTAAATTGAACTTCCAAAACACCTTCAAAAAAGTTACCAAGGTCACCCATTTTAATAAAATGGTTCTATTTAAATCAAAATGAGGTCAAATTATCCGTCAAAATTCAATAATAAATTTAAAATATCCAAGTAGTCATTTATACAAACCTAAAGTGAGCATGGATTTCTAAAAGAATCTTTAAGCTTTGAAAGAAAATGAAAAACAGTTTTGTGCTTAAATAAAACCAAAGTAAAAATATTATTTTCAATAATAAATACTAAGCCTGCATGTTATCAATTTCAAAAAAATCAGCACAAGTAATTAAATCAAAAAGATATAATAGTTTTAAATTTAAAGTTTCTTGAAAAATACCACTAACCTCAAAACCTTTCATTTTTTAAAACATCAGTTTTAAATGACCTTAACGAGACCCAAAAGGGATTATAGAGCCCATAAGAATCCCAAAAAATAAAAATACCTCCATTAAAATCAATCCAAAAGGAACCTTGGATCTTCAGACCATGTCAGGGTTAGAGAAGAAGATATAAAATGGAATAAAGGGAAGAAGGAAGAGGTTAATAATTATTTAACTTGAAAAATCACACCAAAAACATGAAAAATATCCATAATTTCTCTATGGTAATGAAGGTAGGGTTGTGGGAGTTGCTCCAAGAGATGTAATGGTTGAATTGGGGAGAAAAAGGAGGCTATAAGCCTTTAATTTTAAGTGGTGTACCAAGGTAATTTTACATTTTTAATGAATCTGGGAACTGTGCATCATTTGGGAACACGATTTGTCAAAATTTTCATTGACCATGCACCCTCTACTAGGAGCCTAGATCACTTCACAATGGCAGGACACATGTTTATATGAACTGTGTGTCGACTGTGTGATTTGGATCTCTAAAAAATGTAGTGCCAATCACATGTTTTTCACATAGTTTTTAAAAAATGTGTGAAAACTATGATATGTGAATTGAATTCCCAAAAACTATAAATTTTAAATAAAAACTCCCTAGAAGATAGAGAAATAAATGGGACTCAAAAATAAAAGGAAAATAAATAAAATAATCAAGGAAATGGGTTTGGGATGTGATAATATTACAACATAGAACTCATCTCAACATCCAACAACTCTCTAAACTACTATTCCTTCAAAATTAGCTTAGATCACAATTATTTAAGTTTGATTATGATATTTAAAACCTAATGGAATATTTCATACATCAAATAATTTAATTCATAGAATATAAAGTCTTAAAATATCATTTTCTATGAACTATCTCTCATATAATGACCATTACATAATAGTATATTACCTTTATGGATCTATAAAATGACCTTTATACAAGTTCAAATGACCTTTTCATATTCAAAACATGAACCTTTTGTAGGTACCTTTATTTTGATATGACCTTTTCATAGTTTTTCTATTACATTTACATGACATAAGATTACCCTTATGTGGTGTCTTAAAATTGAATCCCCTTCTATGGTTCACATTATTACGGATCGCTTTATGTGAATCATCTTATGTGGTTAATCATATGTGAATCACCTTACATGGTGGATCATCCCCTTAAATCATCCAACATTACATGAAAATGGACTTAACCAATTTTCTAGATCTCAATCAGAAAATCTCAAAGCATTTTCAACTCATATTTAGGCCTTTTAAGTCACTCATAAACATCTCAAATGAACTTTAGAACTCATCCATAGGATTTTGTATCACTTTGATAGTATCCAAATTATTTAATAGTTTCCTAATCAATCATGACATCTAATCCTAACTTCCCTACTATCTAAAAGATTCTATATTCCACCAAATTTTATAGACAACACTTTCATCATCGATTCATGTCATAACCTTAAAGAGAAGAACACAAATCATCATATTTAAATTTTTTTCTTTTTATTAAATCTATCCAAGATATATTTCCAAGATGAAGTCTCAAAACTCTTTTCCATTCAATCATGGAAATACCTCTATCAAATATTTATATCTTCTCAAAACATATTAACACCATCCTCAACCATCACAGCATATCACCTTCTTAAAAAAAATATAATTCAATCCAATGGGCACAACAAACATATATTAGGTGAATAATTTGAATTTCATTGTAACATAATTTAGAGGTGTTGTATGATGATACTCGAGGCATATTCCATGAGTTGAAATTATATATCACATATTGGTCTTGAATTATTCATCTCAATTTCTCGATCACGATGGCATAGATGGATCATCAATCAGACATCATTATGATAAGTTACATTCAAGAGAAGGATTTATAAAAATAATATTGTTAATATCTATATATAATCCAATATCAATGAATGGAGGGGAATACATGTGTCTCCCCACCAAAAGGTACTCTTATTATTATTATTTTTCATTATTTAATTTTTTTCATTTTTTAAATCATAAAAGGCATGAAGAAAAACCCTAACCAACCCCACCCCCCACCTCCCTATAATGCAGCAGCTAGTGTGACAAATGCAATGAACCTGCAGACCGCACTACAAAAAATAGTTATTACCAGTTGTTTATTAGCAGCAATTCTAATAACTACCGTGAAATAAGCCACATTAAAAAAATTATAATATAGCGATGGTTTAATATAACTACCTCTATATTTTCTATTTTAAAATTTAGTTTTGGTTTTATTTGAACCATCACTACATCTTTTAAAAACACTAATTTCAACCCCCTCCACCTATCTCCTTAGTACCAACCCACCACAAAACACCTTTCTCTCCCCTCTAAGAACCATGACCCCAACCCCCTCCCACCTGCTCCTGAAGGTGACCTCCATGACCATGAATCCCCTTACTCTTAATGGTGACCACCATGACCCCAATCCCCTACCAGCAATTGTCATAACCCTGACCCCCCCCCCCTCCCACTATCAGTGTGACCCCAAACCCCCTACCAGTGACCATCATGACCTCAACACCCCCCTGCTCCCGACACTAACCGTCATGAAAACAACCCCCTACAGGAAACCGTTGTGACCCCAACCCCATCTTCTAGTAACCACCATAACCCTAACCCCCCCCCCTCTAGTGACCATTGTGACCCCCCTATTGGCTACTATAGTGACCCCTATACCCTATCAGCGACCACCGTGCACCCCCCCCCCCCCCCCAGTAATTGGAATGACCCTAATCCATTGTTCCTAATAATTTTCACCCCCCTGATCCTAATGACCTACCCCTACTCCTTGATGAGGACCTTTCAGCGACCCATTGCTCCTCAACGGTGACCCCAAATGCCTCTCTTCCCATTTTTCTGGTGAATACAACCCCCAACATCGTTGAAGGTATGATTGATTTAATTTTTAAAAAGGTTTTAATTAAATTATATAAAGATATATTTAATTGTGTGTTTTTTATGTTTTTAATGTTAGATTGAACCATTTTTATCCTGAATTTGTGTTATGTCAAATCAATACCCTACCCTAATCAATAAAAAATTTGGCTGATGTTTAATTTTTATTGTACTTTTTTGATTTAATGATTATAAATTTATATATAAATATATTGGGATAAGAGTGAAAATACAATATCTATGGATAAAAGATGGATTAATTTACCTCAAAACACACCTCTGTATGTCAAGGGTTTATAAGAATTTTTACATTATGAAATTAAAATCTGATCAGTGGATGGTAAAATAAAATTTTTTTGTCCTGATTAAAAATTCAAATGTTGGTTGAATAGAAAATAAGTATATGAGAATTCGATATTGAAATAGTTTATTTCTTGATATGTATGTTGGATTTGGATGGTGAATAAAATGTTATGAAAAGTCAAAATGATGAATATCTTGTCAATAAAACACAAAGTAACCTACCAAAAGATAATTCAATTAGAAATTTGATAAATGAATCATTTGGATTTGCAGGATGCAATGTTCAAGATTTTAATAGATCAACATAACCTTTATTTGATCTAAATAGGGATAATATTTCTCAAAACTTTAGTGACTAAAAAATGAGTTTTATGAATTAGTTGAAGACGAACAACAAGAACTGTGTGAAGGGTGTGCCAAGTATTCGATGTTGTCTTTTCTACTTAAGTGGTATCATATAAAGTGTATCTATGGAATTACTAAAAAACTATTGTCCATGATTTTAGAGTTTCTTCATGATGCATTTAGTGAATCTAAGATCACTGCATCATTCTATGAGATAAAGAAAGGAATCGACAAACTTGGACACGATTATACAAAGATACAATAATTCCCTAATGATTGAATGCTTTTCTAGGTAGAAGATTCTAATAAAGACTAATGCATAAGATTTTATACAAGTATATATAATTCAATGAACAATAATTTGATTATAAATCAATGATACCATTGAAATATACATAATAAGAATGCTCTTAGAAAGTTATTATGTTACTTTATTTTGAAACCATGCCTGCAAAGATTATTCATGTTGTTTAAGACTACATATGACATTAACTGGAATTTTTGGGATAGTAACGATGGCTTAATGATATATAAAAAAGATTCAAAATCATGGAAGATGTTTGATTCATTATATTAATATTTTTATTCAAGTCCTAGGAATGTACTTTTTTTATTGTCTTCCAATGGTTTTAACCCTTTTGGTACTTTAAGAACTAAGTATATCATTTGACCAATTTTTTTGGTCCCATATAATATATCACCATGGATGTGTATGAAGAATAATTTTTTTATTATTTTGATGATTAATCTTGGAAAGAAAATTCTTATAAATTACATTGATGTATACCTCCAACCTCTAATCAAAGAATTATGAGAATTATGGGATGATGGTGTGGAAACATATGATGATTCGATGAGAAAACTATTCAAAACATGTGTTGATTTAATGTAGAAAAATAGTGACTTTCTTATACTAGTAAATTTATCTATTTGAAACCCTCATACTAGTTTTTCATATCCAATTTATAATTTTTATTTTGAACCTCAATGATTACCTCATTATAGAAAATGGTGTTTTATGTGTCATCATTGATTTCTTAATGCTTCTCATAAATTAAAGTTTACAAAGACACAATTAAATGGAGATATTGAATTGATAAAGCCGCCAAAGGTGTTATCTGGCTCATAAATATTTGGATAATTAATGAATTTCAATGAAGAATAAATTTAAAAAGGGGGGAAAGGGTACAATATATAGTATCTAAAGCATCCAGAACACAACAATGGAATAAAAAGAGTATATTTTTAAAAATTACTTATTGGGATTTTAATTTTATATGTAATAATATTGATATAAGGAATATTGAAAAGAACCTCTAGGACAATTTATTTTTTACATTACTTATTGATCAGGGTAAATTTAAGGATTGCCTTAATGATCATATAGATTAGGAGTCAATGAATATAAACAATGGTTTACGGGAAAATTATAGTAGAAAGTATCCTTCAGTTATATTTACAATAAAAAATAATATAAAAAAAAATCATTCCTTCAAAATTTAAAGAATGTAAAAAAATTTAGATAGATATTCAAGTAACATATCAAGGTGTGTTGAATTAAAACATCAAAAGTTACATGGATTGAAAAGTCACGGCTCACATATTCTGACATAGTAATTGTTATCATTAGAATTACATAATATATTACCTAAAAATTAATTGTGGTTCTAGTTGACTTTTATACCTTTTTTAGAGAGATTTATCTAAAAACTATAAATCCAATTGAGCTTGATAAACTTTATGAAATAATTCTTTTGAAACTTTTTCATTTGGAGATGTTATTTCCCATTTCATTCTTTATAATCATGATTCATTTGACTATTCATTTGGTTGAAGAAGATAAAAATTGTGGAATGGTACACTATTGATAGATATATCCAATTGAGAGGTATGATGATATTATTCTTATTTTCATTGGTGAATTCAATTTTATCAAATAATTACAAAAAAAATTAATATGTTTCTTATTTGTTTCACCAGGTACTTAGGTCATTTGAAATCATATTTGAGGAATAAAGCTCAACTATAAGGATATATTTCTAAAGGTTATATATCCAAGAGTTATTGAACTTTTATTCTAGGTATTTGGATGTTATTGAAACTACATTCAATCGTGTTGGACATGTTGATTATATCTTCACTAATTATCATTCTGAAAACCAGTCATCTCTATTTCCAACTATTAGATGACCAATTAGAAAGGTTTTAAATTTTACATTGACTAAATTTTAGTTTCTATAAGAACATGGATGTATTCTACTAAATTTTCATATAGCATATATGTTTATTGAATAATTGTTATTCAAAATAAAGATGTGACTAAGGGGTTGATATCAAAATGAGATGGAATTAAAAAAACTATTAACTATGAGATTACTTAATGGTTCTCCCATTTTGTAAATATATACTCATATTAATATTATTGATGTGTAGTTATTTTTTCTATGTTAAAAGTAACACATTATATCTTCTTTTAAAGATAATGAATGTTGAGGATCGAGATGAAATATAAAATGATTTGATATTTTTGGCTTGAGGTCCTCTAAGGTAGGCTAAGATATTTGATGTCTATAATATTCATGGATTCAGGTTTTGTAAAATTTATCAAGTAGAAGACTTTAAAAGTCCAAATAGTGTTGTATTTATACTTCCAAAGGTGGAAAACTATGGAAATATGAATGATATAATTGAATTAAACTATCATGTTTATTTTTCAGTTGTATTATTCATATTCAAGTGGGTAAACATTGATAGAGGTATAATAAAATAGTCATTACATTTTACTTCTATCAGCTTATCTTTCATGATCTGCATTGGTGAGCATGAAGATCATGATCCATTTATATTGTCTTCACAACTGAAGATGATTTATTATATGGATGATGAAATACATGAAGTTTGGAGTGTTGTTGTTAAATTAAAGTAGATAAAATTATATGATATGGGTGATGAAAATCAATTAGTACTTTGTAATAGTTAACCTCATAAACCAAAAAATATTGAATAGTTTTTTCTTGACAATATCAAAACAGTATAACATACAAGAGAGGGTGAAAATGAAGCACTCGTCGTAATTGAGGTTGATAATAATGAAGATAGAGAAGATAAAGATAATTGAATTTATAAATTGGAAATGAAAATATATTAAAATTTATCATTGATAAGTGTTTCATACATATATACATTGTTCTATTTTTTCTTTTTCTTTTTGAAAAAATATTTTAGTTTTAAATTTTTTATACATTTAATTTATATGAACTATTTAAATTACAAGAATTCTAAGAACAAAAAAATGAGATCCTAGCTGATAAGAATCTTGAAGCATGCCGCCACTACCATCATCCTTAGTGAATTTGATTGATTCTATTGTACTTGAGACTACTAGAGATATAGATATTTTCCCAGATATTTTGGGTAGCCCGCTGTAGGATCAAAATAATGATGTAGATGCTCGATATACAAGAGGGGGTGAATTATATCCTTTAAAAAATTCTTTTGTCACTTTTAAAGTTGATATAAAACTTTCTATTGTTTAAAAAAGTTAAACAAGGTAAATTCACAAGACCTCTTAGTTCTAAAAACTTGACAGATTCTGAAATTATGGTTAGGGAAATGAAACTTAAGAAAAGTTTACAAGGGAAAATATTCTACCTTAAAGCGTATAGAATCTTACTAATCAGAGTACAAGTACAAGAAAGTATAAGATAGTTATACTTTCCTTATTAATAAAAATGCAGCGGAAAACAAATTTGAAACAATACAATTAATTAGTATAGAATCTTTTAACCCAAATAGTAGGGTATCCAACAACCTTGGATAAATGTCCCATGATTTATACTTTCAAGAAATTTTGTCTTACCCACACCAGGGTAAGCCCTCGATAAGAATATTGGAGTATGTCTTGCTATCCCTGCAAGCCCTCGAAATTCAAGGTAATTAGCACCTCTATCTTCCTTATCAAGGAAGTCTTCGAACTTTAAGGTAGTCAGCACCTCTGTCTTCCTATACCCAAAATCCCTCAATTATACACAGTAATAATCGGAGTCACATGAAGCAATCTGAACAAGATGTTCAGTACACACAAAGCATGAGAGTCTCTCTCTCTCTCTCTTGAAATTACTTCAATATCATGTAATCTCTATAGTTGTAGAACTGTCAATTAAGTGTGTATTAGTGTTGATCTCGTTCAAATGAGCTCATATTTATAGGCATTTCTCCAACGGTCAGCTCCCTCCTCCAACGGTCATATTTTTCCTTGAATCTCAGAGGGACCTATACACATGTCACTTAAACAATGGTTAGTTAGAAACAGAATGCACAACATCATTTCATGAATATAACATGAGTAAGTAAAATATTGTTTCTCAACCAAATCAATTTTGGAGTCTAATGAAAAATAAAGTTCAGAGTCTAAGAGAAAAACATTCAGAGTTTGTATTACATGGATATTTGGATTATGTTTTTCAAGGAATTCAGAATCAGAATTCTATAGATTTCAGAGTATGAATTCTGAGGAATTCAGAACCTGAATTCTGAGGAATTGAGAGTCTGAATTCAAAGGAATTATGACTCTAAATTGTAAGGAATTCAGAGTCTGAATTATAAAGAATTCAGAACCTAAATTCAAATAAATTTGGAGTCTGAATTATAAGGAATTTAGAGTTTGGATTCTAAGGAATTCAGAGTCTGAATTCTGTGAAATTTGGAGTCTGAATTATAAGGAATTTGGAGTCTGAATTCTAAGGAATTCGGAGTCTGAATTCTAAGGAATTCAGAGTCTGAATTCGATGGAATTTGGAGTATGAATATTAAGGAATTCGGAGTCTGAATTTCAGAGAATTTGAAATCTGAATTTCAGAGAATTCGGAATCTGAATTTAAGAGAATTCAGAATCTTAATTTCAGAGAATTTGGAATATAAATTTCCAAGAATTCGGAATCTTAATTTCAGAGAATTTAGAATCTGAATTTCATAGAAATTGAAATCTGAATTTTAGAGAATTTGGAATCTGAATTTCAGATAGTTTGGAATCTGAATTTCAGATAATTCAGAATCTGAATTTTAGAGAATTCGAAGTCTGAATTTCAGAAAATTCGGAATCTGAATTTAGAACCTGAAAACAGAATACTTTATATCTAAGTATTTATAAGATTACATGGTTTTAGAAATGAAACTGAATTTTACACTTAGAAATAAAAAGAGTTAGGTTTAGTGAAACTAAATCATGAACAATGAAAAAAAAAGATTGGAAAAATTTTCCTTGGGGAAGGAAAAAATTTCCTTATTAAGAAAAATCTTCAGGGAAATAAAATTTTCCTTGAGATAGAGTGTTTGTGATTTTAAAAACATAAAGGAATGGAAAATTCATAAGGAAACCTTATTTACTCAACACCCACCATCCAATTCACCTTCAGTGATGGAGCAGCTGGTCACCCCTCTATCCTAGGGATATTGGCGAGTTACTATTACTGGTATATATGTCATTGTATAAAAAACTATATATTTTATTAATTGTTTAATTCATATATAAAATAGATAAAGATAAAAATAAAAGGGATATAAATCTAAACATGGAAGATCTATGGGACCTGAAGGACTTCAAGATTATCATTTAATTTAATGAGTTCCGGATGCCTACTGGTGATGTTGCCTGAATCACTGGGCGGATTATTGGAAAGCTTTCTTGAAAGACAGGGAGCTTTCCCATTAATTGTAAATATTGGAGACATATTCCCAAAAAATTGAAAAATGAGTTCTCTTATAACCAAGTAAAGTTCATATTAACTTAATATTCATCGATAACTAATTTACAAGACATGAGTAAAATTTTGTAATATACTTATAATGAGTTATGTTTTTTATTTCTATATTTTTTTCATTTTGATGTACCAGACTCCGTTTCATGCCCATAGACTCAGAAAATTTTGGAAAATAAATAGAGATATTTTAAATGGAGATTATGTAATGAGTTTAATGTTACATATCTGAGTTCATTAAAGATTTACGAGAAAGTTCTAGAAGCCATTTATCATGGGTAATGGAAGTTGTTTGTCGATATTAATATAGATGACTCTCATGAGGTAATTGTATATTTTATAGTATCTTAATATCATAAACAAAATAAAATTAGAATTTTTATTAATGTTTCTATTTTTTGTAGGATTTATCTAAAAAATATTGTGAATCATGAGAAACAAGTCAATCCTCATATCGTTGGGTCTCAGATTTTTTCAAGAAAAAGAACAATTTTGGTTGGTATTTTATCCATTATTATTTATATCATTTTACTATAATTCAAGGTTTTTTATAACTTATTTAAATTTTTTTATAAAATATAATTAATTAGGTCACTCTATTAACCAACCAGAGATGTGGTTTAAAGTGCATAGGAAACTTGATGATAGTTTTGTAAATGATCTTACCAAAAACATTTGAGTAAGTACTTTTCATTTATATTTCATGTTATTTCATTACTATAAAAACATAATAATGAAAAATATATTATAATAAAAAATACTTAAACCAAATTAAATGGGGATAACTATATGGATCAAATTATGCTAACTTAGTATCATTTAAAACATCTATCCAGCCCCAATTAATTGGGTTTAAGACTTGTTTTCTATTATAATTTATTTTTCAATATTATGTTTTTATAGTAATGAAATAATATAAATAGTAAAAAAATTAATTAATTAGATAATATTATGAAGTTCATATATTTGAAAATCATTTCTAATATTTATTTCATTAATAGTTTAAAATTAAAGAATTTTGGGATTTGAATTCTTCAATGTCATCATCAGTTCCCTAGAATGATGCAGTTGAAGTAATTTTAGGGAAGGAGCATCTCGTACGTGTATAGGGGATGGGTTTTAGGCCTACTCTATCAGCAATATTTGGTAGGGTATCATCATAAATTATTGTTACACCCATTTGGGGTTTGATTAGTTCTAATTATTAGGAATCACAAAGAGAAATTGCAAGGTTGAAAGAAAAGGTGTAATAATAAGACTCTCACAAGTAAAAATAGGATCAGTGGAACTCGGAAATGGAAAATGATTAATTTCTATATTTTAGTTGATGATTGGTATGATTCCCAATAAAATTTCATGGCTTATAGATTATCTTACCATGGTAAATTATAAATTCTATAGATCATTCATACATTTGAAAAAAACACATACAACTTCCATAAATAAATCTAAAATGACACTTTTTTATTGAAAGCACACAAATTGAGCCATACTGACCACATATTGTGCTAGATTAATGTGTGGTTGATTCATACACATAAAAAATTAATTATCAATAATTATAATTATTTTTAAAAATAATCTGAGCTTTTGTTCTCTGTTTTGACTTAGTAAACAAGGGTATCAAAGCCTTTAAAAAATTATATCAGGGGTCAAAACTAGGAAAATACATTTGATTGTAATTAAATTATAGGAAAATTATTATAGATTGAAATTTGAAATATTAGAACTGAAAAAACATCATTTTGACTTCAGTTTTCTCAGGATTCCTATAAACATATTTTTAGTATTTTAAAACACTAAAACATGCATGTAACGATCAAAACGATAGAAAACAGCATCAGATTGATGTGAAATAATTCTACAACCACCATTGAGTTATTTTTTATATTTACAAGAAAAAAACACATCAATATGACATGTGGTATAGTTAGAATGACTTGGTAAATTGTTTTCAAAGGTATAAATCATTTAAAAATGTGTGTTGTAGGGTCAAAATTTGGAAAACGATGTCAGATTACCCTGAAATTAGAGGAAAACAACCCTAGATTTATTTTTGAAATGTATAAACCAACAACACATAATTCTAAGTTACAGTTTTCCAAGGATTCCTATACACATATTTTTAGTATTTTTAAACACTAAAATGTGTGTGTGATGTTCAATACCATAGAAAAAGACATCGAATAGACATGAAATCTAGGGAAAACCACAATTGAGTTATCAATGATGTGTATGCATAGACGACATGTCAATATAACATATGGTGTCGTCGAAATGACTCAGTAAATAGTTTTTAAAGGCACCAAATCCTTTAAAAATGTGTTCCATAGGGTCAAAACTGGGAAAAATCAAATTAACATGAAATTAGACTATTGGACCATAGATTGATTTCTGAAATATAGGAACCAATAGAACATCATTACAAGTTATGGTTTTCCCTAGATGCCCAAAAACATGTTTTAAGTGTTTTAAAACACTAAAACAAGCATTAAATGGTCAAAACCATATAAAATGACCTCAGATTGATGTGAAATCTTGGAAAACCATTGTTTAGTTATTTCTTATGTAAACTTATAGACAACTAATCAATATGACATTTGGTGTAGTTGTAATGACTCGGTAAATAGTTTTTAAAGGTACCAAATCCTTTTAAAACATGTTTTGGTGGGTCAAAACTAGGAAAATGATGTCTGATTTTTGTGAAATTAGAGGAAAATGAGCATAGATTGATTTTTGAAATATAGGAACTAAGGACATGTCATTGTGAGTTATGGTTTACTTGAGATTCCCATAAATTCATTTTTATAGTTTTAAAACAAAAAAATGTGAGTGTGATGGTAAAATCATAGAAAATGACTTCATATTTATATGAAATAATTGAAACCCCACTATTGAGTTAATTTTTATGTGATTTCATAGAAAACATGTCAATATGAAATGAATTATGCTCATAATGACTTAGTAAACTATTTTTAAAGGTACTAATGCATTTAAAAATGTGTGTTGGGGGGTCAAGACCAAACAAACGATGTCATATTTCCATTAAAGAAAAATAAAATGACTGAAGATTTTTTTTTGAAATATAGGGACCAACAATCCATCATTCTGAATAAGGATTTTACTAGAATGATCATAAATATTTTTTTAGTTTTTTAAACCACTAAAATGTGCATGTAATGGTCAAAAATGTAGTAAAAACATAATATTGACATGAAATCACAGGACAACCATCATTGAATTATTTAGGATGTATACGCATAGAAAACACATCAATCGGACTTACGATGTGATCAGAATGACTTGGTAAATAGTTTTTAAAGGTACAAAAGCATTTAAAAACCTGTGTCGAGGGGTAAAAATAGGAAAATGACATCATATAGACATGAAATTAATGGAAGAAAACTATAGACTAATTTTTGGAATATAACAACTCACAGGCTGTCATTCAAAGTAATCGTTTTCCTGGGATTCCCACACACATGTTTTTAGTGCTTTAAAACACTAAAATGGTAATGTAACAGTCAAAACCATAGAAAAATACATAATATTTATGTGAAATTAATTTAAAACCATCATTTAATTATTTTTTATGTGTACGTGGAGACAACACATCAATCTGACTTCTGGTGTGGTCAGAATGACTCGGTAAACAGTTATTAAAGGTACCAATAAATTTAAAAACATGTTTTGGGAGTCAAAATAAGAAAAAAAACCTCAAATTTACATGAAATAATTTTAAAACAACCATATATTGATTGGTGAAATGTATGAACTAACGGCATGTCATTCTGAGTTACGGTTTTCCTAGGATTCCCCTAAATGTGTTTTTAGTGCTTTAAGACCCTAAAACATGTGTGCAATGGTTAAAACCATATAAAAAATCATATTGATTTTACATCATGATACAACCACTTTTGAACTATTTTTAACATGTATGCATAGAAAACACATCAATTCGACATGAAGTGTGGTCGAAATGACTCGGTAAACAGTTTGTAAATGTACCAAACCCTATAAAATTGTGTATCGAAGTGTTAAAACTAGAAAAATGTTGTAAGAATGCTATGAAATTATAATAAAATGACTTTAGATTTATTTTTAAAATGTATAAACTTACATACTCTCATTCCGAGTAATTTTTTGCATGGGATACCCTGAAATGTGTTTTTAGTGTTTTAAAACTCTAAAACATGCATGTAATGATCAAAACCATAGAAAACAACCTACTATTGATGTGAAATAATGAGAAAACCAATTTTTAATTATTTTTTATGTGTACATGCAAATAAATCATCAATATGACTGTGGTGTGGTCGTAATGACTCGGTAAACAATTTTCAAAGTTATCAAAGCCTTACGAAACTTATGTCAGGGGGGTAAAAACTTAGAAAATGAAATCAAATTGGAATGAAGTCTGAGTAAAATAAAAATAGATTGATTGGTTAAATAAAGGAACTGATATCATGTCATTTCAAGTTACGGTTTTCCTATTATGCTCGTAAACGTATTTTTAGTGCTTTAAAACAGTAAAATATGCAAGTGATGGTCAAAAACAAATAAAACAACCTTATATTGATATTAAATAACGGGAAATCCGAGTTGAGTTATTTTTTATGTGTAAGCACAAAAAAACATTTCAATATGACATGCGGTGTAGTCAAAATGACTCGGTAAATAGTTTTTAAAGGTACCAAAGCCTTTAAAAACGTATTTTTGGGGGTCAAAACCAGGAAAAAATGTTGGATTTCAATTAAATCATAAGAAAATGAATATATATTTATTTTGAAATATCGGAACCAACAACATTTCATTCCAAGATATGGTTTTCCCAAGATGCTCATAAATGTGTTTTATGTGTTTTAAAACACTTAAATTTGACTGTAACTTTCAAAAGAATAGAAAACGAATTCAAATTCACATGAAATCATGGAAAACCCATGATTGAGTTATTTTTTAAATATAGGGCATGAATTCATAAAAAAAGACTTTAAAATTTGTTTATTAAGTAAATTTAAAGCACATAATGTGTTGATTTAAAAATTAATTAGAATGTTACATACTTATCCCTTTTCAGTTTCAAGTTTTGAATCATATATTAAATCTGTAAGTTTTTGTTTTAAAAGTTTTTTCATGATATATTATTTTTTTATTAAAATTTCATCTATTTGATTAACATAATAACAAATTTTATGTGAAACATTCTGAATATATTCTGTGTCTTTTCTCTTTCACATTTATTTTCTTAAATGTTTTAGTTTTTATTGTAGGTGACACATGTCGATAGTATATTAGAGGTTGACCATTTGGAACCAATACATTATTTATAAGGAATTAATGATGGCTGTTAGTTTCAATGGTATGTTTAAATTTTATTAATTATTTTACTATAATTATGATTTATTATGTTTAATTTTAATTTTTGTCTACTTTTTTATTACAGTTGATGAGTTGATGTGGTGGTTCTGATTGATGAGATAATGTTGAGGTAGATGGATATAGCAGAGTTCATGGTGTAGGTGTATATTGGGCATGCAATGTTGTTGGATATAATTTATATGCATATATTTATTACTAAGGTCTGGGTTGACTAAGGTTATCAGTTGACTGAGGCTATAGTGACTGCAGATATATGTATATACGACTCTAGATGTATGATGTATGAAGTATGTATAGTGGTTTTATAATTCATTTATGTTTTAGTTTATTTAATTTTAGATTTTTTATATTTATATTTTTTATTAAATATTTTTAAAAAAATATTTTTAAAGAGAAATATTTAGCGGCGGTTTATAAAAATGGCTGATAAATAAAAAATTGAACATCATAATTAGTGGAGATTACTATTAAACACTACTAAACATAACCACCACTAAATATATTAGTGGTATTTAGGTTCGTTTATCTATTTTATTTTTAGGTTAATTTTTAAAAAATTGATGCTAAATGATCCAAAAATTACATATGAAGAAACTACTCCTAAAAGAAAATAATTGCAGCCAAATTAATGTTAAAGGTGCAATACACGGTGGTTTTAGTAACTGCTTCTAAAATATTTAATGGTGGTTTAAATCACCTCTATTAGAAGAAAAACACTTCTAATGCTCGTTTTTCTATAGTTCCACTTACATGGTCAGTTGCCATTATTCCTTCAATTTGCTCTGCGTCGCCTCCCTCCACACACTGTCCCACCTCGCATCGTCCTTCACACATCATCCAACATGCACCGGAAACCTTTCACTTCCTTGATCCCTTGTTGTTGTTCAATGCCATCACCCTTATACCAACCCTCATTACTAAGAATTTCCTTCCATTCTACCATCGATAGTCAACCCTCAATCCATTGGACTTAACCCATTTTTACATGAATATTAGGAGAGGAGATTAAGATGGAAGAGTGAAGGGAGAGAGAGAATGTAAAATAGGATAATCCTGTCTCTCATTCCTCATCGATGCACCATTAAAACTTCATTTTCACTTTAAAAAAAATTATAATTTAATCAATATATACAAATGAAATTCGTGGTATGAGATCAGATATTCAAGAATGATAATTTGGGATAGAAAATAATTCTACTTGATAATCCATTTGAATAAAAACTTGAAAGTCAAATAAATCAATTCTATAATCTTAACTCAATTTTCATGAAGAATTTAGGCTATGATAAATCATAAAGCCTTAACTCTATAATGATTCCCCATTTCCTTGGTCTTTCATCACATTCATACATCCATTCATCATCATCAAGAAATTTGATCATTGATTTCACTATGGATTTGATCATGTTCTTTCTATCTGGTATTGTTTCCACCCAAAATATAGTCTCTCAACCCCCCCCCCCCCCCCCCTCTCTCTTTAGGTTTCATGCTAATGATAAATGGGTAACCCTTTAGAAATTATATAACATGGTTATAAATAGAGAGTTTACTAGGGTTTGAAAAACATAAATTAATTTATTTATTTATTTAATCACTCTCCCACAATATCCCAAACCCATAGACCTGATAAGAAATCCAAATATAGTGATATTAAGGTATAATCCTAATTATAGATGCAACAATGAACTTAATTTTTTCATATGATACTCTATTTAGGAGATATAATCATTTTAACACAAACTCATGTGTGGAATAAAAATAATATTTTATACTTAATATATTTTTATCAAGGCCCTTTCATGCTTGAAATTCCATGCCAGCTTAGCCCGGGGGTAAACACCACACCTCAAAATCAATGGGAGTCGGATAATTTTTATGACATTTCTTGTTAGGTTAAATTTAAAATTTTACACCTGGATATCTCTCAGGGCTCAAAAACTCAAAACTAGGCTATGTCTTAGTCAAGAAAATTATGGATCACTAAAATTTCACCTCCCTTTTGGTTTATAATTAAAACAAAGTAATGCTTCTAAATGGATTTGAGTTTATCTATTCTTCTTGGTCAAGAATCTTTCCCTTCCATCTCCATATTTTTTACACTGTTTTTTAAATATACTTATCTCTAATTATATGATTTCATATAGTCATTTTTTTATTTAATTTTTTTACTAATGTTTAAAAGGAGTCTCTTAACCATATTCTTTAACATTTTCCACAAGGTTTCTTTCTCCTGTTGTTTTCTTTTTTTTAATAAAAAAATTTCTTTCCAAGTTTTCATGGTTCTTTAGTAATTTTTATTTACTTTACTATTCTTTTTCTAAAATCATTTATTTATAACTTATTTCCTTTCAAAATAGAAGTTGTTAAAAATGTAGAAGATATTTTTTCTTATTTTTCAAACAATTTTATAATGTTCTTCTAAATAGATTTTCATCTATATAAATATCCTTTAATGTATCTTATGTTTCATTGGTAATTCACTACAAAAAGTTGTGTATTTAGAGGGGGTTATTTTTTCCATTATTAGCAATTATAACCCCATATAAATGTACTAGCGATGATTCTGATAAAGTGGTAGATTAATCTTGTTAGTGATGGTTTTTATTAAGTGCTAGTAAGTTAAAAAAATTATTTGTGGTTTTAACCACTTTTAAATACATTTATAAAAAAATATTTTAATCTATTATAAAGTGATGGTATTTAAAAGTAAAATAAAAAAATTTAGTCACCCCCTCCCCAACCTATGAAAATGGATACCTTTCCCCACTCCCTCCCATGTACATGCCCATGACCTTTCACTCCCTCCCCTGTGCATGAAGTCCCACACCCTCTAACCCTTTGTGTGAATAAAAATAGTTTTAGGTGAGGCTTGAACCATGTTTTCAAGGGTACAATCTAAAAGTCTATACCACAATGTTATATTATATTTTTTTTATTTTAAGAGACATATTTATATTTATTATTATTTTTTGAAACTTAATCAGTCAATTAAAATCCTCAAAAATGATATTAAAAATATCCTCTAGAAATGAGGAGTCCTAATAGTTATAACCAATAATTCCCCTCAAAACTTCAAGAAAATGAGAAACTCGATTCCCTTCATGTTTAACAAAACATAAATCTAAGGAAGAAATGTTTTCAGCAAGGTCACAGATACCAATGAGGGAAGAACCGAAAATTTGTTTCAAATTATTTCTGGAATTCAATGCTGGAATATCCATTTGAAAATATGATTCAAAAATAACATACTTTCAACTGCATGGGATGGTGAATTTCACACTCTAAAGGATATACATAGATTCTATAACAACGGGACTCCAACATGCACTAAAAGATCAATGGGAAGCCATAATCCCCCATAGAATCATGAGTTACGGACCCAATCCTGATCTTTTCATCTCCCTAAATTGTAGAATTTATATTAACCTTTATAAGACCAATAGGAGACAGTATCCATCAAGAGGGAGTCTTAGGGTGACCCACTAAAAATCCATTATTTCTTTCAGATAACCAAGTAGATCCCCAGACCTATGCATGCTTGATCCAGAAGAATTAATCTTTAAAATCATGATTTAATAACATATCATTCTTTTTAAACCAAAGATTATATAATTGAATAACATATGAAGTGGAAAGGAGGATATCCAAACATTGAAAATATATCTAACATCATTAATTTCTTAATATAATTCTTGATCAAAATCACCACTCCTACACCAAAACCCAAAAACTGAGGGACATTTATAGAGATCATGAAAGGTAATTTATGCCTCCCACATAAAAAATGATATAAAGTTTCTAACATTAAGTGGTATTTTTCAGGAATAAATTTGGTAGTAAGACTACTGCAGCCATCCTTCCATCATAAAATCATAGTCTTGGGTGGCATATAAAACCTCCAAATATTATTTTTGAAAGAGGTATCCGGTAAAGGGAGAACCCCCATCATGAATATATATCCATATCAAATATAATAACATCCTAAGACCCCCTTGTACCATCATAGTTTATCACCTACATGCTTGAAACCAATAGGATAGAAAGAATATCTCTATGATCAAGTCTATTAAACCATATTTTGATTTTCTCTAGATCCCATCCACTCAGGTCATCCCTAAAAATATCTCTAACTATAAAATCTTCAAGTACAAAAATATATTGTGATGTGGGGATAATATTACATCCATTTACCATTCATTTTTCTTTCCAAATTCTCACCATATCACTCAATATAATGCATTAATAATGACCATGGTGAACAACATGTTTAGATCACCACATGTGGTGCTAGAAAAATCTTGTCCTATTTCCTAATCCTGAGTGAAAGAAACATGTGTAAGGGTCATACTTTGAATGTAGAATGTTTTCACATAGGGACTCAAGATTTTATAAGATCCTCTATCCCTAGTTATTCAAAAAAGAATCACTAAAACACTTCAAATTTTGTAATCCTAAACAATTGCATACTTTAGATAAGCACAAATCCTCCCAAGAAATAAAATTCATCCTATTATGCCCATCATAACATCCCCACCAAAACATTGTAAAAATTAATTAAAATTATTGATAAAATAATTGAGAATATTGAATAAATACATAACATAAATGATAATAGCTTGAGCTATATCCTTGTGGAGGACCTCCTTCCCAGCCATATAAATACCTCTACCAAACCACCCATGAATATTTTTATCAATATTTTCTTAGATAAATAAAAATATCTCCTTATTATAACATAAAAATACTATAGAAAGGCCTAAATATTTTTTATGGTTCTACACCACTTCAAACCAAGATAATTGGTCGATCAATACCTTATTCTCAACCTGAACCCTATAATTGACTAACATTTTATATCTAGAAAAATTCACTCACTCACTCAAGGCCTTATCATATATTTTAATAATTATTAAGATCATATTTCATTCCTAGGGATTTTCCTTTAAAAAAATAAGGTAATCATCTATAAAGAAAATATGAGAAATGAGAGGACCGTGATGGTAGACCTAGGCTCCATAGATTATACCATTTTCTATGGATGAGGTAATAAGTCATGATAAAACATCTGCAATAAGAATGAAAAATATGGGTAAATAGGTTCACCTTGTCTCAACCCAGGGGAAGGGAGGAAACTTTTAGATGATAGCACGTTTACATTGATACTAAAAGAGATAGACATAACATGCTTCATAATAATATCAATCCACTTGGAACCAAACCCCAACCTAGTGAATATGAATTCAAGGAATGATCATCACACTATATCATATTCCTTTTTCATATATAAATTTAGGGTCATAATACCCCTCCTTGACGATGAGTGAGTTTTCATAGAGTGAAACACTTTGTGAGCAATAATGGAATTAATCATGATCAGTATTTTGAGTAAAAAATCACTTTTTTATTCTGAAATGATAGATGGGAGAACGTTTCTTAAGCAATGTACCACAAAATTTTAAAATATTTTATAAAAAATATTACATAAATTAATAGGCCTAAACTCAATTATGCAAGTAGGGGTAGATATCTTTAAAATAAAAACAAGGAGTGGTTCATTAATTTTACCAAGATAAGTTGATCCTCAAAACAATTTCTTCATCAAACATATTATTTTATCCCCTGTCAAATTATAGAAACACTTTAAGAACAACGCATGAGATCCATCGGGCCTCGAATCCTTTATGGAAACTATACTTTTCAAGGCCTCTTATCCTGTAATATCATTTTTAAGAATTAGGTTCATGGCCTCAGTGATGATGAGATTAAGGAATTCATAGAGACATGGGGGAAACGCAACACCCTTTTTACAAAAAAAAACCTAAAAAAACTCACAACATACTCATTTATATCATCTCTAGATCTAAATTAGATCCCATATTATCATAGTAAAATTGAAATGGTGTTTTACCACCTCCTATATGAGGCTCACTACTGAAAGTATAAAGTGTTTTGGTCCTCTTTTTTAATATAGAAATCCAATGTATCAATATGCCTATAAGCCTTCTTTTTCCAGAGAACCCCATCTAACTCTATATCAAGATTTTTTATAGCAAGAACAAATTTATAACTGGAAATAGTTGCATAATATTTCTAATGTTTGGCCTCAAGTATGGAAATTTTGTTATCAAAATACTTATAGTTCTATATACTCCAACCCTACAGATGAGATGTCACACTTCTAATCTTCTCCAAAGATTGCTTTCCCAATACTTCCCAAGTTTCCTCAACCACCCCTCCATAACTATCATTATTATTCTAGAGTCTTTCAAATTTAAACTCCCATCTAAAACAAGGTAGCTTGACAATGGTACGAGTATCAATTAATATTAGATAGTGGTTAAAAACCAAATGAGGTAAGTGATAGAATTATGGATATTGAACAATATCACACCAGTCATGAGATTCTAGATATTTGTCTAGACACTCAGTGATCCTTAAGTCCATTTTGAAGACCCCAAACCAGGAAAATGGAGAACCCTCACACCCCAAATAAACTAGATTTTCGCAAGGAAAGTAGTTTTAAAATTGATCCAAAGAAGACATGCATCTATAAAGGCCCCCTGACTTATCATTACTATAAATAATCCCGTTAAAATCACCTCTAAATAAGATAGAAGCTATGATATTTCTCCTTAGAAAATTAACAAGATCTTAGGACTTCCATCTGTCACCCAAACCCGACTACCCATAAAATCCAATAAAAGTCCAAGAAAATAAATTATGCTAATAGACAGATATGGAAATATGATTATGGGAGAATTATTTTACTACCACTAACACTCCCTCAATCCAAGCCATATAGAGACCCCAGCATGGAATACCCACCCAATGGGAAGAACACCCTATAATCCCACTTTCGAAATAATTCCTTGTACGTCCTTTCAATATAACATGTTTTTGTACAAGAAAACCAGATCAGGGAAGTACTTGGAGCTTCATAATAGTATCTTTCGAATCGTTCATAGGTTTCTAAGCCCATGATGATTCCAGCACATGAATTCCATTATACCATGCAAGGCTGATGCTCGTGGGCCTCGACCTCTAGGATATCAAGCCTCAAGACACTATCTAAGGTCTTTTATGACTTCTATGAATCTAGAATCATATTGAAATCAAGCTCACTATGATTCCCTTTATTATGGAATATTTTCCCCATCACAGACTCCAAACTACTACTATTCTTGAGACTCTGTTTCTATTGGTGTCTGGTCTCATTCATAGGTATCCTAAGGGGAGAAACTATGTGTTTAAATTTATATATATGTATATGTATATGTGTATGTATATATTTGTGTCTGTGTGTGTGTTTTCACAAATAAATTTAATCTATATAATATATTTAAATATATAGACTACATATATATTTATATACATTAATGAAATCATATTTATATGATGTATTTAAGTATTTATATTTTAACACTTTTATATGATAACAAGTTTATAGATTTATATTATACATTAGGTATAAATTTATAGTATATAGAATAATATTAATTATTCAATACATTTATTTTAATGAAAACACAAATATAAATATGATGTATATTTTAGAAAATAGAAGTGGTTTTTACCCCCCTCTAATTTTTCACATTTTTTTAAATAAATCAACAATATTTTAGTGGTGATTACCAAATAAATGTTGATAAATATTAATTAAGAAGTATTTTTGGGGTAATCATTTCTAAAATATTATTGATATATTTTAAAAAATGAAAAAAAAAATAGAGGATAGTGAAATTCACCGCTAATTTTTTAAATAATAAATTATTTATATTTTAGAGGCAGTTTTGAGATAATTGATGCTGATTTATATGAAAATTTAATTTAGAGGAGGTTGAACCCTTTCAAAATAACCACCACTAATATTTTGTTTTTTATAGTGATATGTTTTAATTAAATCATCAAATTCTTTTCTCCTGATGATTTATTTATACCTTATGGAAATTTTGATGAAATGTGTTTGTTTATGAGGGTTATTTATGATATAGTTGACTTGTGATCATGTTTATGTGGGAAACATATGTATGGTTTTTCATTATGTGATGGGTGGAAAAATAATAATATATTACACCAATGCATTGGGAGAGAATTTATATCTCTTGAGATGATATGAGACTAATAAGTGACATCAATCCACTATGTTTATGAGAATGGAGAGTTAACATGATACCACATATTAGCTCGATATTCAGCGCCAACCTTTACCAGTGTTAGAAAAAAAATTCTGATAAAGGAGATACTTTTATCGATTCTTGAAAAAAACACTGCTAAAGTTAACTTTTATGAGTACTGGAAAAAGAGATGATAAAAGGGTACCCTTTGTCAGTAGGTTTTTTGGTGCTGACAAAGGTCGTAGTGAATAATTTAATTATATAAAAATATATATTTTTTTTAAAAAAAATATTTATATTTCAACAAGTATATATATGTAAATATAATATATAAATATTATTTTTATGACTTTTAATAAAAATGTATCTTATTTTTAGAATTTTATATTTAAAAAATCATTAAATTTGTATTAGTAAAAAAATTTAATAGTTTATTTATATAAATCAATTATAAGATGTTTATATAATTCAAATAAATATAATACATTAATATTTTATTTAAATCCTTATATAATATATAAATGAATATATTTATGTAAATATATATTTATATTTATATTAAATAATTTAAAATATATGTACATGTATAATTGTATGTATATGTGAATGTGTGTGTGCAGATGTGTATGTGTACATATGTATGTTTTCCATGTGTACATGAATGTGTGTGAATAAGTCTGTTTATTGATTTAATATTATTTATTATTTTTCTAATATCTCTTCATTTTTAGTATTTTCTGCATTTATTCATTTTTAATATATATTTATTTTAATCTATTAAAAATGAATATGTGTGTCTGTTTAATTTGATTTGATCTGATTTAATTCAATTTAATGTAATTATTAATATTTTTTTATAATCAATATAATTCATTTTTAATAATTTTGTTATTTATATGATTAATATCATCCATTTATTCATTTTTCTTTATTTTTTATGTCTGTAATTCACGTAAATGTTAAGAATTCGCTTTTTTAAAATATTCTTATAATTTTTTTAATTTTATTTATTCATTTTTAATATTAATTCATTAATAATATTAAAAACATATTTATAAAAATATATTTTTAAATAAATAATTATAAATAAATATATTTATATATATATATTTATATTTATATTTATAAATATAAATATATTTATAAATTTATATTTACTATATTTATTAAATTTTATATTTATAATTATAAATATATATATATACTTTTCTAAAAAATTATTTATATAATTATAAATAATTATATATATAATTAACTAATTATAAATTATAATAAATATATTTCTTATATTTATAATTTTATATATTTATATATTAATAAATATATATAAATACATATAAATATATTTATAATTATATACAAATATTTATAAATATATTTATATAATTATATATAAATAATTATATATTTAAATAATTATAAAATTAAAATAAATATATTTCTTATATTTATAAATTTATAAATTTATATCTTAATAAATATAAATATTTATATATATATATATATAATTATAAAAATATAATAAATATTAAAAAATATATATATAATTATATAAATATTTACAAATATATTTATTTATAATTATAATTATAAATATATATCTATAATTATATTTATAAATACATATTTACGATTCTTTTAATTTATTTATAATTATATAAATAATTATTTATTTATAATTATATATATTTATATATATCAATAATTATATTTATAAATACATATTTTCAATTATTTAAATATATTTATAATTATATTTATTTATTTATAATTATATACATTTATATTTATTTATAATTATATATATTTAAACTTTTTAATTATATTAATTATATTAATAAATATTTATCAGTGTCCTTCTAGCAAGTCTTTATCGACGTTGTTAAAGAGTTATTTTATCAGCGCTTATTATTTGAGCACTGATAAAATCCCTCTTTATTAGTGCATTTTTAGAAGTGCTGATAAAACCCTTCATCATCTTATAAATCTGACCCTCGTCGAATTAATTCTCTTGCATCATTCAAACTCGCACTAAACTGAAACCTCGTTCTCGCTCTCCTGCGTTGTCGCTCTACCTCCCTCATCGTCGCAAGCTCTCCCTCACTGATGCTCTCCCTCACCGTTGCACACTCTCCCTCGCTCTCCATCATTGTTGTGCGCCCTTTCTACCATTCTCCCCCACCATCATCTGCCCTCACCGCCAGATACTCTCTATCATCACTGCTCCCCCTCACCACCACACAGTCTCCCTCACTCTCCCTCGTATGAATCAACACTTTCAAATCCCACGATATGTTACTTCTTATCCATCGTTTAAGCTTTCATAATTTTTACTTCTTCTTTTGGTGTTTTTAATTTTCCTACAGGATTTGAATGCCGTATCACCTTATACACATACCTGATATGACAACGCCATCATACACTACTTGTCTATCACCTGTTACACCTTAGTATTTGGAAGGAGAGTAAAAGTTCGGGTGACTGATACTTATCATATGTGTCATTAAGCCACCGATAAGTTTTGATCATTGGAACTTTCCCACTCCTTCCATCCTGAGGTAATTTTGGAGTGAGAGCTTGGATCACACTTCAAACGTGAGTGAGAAGAAGGTAAGTTCCATATATTCTTCCTTCTCTCATAGATTAAAATCAAATAATTATTCTCATTTTATTCCATTGATAGAAAAAAATAACCCCAATCCTTTTATTATTTTCATTATTGTGAACATCTATTGATCCCACTTGGAACTCATCATTTCATATTTTTCATTATTTTCATCACCATTATCTTTATCACTAGAAAACTTGTCATCATTTAGTTTTTAAATCAATATCCTTGCATCTAGTTTACTTAATGTTTCAAATTCAGTATCATAATCACCAATTTCCTCATCATTGAATTTAGATAACTAATGCATGTTTTCAGTTTTTAGAAATTTTTATCCATTCTCTATGAGGGGAAATTTATTTTTTAAAACTTTTTAGTCTTATTCTTATGTGAACTTCTTGTTAAATCGTATTAATTTTCACTTTTCTTTTCCATAAAACTTGAAAGTGAAATATAAAATATATACACATTTAAATCAATTCAATGGAATGTTATATTAATTATTTTCTTTTCTTTTTTGAACACTCCTTAAAATATGCGTCAAAATTTTGAGGATGAATTCTATATGTACTTATAAATTTTTCATTGTTGTTCTCAAAGGTTTCATCCCAACCATGTGAATTTTTCAAATTTGAAGCATTCGTGAAAACCCAATTATATCTTTCTTCATTTTTTTCAATAGCTTGAGAACCCCATCCCAAGACTTTTGGTTCATTAGATTTAAATCTAAGAGTTTCTTCAAACATTGGGTTCTCAAGACCATGTGATTAGGACCTATAAATGTTTTCATCATATAATAAAAGATCAAATTCAACTCCTAAGAATATTATCACTGAAACACCACATGGACCACCACATACCAAGTGAAGAAATGAATAATCATCAACTCCTCCATCATTTTGTACTCCTACCTAACAAAGTTACAAAAACCTTCCTTGAACTCTATATTTTTTTATATATGAAAATCTAATTAGAGTTTTAGTAACTTTATAGATATCACACATTCCTTTCCTTCAATGATTTCATCCACTTCTAAACAATCTCAATACATGTCATTTGACTATTATTATCTTAGAACAGTGACTTCATGTATCTTAAATGATTCTTTAATAATGACCTTTTATGGGTTTCAAACTCATACTTTCTGTGTATTTATTTATTTTGTTAAATATTAAAATTACTAAATATAATATGATGGATATAAATAAAAAAAGGATATATATTAATCATATGAGAAAAGAGTATGAGAATGGGGTGAAAGATTTCATCATGTTTTATAACAATCATGCATATTAACCTTCTCAAATCATTTTCCCATGTTTATGCAGTTGTTATTCTAGACTAATTAGTGTAGAGGACTTGGAAGAACACTTGATCTATCAAAGAATAGATCAAAGTTATAAATGTTGTACTAAACACGGGGGAAACTGAATGTAGCTAGTGATTGTGATAATACTATCTTTTATGGATTATATGATATGATTACAAGTGTAAACAATGATGAATAGCATATAGAGGATATTATTACCTATGTGAATGATGATGAAGATCCTATTGATTAAATAACAATGATATATGAAGATGAACTTTGTGGTTGTTTAAAGTTGTTTGAGAAGCTAAAGATTTTTGAAAATATTCCATTAAATTCTATTTCTACTAAATATATAGCATTGTCATCCATACTGAATCTATATAATTTAAAATCTAAAAATGGATGGAGTGTCATAGGTTTTACTAAACTACTTGATTTCTTGAATGACATGCTCCCAAAAGGTAATAAATTCATTTATAAACATATAATACTAAATGAATGATATGTTCAATGGGTATGATCTATGAAAGAATACATTTGTAATGACCCGGTTCTGGGTGCCGCCAAAGGTGCCCCGTACCCGATTGGTCACATAACCTCAAGCACATTTCTCCAAATTCTAGTGGCTTCTGACTAGAAGTGTGGGCCTTGGGTGTGATAATGGAGAAACTATGCTTTAATTAGTAGAGTAACACAGTGGAATAACAATAATATACTACCGTGGAAGTAATAATTCCATACAATAAGTAAAGAGCAGAAGACTGATAGTAAATAAACAACTCGAGCACATATATAAATGATGCATGTCACATATATCTAGGAAAGTGGCCAAATGAGTCAAAATTTTTAAAATTAATGTACTAAAACAAATTACATAGAAAACAAGTAAAAAATTTTAGTATCGCAAGCCTCAGCTTGGTCTCATGTTCTCCATCTCCACAGCAATCATGTAACTGAAGTAGAAATGTGTTTTACATTATCTATAACTGCAACCATATAATTGTTTTGGGATTAAATGCATGACCCAAATAGGGTGTGATACGAATCCCAGTAGGTAACCACCAAAATATCTATGCCTAACTTTCAATGAATATATATAGTCGGCCATATGTAAAATGAAGTAATAACCAAGGAAGTACTCAAAAGTAAACAATCCTAGAGTTCCAAACTACATTCTTTTACATTTGTTAATTATTTAAATAATTATTCACAAGTAACCCTCTGGGAAAGTTCTCACAGTCTAACCCCTCTAGTTTAACTTATCATTAAATCAACAAAGATATAAAGACAAAGACTCTCTGAGGAAGAACTCGCTGTTAATTTCTCTTGTGGTCTTTAAATAGTAAACTATAGACTCTCTAAGGAAGCACTCAATGTCAATCCCCCCTTTGGTCTTGTAACGGGATACTATAGACACTATAAGGGAGCACTCCCCATCAATCCCCCCCTATGGTCTCACAATGTGAAAAGTATGATAGACACTCTAGGAGAGATCTCAAAATCAATTCCCCTTATGGTCTAAATACACTAGGTTCCCATAGACCTATGTAATAAAATCATGCACAAACAATATCCAGCAGCCAAAGTAATATCAACTACTACAAGTCAAAGTATCTAAAAAGCATAACACCAAAATCTCATATAATATCCACTCCATCCTACAACACTAGGCTTGGAAAACAAAACAGCCTAACAGGAAGTTCTAGACCCAATATCCACTATCAAACAAACATGGTAAAACACATCTGTAAACAAGGTAATAAACATAATTGATAATGAAAACCATTTATCAAGCAAACAACCCATAGCAAGCATCAAATAGGGTTAAATTTCCAAAAAACGCAATACCCTAAACTAGGTTATTCAACACTTTTCGCACATATAATCCAAAGACAACTACAGAAAGGCATAAACCACCTACTTAGACATTGTACGGTCGATATAGTTGAACCTCAACATTTTTAATCGACCTAGAATGTTGTAGATCTATAAAAACATCAAAAACTCTCATCCTCAAATAACTCACGAAAGAAGAGAAATCAATAGGGGAGGCTCTAGGATAAGGAAGGACTCACTGTGGCAATTCCAACTCAATCAATGGTTCTTTATTCAGATAACGGATGACAGATCGGGGGCTCGGAGAAGAATCATCACTCCCAATCACTCCTGGATGAGATGGGGTTATAAGAAGACAGTTATAGGAATTAGATGTGAAACCAGTCTGATTTAACAAATAAAAATAAAAGTACAATGTGTGTTAATTTAATGTACATGCCATGTACATGCCTTAACCGGCCCCTGCTTTAGGCGGTCTACAAGTCACTTCACACGGCCATGTAATCAGCCGTTATATAGCCAGTACACGGCTACTCGCAGCAACAAGGTACATGACGTGTACTCCTAAATACATGGTGTGTACTTATAAATTTTCCAAAATCTCCCATTTTTTTCAAAAACACCCGAAATCAAGATCCATACCTGAAATGAAGATCTGGGTTCTTACAAACTTCCCCCCTTAAAGAAATTCGTCTATGAATTTCTAAATAAGGGTGCATAGAAGAATCTTAAAACTGCTCCGGCCACTACAATCACACATCGACCTCCCTCTCCCAAGTCTCATCCTATACACGCCCATACTGCCATAGCACCCATACTAGAGGAACATACCAGCCACATAGAACCTTCACGCTTCGATCAAAAAACCATATAGGATGCTCCTCGAACAATGCGTCTACCTCCAATTCAACCTCCTCGGGTTGAAAAACATGAGACAGGTCTAAGAAGTAATGTCTTAACTGATATATGTGTAATACATCATGCATAGCCCAGTACCAATGAGGTAACATCAATCGATAGGAAACAAGCCCGACTCTCTACAAAACCTCAAATGGTCTGATGTATCTCGGTGAAAGCTTTCTCTATCTCTTAATCCTCATGTGTTCCAGCCTCGGTGTGACACGTAGGAAAACTTTATCTCTAACCTCAAACTCCAGAGGTCATCTCCGTCGATCAGCATAAGACTTCTATTGTGACTCTATAATAGCCATCCTCTTATGAATCAACTCGACCTTCTCTGAGGTCTCCTGGACAAGACGAGGTCCCAGTATAGCTACCTCTCCTGTTTCTATCCAACATAGGGGTGATCAGTATGGCCTACCATATAAAGACTCAAAAGGTTCCATCTGAATAGTTTCATAAAAACTATTATTGTAAGAAAACTCCACTAGAGGTATGTGATTATTCCAAGATCCTACAAAATCTAGGATGCATGCTCGAAGCATGTCCTCCATCACCTGAATCATGCACTTAGACTAGCCATATGTCTTGGTATGGTAACCTATACTCAGAAGTACCTATGTACCCAAAGCCCAATATAGTCCCTGCCAAACCTGAGAAATAAAATGGGCATCCCTATCTAAAAATATGGTGTATATAACCCTATGTAAACGTAAAATCTCTTGGAAGTACAACCTTACAAGTTCATAAACATTGAAGGTCTCCTTGATCGGTAAGAATTGTGTAACCTTCATGAGTCTGTCAATGAAAACCCAAACTACATCATTCCCTCAAGGTGAGCTCAGAAAATCTGTCATGAAGTCCATCCTGGCATCATTACACTTCCAATTGAGAATGGGTAACTACTGAAAAATCCATGCTGGTCGTTGATGCTCTGCCTTCACCTGCTGACAGGTGGAACATATCATTAAAAAACCAGAAACATCTCTCTTCATACCGGTCCAAAAATACTGATTGTGTAGGTCTTGATACATCTTGGTGACACCAGGATGAACTTCCCAAATTGAAGAATGAAAATCCAACAAAATTTTGTCACGTATGTCTGCTAACACCCATATGCGCCCATGAAAATGAAAGATCTCATCCTCTCCCATGGTCCATCAAGGAATAGAGTCCTCTCCTAACACACTATCTCGTAGAACAAGGCCTTCAAATTCTGATAGCTACCTCATTTTCACTCGATCAAGTAGAGTAGAGGTAATAGCCACAAAAGAAAGAAATGTATGTCCCTATATGTCGTGCACATCCAAATGAATCTCAGAAAACATATCCATAAGCTGCTACTCACTGCTGGATTCCTAAACTACCTGTATCTTAGTCCTCCTACTCAACGCATCATCCAATACATTGCCTTTACAAGGTGTGTAGGCAAGCTCAAAGTCAAAAGACTGAAGGTACATAACCCACCTTCACTATCTCAAATTCAGATCACTCTGAGTAATGATATACTTGAGACTTTTGTGCTTGGTGAAAACCATAAAATGCTATCCCAATAAATAATGTCTCCAACAACATAAATCATGCACAACTATAGCTAACTCGAGATTGTGCATCGGGTAATTCCTCTCATGGGACCTCAAATTCCAAGACTCGTACGCAACGATGCATTCCCCCTGCATAATAACTACTTCCATCCTGATACTTAATGCATCACAGAAAATAGTATAAGTCTTTCCCGGCTCTAGAAAAACTAGTATTGATACTAAATTCAACCTCCCTTTCATCTCCTAAAAAGCTGAATCCCAGGAATCTGTCCATAGGTACTTCACCCCCTTCTTAGTCAGGTCTGTCAATAGCACCACTGCTAAGTATGAAAAGTCCTATATAAAACGTCTGTAGTAACCAACCAGTCCTATAAAATTTTTTACTTCAAATATGTTCTTCAGATACTCCCAAGAAACTACTGCTCTCACTTTCTATGGGTCTAATGATACTTTTGTATCTGAGATAACATGACCCAATAAGTGAATCTGGTCCAACTAAAAGTATAATTTTGAGAGCTTAGCAAATAAGTAATGCCCTCTCAGTGTACTCAAAACGATCTCAAGATGGGTAACATGGTCGTTTCGAGTGTGAGAGTAAACCAAGATATCCTCCATGAAAATCACCACAAATAATTCCAAGTATGGATGGAACACTCGGTTTATTAGTGCCATAAAAATAGTTGGTGCATTCGTGAGACCAAACGGCATAACCACATACTCGTATAGACTATACCTACTCCAAAAGGCTATAACAGGTATATCTGATGGTCTAATGTGCAACTGATGATAACTGGATCTCAAGTAAATCTTTTAGAACACCTGGGATCCTCAAAGTAGATCAAAGTGATCATCAATCCTCAACAAGGGATATTGGTTCTTAACCGTCAACTGGTTCAGCTTCCGATAATCCACACAAAGTTTGAGGGTACCGTACTCCTTCTTTGCAAATAGGACAAGAAAACTCCTAGGAGAAGTACTGGGTCAGATGAAACCCTTTGTCTGTAACTCCTCTAACTACTTATTGAGCTCTTGTAACTCTGGTGCGGCCATACTATAAGGAGGAATGGACATCGGTGCCGCTCCTATCACAAGCTCAATAAAGAAATATACCTCTCTCTATAGATGTAAACTTGAAATGTTCTCTGGAAAGATATCCCTGAAATGATCCACCACTGGAGGAAATTCCATCTGTGAAGTCCCCTAGTCATCCAGATACAAACTAGCAATATGGGATGTAACTCCTCCCAACTCATGATGCTCGGTTCCCGCTCTACTCACTTGGACATCCAATTCTCCATTATGTAGAAACTATCTTCCCTATGGTGATGTGAAACTCACCATATGGTGATAGAAATTAACAATAGCCTGGAAGGAAAATAACCAGTCCATTATATGAATGACGTCATATCCCATCATTTCTAAGACATAAAGTTCCAATAAGAAGTGACACCCACCAACCTCAAGAGGACACTCCTTGCACTGACGTACACTAGCCGTTCTAGTCCCCAAAGGAGTGTCCAACGTCAAGATATCAGCAGAAGTAAAGATACAGAGCCTAAGACTCTCCATAACAGGCACATATATAAATCTATGGGAAGACACTTTATCAAAAAGAGCAGATGCTAAAACTAAGTCAACCAAAGTCGTACCACTAACTATAGAGGTTTTTAGATCCTCCTCCTACTGGGTCTGCTTTAGTGAAAAATCCTAAGCTTCATCGTAGCCATATGAAGCTATCTGATATCCTTGAGCTGATCCACCCTGCAGCTGTCGAAAACCCAACATCTGTCCATTGCATCCACGACCACCACCTTGGTCCGAACGGTCTGAAGAACTCCATCCCCCAGTCTAATGTGGTATTTGTGGTCCTACTCCGGTGCGAGGAGTCAAAAAACAACCCCTATCAACGGCTGTTGGTGAGACAAAATGACATAAACGCTAAAGATAACCCATCTTGACACAAGATTGACACTTAAATGGGTCTCTCGAGCAATATGGCCTTGTATTCCTCTTATTCCCGCACTAGTAGCATACCACATGGCTACCTAAATGAGTATCTAACCTACTCAAATATCTACACATAGAATCCCTACAACACTTCCTACTATCATACGGAGGAATAACAACTCCATATGTCAATCAGACCTAGCCCATAGCTCCAGAATCCCTCAGGTTGTACTCGGTGATCAGTGTCTGGTTGACTATAGAAGATATGGAAGTTAGCCTAAATATGTTTACCTAATATCGGATGTCATTCCTAAGACCATCCTCAGACTTCCTCTCCATTGATAACTCATTACCCCCCCCCCCCTCAGAATGGGTGTGAAGCACTACAGCTCCTTGAAGTGAGAAGAATACTCCCTGATTGAGATATTACCCTTCTCTAAACTCATGAAATCTCAGGCTCGGTCATCCCTCAAAGTTTCCAGGTATATGTAGTCATCGAAGGTATGATGGAACTCATCCCATGGAATAACTCGCTCATGTACTACATGTGATATCACATCCCACCATCTCTTGGAGGAATCCCAAAGCATATATGTAGCGAGATTCACCCTCCTCTCTCTAGGTGTCTTGAGATGCTCGAAGATAGGCGGCATGGCTTCTAACCATGAATCTACACCCTGAGTTCCTCCATACCCTAATAAATTGAGAGGATGTTGCTGCTGAAAAACCAGTGTCAACTCTACCATAGATGGGGCAGGATGAGGTGCTCCCCAGAAGGTCTGCATAAACCTCATGAAGCCTTCTTAGAACTGTGTATCGGCACCTGTGTCCAGAATGAAGGTTGGGTCCAAGACGGGCATGATGGGAGGATTTTCTAGTAGTCCCTGATCTACCAAGTCTATTGTCTGATTGTTGCCCTATATCTAGCATACAACTAGAGGACATGATGGTGTCATGACTCTGAAAGGTCAAGTGCACACCTCAGTTCAAGATTATCAAGAATTGAAACTTAGAAGTGCAAGAAAAGAACTGGAGAAAGAAAACATTCAAGTTTTTTAAAAAATGGATACACGGTGTGTATGAACCCCACACAACATGTTCCCATAATACCTTACATGGGTTTGTATTAGATGGAATTCACTAACCCATGTAGTTAGTCACATGTTTGGATACACGGTTCTTACAACACAGCGTGTACGTCCAGTACACGGCATGTTCCACCGGAATTTTCCCAACCTCGTGTCTCTGCTCACACAGTATGTCACATGGTCAAGGACTACATGGTATGTACATATATTACATAGCATGTACTTAAGAAAAACATCATCTTCCAAACATAAGGATACATGGTGTGTATTCAACATTACACACCATGTATTCTGGGTTTTTCTGTATAGTAATCCTTAGAAACTACTCTGGAACCCCATAAAAAACTTAAACAACCATTAAAGTTCCAATTTCTAATCCATGGGGTCCCATAATCTCCTTGAATAAAATCTTTTCATCGTATTCATGTATATCACAAAGTATAACAGTGAAATTAGTCACATGATCCACCATATTCCAATCCATAAATGCCCATACCACCTCAAGGACCAAAATTTAGTGCCCATTAAAAGAAACTTTTCATATTCTAATACCATATCAAAATAGCAGGTATTCTATCAATGCATCTATCATAATAGTATTTATATCTAGCAAAACATCTATCACAACAGCATGCAATCAGTAATAAACCCTAAATGGCATGAAAAGAATGCATGACATGTGATCACTATCAAGTGCCTATATGATGCATGAGATGGAATACCCTCATCTCATCGGGTTGTAATAGAAATAGAACCAAAATAATATCAATGATAACAGCACAAATCATGTGAATCACCCAATTATTAAATCAAATCAACTATAATAATTGAAAAACCAGAAGAAGAAGAATTTCAATAACTGAGGTAAATTGGATTTTTCCTGTACACAGGTTAGCCACTCCCAAACACATCTTATTACCAACTACCTATTCCTTTATATCTCTATCTATAGGCTCTAAATATTAAGTCAAAGAAGAAAAGAATCCCTTTGATACCACTTTGTAACATCCCGGTTCTGGGTTCCCCCCAAAGGTGTCTCGTACTTGGTTAGTCACATTTCCTCAAGCACATTTCCTCAAACAACAGAGGATTCCGACTAGCAGTGAGTGCATTAGGTGTGATAGTGGAGAAATTATTCCCCCATTGGCAGAGTCACACAATGGATTAACAATAATATATAATAGCATAAGTAGTAATATCATACAATAAGTAAACAGCGGAATACTGATAGTAAATAAAAAACTTGAGCACATATATAAATGATGCATGTCACATATGTATAAGAAAGAATCCAAACAAGTCATAATGAAATAATTATAGTACTAAACCAAAGTAAAAAAGAAAAAAAGTAAACTTCAGTAGCATTTCAAGCCTCAGCTTGGTCCAATGCTCTCCAGCTCCATAACAATCATGTACCTGAAGTAGAAGGGGCATTGCCCTTATCTGTACCTGTAACCATATAATCTGTTTGGTCCCAAAAGAATGACCCAAACAAGGTGTGAGAAAAATCCCAGTAGGAAACCACCAAAATATCTATGCCTAACTGTCTGTGAATATATATACCAGGAAATATGAAAAATGAAGTAATAACAAAAGAAGTACTCAAAAGAAAACAATCCAATAGTTTCAAACTACATTCATTTACATTTCTTAATTATTCAACTAATCATTCACAAGAAATCCTCTGGAAAAGTTCTCACAGTCTAAGCACTTTGGTTCAACATATCATTAATTCAACAAAGATATAAATACAAAGACTCTCTGATGAAGCACTCACCACTAATTCTTCATGTGGTCTTTAAATGTTGAACTATAGACTCTCTGAGGAAGCACTCAACATCAATTCCCCATGTGGTCTCGTAATGGAATACTATAGACACTCTAAGGTAGAACTCACTTTCAATCACCCCTATGGTCTTGTAACATGAAAAGTATAACAGACACTCTGGGGAAGCCCTCAACGTCAATTCCCCCTATAGTCTAACTATACAAAGTTCAAATAGCCCTGTGTAATACAATCATGCACAAATGATATCTATCATCCAAAGTAATCTCAACTACTAAAAGGCTAAGCAGATACAAATAATAACACCAGCATCTCATATAATATCAACTCCATCCTACAGCACTTGGAATGGAAAACAAAATAGTCTAATTGGAAGTTATAGACACAACATCCAATGTCAAAAAAACATGTGAAAACACATCCATAAAAAAGGTAATAAACCTACTTCATAATCAAAACCCTTTCTCAAGCAAACAACCCATAGCAGGCATCAAACATGGTTAAATTTACAAAACACACAATACCCTAAACTAGGGTATTCAGCACTTTTCGCACATATAATCCAAATAAAACTACGAAAAGGCACAAACCACCTACCTCGACATTGTATGATCGATATAGTTGAACCTAATTCTTTGAATCGACCTATAACATCATAGATCTACAAAAAATGTCAAAAATTATCAACCTAACATAACTCACTAAAGAAGATAAATCAAGAGGAGAGGATCTAGAAGAAGTAAGGACTCACCAATCTGATTCCAACGCAATCAACGGTGCTTCATTCAGATAACGGACGACAGATCGGGGGCTCGGTGAAGAATCGCCACTCTCGGTCTCTCCTGAATGAGTTCGGGTTAGAAGGAGAAAATTATGGGAATTAGACGTGACCCCAGTCTGATTTAACAAATAAAAAGAAAAGTACATGGTGTGTTAATTTAATTTACATGTCGTGTACATGCCTTAATCTACCCCCACTTTAGGCAGTCTCTAGGTCACCTCACATGGCCATGTACTTAGCCGTTACACGGCCAGTACACGGCTACCCACGGAAACCGGGTACACAGCGTGTACTCCTAAATACACAGCGTGTACTTATAAATTTTCAAAAATCTCCCTTTTTATCAAAAACACTCTAAATCAAGATTCATACCTGAAATGAAGATCTGGGTTCTTACAACATGCATGTCCAAATGATTTTATACTATCTTGAAAGGACTTAAAATAACTTAAAAATATCATAAGTGTGGTGCTTCTTGATATAAGAAAGATGAATTAGGTCCTATGAAAGTGGTATGGTACTTTCCAATCATTAGAATGTTTATGTGCCTATATAGAAGTGATGAGACTACAAGGAATTTGGCATAGCATAAAGATACAATAAATAAATATGGAAAACTTCATCACCTAATAGACTATCCTCGGTGGAAGAAAATTGATCATGAGTATCCTGAATTTGGAAATGAGTGAAGAAACCTTCATCTTGAGATATTTATATATGGTTTGAATCATTTTGGATTTCAAAGCAGTACTCATAGTATATGGGCGGTTATGTTGGTAAATTATAACTTTCCATTACGGTTATGCATAAAATGAAAATACATTATGTTATCTCTACTTATATCGGGACCAAAACAACCAGTTAATGATATTGATGTTTATTTGGATCTATTAATCAAATATTTGAAATTACTAAGGGATTCATGTGTTATATTGTATTATGCTTACATAAATCAAGATTTCACGTTGAGATCCATATTATATGAGACAATAAATGACTTTCCTACTTATAAAACTTTACCCGGATATAGAATCAAAGGAACTCAAGGGTGTTTCGTTTATGAACATGCTGCATGGTCAATTAGGTTGAAAAAATCATTCAATACTACATTTCTAGGACATCATATATTTCTACCTCATCTTCATAAGTACCGATCTTAGATGACATCATTTGATGGGAGTTCAGAAGAATGTATAGCACTGTCTCCACTAACATGTGATCAAATATTTGAGAAATTAAATTATATGGAAATTGATTTTGGTAAAACCTTTTCATAAAACTTATGAAAACATATTATAGAAAGATATCAATTTTTTGAATTACCATACTTTAATTGTTTGTATGTCATGCATTTTCTTGATGTTATGCATGTGGAAAAAAATGTATGTGATGGTTTCACTAACACGTTACTAAATACACACAGAAAAAATAGATGATGGAATTAAGGATAGTTTGTACATGATTGATATGGGGATATGGAAAGATTTGGCACCATTGAAGAGTGAAAAACAAACTTTTCTTCATCCTGCTGCTTACCCTCTTTCTAGGAAAGAGAGATATCAGTTTTGAAACTTCTTTAATGATGTAAATATTTCAAAGCGGTATTCATCAAATATCAAGAATATTATACTAATTATTGGTTTTAGATTTAAAGTCTTTAAAATAACATGTCTATCATGTTTTGATGCAAGATCTAATGTCTTTATCTTTATATTTAATTTTTCCCAAGAATGTCTGTCAGACTTTAACCAAGCTCTATTTCTTTTTCAAAGTTATATACAACAATGTTAGAGACCCGAAAACATTATTAACTATGAAAAAGGAAATTGTTGTTATATTACATGAATTATAGATGTTATTCTCACCAAAATTCTTTGATATGATGGTTCTGTTGATGGTTCCCTTGGTAAGTGAGATTCGGTTATGTGGTCTTGTGCATTATAGACAGATGTACCACATTGAATATTATATGAATATTTTTAAAGGGTATGTGAAAAATAGAAGTCATCCATATGGTTGTATTTTGAAGTGATATTTTTTTTAGGAAATAGTTGAATTTTGTACTGACTACTTATCTGATGTGGAAAGCATTGGTCTAAAAAAATCTCATCACACCGAGAAGCTTGTAGGTGAAGGAATTTTTGGAATAGATATTGTAAAAATTACTATTATAAATTAGTAGTAGGCTCACCTTTATATTTTTCATAAAAGTTTTTATATGGTTCCATATGTTGAAATACACAAATTAATTCTTAGGTATTTCAGTCCATAAAGGGCTAAAATATGGGTATCAAATACACATAATCAATAATTTATATGATATTTTCGAGACTACATTTTTAAGGATACAACTAAAAATTAGGAATCAATTTCAGAATGAATTTGACAACTAGATGAGGACCAAGTGTGCATGTATTATCTTATAATGGTTATGAGTTCTATATAAATGCAGATGATGAAAACAATACCATGAAAAATATTGGAGTTTCAATTGTGGCAGAAGTGATGCATATATCTATTAATAGGATTACAGTTAAAATATATGAATTTTGATTCACGAAAGTGGATTTTAGTAAAGAATGGTGAAAAGATGAATTTTTTAAAATGGAATCACATATAGTATTAGTATTTTATATTCAAGATCCTAAACCTGAAAGTGGTCAATTGTTATGTTATCAACCAAAACCAATGAAGTGTTGGATGTTAATTCAATTGAGGATGAACCTTTCATTGGGATTTCATAATCATTTTTTAGTGGTCCCAATGTAGACAGGGTCTTTTATATGAGAGGATACTATAATGAGGGGATTTGGATACTCGATAGAGGGGTCAATTCCCTTAAACATTTAAAAAATATAGAGAATTCAATAATCATGTTATATTTTTTTATAATATACATTGTGTTACATCATATTATTATTTTTTCACTCCTACATTTATGTAATCTAAATTAAATGTTAAACCACTTCTAAAGATAATTACTTATACACATGTAGATGCTCCCAATCCTAAGGAACAATATGTTTCTCAACATGTTGATGCTCCTGATAAATAGGAACAAAAAACTTATGCACATGTCAATACTACCGATCTAGTGGAAAAATATATTGATAATGTTGAAGCTGAAGAAATAGTATATGGTGAAAATTTTGTTTCCTAGAAAAAATGGGAGCATAATATAATGAAGGTGTTTGAAAAAATTATTAAGGTGGAAAACAAAGGCATCAAATTTGAGGTTGGATGAAATTCATGCAGCCAGCCTGTTAATCAGAACAAGGCCATGTTCAATATTTACGTTGGTCCTAGCACTCAAATGTGTGTATGGGTTGATGTATATTTGTGACACAATGTTGTGACCACACTTATGACACTAATTTGAGAAGATATTAGGGTAACATTATGGTATAATTTCTTTATTTTACTAAAAAATAATAATGAAATGGTTATTTACTCTTCGTTATCCCTTATAGAGTGTATTTATGTTAGATAAATCCTAAAGAAAAATTATATGAATGCTTTTTGGAAAGGCTCATAGAGGCTTTCATAAAATTCTTACAAAGTATCATCTCAAATATTCTAAAGGAAAAATAAACCCACACTCACCACAGATATATGCACACCTTATAAACCAACAAGCATGGGATGTGTTTATTAGTTATCATAATGGTATATATTTTCGGGTACATTTTGTTTGGTAATAAATTTCTTTAAAATACATGTATTAAACACCTTGATTAAGAATTTTTTCTTTATAAAACAATAACTGAGTCCTGAAAATAAGCAATGTGTAGAAGACCAATAAAACCCTACCATAAAGAAAGGATGGGGTATGATTCAGTTGAAGAAAATAGTGTGAATTTTAAATATTAGTAATAAATTTATGTGACATGAAACAATAAAAAATATGCTCCTTTATTTACATATAGATTTATGAATTGAAATCTTGAGCCACTTTTATCCCACATCATGTGCTATGGATGGAGGCATGTGTAAATAAATATGGGGTACTAATAGATAAAAACACACAAAAATCATGGGAATCATGTGTAAGAATGACATAATAAAAATTAATTTTTATTTAAATTGGTATTACATAACATTGATTACTTATTTTCTTATATTTTTTATTTAGATTTGAAATAAGAATCATCATCAGTTATACTCGATGAATAGCTATTATCAGTGGCCTTGAACCGACCAGAATAGTATGGTTATGTCAGAGGTTTGGGTTTTGGGGTGTCACCCTAAAAAATTTGATAAAAGAAATGAACATGGAGATAAAGGTAAGAAAATGTAAGAGATGCGGTCATGATTACCTACACTAGAATAAAAACTTAATTAGAATTCAGAGTTGTTAGAAAACTTTATGGGAGGAATCAAAGAGAAGAAACAACACAACAACAACCACTATGTGAAGAACCCCCCCCCCCCCCCCTCTCACCCCACCCCATCCAGCTTTGAGGCTATCCATTCCCCTCAAAGGGTTGACTTAAAAGAGGTAATCAATATTATCATAATTTTTTCTTTGAAATGTGAATCAAGAAGGAACTAATACCTTTCTTGTACTGATATTCTACAAGGTGAAAATTATTTTAATTTATATCTATCAACACCCAAACATAAACTTATTGTGAGGGGTTCCATGTATAATATCCAAGGATATGTTCTACACAACAAAAAACTTCTAATAGTTCATGTGAGAGTGGGGATTCACGTAGCTCATGATCTGAGAACTAATCTACCTATTCCACTTGATGATGTGTATATTCATAAGGTTGATAAAGATAATGGAACTTTCATATCATGTCTATTGGGTATTGTAAAAATACTTGTTTATAAGGAGGTATTCCTTTCTAATTTATTTTTTATGTAAAACCTTTAATAATTAATGAAAAAATTCATGAACTAATGAATGTTATTATAGACTAAAAAAAGGGAAGGGGTGAAAAAAAAGGTCGAATCAAAATGATCTAAAGGATCAACCAATCGATGGAAAAGATATTCACAAAGTTCCTTTAACCCACCCATTCAACTTATGCATTTACTAGCATTAAAGGTTCATGTGGATACATTCTTAGCAAGTGGTGATACAACCATAATTTATTTTCAAGAATATATGTACGGAGAGTCCATTATGAACTATATTGGTCTTGAGAATGTAAATGAAATCATCAATCATGAATGGATAGGATTCTCGGTTGTAAATTTATATATGAGGTGTGATTTCATGATTTATTTTCCCAATAGCCAATCAACTATGATAATTATGACTAAATACTATTCATAATTTTTTCAAGCATATATGTCAATACTTTTTTAATGGAAAATATAGTGAATAGAAATTTGGACTCATTTGTCCTCACATAACTTCTACAAAACTATTCTCATTGTAACTAAATCAAATTGAAGTAACAGTGGAAAAACTAGCCTCAATGTTTGAAAGCAAACTTTTATACAATAGAATTTTCTTAATACCCTCCTTGTAGGGGTAAAACTATAAAATTTAATCATATCAAATATATTTTCATTCATTTCATCACTTATTCTTTTTTGTTTCTTAGGCGTAATTTGTTACTCATTGAGGATATTTTAGATACTCTAAATATTTTTTTTATGGATTCAATGCATGGATACCCAAAAAATAGACCATACATGATGATGTTTATCAATTTGTAATACACTACATGAAAAATTTTAAAAAAAAACTTTAAGTTATTCATTTTATATTTTTTTAATGAAAATTTTGTTATGATAGTGTGGTGTTTTAATATAATCAAAATCATGGCATGAAAATAATTCATGATCAAACAAATCCTATCAACTTCTACAAATAGATAAGTATTAGGGTATATATAATAAAATTACACTATAAAAACATATATAAAAAATTACTTATTTTTTTCAAATGCTTTAAAAATTCTTGGAACATACTAATGACAAATATTATGGTTATTATGTTTAAAATTTTATGAAATATATCATATTCCATCAAAAACTACCATCCCCAAAGAGGACTTTTTTTTATAATTAAAATTACATTTAAAATATTTAGTCATCCTTTGTTTATTTAATTTTTTCAATACTACCAGGATTATCAAAATTCCTCCTATTCACAAGAGTAAATAGATTTATTTAGAAATTAATGGGTATAATATGTGGTGTCATATTGTATGCACAAATTATGAAGATGTGGCATAGAGATCATGCACTCGATAGAAATGATTCACTCATGATGATGCACTTTTTTTATTCTATAATGCATTCAACATTTCAGGTTATCACACATCAATATTGTTATATAACCCCAATTGATGAATGCATTGTCGAATAAAAATACACAGTGTGATTCTTAGGAATAAAATTCACCTTAATCAGATACAAGGTGGGCCCAATATGACTTGAAGGGTATGTTTTGAGTTTATAATTTATATTTTATCTCCAACCACACATCACAAACTCAAAAGTAAAAAAATAAATTCATATTGTATTAATAAATTAGGAAAACAATCCAAAAGTCATTTGTGATGTGTAGGAATAAACCACACCTCAATCTGATACATGGTGTGTCCGGTATGACTCAAAGTGCGTGTATTCAGTTTAAAATTGAACTTTTTGTTCAAAACACACGTCACATAATCAAAATTGAGAATATGAATTCAGATTATTTTAATAATTTAGAACAATTATCCATAAGTTATTTGTTATGTGTAGTAATTAGACACACCTCAATACAATACACGATGTTCTCAGTATGACTCAAAGTGTTTGTTATCAATCTAAAATTGACATATTAGTTCATAACATGTTTCACTCACTGAAAACTAATAAGATTAACTAATATTATCTTGATACTTTGTGAAAATTATTAATATCTAATTTATGACATGTATGAATCGGTCTTACATCAAACTGACACATGATGCAATCAGTATGACTCAAAGTGTGTGTTTTCAGTTTAAACTGAAATTTTAGTAAAAAAGACATGTGACATACTCAAAATAAAGAAAAAATATTCATATTATTTTTATAATTTATTAAAATGGTTCTTAAGTAATTTTTTATATATATGAATTAACCACACATCAATCTAATGCACTTTGTGATTGGTATGACTCCAAATGTGTCTTTTTATTTAAAATTGACTTTTTAGTTCAAAACACATCTCTGATGCTCAAAAAATAGTGAACACATTAATATTGTTTTAATAATTTGTTATAACTATCCATAAGTCATTTGTGACATGTTGGAATTAGCCTCATGTTATTTTGATATGCGGTGTTCTTGGTATGGATCAAATTTTGTGTTTTTTAGTTTAAAAATTACATTTTAGTTCAAAATGTGTGTTACCCACTGAAAACTAAGAAAATTCACTCTTATTGTCTTGATAATTTAGGAAAATAATTCTTAAATTATTTTTGACATGTAGTAATTAGTCTCACATCAAAATGATACATGATGTGACTGGTACGACTCAAAGTGCATGTTTTCAATTTAAATAGACATTTTAGTAAAAAGACATGTGACATGCTCAAGAACAAACAGAAACATTTGGATTACTTTAATACTTTGGTAAAATTATTCTTAATTAATTTTTTATATTTAGGAATCAATATCACGACAATATTACGCACAGTGTGGATAATATGACTCCAAGTGTGTTTTTATTTAAAATTAACATTTTAGTTCAAAACACAAGTCACATACTCAAAAATGAGAAAACATATTCATATTGTTTTCATACAATATGAAAATTATTTATAAATCGTTTGTTACATGTATTAATTATATTTACCTCAATCTGAGACACAGTGTTCCCAATATGACTTAAACTATGTGTTATCAGTTTAAATTTGACATTTTAGTTCAAAATGTGTGTCCCTCACTAAAAACTTGGAAAGCATGCTCAATTTTATTTATACTTTATAAAGATTATTCATAAGTCATTTTTGAAGTGTAGAATTTATTCTCACATAAAACTGACACATGATGTATTGGTATGACTCAAAGTGCATGTTTTTAGTTTAAAATGACATCTTAGTAAAAAAGACATGTTTCATACTCAAAAAAAATAAAATGAATTTATATTATTTTTATAATTTATTAAAATGATACTTAAGACATTTTTTATTTTTATTAATCAACTGCACATCAATATGATGCACAGTATGACCGGTATGACTCAAAGTGTGTTTTTATTTAAAATTAACATTTTAGTTCGAAAAAAAGTCACATAATCAAAACTAATAAAATGTATTTGAATTGTTTTTATACTTTATCAAAATTATCCATAAATCATTATGATATGTAGAAATAATCTGAACCTCAATGTTATATATGGTGTGCCCGGTATGACTCAAACTGTGTGTTATTAGTTTAAAGTTTACATTGTAGTTCAAAATATGTTTCACTCACTTAAAACCAAGAAATCACACTTGTATTGTCTTGATATAATAGTATAATGATTAATAAGCCATTAGTGACATTAAGTAATCATTCACACACCAAACTGACAAACGATGTGACCAGTATGATTTAAAGTGTGTATTTTTAGTTTAAATTGATATTTTAATATATAAAAAGTAACGTGACATACTCAAAACTGATAAAATACATTCAAATTGTTTTTATTATTTAGGAAAATGATTCTTAATTCATTTTTGATGTGTAAGAATCAAATTATCATCAATCTAACATGCGGTGTGACTGATATGACTCAAAGTGTGTTTTTATATAAAATTAACATTTTAGTTCAAAACACATGTCACATGCTCAAAACTAAAAAAACACATTAATATTTTTTTGATACTTTAATAAAATGATCCATAAATCATTTTTATGTGTTTTAATTAGATAGTAATGAGAAATGGTCAGACTGGGGTGGGGTGGGCCAAGCTCACACAGGTTTGAGCCCCCGTGGGTTTGTCCTCAAAAGCCCATATATAACGCAAACAAAAAAAATTCAAGTCTACACCACCCTGAATAAGCTTGCGGGTATCCTGCAGCTTTCCAACATTTAAAAAAATATACTATTTATAATCATTCAATTATTTTATTTTTTCTCATTCTTAAAGGTAGTTTTGGGGAAAAGTATGGATCGACAATAATGAGAGTTTTAAGGGATGTGATGGAACATTTTTTGATGGGTTAATGGTGGCATGAATTGACATCGTTGTAGTGGTAAACTATTTCAATTCAAAGTAAGTGAGTGGTTGGTGAGGGGTGATGAATAATGATGTTGGTTGTATGGTGATGTGAAGGGCTGGACCTATGAATGAATGACAACTCCCCAGGTAATGACTAGTTTCAGAGAAGACTATTGGGGTTCCCATGAGTCCCTTTCCTATTTTCTTAATAAAAAAATAAAATAAAATAATGATAATATTAAATCAACCCAAAAAATATTATGATTATAATAACACTTTTAGAATTGAAACCATATTCAAGGAATATGGGTTCCATTTTTGAATAGGTGGGATGACACACCATGTGAATATGGTTAATAATTACTATATAAATATTATAATATCATATTAACACAATAAATATAGACCAATTTAAAATTCTCAAGTGAATTAATGGTGAATTAATATGATAATTATGGTGATAAATCATATTTCATGGCTTAATCGTGATTTTTTATTAAAAAACTAAAATTTTAAAGAATCAAATATTGTAAAAATAATATTTTTTTAAAAATCAGGCTTGTGGGTAAGCCCATGCCTGCACGGGATCAACCTACCTTGGATCGTGCTCTTAATGGTCAAAAATTTTAGGACTTCCCCACCCCTCATCTTCCCTAAATATAAGAAGCCCATGGGTCATGGATGTAACATCCTAGACCCAAATAGCCACCCGAACAGTGTTAAACGGGTCAGGTGTTACTACCTTAGGCGCACCTCTCCAAACGCCAAAGACTGATGACTAGTAGCAAGGGTCTAAATAGGTATGGTGGGGAGGTTATACCCTCTCATAGGAAAATAATGGTACTAGTCTAAGTAATAATATAAATGATGCAGTAGAAATAAAAGACTTATGAGACTCGAACCAAACCCGCAGAGCGGAAGCACAATCAATAGAAGATAAAATACGAAAGCAAAATAGAAAAAACAACTGTGTAAAGTAAACAGATAGCATACCAGCAACCAATTTAAACAACTACTAAACAACAAGAATGCATCTATAATAGGTCATACATGTCAATATATATATATATGGCACCAATGGCTAACCAACAGATGATACATATTGAAGTAAGAATTCCAATACAGAAAAATAGAAACTAAATAAGTAACTCCAGCTAGGCATGACCTCAAGGTCCATACCATCTCCATGCAATAGCTAATACAATAAATCTCCTGAAACTGTTCTCTTTACTACATATAAATCCCTAAAGTCTACACGCATCCCAAAGGGCCCGTGCAGGGTGTGAGACGAATCTCAGTAGGATACCACCCAATAGTGCATGCCTATTATAAGTGTTTAAGCAGGCATGCATATATAAGGAAAGAAGTAAACAGTATGATGCACAAATAAACATAAACTTCACTGGTGATCAGCATCCACCTTGGAGTGTCACCTACTTCGGCCAACGCCGAAATCTCTATCATGTAACCTGGCACCATGTGCCTCCTAACACTTCGTGTCTCAAGTATTGACATCCCGAAGCCATGACCAAACTATAGTAACCCTGCTCGAAAGCCCACGCCTACCCATGGCACAACAACCATGCGAGCAGGGATGCATGTCCACAAATAGGAACCAGAGGGACAGTGATGTATGCCATCAAATCAATAACTAGAGGAACAGTGATGTCTACCCTCAAACCAGTAACTGAAGGGACAACGATGTCTTCCTTCAAATCACGGTGAGTCTCTGCCCCCAACCTAATAGCCTCAACTCTATCCCCTGAAGGCTCCTCACCTTCCACGTGGATTCCTATGGAAAGCACCCCCAAACCAATTGTACCAAATCGCATCTATCGGGGACCTCTACCTAATGAGTGGTCAAAACCACCTCATCACAGATTCTACCCGTGTTCACACTACTCAAAGTTCCGGGTGAACAGTAATCACCAAAATAAGTTCCCAAGCCACGATATCTTCAACACCTCGTGTCCCTGCGACCATGTCTCTCAAGTCCGATGGCCTCACCATTCAAGTAACTCGGTTCATGCCCAACCTAACAGTCACACTACCTCAAGCTGACATCTATGACACTGAATATCATGGTCAGAACCACCCAATGTAATCTGGTTCAAGCCCAACCTATGATCAACATCACTCAATAGTACCCAGACCATGCCCAACACAACCCGAAGGTTCCAACATATGAAATATCACACATCACATATATATAATCAAAAGAAATACTTCAAAAGGGAAAAAACTAAAAAAATGAATTTCACTAGCCATATTCTGCCTTAATCATACTTAACAATTTAAACTTTGTTGTTTAATTCATGGGAATTCAATTATAACCATTTTGGAACCCCTGGTCAAAATGCCCCAAATAAGAAACATCCTCTAACCTATCCTCACTCAAGCATAACAGGATAATGGAATACCCAACGGCATCCCATAATGCATACATTCATTTCAATATAATTAAACAAGGGTCTCACTCAATACCCAACATCGCACTAAAAATCCACAACACCTAAATGAATATGAAAACAAAAAACAAGGTATGAACCACCTATCTGAGACTAATAGATGTAGGAATGTTTGGTATCAATCTCTAATTAAAATCCGATCTTCGTAGATCTACATTTCCTTCAAATCCTGGAAATTCTGCTCCGATGGAAACTATGGTGTGTGAGTAAAAGAAACTAGAACGAAAGAGGGTGTGCGGGTTTAGCCTTCCTAATGCAATCCCATATCCACCGATGGATTGATAAATAGATGTCAGATGAATAATCTAGGAGAAGAAACATTTCTCAGGATTTTAGAATAGATCTGTTCCGAAATTGAGGAAGAAGAAGACATTTTCTGAAATTAGACGTGACTCCCTCTCATAGAAATAAATAAAAATAAAAGTAAACGGAATATATGAAGTGTTACATGTATTGTAGTGGCTTTTTCCATACTCATACTTAAGAATAGATATCCACACATCTTGGATACACCACACGGGTCAACACACAGCTAAGATTCAATCGGTATGCAGAAGGAACATACATAGAGTGTCAAGTGACACTACATGCCGTGTAGTGGGAAATTTTTACACAATTACCAAACGGCATATACTCAGCCAGCATGTGGCCAGTACACACCTAAAATACACATGGAGTGTACTTTGGAGTACATGGTGTGTAATCCGTAAATTTCCATAATATCCCAGATTATCCCATTTTTCTCAAATGTAAGTTAAAAATTCAAACAGGGTTAGGATTTTGACCCATTCTAAAAACTCAGGTTCTTATAGTGGACCTATTTTTCATTACTAGAATCATTCACACCTCAATCTAATACATGATGTTCTCGGTATGGCTCAAAGTGTTTGTTATCAATCTAAAATTGACATTTTAGTTCAAAATGTGTGTCACTTAATGAAAATTGAGAAAACACACTCTGATTGTCTTGATACTTTAGAAAAGTGATTCGTAAGTCATTTTTGATGTGTAGGAATCATTCTCAAATCAAACTAACACATGATGTGATCGGTATGGTTCAAATTGTGTGTTTTCAATTTCAATTGAGATTTTAGTAAAAAAGACACATGACAAACTCAAAAACTAAGAAAATTCATTTGGATTGTTTTCATACTTTAGGAAAATAATCCTTAAGTAATTTTTGGCTTATAGGAATTAACCACACATCAATCTAATGCACCATGTGACCAATATAACTCCAAGTGTGTCTTTTTAATTAAAATTGATATTTTAGTTCAAAACACATGTCACATACTCAAAACTGAGAAATCACATTTATACTATTTTTATACTTAATTAAAATGATCCATAAGTCATTTGTGATGTGTAGGAATTAACTTCATATCAATCTGATACACAATGTACTTGGTATGACTAAAACTGTAACATCCCTGACCTAGTGCTCCCTCAAGTGACAAAGCCATCTGGTTACGTAACCTCAGGTGTGCCTCCCCATACACTAGAGGTTTTTTACTTATAGTGAATGTGTAAGGAATATAGTGGGGAGATGATATCCTTTGGTAAAGAGTTGAAAAGAGTGTGGAAAAATAATATTAGAGTAGTGGAAATAACGATAAAAATATGAATAATTTAATAGGCAACCAAAGTAGAGAAAAGAAAAAATGAATAAATAATAATAATAAAAAAATAATAAAATGACATGATAAGTGTAACTAAATGATGTATTGAAATTCATATAGATAAAAGACAAAGTATACTCAAATAAAGACTCCTAATACCCCAGTCCCAAACCCCATTTCGGTTCCATCTCCAAGATCCAAATAATCTAGCAAGCTAAAAATCAACAATAGGGTTACTTTCCCTTGTCCAAGCCTGTATGCATAAAATCTGCTCAGGTAACAAATGGTATCCCATCTAGGGTGTGAGTATAACTTAGTAGGTCTGCATCATCATATCCAAAAAAATACATGCTAAGAAATATAGTGCATGCAATATAGAGATAAAAAGAGTATTAATTTAATAAATTATTACTATGCACAAAGTAAACCTTTTGATCCCCCAAGATCTTGGTTGACACTCGGGGTTAGCCAAACCTACTTTGTTTCCCTACCGAGTATCTTGGACCAAAGTTGGATCCTCCTGCATCAGGATGAATTACCCAACTAGTGGATGATTCTCCCACTAAGGATGAATCGCACAAATATAAAATTAACAAATTTCATATACTCGTAGGCCATCCAAAATGCACCCTCGGGCATCTAGAGACTATACATATGGTCCTCAAACATTTGACATAATCATACATTATTTTCTCATGCATCAATTACCGATTCTCCTATCCCTAAGGTAGTAAAAAATCATGCACCATGACCTCGGGCATCAAGATAAATAATGAGTCATATCCAAACAAACTCAACATGCCAATAATAATCCCACCCTTAGGAATCAATAACATCTTTGTTACAGAAGCTTAAAATGTAAGAAAATAATTTGAAAGTCCAAAATCAAGCATACAAGATATGTCACCATAAGTCACAATGATCAATTCAGAAAATTATCATTTATCTTTCTAGTTATGTTTCATAAAACTAGGATTCCAATTATCCTCATAAATATATCAAACCTATTTCATTTATCATTTAACCCTATGTTCATTAACAAATTAGTTAACCAAATTTAGCTGAGGTGATTCTACCTTAAGCAATCATACAATTTACATGTTATGCCAATTCATAAGAATAATCCAATTATCAAACAATTTATTTCCAATTTATCATAGGGATATAATGTTAAATAGGCCAAGTCTCAACAATGTATAAGGGTGGTACGCCTATCGAGTGGTCGAAGGTCTTAGTCTTCATGCCTATGAATCCAACAAGATCCAATGGATGGTCTAAAGAAAAGGATTTTTATTTAGTAGGTTTTATCCAATTAATTTATTCATGCACATAGTGTGTCGGTGAGATTTCATATATCACACATACTATGGATAATTAAATCATACCAAAAGGGGTAATTTTTAAACCACCCACCTTAATTTTACGATCAAAGAAACACACTTAAGGGAATGAAAATAAAGAATTAAGCTGAATGAGAACATAATGAAAACCTAGATCACACATGCATCAAGATAAAAACTTGATTCAATGGTGGTCAAGAGATAACATGGCTATAAAGAACTATAGTGTAAGAAAGGTGGAAACAAAAATGAAGAAACTCACTAGAGATCATATGCTAGAATGAGATGTCTAAAAAAGAAAGATTCACCTAAAAATCACCTGGAATCTCCCTAGGGTTTGAGAGGTAAGGATGAACAATGAAATAGAAAAAAATAATACATTTGGTGTGGGTTAAAACCCCTAATCCTAAGAAATTCACGATGTGAACCCATTTCATGACATGAATTTATCGATTTATAAGATACCTCAGAAAATGTGTTGTATCTAGTTAAAATAACCCAGATCGACCATCTTATAATGTGAATGAGTTTCATAGAATGTTAACATTTTACGTTCTGAACCATTTCACAGAAACTTCCCAACAATAGGTACATGTCGTGTAAATTTTTCATCATGTGAAAGTGTCCAACAGACATCTCTTAGCGACTCTTTTTCAAAAAGAACCCAACCCACTTCCAAAGTTATCTAAACCCAAGGATAACCCTCATAAACCCTTTAAAATGTTTTTACCTAGACTCTATTGATTAAATCAAACATACATCCATAAACTTTGGGTCATTTTCCTTGGAAAAAGTTATCCATACCCAAAGAAAGGCTTGACCACCAAGGTTTAAGAGAAGAAAAACCCAACTAAAAGAGACATAATAGAAAATTCAAATAGGGAAAAACCTGGAAAAAGATGGGATCTTACAACCTATCCACCATATAAAAAATCATCTTTGAGTTTCTCTAAGAATTAATGTGGGGTCTCGATGAATAAGTCTGGCCAGTATGCTCGCATATTAGATTCTTTCTTCCAAGTCTCTTCTTTAACATACCCATTTTTTCACTCCACTCATACTAGAAGTATAGTCTTTCCCTAAAGATACTTCTCACTATGGTTCACAATCTATATTAGATACTCCTTAAAGGATTTATCAACACCAACCTCAATGTCACCAATGTATACCACATGATAAGGGTATGTATGATATATATGAAGCTATGATATGTGAAACACATCATGTATGGAACTAAAGTAGTGTGGAAGGTCCAATCAGTAAACCACTAGACCGACTCTCCCCACTATCTCAAAAAGCCCAACAAACCTAGGTGCTAGCTTCCCCTATTTCTTGATACAAAATTTCCCAAACCTATGAGACACCCAAATGAAAACACGATGACCCACCTCAAACTCTAGAGGTTGTCTTCACTAGTTAGAATAATATTTAGGCCTTCTCTACTCGGTCACCAACTGCTTCCTGGTCAATAGAACCTACTCAAACATCTCTTGCATGAGACTAGGTCCAATAAGCACTGACTCACCCATATCCAACCAATAAAAATGAAAACATCACAAACTTCCATACAAATCCTATAAAGGTTCCATTTGGATCAATGATTAGAAGATATTATTATAGGTGAACTCCATGAGTGTCAAATTCTACTCTCATGAACCACTAAAATCCAAAATACAGGCTCATAACATACCCTTCAGAATCTGAATAGTCCATTAAAATTGACCATCTTCTTATGGATGATAGGTTTTAATTAGGATAACCTGTGATCCTAAGGCCTTCTGAATACTCTTCCAAAACTGAGAAGTGAAACGAGTATATCAATAAAAAACAATGCACCTTAGAACACCGTGAAACTAGATTGTCTCACACACATAAATGCTTCCCATGTCATCAATAATGAAGGTCTCCCTAATAGGTAGGAAGTGGGATACCTTCATTAGTCGATCCAAATTCACCCATACTACATCATTCCTATGATGTGTCCTAGTTAATCCTATCATAAAATCCATAGTGAAATAATCTCACTTCCACTTTGGAATGGACAGAGGCTACAATATCCTAGCAGTCCTTTGATGCTCAGCCTTCACCTACAAGAAGGTGAAATATCTCACCATAAATTCCACTACCTTCTTATTCATTCCTGTACACTAGTATTTTATATGGATATCATGATACATCTTTGTCAGACCTGGGTGTACTTCCCATCTAGAAGCATGAAACACTATCATCGAATACTAGCACAAGCCCATAGGAACCCATACTCAGTTATGGATATGAAGAACATCATCACTAATAAGAGACCATCCTAGTGGTGGATCCCCATAATATAAATTGTCCCTAAAATATAAGACCTCTAGACTAGATAACTTATCTATCTTGATCCGATCAAGAATCATGGGTATAACAAATTTTGAAGTTAGAGTTACTCATCCATGGAATCCTAAACATCTAGATGAATGTCTACAAATATTGTTATAATTCATCACTCATCACAAGACTCTCGAAATTCCTCCATATACGTCTTCTAGATCAAGGAATTGGAAAAAATGTTTCCCTTGACTGGTGTATAATCCTGCTCGAAGTCAAAAGACTATAGATACTCAACCCAACTCCTCTATTGAAGGTTCAAGTTTTGTAAAAAAAATATGCACCTAAGGATCTTATGGTCTGTGTACACCACAATCCTCTTTCCCAAAATATAGTGTCTCTAGTATCTCAGGTCGTATACCACATCCGCTAACTCTATATTGTGATTAGGATAATTCCTATCATGTGATCTCAACTGTCTAAATCTATAAACAACCACTCGGTCCTCCTGCATTAGAACTACTCTGAGTACAACTTTAGATGCATCATAATACATGGTATAAGCCTTACTCGGTAAAAGTAAGTTGATGATTGGTTATGAATTCATCCTACTCTTTAGCTCTTGAAAATATCTCTCATAAGAATCTGACCAAAAAAACTTCACCCCTTTCTTGGATAGTCCGAACATTAGTGCTTCTAGACAGAAGAAGTATAGGATCAAGCACCAGTGCTAACATTCTAAACCCAGAAAACTCTAAATCTCAAAGACATTCTTGGGACACTCCCAAGATACCAAAAAATCAACCTTCTCTGGGTCCACTTACACTCCATCCTCTAAGATGAAATAGCTCAAAAGGTGCACATTATCAATCTAGAAACTATATTTGGATAGATTGGAGTAAAGATGATGCCCTCTCACTGTACTCAAGATGATGTCAAGATGTTAGGAAAGATCATCTACTGACTGGGATTACAATAATATTTCTTCAACAAAAACCACCTCAAATTGGTCTATAAAAGGATGAAATATCCAATTCATCAAGTCCATCAATACCAATGGTGAGTTCGTTGTACCGAACAACAACATTGCGAACTCATACAATTCATACCTATTCCTAAAAGTAGTTTTAGGTATGCCTAGTGGTATGTCCCTCAACTAGTAGTATCCTAATCTTAAATCGATCTTGGAGAAGATGTTAGAAACTATCAGCTGGTTGAATAGATTATCGATGCATAGAAGGGGATACTGATTCTGGAATGTCATCCATTTCAATCTCTGATAGTCCACAGAAAAGCACAAAGTCCCATCTACCTTCATGGTGATAATCATGGGAGAACCCCATGGTGATGTACTAGGACATATGAAACCCTTAACTTCTTCCAACAAAAATTTCAAATTATGAAGCTCTACTGGTTACAACATATAAAGCAGGATAGAAACTGGATCTACTCCCGGCACCAACTTGACCGTGAACTCAATCTTCCACTCAGATGGTAAGTCATAGAAATAATAAATAAAGACATCCTGAAAATGGTCTACCACTAGTGGAAAAGTATCATGTTTCATTCCACCATAATATAGATAAATCCCTACTAGTTGATCTATGCGATAATAAAATCTTCACTAAATTGGTCAAGCATAACCAGCCTGAAGATCCCATTCACCCTAGTGAGTACAGCTCCCTCCTTCTACCCAGGCGATAACTATCATAGTGGAACTTATTTCTACTAGAAAAGAAGTTCTTTGATATCACTATTGAAACTATCTGGACACCACTCAGGGCCTCTCTTAGATTCCACTTCGTGATGAGATCCTAATTCATCATGTCTGAAAGGCTACTCAAGTAAAAGAAGTTTATCTACGACCTAATCTCTTAGTGCATTCCATCTTGAAAACTTCTCATTATAGATATCTCATCAACTGGAAAGGATAGAGTAAAGATCTACAGGTTGATGAAGCTTCTGGCACAATCCATCAATAACAATCTATCTTGTGTCAGGTGCATGAACCCACAAGCCTTATCATCCATCAACATCTCAGGATATAAGTGGGTCAAAAACTTTTCCTCAAAGTATTTTCAGGATAACTCCTATTGTTGCCCATCTTACTCCAAAATTTCCCACCAATGCTTGGAAAGTCCAAAAATCATGTATGAAGAAAGATTCACCCCCCCCCCCCTATTTTTGGGTGCTCGAGGTACTTAAAGATTGTCTAGAATGACTCAATCTAGAACTCATTTGTCTTGGGGCCTCCCTCCCCCATGAACATATGAAAATGTTATAGCTGAAACTCTCTCGTTATCTAAGACATTAAAGTCATAGTATGAAAAATCTCCCTTACCATAGATCTCATGACCATCAAGAAGATATCATAGAGTTGTTCTTCCATGTGATTCTCAATATCCACTGGAATCTCTAGTTCAACTACATTAGGAGCGTGATGATTGTCGCTCTCCTGATGCTCAATCTGAAGACGATAAGGATGAATTCTCTCTATAATACAAACACACTCCTTAGAATATTGGATAACAGGAATTTAAACCTCAAAAGGTGAAAAAAATAAAGAAACATTAGCTCGTGGTCTCTCTAAACATGGCTTAATAAGTGAATTGGCATGATATAACAGTTCATTTATTCCATTTTTCATCAGATATAACAAGTATCTCATTTCACGATTCATGCATGAATATATATGACATGTAATAAATATGCACCTATAATGAACAATTCATATCAATATATATCACCATGTTCCTATCAGGATGAATGCATACTCATCTTGTGCCAGACTGATCCATGAGTATAAATCTCAAGAAATAATAACATCAAACAATGTGTGAATTGCCCAAGGTGAAATAATATCAACTGTAACATGTGATCATCTGAAACAAAAATATCATCATTGGGAACTCAAATTTCCCATTGTATATGGGTTAGCTACTCCCATGAAAAATATCATTACCAAGTCCCAACACATCTGAATATCCTTTATACCTTTCCCAAATAGTAAAGTAATAGAAAATAAACTGGTTTCCTTGGTTACCACTTTGTAACATCCCAGACCCAGAGCTCCCTCAAGTGACTGATCTAGTTGGAAACGTGACCTCAGGCACACCTCCCCATATGTCAAGGGATACCGACTAGTAGTGAGGATGTAATTAATATAGTGGGAAGACTACCCTCTGGTAAAGAGTTGTAAAGAGAGAGAAAAAATCATAGTAGAGTGGTAGAAATAACAGAAACAATATGAATAATTCAATAAAAAACCAAATAATAGAAAAGAAAAAATGAATAAATCCAAATAATAAAAGAATAATATTGTAACGTCCCAGTTCTGGGTGCTACCCAAAGGTTCCCCGTACCCGGTTGGTCACATGACCTCAAGCGCATTTCCCCAAATGCTAGAGGCTACCAACTAGCATTGAGGGACATGGTATGATAGTGGTAAAAATATGATCTCATTGGTAGAGTATACATAACGGATTAACAAATAGTAACAATAGTCGAAGCGGTAACACCATACAAAAAAAGTAAATAGCGGAAGACTAATAGTATAAACAACTACATCATATATATAAATAAATGATGCATGTAACAAGAATCTAGGAAAGAATCCAAACAAGTCACAATACTATAAATACAATAATGGAACCAAAGTACAGAAAAAATTAAACTCCACAGCATCGCAAAGCCTCAGCTTGGTCCCATGCTCTCCAGCTCCAATAGAAATCAAGTACCTCATGAACAAGGGTGTTTTCCCTTATCTATACCTACAACAATATAATATTTTTAGTTCCAAAATCATGACCCAAATAGGTTGTGAGACGAATCCCAGTAGGAAACAACCAAAAGATCTGTGTCTAACTTTCAATGAATATATATAGTAGGTAATACGCATAAATGAAGCAATAAACTAGAAAGTACTCAAAAGTAAACAATCCTGTAGTTTTCAATTACATTCATTTACATTCGTTAATTATTCAATACATTTAATAATGAAATTCTAGGATCTAGCCTAAGATTTTTATCCCTTATGTAATAGAAAAAAAGATGTCTCAAAATACCATCTAAAAATCAAATAAGACTGAGTCCAAGCTTGGGCTTTGGCTTGGAAGACTCGTCACAATCATCCAATCATTCATAAGTAACCATCTAGGAAATTTATCACATTCTAACCCATCTGGTTTTACATATCATCAATTCAATAAATAATGAACCTCTGGGAAAGCTCACACGGTCTAACCCCTTTAGTCCCATGTGGAACTAATCATTTACAAACGACCACCAGGGTGACTCTCATGGTCAATACCCCCTTGTTCTGCATATCAATAATAAATTATAATGACCCCCTCATAGTTCTTGCAGTCAATTCCCTATAGTCCAATATTCATTTAATAACAACCCTCTGGGTAGCTCTCATGGTCTAACCCCTCTTGTCTATGGACACCTGGTAGCTCTTACAGTCAATACCTCTAGGCCAACATAACAACAATTATACATAAATTACCCTACCTCGGAAATCTCTCACATTCAACTCCCCTTGGTCATAATCTCACAATGTGAAATACGTTCATATCATATAATTAGTAACTCCATCCTAAAAACATGAGGCATGGAAAACAAATCAAGCCTAATAGGAATTCTTGACCAAATGACCATTATCAAACAATCAAGGGAAGGAACCCATGGGGTGTCCCACATTAAGGTATCTAACCTTACACATAAGAAATAATCCTTTTTCAATCAAACAAACCATAGTAGGCATTAAATAGGGATAAATTACAAAACATGCAATACCTTAACATGGGTATTCATAACCTCAAGAATATATAATCCAAATACAATCAAAGAAAGGCACAAACCACCTACCTTGATATTGTACGATGAAAACTCTTAAACATCGGCCTTTAAATCAGCCTAGAATGACGTAGATCTATAAAAAAGGTAAAAATGATCAACCCTTGATAAATCATAAGATAGGATAAATCAAGAATATAGGATCTAGAGAAAGATATAACTCACCATTGGGAATCCAATGCACCAGGCGGCGTCTCAATCGGAGCTCGGATAGAGAATCGGTAGGTGTTTGACGTTCGTGGTCGTCTTGTTGCTCTCATGTACGAAACATGGGGAGAAGAAGAGAATTATGGAGATGATACGCGACCCCACTCAAAATCATCAAATAAAAATAAAAGTACACAGCATGTTCATTTAATGTACACGTCATTTACTAGCCTCAATCGGCTCCCATTTTAGGTGGTCAGCCAGGTCACCTACACGGCCATGTACTCAGCTGTTACACAGCCATTACATGGCTACACGCGGTAACCGAGTACACAGCATGTACTTAGAAAAATTCCCATTTCTTCCTTTTTTCCTCAAAAACAACCCGAGATAAATATCCATACCTAAAAAAGAATATCCAGGTTCTTACAAACTTCTCCCCTTAAAGAAATTTGTCCCCGAATTTCCCTTCCAAGGGTGGCGAAGAAGAAACTTCAAACAACTCTTTCCACTGTGATCATACATCGGCCTCCCTCTCCCAAGTCTCATCTTGTACCCGCCCATTCTACCATAGCACCCGTACCATAGAAATAGACCATCCATGTAGAAACTTCATACTATGATCCAAAATCCAAATAGGGTGCTCCTCAAAGGATGCATCCACCTCCAACTAAACCTCCTTAGGTTGAAAAACGTGAGAAAGGTATGAAAAGTAATGTCATAAGTGAGAAACATGAAAGATTTCATGCATAGGCCGGTACCTCTAAGGTAACTACAACTGATAGGCAACTAGACCGACTCTCTTTAAAACCTAAAATACTCTGACGTATCTTGGTGAAAGCTTCCCCTGTCTCCTAATCCTTTTTTCCCAACCTTAGTGTGACATGCAAGAAAACCGGATCTTCGACCTTGAACTCCAGAGGTCATTTCCATCGATAAGCATAAGACTTATTCCTAGACTTTAAGGTATCCATCCTCTTCTGAATCAACTCCACCTACTCAATGGTCTCCTTGAAAAAATGAGGTCCTAGCATAGTTGCCTCTCCTACCTCCATCCAACATAGGGGTGATCGGCATGGCCTACCGTACAAAGCCTCATAAGGTTTCATCTGAATCGTCACCTGAAAACTGTTATTATAGGCAAACTCCACTAGGGTTATGTGTCTCTCCCAAAAGCCCCCAAAATCCAGGACACATGCTCGAAGCATGTCCTCCAAAACTTGTATCATGCGCTCAAACTGGCCATCTGTCTTGGGACGGTATGTTGTACTCAGAAGAATCTGTGTACACATGGCCCTTCTACTAAACATGAGAAGTAAATCGAGCATCCCTGTATAAAATGATAGAGTGTAGAACCCCATTAAAACGTACAATCTCTCAGATGTACAACCTTCCCAAATCATCGAAATTGAAGGTTTCCTTAATCGGCAGGAAGTGTGCAACCTTTGAGATCCTGTCAATAACAAACAAAAATGCATCATTCCCTCGAGGAGACCTTGGTAAACCTATCACTAAATCCATCACGACAACATTTCACTTCCACTCGGAAATGGGTAACTACTGTAAAATCCCTACTGGTTGTTAATGGTCCACATTCACATGCTGACAGATATAACATCTCATAACAAAACCAGCAACATCTCTCTTCATTCCTGGCCACCAATACTGATGGTGAAGATCTCGATACATCTTGGTGACACCAGGATGAACTTCCCAAACTGAGGAATTAAAATCTTGCATCAACTCCTCATGAATGTCTGCTGACATCTATACGCGTCCATGAAAATTCAAGACCTCATCATCTCCTATTTTCTAACTAGGAGTAGGGTCCTCTCCCAACACACTCTCTCATAGGAATAGGCCTTTGGAATCTAATTGGTACCTCATTCACACCCGGTCCAGTAGAGTATAGGTAACAACTATAGAAGAAAGAAACGTATGCCCTTTTCTATTATGTACCTCAAATTTCATCTTAGATAATAGATCTATAAGCTACCACTCATTGTAGGACTCCTGAACTTCTTGTATCTAATTCCTCCTACTCAAAACATCAACCATTACATTTCCCTTCCGAGGAATGTAGACAAGCTCAAATTCAAAATACTGAAGGTACTCAACCAACCTTCAGTGTTTCAAATTCAGATCATGCTGATTAAAGATATACATGGGGATTTTTTGGTCAATGTATACCAAAAAATGCTCTCCAAAAATTTAATGTCTCCAACAGTACAAAGCAAGCACAACTGCAGCTAACTCGAGATTGTGTGTTGAGTAATTCCTCTCATGTGGCCTCAACTGCCGAGACCTGTACACAACAACTCCTTCCCCCTGCATAATAATTGCTCCCAGCTTGATACCTGAAGCATCACAGTAAATGGTGTAACTCTTGCTCGACTCTGGTAAAATTAGTATCGATGCTGAAGTCAATATCCCTTTCATCTCTTGAAAGGCTAAACCGCAGGAATCTATCCAAAATTACTTTTTACCCTTATTAGTTAGGCCCATCAGTGGCGCTTCTAAGCATGAAAAGTCCTGTATAAAATTCATGTAGTAACCATCCATATCTAGAAAACATTGTACCTCAAACACGTTCTTTGGATGATCCCAGAAAACTATAGATCTCAATTTATCTAGGTCTACTAATACTTCTGTATTTGAGATAACATGACCCAAGAAGTGAATATGGTCCATCCAAAACTGTCACTTTGAGAGCTTAGAATATAAATGATGCTCTCTCAGTATACTCAATACGATATCAAGATGAGTGGTATGGTCATGTTGATTATGAGAGTACACTAAGATACCATCCATGAAGACTACCACAAAAGAATCCAAGTAAGGATGGAACACTCATTTCATAAGTTCCATGAAAAATATCGGCATGTTCTTGTGACTGAATGGAATAACTAAATACTTGTATAGACCATACCTACTCCAAAAAGATATAAGAGGTATATTTGATGGTCTAATATGCAAATTATGATAACCAGATATCAATCCAATCTTCAACAACACCTGGGATCCTCGAAGCTGATCAAAGAGATCACCAATACTCAGCAAGGGATATCGGTTCTTAACCATCAAATGGTTTAGCTTCTGATAATACACACAAAGCCTGAGAGTATCATCCACCTTATTTGAAAAAAGGATAGGTGAACCCCAAGAAGAAGTGTTGGGTTGGATGAAACCCTTTGCCTGCAACTCCTCCAACTACTTCTTGAGCTTCTGTAGCTCTGGTGTAGTCACCCTATAAGAAGGAATGGACACCGGTGCTGCTCTAGGAACAAGATCAATAGATAAATCTACCTCTCACTCTAGAAGTAAACCTGAAAATTCATCTAGAAAGACATCTCTGAAATGATTCACCATTGGAGGAAAGTCCATTTTTGAAGTTCCCTAGTCATCTAGATATAAACTAGAAATCTGGCATGTAATTCCTCCCAACCCATGATGCTCGGGTCTAGCTCTACTTTCCTGGACATCCCATTCTCCCTTGTGTAGAAAATACCTACCCTCTAGTGACGTGGAACTCACCCTGTGGTGATAGAAGTAAATAAAGTCCTGAAAAGAGATCAATCAGTCCATTCTGAGAATGACGTTGAATCCTGTCATCTCTAAGACATAGAGGTCCCATGAAAAGTGACACCCACCGACCTCAAGAGGGAACTCCTTGCACTAACGTACACTAGTTTTCCTTATCCCCAACGGAGTGTATAGAATAATAAAATCCTTAGAAGTAAATATATAGAGACCAAGGCTCTCCACTAAGGCAACAAATATAAAACTATGAGAAGCCTCTATATCAGAAAGAGCATAAGCTAAAACTTGAGTAACTAAAATCGTACCTCTAACTGTAGAGGGTTCAGGATCCTTCTCCTGCTAGGTCTGCTCCACTATAAAAGTCTGACTTGTACTTAGGCCCTATGACCCTACTTGAAAACCCTGAGTTGATCCACCCTGTTGTCGCTGAAAACTTGTAGCCTGACTACCATGGCCACGACCACCTCCTCGGCCTGAATGTCCTAACAAACTCTAGTTTCATGTCTGATTAGAAACTAGTGGTCCTTCTTCTGAACGTGGAGTCATAACATAACCCCTATCACCCACTGTTGGTGATAAAGTCCTACAAAATCTCTTAATATGGATCATCTTTTAACAAAACCAGCACTTGAATTGGTCCTTTCGGCAATGTGGTCTTGTATTCCCTCTCTTCCCACATTGGCAGCATACCACCTGGCTAACCAAATAAACATTGACTAAAAGCTCCCTATGTCACTTCCTGCTATCTGTTGAAGGAGTTCCAGCCCTGGATGTTGAACCTCCATGGCTCGTAGCTCCCAACTCTCTCAGATTTCACTCAGCAATTAGCGCCTAGTTCACTATTGTCATCACTGAAGTCAAGCTAAAAATATTTACCTGTGATCGGATGTCATACCTAAGACCATCCTCAAATCACCTAGCCAAGGATAACTCATCACCTCCTAGAACAGGTGTGAATCCCTAAAGCTCTATAAAAAGAGAAGAATAATCCATCACTGAAATAGTTCCCTACTCCAAATGCATGAACTCTCGAGCTCGATCAGACCTCAATGTCTGGGGATATGAGTAATCATAGAAGGTCCTCTGAAACTCTTCCCAATCCATATCCCAATGACGTCCCGCCTGTGATATAACATTCTACTATCTCTTAGTGGAGTCCCGTAACATGTACATCGTAAGCTTCACCCTCCTCTCAGGAGGCATCTCTAGATTCTCAAACATAGCAAGCATGGCCTCCAACCATGACTCTACAGCCCGTGGTCCTTCATCCCCATAAAAAAGTGTGTGGATGCTGCTTCTATAAAACCCACGTCATATCTTCCATAGATGGATCGGGATGCAGTACTCCCTGAAAAGTCTATAACATCCTCAAAACACCTTCATGGAACTATGCATCAGCACCTCTGTCTGGTATAACAGCTGGTTCCAAGATGGTCACAATTGGAGGATCTACTGGTAGTTTATGATCTACCATTTCTGGTGTCTGGTCATCTCTATGCACTTGGTATACAACTGAAGGACATCTTTATGGAATGAATATGCAAGCCCAATCGCAAACCTCATTTCACAATTATCAAGGAAAGAAACTTAGAAGTGTGAGAAAGGAACAAGAGAATAAAACATTCAAGTTTCACTAAACAGGGTTTCATAGAATGTATAACCACCACACGGCATGTACCCTTTAAGCCTTACTTGGGTGTGTACCTCTGCCAAACCTATTCATGTAACACCCCTACACATGACGTGTTCCTCATATGACAATGCATGTACTTGAATTTTTTTCCTCCTGCCCAAGTACTTCTACATGGCTAGAACTACACGGTTCTCTCCTGGGTAACACTACACAGTGTGTTCACCCCTAACACAGAGTGTACAACTTGAGTTCTATCCACCCATGTCATCATTCATATGGCTGGATACATAGTCGATCATCACACAGTGTGTACCATCTAGACACGGTATGTACCATCCAAATTTCATCCACCCGTATCATTAGTCACACAGCCGAATACACAGTTGTTTACTACACGATATGTACAACCTCTACATGGCGTGTTCTACCAAAAGTTTCCCAACCCCGTGTCTCTGCTCACACATTCAATCACACGGACAAAAACTACAGGGTGTGTACTCCTAGCACACGGTGTGTACTTAAGAAAATTTGTTTCTTCCATAACAGAAGAACACATGGTGTGTGCTCATAACATCGCACGTCGTGTTGTCTAGGTTTCCAGACATTGAACCTATAAAAATTATCTAGAACCCCTAAAAACTTAAAATTTTGTCAAATAAATGATAAATTATGACCTAGGAGATCCCATACTCCCCAAAAATCAAAGTTTGGAATCCTATTTTACATCATAACTTGAAAAAATTCAATTAAAGTTCAAATATGATCCACCAAATTCTGATCCAAGAGGGCCCATAACACCTCAGGGACCAAATTTTAGCATCCATATAAATGAAACTTTACATATTACAATACCATATCAAAATAGTATGTATTTTATCATGACATCTATCATAATATCATGCATATCTAGCACAAAATCTATCACAACAACATGAAATCGGTAATGCACCCAAAATGGCATGACATGAATGCATGAAATGTGATCTCTAGAAAGTGCCTATATGATGCATGAGATGGAATACCCTCATATCATAGGTTTTCAACAGAAATAGAACTAAAATGATATTAATAATAATGGTACAAAACAAGTGTGTCACCCAATGGAGAAATTATATCAATTTTAACAATTGCAAAACCATAAAAATTGTAATATTTGAGGTAACTTGGCTTTTCCCTGTACACGGGTTAGCTACTACTGGGCCTAGATTATTACCAACTACCTATTCCTTTTTATCTCTATTTATAGGCTCTAAATAGTAATAAAAAGTAGAAAAGAAACTCCTTTAATAACACTTTGTAATGTCCTGGTTCTAGGTGCCACCTAAAGGTGCCCCGTACTCTGTTGGTCACATGACCTCAAGTGAATTTCCCCAAACTCCAGAGGCTACTGACTAGAAGCGAGGACCAAGGTCTAATAGTGGGAAAACTATGCCCTCATTGGTAGATTATACACAGTGGATTAACAAATAGTAACAATAGCAGAAGCAGTAATACCATACAACAAAAGTAAATAGCAGAAGACTGATAGTATAAAAAACTGAAGCATATATATAAATAAATTACACATATCATATGTATCTAGGAAAGAAACCAAACAAGTCAGAAATATGGAAATACAATACTAAAACGAAAGTATAGAAAAAATTAAACTTCACAGCATCATAAGCCTCAGCCTGGTCTCATTCTCTCCAGATCCAACAACAATCAAGTACCTAAGGAAGAAGGGTGATTTCCCTTATCTATACCTATAACCATATAATATGTTTGGGTACAAAAGCATGACCTAAATAGGGTGTGAGATGAATCCCAATAGAAAACCACCAAAAGATCTATGTCTAACTATTAGTGAATATATATAGTAGGTAATATGCATAAATGAAGCAATAAACTAGGAATTACTCAAATGTAAACAATACTAAAATTTTCAATTACATTTATTTAATTTATTTAATTATTCAATCCATTAAATAATGAAATCCTAGGTTCTAGCCTAATCTTTGTATCCCCTATGTGATAGAAAAACAAATGTCTCAGAAGTCCATCTAACAATCAAATAAGACCGAGTCAAAGCTTTTTATTTGGATTGGAAGACTCTTCACAATCATCCAATCATTCATAACAAACCCTCTGGGAAATTTCTCATAGTCTAACTCCTTTGGTTTAACATATCATCAATTCAATAAATAATGACCCTCTGGGAAATCTCACACTGTTTAACGCCTTTGGTCCCACATGGCACTAATCATTTACAAACGACCACCAAGGTATCTCTCATGGTCAATACCCCATTGGTCTACATAGCAACAATAAATTATAATAACCCCTATAATCTCTCATAGTCAATGTCTTATGGTCCAATATTTATTTAATAAGGACTCTTTGGGTAGCTCTCACGGTCTAACCCCTATGTTCTATAGCCACCCGGTAGCTCTCACAATCAATACCTCTGGGACAATATGACAGCAATTATACATAAATGACCCTACCTCGGGAAACTCTCACAATCAATTCCCTTTTGTCATAATTTCACAATGGGAAACACATGCATCCCATATAATCAGTAACTCCATCCTAACAACAAGAGGCATAGAAAACAAAGCAATCCTAACAAGATTTCTTGACCAAACAGACATAATCAAATAATCAAGGGAACACACCCATGGGGTGTCCCACCACAAGGTATCTAACCTTATACATAAGCAATAACACCTTTTCAATCAAATAAACCATAGCGGGCATTAAAAAGGGTTAAATTCCAAAACATGCATTACCCTAACATGGGTATTCAGAACCTCAATCTTATATAATCCAATGAAAATCAAATAAAGGCACAAACCACCTACCTTGATGTTTTACAATGAACACTCTTGAACGTTAGCCCTTTATTTGACCTAGAACGACATAGATCTACAAAAAGTTTAAAAACGATTAACCCTTGATAACTCATGAGAGAGGAGGGATCAGGAAGAGAGGCTCTAGGGAAAGAGAGAACTCGCTGGTGGGAATCCAATGTACTTAAATTTGTATCAATCATAGCTCAGACAGAGAATTTTTAGGTGTTCGAAGTTCGTAGGCGTCTCGTCACTCTCCTGTATGAAACACGGAAAAAAGAAGAGAATTCTGGAGATGAAACGTGACCCTGCTCTGACTCATCAAATAAAAAAGAAAATTACACTGTGTGTTCATTTAATGTACATGTTGTGTACTAGCCTCAACCAGATCCTGCTTTAGGCAGTCATTTAGGTCACCAACACGGCCATGTACTCAGTTGTTACATGGCGTGTACTTATAAAAATTCTCATTTATTCCTTTTTTTCATCAAAAACAACATGAGATAAATATCCATACCTAAAAAGAATATCTGGGTTCTTAAAAATATGATGACATGTTGAATGTAACTAAGTGATGTGATGAAATTCATGCAGATAAAAGACAAAGAATACTCAAATAAAGACTCATATTACCCCTATAAAAACCTAGCTTTTCATGAAGGTAAAGATCATTAGTTTTCCAGTTTGAATTATTTTTTTATCCTAATGAGGGTGCTATAAAGCCTTAGGAAGGTCTCGAGAGTTTTTGAGGCTTCTTCAGAGATCATAGTTTTAGATATTTGGGAGGTAAACTAATCTTTACCATTAGTGCTTTGTTAGTGTTAACCATGTGACTCAACCATGCAAAGCACTCAGTGAACAGTAGGAGTCTTCACGACTTGTCTATGACCATGCGACCCAGGCCACATGCCCATGTGGGTGTTGTCGAGTTTTTGATAGGGGCTTTTTACATGAATTGAAAATAGTTAGGCAAACCATGTGAATGGTGTTCTTAAGAAGTAGTTGTCACATGGTTGGAACATGGTTTGGCTAACTGTTCAGCCAAACCATGTGACGCCTTATTTGAAAGGGAATTTTCCATTTTTCCATTAAATGATTTTTAACCCCACTCCCTCTTCTCTTTCCTACACCATCAAACATATAGCACCTTTCTCATCCTTTAGAGATCTCCCAATCCTAGGTTATCCTTTTTAGAAACTCTCTTATCTGACCTCCATTATCATCATCATCAAAAATGTTGGATCTATAATAGTAATCTTTTAAATCCTCTTTCTTTTGTTCTTTGTTTATCTTCCCATATCTTGTGCTATTTTGGTGCGATCTCATATGCCCTATTTTTAGGTCATCATTCCATTCTAATGATTTCTTACATTCTTATTTGAACCAAAGGTATATAAGGTATGAGTGGTCCTCTATGAATCTAAGGTAGGTGGTATAGAAATGTTCCCTAAAGGTTTAGGTGTTTTCATAGTATTTTTTGATGTGCCGCACATCGGTCATTTCTGCATGATGCCTTAAATATAGTTTATTCTTATTAAATTAATTGTACCATGTTTAGATACTCTCATTGAACGTATTAAACTATTAGTGGTTTCCTATCACTTGGATACCACTCCTTTGGGTGTGTTGAATGAGTTTCCCTCCTTAAGTTAAATGTTTAATTTACCCGACCACTATCTAAGTGGTCTATCATGACCTTTAAATGGATTTACTTGCTTGTAAATCAAAAAATTTAATTAAAGTAAATGGTAATGGGTGTTAAGGCCATGCCAAGTGTTGCATACTTATATTTATATGAATTATGTAAGTGTGTCTCCCATGGTTATATTGGGAATACTATTTATAAATTCTTAGAGGTAATCCATCATGATTATTATTATTAAAACATGGATAATGGTTGGTTAAAAATGGTTAAGGGTTCTATTGAGCATGGTGTTTCATGCCCCCTTATGTTTGGAGATGGGAATGACATCTCACATCATTTATCTTACTTGGACGATGGGCATGATGTTCTAAATTCCTCTACATCAAATGTTGGGCATGAAGACTCAACCCACTATCTCAAGTGAAAAGCATGATGTCCCACATTCATATGAGATTTAGGGCTAGTAACCTTATTGGAGCCATTGGCTTGTTAGACTATTCATGGATTCATGAGTTATACCTCAGGTCTAGGTAGCACCTAGTATCCATGTATATGCCTCTATATATCCATACATATTGAGTGTATATACATGTATACATATTATATATGTGTGTGTGTGTGTGATTATTATATATATATGGAAACTGATCAAGCACATTTCATCCTACGAAGAAGAAGGTAGAGTTGGCCAGGTGTCCTATAGGAACCAGAACTGACTGGTATTTACTTTTGAACATTGTTTATTATTCATTATCCTTCACACTGATATGTTATACACATTGACTGGATTATTCTAGACACTGTTGGTGGTGGCCTACTGAGTTTATCTCACAACCTACTTGGACCACCATTCGTACATAAGTAAACTTCATGACTATAGGTGTGGATAAGGGAAAGCTCCCTATCATGGATGCTTAATCTATTTTACTTATAGCATGGAGCATGGGAGCAGAGAACCGAGTGAATGCTCATGATACTAGTAGATATTTATTTTGACCTTTTTATATTTTTTTATAGTATGTAGTATATGTTTGTGACTTGTATCCCCTATTTCCCCTTTTTTTATATACTATCATGCCATGTTATCATTTTTTATATAACTCTGCCTATGTATTTTTATTATTATTACTACTTGGATGTTTCCATTTCCACTATTCTTACTATGGTATTTGTTTATGTTGTGATGTATGTTATATTATTCTTTTGATATTACTATATATTTATTATCTCAGTTTATATTCATTGTGCCACAATGATATAAGGGTATTGTCTCCCCACCATACCACCAAAGACCCTATCTACTAGTCAACAGCCACTTGTGTATGGGGAGGCATGCTAGAGACCATGTGACCCACTAGTTCGGGGTACTATTTTAGTGTCTCCCTGGGTTGGGATGTTACAAATTGGTATCAAGGAATTTATTTTCCTTTTGTATTTCTATTTGGGTATTATATTGAAGACTAGGAATGTATCAGAATTTGGTAATGAGCTTGTGTCTAGGAGTAGCTAACCCACATATAGGGACGACCCAAATTACCTCGGATGGGTTATTACTGTTATGGTTTTCACCTATTATAGTTTTATAGATTTCATTGTTGGGTGATGAACATGTTTTATGATATAATTATTGTTGATATTATTATTAATATGTATTTCCTTTTTACTTGGCCTGTTAAGGTAAGAAATTAGTATCTCATGCATCATTATAGGCACCCTAAAACTTATATTCCATGCATTTTTTTATGCCATGTTTAATTTCTGTGTGCATTTTTCTACTACATATAATTAGTGCCTAAATTATTATATATGGAAATGTGATAATTCTTCATGAAGGAAAGATATAATTGGATTAATTAAAGTTCCTACATCAATCTAAATAGTTTTTTCCCACATATATTGGTGATAAAACCTTAATTGTTCAATTATACCATGTTGTGGGTTCTGGACCTACTGGTTCCATGGAAAAAATCAATGTTAGTTGATTGGATTACTTGAATGCCAATAGTAATTCATGGAGAAAGTACTTCTATAAATCTTGAAGGTGATTCATGTAATAAAATCATTGAATATGACCTGTTGTATCCTGATATTGAATGTAAAAGTCAGGTTTTAGTTAAATTACATACCAATTTCAATTTATAAGGAGTATGACTTTTATAAATTGGTAATTTCAATTTATCTAACAGGGGCATGTTATATATATATATAAAAGAGTACGAACTTAAATGTAATTAAAACTCTTAAATTAAATGGTTACCACTAAATGGGATGCTAATTACAAAGTAAACGGTGTTTTCTTCTATACCTTGTAATTGACACTCCATGTATCATAACCACTATTGTATTATAAGAGCTCTAGACCCAAACCCAGCCTTAGTAATGGGTAGTTGGGGGTATATCTTTTGATCCTTATGTCCTTCTATGGTCTTTTCTTTTCACCTAGACCTAGCTTTAGTGGTGGGTAGAGAGGTGTGATATTTTCCATAGGAATGTTGTGCACCTATCCTGTTATGTATCTATGATCTTTTTAACTACTAAATTCCCTTATGCAGCATTCATTTATTATTGTATAATCATTCCACCATTGCGGCCTTAAGTCATACTCTATGTGGGAAGTGAAGACCATTCCTTGGAGATGGTGGGCACTGAGCCACCAGTGATACCTCCTATAGTTCCACCTATAGAACCAACTTCTACTCTTGATATGGGAATTGACACTCGGTTTCTAGAGGATTTTCTTCATATGATGTAGTTTATTCAAGGTGTTTCTCAAACTTCTGCAATGATGCCAGAGTTGAATCGGTAGTTCCAGCAATATCATCCTCCCGCCTTTTCGGGGGATGGGGGACCACATGTTTTCGAATCATGTATTAAGGCCATGCTTTCTATTTTTGAGTATCTGGAAATGCCTCCAAATCGATGGGTCAAACTTACTACCTATATTTCATGCGCTTCTACCAAGTGATGGTGGGATTTCATTACCCAGGTAGATTAACATTGAGACATGATCTGGAGGGATTTATAGATAGTCTTATATGATTACTTCTTTCCACATACATTGAGGGATGACCAGAATATAGAGTTCATGAACTTTCAGTAGGGAGCCATGTATGTCATGGAATATTCTACCCATTTTATTGTGCCAGAGCATTTCTCATCGACTTTAAATGGGGATGAGATTATGATCACAAGTAGATTCAATCATGGGCTGGTATACACCATTTGATCACAAGTTAATGTTTTTTGGTTGACCACTACTTCTGATATAGTCAACCATTCCCTCATTACTAAGAGGAATTTGAGGGAAGTCGATGGTGTGAGCCAATGTGGTTTAGAACCCAAACCTGGCACTGGTTCTTCTATTGGACAGAAGCATCACTTTGAGGTTGCTTGTGGGGGTAGTAGTAGTTGGGAAACTCATACTGGTAGATTCATTAAATCTCACCATTTCGGGAAGCTAGGACAAATGAGACCACAGTGTATGTGTGATACATTTGATTGTAGAGGCTACAGTAGGATGGGGCATATCCATCATTTCTATAGGACTTTTTCACTAGTATTTAGTGAGAGAGGAATGACACTAACTCTATGCTCTATATAAAGACCATTGGTATCTTTCCAAGAAGATAGATGGAATACCACCAATTTCTTAGGCTGAGGCGGTGGTCAGCCAAGGGAATCATAATCAGGACTTATAGTGACAGAAGATCGGGCCTGCTTAGTGTAGTCAAGTTGTGACTCAGGGTCATGGTATGGTCTAGTTGCATGTAGTGCATCCTATACCAGAGGAGAAGAGTGTCAGACCTCCTACTATTTGAGGTACTATTCTAGTAGCCTCAACTCTAGTGTCTTCCTTATTTGAAAAAGGTTAATCATACTCTTTTATATATGGGGAAATTATAGAGAATCTAGGCCTCGAGATAGAGTAATTTCATGGTTTCATGAAACTTGATACCCCAATTGGTGTCCGATCATATAGAGTTCACTAATGTAATGTGTAACATCCCGGTTCCAGGTGTCACCCAAGGGTTCCCCATACCCGGTTTCTCACATGGCCTCAAGAGCATTTCCCCAAATGTCAGAGGCTACTGACTATAAGTGAGGGCTCTGGGTGTGATAGTGGAGAAACTATGCCTTCATTGTCAGAGTAAAGCAGCATAAAGAAATAGATAATAGTAGCAGAATCAATAAAATACCATACAACAGTAAACAACAGAAGAATGAAATTAAATAAAAAACTGGAGCACATATATTAATGATTCATGTTACATGTGTCTAGGAAAGAATCCAAACAAGTCACAGTGCTGAAATAAAGTACTAAACCAAATTACAAGGAAAAACAAGTAAACAACTCCAACATCATCACAATCCTTAGCTTGGTCCCATGCTCCCCAACTCTAGAGTAGTCAAGTACCTAAAGTAGAAGGGTAATTTCCCTTATCTATACCTGCAACAATATAATATGTTTGGCCCCAAAATCATGACCCAAATAGGGTGTGAGATGAATCCCAATAAGAAACCACCCAAAGATATGTTCCTAACAATCAGTGAATATATATGGTAGTAAATAAGAAAAATGAAGCAATAAATAAGTAAGTACTCAAAAGTAAATAGTCCTATAGTTTTAATTACATTAATTTACATTCGTTTATTATTCAACCAAACAAAAACAAGCAACCCTCTGGGAAGTTCTCACAGCCTATCCCCTATAGTTCAACCAATCAATCTCAAGTAACCCTCTGGGTAAGTTCTCACAGCCTAACCCCTTTGGTTCAACTTATCATTTAACAAAAAAGATATAACGACCCCCTGGGATGGATCACATAGTCTAACCCCTTTGGTCTCATGAAAAACAAAGACTCTATGAGGAATCGCTCACTGTCAATTTCCCCTGTAGTCTTTTATCGATAAACTAAAGACACAATAAGGAAGCACTCAACGTCAATTACCCATGTGGTCTCTTAATGATAACTATAAAAACCCTGAGAGATCACTCAACATCAATCCCCCATATGGTCTCGCATTGTGATAAATAATAATAGACACTCTGGGGAAGCCCTCAACATCAATTCCCCATGTGGTCTCATAACAGTAACTATAGATACTCTGAGGGAGTACTCAACATCAATCCCCCCTATGGTATCACTACACTAGGTTCCCACAGCAATGTGTAAAGTAATCATTCACAAATGATGTTCAGCAGCAAAAGTAAACCTGAAAGTACTACTTGGCTAAACAGCTACAAATCATATCACATCATCAGATAAATCACTTCATCCTAACAACACTAGTCATGGAAAGAAAGTATCCTAAGAGGAAAAACTAGACCAAATGGTCAATACCAATACAAATATGGGCAACACCTCTATAGCATAAAAAAATAACCCTATTCACAAACAAGATCCCTAACTCAAGTAAACAAGTATAGCAGGCATCAACAGGGTTAAAATCCCTAAATACACAATACCCCAATCTAGGATATTGAGCACTTTTTCACATAAAATTCAAAGACTAACTACAGAAAGGCATAAACCACCTACCTCAGCATTGTACAATCGATATACTCTAGTGTCGGCCCTTGAATCATCCTATAACGACGTGGATCTACAAAAATGTCTAAAACATTTAACCAAGGATATCTCATGAAAGAGGAAAAATCAAGGAATGAGGCTCTAGAAGAAGGAAGAACTCATTATGGAGATTCAAACGCAGTCGATGACAGTTGATTTGGAGAACAGAAGGTCAATCGAGGGATCAGAGAAGAATTGCGCCCTAGGGTCACTCCTGGACAAGACGAGTCGAGAAGATGGCATTTCTTCCAATTAGAAGCGACCCTAATATAATTTGACAAATAAAAATAAAAGAACACAGTGTGTATTTTAAAAGTACACGTCATGTATATTCCTTTACTGGGTCCCACTTTAGGTGGTCTCTAGGTCACCCCACATAGCCATGTACTCAGATGTTACATGGATATTATATGGTCACCTATGGAAACTGGGTACACGATGTGTATTCCTAAGTATGTGGATTGTACTCCTTAAATTTATAGAATTGACTCTTTTTATAAAAAATAACATAAAATAAAAACTCATACCTAAAAATAAGGTCCAAGTTCTTAAAAACTTTCCCCCTTAAATAAATTTGTCCCCAAATTTCCCTAGCAAGGTGGTGTAAAAGAAGAATCCCCAAACAGATCTGGCCACTACGATTGCACATCGGTCTCCCTCTCCCAAGTCTCATCCAGTACTCACCCGTGCTACCATATCACTCGTACCAGAGGAACAGACTGTCCATGGATAACCTTCTTGATTTGATCAAAAATATGAATAGGATTCTCCTTGAATGATGTGTCCACATCCAACTCAACCTCCTCGGTTTGAAAAACATGAGACGGGTCTGAGAAGTAACATCGTAGCTGAGAAATGTGGAAGATGTCGTGAATAGCCCAGTACCTCTGAGGTAAATTCAACTAATAGGAAACTGGACTGACTCTATCCAAAACCTCAAATGGTCTAGCATATCTTAGCTAAATCTTTCCTTGTCTCCTAATCCTCCTATGTCCCAAACTTGATGTGACACGTAGAAAAATCTGGTCTCCGACCTCAAACTCTAGAGGTCGTATTCGTCAATCAACATAAGACTTATGTCGTTACTGTGCAGTAGTTATCCTCTTCTGAATCAACTCCACCTTCTCTATGGTCTCCTGGACAAGATGAGGTCCCATCATAGCTACCTCTTCTACTTCCAACCAACATAGGGGTGATCGACATAGCCTAATGTACAAATCCTCATAAGGTGCCATATTAATAGTTTATTAAAAACTATTATTATAGGAAAACTCCACAAGAGGTATGTATTTATCCCAAGAACCTCAAAAATTTAGGACTCATGCTCGAAGCATGTCCTCCAGAACTTGTATCGTATGCTTAGACTGGCCATCTATCTAGGGATGGTAAGCTTTAATCAAAAGTACCTGGGTACCCAACGCCCTTTATAGTCCCTGCCAGACCCAAGAAGTAAAACCGGCATCCTTATCTGAAACAATGGAGTGTGGAACCCCATGTAGACGTACAATATCTCGGACATAAAACCTTCACATCTCATCTATACTGAAGGTATCTTTGATCGGAAATAAGTGTGCAACCTTCATGAGTTTTTCAATGACAACCCAAACTGCATCATTCCCTCGAGGTGACCTTGGTAAGCCTGTCATGAAGTCCATAGCGGCATTATTCCACTTCCACTGGATAATGGGTAACTGCTACAAAATCCCTTCTAGTTGTTGATGCTCCACCTTCACCTACTGACAGGTGGAACATTTCATCATAAAACTAGCAACATGTCTCTTCATGCCAGGCCACCAATGCTGACGGTGTAGATCTCGATACATCTTGGTGACACCAGGGTGAACTGCCCAAACTGAAGAATGAAAATCCCACATTAGCTCCTTTCATATTTTTTCTGACACCCATATGTGCCCATGAAAATGAAAGATCTCATCCTCTCCTACAGTCCATCTAAGAATAGGGTCCTCTCATGACACACTATCCTATAGAACTAGGCCTTCAGAGTATGATATCTTCCTCATTCGCACTCGATCAAGAAGAGTAGAGGTAATAGCTACAGAAGAAATAAATGTATTCCCCTGTCTGTCGTGCACCTCCAAATTCATCTCAGATAACATAACCATAAGTTTCCACTCACTACTAGCCTTCTAAACTACCTATATCTGAGTCCTCCTACTCAAAGCATTAGCCACTATATTTCCTTTCCCAGACATGTAGGCAAGCTCAAAAATCAAAATACTGAAGGTACTCAACCCACCTTCACTCTCTCAAATTCAGGTCATGTTGAGTGAAGATATACTTGATACTTTTTTGGTTAGTGAAAACCAAAAAATTCTCTCCCAAAAGATAATGTCTCCAATAGCGTAAATCATGAAAAACTATAGCCAACTCAAGATCGTGCGTCAGGAAAATCCTCTCATGTAGCCCCAATTGCCAATACCCATACACAACGACTCCTTCCCCCTGTATAAGCATTTCTCCCAGCCTGATACCTAATACATCACAGTAAATATTTTAGATCTTTCTCGACTCTGGAAAAACTAGTATCGGTGCTGAAGTCAACCTCCCTTTTAGCTCCTGAAAGGCTGACTTATAAGAATCTGACCACAGGTACTTTTCACCCTTCTTAGTCAGTCCCATTAGTAGTGCTACTAAGTGTGAAAAGTCCTGTATAAAATGAATGTAGTAACCAGTCATCCCTAGAAAACTCTATACCTCAAAGACATTCTTTGGATGCTCCTAGGAAACTATTTCTCTCACTTTCTCTAGGTATACTGATACTCTTGTATCTGAGATAACATGACCCAAGAAGTGAATCTAGTCCATCCCAAAGTGTAATTTTGAGAGCTTAGCATATAACTGATCCTCTCTCAGTGTACTCAAAATGATCTCAAGATGGTTAGTGTGGTTGTGTCAAGTGTGAGAGTACACCAAGATATTCTCCACGAAAACCACCACAAAGGAATCAAAGTATGGATAGAACACTTGGTTCATTAGTTCCATAAAAACTGCAGGTGCATTCATGAGACTGAATGGCATAACCACATACTCGTATAGACCATACCTACTCTGAAAGGATGTAAGAGGTATATCGGATGGTCTAACGCACAACTGATGATAACTGGATCTCAATTCAATCTTCGAGAACACATGATATCCTTGACGTTGACCAAAGAGATCATCAATCCTCAGCAAAGTCTGGGAGTATCATCTGCCTTCTTCGCAAACAAGATAGTTGAAATCCAAGCAGAAGTACTGGTTCGGATGAAACCCTTCTCTTGTAACTCCTCTAACTGCTTCTTGAGCTCCTGTAACTATGGTGTAGTCATCCTATAAGGAGGAATGGACACCGGTGCTGCTCCTGGAACAAGCTCAATAGAAAATTCCACCTCTCACTCTAGAGGAAAACCTGAAATTCCTCTGGAAAGATATCCCTGAAACGATCAAACACTAGAGGAAATTCCATCTGTGAAGTCCCCTGGTCATCAAGATACAGACTAGAAATCTGAGCTATAACTCTTCCCAACCCATGATGCTCAGGTCCCTCTCTACTCGCTTGGACATCCCATTCTCCCTTATGTAAGAACAAACTGCCCTATGGTGATGTGAAACTCAACCTACGATGATAGCAGTCAACAAAAACCTGGTAGGGAACCAACCAGTCTATTCTGAGAATGAAATCATAGCCTGCCATGTCTAAGATATATAGGTCCCAAAAGAAGTGACACCCACCAACCTCAAGAGGACACTCCTTGCACTGATGTACACTAGATTTTATTCTCCTTAACAGAGTGTCTAGTGTCAAGAAATCAGTAGAAGTAAATATAAGGAGCCCAAGTATCTTGAAAAAAGAAAAAGATAAGAAACTATGGGAATCCTTTGTATCGAAAAGTTCAGAAGCTAAAAATAAGGCAACTAGAATTGTACCTTAAACTGTAGAGGGTGTGGGATCCTACTTCTGTTGGGTCTACTCCACTAAAAAGGTCTGACTTGTACTATGGCCCTATGACCCTACTTGACCACCCTAAGCTAATCTACCATGTTGTAGATGAAAGATTGGCGACTGGATACCATGTCCACGACCTCCACCTCGGCATGAATGGCCGAAAGAACTCCAGTTCCCAGACTGATGAGAAACTGGTGGTCCCACTCCTAAACGAGGAGTCATAGAAGAACCTCTGTCACCCATTGCTGGTGAGAAAAACTGATAGAAACACTGAAGATGACCCATATTTACACAAGATCACCACTCTACTAGGTCTCTCAAGCAATGTGTCCTCATATTCCCTCATTTCCCACACTGGTATCATACCACCTAGCTACCTGAAGGTGTATCCCTCCTACTTGTATCTCTATGTGGAGAATCCCTATGGCACTTCCTACTATCAGCTGGAGAAGCACCAACTTTGGATGTTGAACCACCCTGGCCCATAGCTCTAGAATCCCTCAGGTTGCGCTCTATGATCAATGCCTAGTTAACTATGGAATATATGGTTGTAAACCTGAATATGTTCACCTGAGATTGAATGTCATGTCTGATACCATCCTCAAACTTCCTTGCTAGGAAAAGATCATCACCCCCTAGAAAGGGTGTGAAGTACTGCAACTCTGTGAAGAGATAAGAATACTCCCTGACAAAGAGAGTACCCTACTCCAAACTCATGAACTCTTGAGCTCGATTGGCCCTCAAAGTATCTGGGAAAAACTCATCATAAAATGCATGTCGAAACTCGTCCCAATCCATACCCTGCTAGTGCCCTGCCAGCGATATCATATCCCACCATCTCTTGGAGGATCCTGAAGCATATATGTAGCAAGATTAACCCTCCTCTCTGGAGGTGTCTCCAGATGCTTGAAGATAGATAGCATGGATTCCAACCATGACTCTGCAGCCTGAGGTCCTCCATCCCCTGAGAAAGTGGGAGGATGTTGCTACTAAAAGACTCACGTCAACTCTACCATAGACGGGGTAGGATGCAGTGCTCCCTGGAAGGTCTAAATAAACCTCATGAATCCTTATTAGAACTATTCATCAATACCTGTATCTAGAATGACGGTTGGTTCCAAGACCGGAACTATGGGAGGATCTGCTGGTAGTTCCTGACCATCCATGTCCGGTGTCTGATCACTTCCCTAAATCTGGTGTACAACCGGAGGATGTCTTGGTGGAATGACTCTACAAGGTCAAGTGCACACCTTAGTTCAATATTATCAGGAACTAAAACTTATAAGTTCAATAAATTAATAGGAGAAGAAAACAATCAAGTTTTATGAAACTTGGATACATGGCGTGTATGACCACAACACATCATGTTCCCTTAAGTATTTAAATAGGCGTGTACTTCTTCCCAAAACTGGTTGTGTAACACCCCAACACATAGTGTGTTCCTCCCAAGGACATGGCATGTACTTGAATTGATTTCCTCTTCCCGAGTTCCTCTACACGGCTAAGACACACGGTTCTCCTAGAATGAGACTACACGGCATGTTCGTGCCAGAAACGGTGTGTACTAGAAGGATTTCACCAACCTGTGTTGTTAGTCACACGGCCGAGTACATTGTTTATACTACACGATGTGTTCAAGATTGGCATAGTGTGTATAGCCTAAGTTTCATCCATCTGTGTCGTTAGTCACATGGGTGGACACACGGTCCCTACAACACGACATTTATGTCAGATACACGGCGTGCTCCTCCAAGGATTTCCCAACCCTGTGTCTCTGTCCACACAACTAGTGACATGGTTAAAGACTACATGGCATGTACATACAGTACACGGTGTGTACTCAAGAAAAACAGTTCCTTACTGAACAAAAGGATACATGGTGTGTATTCAGCAATACACATCATGTATTCTGGGTTTTCCCGAAGAGTAAGCCTCAGAAACTACTCGAGAACCCATAAAACAATAAAATGAACATTAAAGTGCCAAATTCTGATTCGTGGGGGCCCATACTCCCCGCGAATCAAATCTTGGAATCATATTCATGTATTTCACAAAGTATAACAGTGAAATCAATCACATGATCCACTAAATTCCGATCCATGAGGGACCATAAGACCTCAGGGACCAAAGTTTGGAATTCATTTAAATGAAACATTAAACATTAGTAATACACTATCAGACAGTAGGTATTCTATAAAGGCATCTATCACAACAGCATGCATATCTAGAACAATATCTATCACAAAAACATGCAATCATTAATGCACCCTAAATAGAATGACTAGAATGCATGACATGTGATCTCTAGCAAGTTCCTATATGATGCATGAGATGGCATACCCTTATATCATTGGGTTGAAATAGAAATAAAACCTCAATAATATCAACAATAACAGCACAATACATGTGAATCACCCAATTGTGAAATCAAATCAACTATAATAATTAAAAAACGAGAAAAAAAATGCAATATACGAGGTAAATTGGCTTTTCTCTGTACACGAGTTAGCTACTCTTAAGAAAAACTTATTACCAAGTACCTATTCCTTCTTATCCCTTCCTATAGTCTCCAAACAGTAAGTCAAGAAGAAAATAATTCATCTGACACCACTTTGTAACGTCCCTATTCCGGGTGCTACCCAAATGTGCCCCATACCCAATTGGTCACATGGCCTCAAGAACATTTCCCTAAATGCAGAGGTTTCCAACTAGAAACAAGGGCATTGGTTGTGATAGTGGGGAAACTATGCCCTCATTGGCAAAGTAAATCAGCGGAAATAAATGAATAACAGTAGAGGAAGCAATAACAATACCATACAACAGTAAATAGTGGAAGAATGAAAGTAAATAAACAACTAGAGCACATATATAAATGATGCATGTTACATATGTCTAAAAAAGCATCCAAACAAGTCACAATTCTGAAATAAAATAATAAACCAAAGTACAAGGGAAAACAAGTAAACAACTCTAACAGCATCTCAAGACTCAGCTTGGTCCCATGCTCCTCAGCTCCACAACAATCAAGTATCTGAAGAAGAAGGGATCTTATCCTTATCTATACCTATAACAATATAATCTTTTTGGGCTCAAAAGTATGACCCAAATAGGGTGTGAGATGAATCCCAGTAGGAAACCATCCAAAGATCTGTGCCTAACAGTCAGTGAATATATATGAAAGGCAATAATAAAAATCAAGCAATAAACAAGGAAGTACTCAAAAGTAAACAGTCCTACAGTTTCAATTACATTCATTTACATTCGTCAATTATTCAACCAAATGAAAACAAGCAACCCTCTGGAAAGTTCTCACAACCTATCCCCTCTGGTTCAACCAATCAATCTCAAGTAACCCTATGGGTATGTTCTCACATCCTAACCCCTTTGGTTCAACATATCATTTAAAAAAAAGATATAATGACCCCCTAGGATAGCTCACATAGTCTAGCCCCTTTGGTATCATGAAAAACAAAGACTCTTTGAGGAAGAAATCCCCGTCAATTTCCCCTATAGTCTTCTAATGATAAACTACAGACACTCTGAGGAAGCACTCAATGTCAATTCCCCATGTGGTCTCATAAAGGTAACTATAGACACTCTGAGGGAGCAATCAATGTCAATCCCCCCTATGGTCTTGCAGCGTGATAAAGAATAATAGACACTCTAGGGAATCCCTAAACGTAAATTCCCTCTATGGTCTCATAATGGTAACTATAAACACTATGAGGGTGCACTCAACGTCAATCCCCCATATGGTCTCACTACACCAGGTTCCCATAGCCCTGTGTAAAGAAATCGTACACAAACGATGTTTAGAATCCAAAGTAAACCTAAAACTACTACTTGGCTAAATAGCTACAAATCATATCACAGCATCAGATAAATCACTCCATCCTAACAACACTAGTCATGGAAAGCAAGCAGCCTAGCAGGAAAAACTAGATCAAATGGTCAATACCAAAACAAACATGGGAAACACCTCCATAGCATGAAAAAATAACACTATTAATAAAAAAGATCCCTAACTCAAGAAAACAAGTATAGAAGGCATCAATATGGTTAAAATCCCTAAACTCGCAATACCCCAATCTAGGGTATTGGTCACTTTTGAACATAAAATTCAAAGACTAACTACAGAAAGGCACAAACCACCCACCTCATCATTGTACGATCGATATACTATGGCATCATCCATTGAATTGGCCTAGAACGATGTAGATCTACAAAAATGTCTAAAACGTTCAACCAATGATATCTCACAAAAGAGGAGAAATCAGGGGATGAGGCTCTAGAAGAAGGAATAAATCACCATGGTGATTCCAACTCAATTGACGGCGATTGATTTGGAGAACGGATGGTCGATTGGGGGCTCAGAGAAGAATCGCACCCTACGGTCGCTCCTAGATGAGATGAGTCTAGAAAAAGGCGTTTCTTTTAATTAGACGCAACCCTGGTCTGATTTAACAAATAAAAAGAAAATTAAACGATGTGTATTTTAAAATTATGTGCCGTTTATATTCTTTTATTGGGCCCCTCTTTAGGTGGTCTCTAGGTCACCCCACATGGCCATGTACTCGGACGTTACACGGCTAGTACACAGTCATCTGTGGCAACTGGGTACACGGCATGTACTCCTATGTACACAGCGTATACTCCTAAGTATGCAACGTGTACTCCTAAGTACGCAGTGTGTACTCCTAAGTATGCAGCGTGTAATCCTAAGTACGCAGCGTGTACTCCTAAGTACGAAGCATGTACTCCTAAGTACGCAGCGTGTACTCCTAAGTACGCAGCATGTACTCCTAAGTACGCAGCGTGTACTCCTAAGTACGCAGTGTGTACTCCTTAAATTTCAAGATTCTCCTCTCTTTCTCAAAAACACTAGAAAATAAAAAAGTCATACTTGAAAAGAAGGTTTGGGTTCTTACATAAGGATTTTCCCCTTGAGATAGGTGGATATCTTTTTTGTGTGGAATCTATTCATCCTCAACATGACAAGGTTTAAAGTAATTATCATAATGGAATGGTTAGTTCTCTATCGATCCTATACTGATTCTTATCACTGGAGAGTGATGTTTACATCACCAAAGGGTGGTATACTTGTTCACAAGGGAGAATGGTATGTCCATGCATCTCGAGCAGGACCTAAGCATTAGGGTATAGGAAAAGTGATATCCCAAATTAATAGTATTTTATTGGATGATCAAGGGTTACAACCTGCATTTTTTCCTCCTATGGTGGATCATTTCAAGGACGTCTTCCTTGATGAATTTTCTAAGATACCTCTAATTATATAGGTCAAATTCACTATTTATCTAGTTATAAGAGAGACGTCAGTGTCCATTCCACCTTACAGGATGATGCTTACTGAGCTTATGGAGCTTAATAAGTAGTTGGAAGACTTGAAGGATAATTTTTTTATATTCTCCAACACTTATCTTTGGGGTTCACCAGTTCTTTTTTCTAATAAGGTGGGTGGTACCCTCATGATTTGTATGGATTATTGACAGTTGAACTAGCTTATGGTTAAGAATCGGTATTCACTTCCTCAAATAGATGACCTCATTGATCAACTCTGAGGTCTGAGGGTGTTTTCAAAGATTGATTTGAGTTCGACATATCATCTAGCATGTGTTAGGTCTTTAGAGATACCTCATACTACTTTCCAGAGTAGGTATAGACTTTATGAGTACTGTCTAATTTTGTTCAGTCTCATGAATGCGCCAGATGTTTTTATGGATCTGATGAATAATTTTTTTCCACCCATATATGGATTCAATCATGGTAGTATTTATGAAAAACATCTTAGTGTATTATTTTTCTCAACACGACCATGTCAAACATTTGATATCATGCTGAATACATTTAGAGAGAATCAGCTTTATGCAAAACTCACTAAATGCCACTTTTTAGATCGATAGAGTTTGTTTCCTAAGTCATATCATCTTGGAGTAAGGTGTATCAATAGACCTAGAGAAATGGAGAGTTGTAGTTTTCAGGGAGCATCCCAAGAATCTATTTGATATACATAGTTTATTAGGGATAACTGAGTATTACAGACACTTTAACCATGATTTATCACACCTAGAAGTGACTCTTACGGTTTTGACTAAGAAGGGTGTGAAAATCCTATGGTCAGAAGCTTATGAAAGAGCCTTTTAGGATTTGAAGGGTGGGTTGACTTCAATGTCGATTCTTATTATTTATGAACCATGTATAAGCTATACAATTTATTGTAATGCATTAGGTATTAGGTTTGGAGTAGTCATAATTCAAGATGAGTGAGTCATGGAATATGAGTCTCATTAGTTGAGGCCTCATGAGGGGAATTACCTAACACATGACCTCAAGCTAGCTATTGTTGTTCATGATTTACACTGTTGGGGGAATTATTTACTTGGGGAGAATTATGTGGTATTCATATATCACAAAATCCTTAAATACATGTTTATAAAATGAGATCTGAATCTCAAGTAGCACATATGGGTTGAATACCTATAATCCTTTGATTTTGAGATTGCCTATATGCCTAGAAAAGGCAATGTAGTAGCCGATGCTCTAAGTCATAAAAATCAGACATAGGTAGATCAAGAGTCCAGTGGTGAGTGGCAGCTTATGGACTTTTTTTTAGAGATTCATGTTGAGGTTCAGGAGGATCATGGGAAGATAGTCCTCTCAACTTTAGCAATGACCTATACCCTTCTGGAATAGGTAAAGACGGGGTAAATTTTTGATCATGTGGGCCTGGTCCTAAGGCCAATCATCTCAAATGAGGACTCATCACGAGGGTGGACCATGGATGAGGATGAGATCTTATCATATATAGGCATGTCTGGGTCCTAGCAGACATTAGGGAGGAGCTAATGTGGGAATCTCATGCCTCAGTTTGGGTGATACATTCCAAGGTCACCAAGTTGTATGGAGACTTACATCACCAGTATTGGTGTCCCGGTATAAAACAAGAGATGGATGGATTTATCATTCGGTGTTCCACCTATCAGCAGGTGAAGGTGGTACATCAATGACCATAATTACTTTTATAGTTGTTATCAATTCCTTAGTAGAAATGGGAAGATTTCTCTATATACTTCATGATAGATTTTCCTAGATCACCTCAAAAAAACAATACAATTTGGGTTGTCATTTATTGGTTAATAAAATTCAACCACTTCTTACCTATTCAAGAGACCCTATTAGTGGATGAGATAGGGAGTCTATACATCAGGGATTTCATACACTTTCATGGAGCTCAATGTTTTATCATATCTGATAAGGATTCTCATTTAACATCTCGATTTTGGAAAGGGTTATAGAAGGACTTAGGTACAAAAGTGATTCTGAGCATGTCATGTTACCCTCAGATCAATGGATAGATAGATCACATGATTTAGATGTTAGAGGACATGCTTCATGCATGTGTCCTTGATTTCGGGGGTTCTTGGGAGAAACATAAAACCCTAGTTGAGTTTTCTTATAATAATAGTTTTCAAGCTATCATCCAGATGACTCCTTACAAGGCCTTTCATGGTAGGTCATGCTGATCACCTATGTGTTGGTTAAAGCTAGGGGAGGCATCCTTTCTTGGAATTTATCTTGTCCAGGAGACTTCAAAGAAGGTTTAACTTATCAGGAAGCACATGTTGATAGCTCAGTACATAAAGTAGTCTTAGGTAAATCTTCATCGACAACCTCTTGAGTTCGAGGTTGGGGGTTGAATTTTCTTGTGAGGTTCACCCAGGTTAGGTCATCGACGTATTTGGAGGTAGGGTATGTTTTCACCTAAATTGTTTTGACCCTTTGAGGTTTTGAAGAGGATTGGATCAGTGGCTTATAGAATAACAATTTCCTTAGAGATACTGGTTTATGAATGAAAATTTTCATATATCTCAACTCCACTAGTATTATCCAAACCCATCACATTTTTTATATCCTGATGAGGTTGAGTAAGATGTGGATGTTTCCTTTCAGGATTACCCAGTGCATATCATGGATTAGAGCCTGAAAACTCTCTAAGGTAGGTTGGTTCATTTAGTATTGGTGTTATGGAAACACAGTTGAGCACAAGATAAGACGTGGGAGCAAGAGGCTGATTCTTGAGCCTAGTGGCCATATATTTTCTCTGACGATCCCTCTTTACCCTCTAAAGGCCAACTTAGGAATGAGTTGCTTTAAAGAGGGGAGGTTGTAATGATCCATATTTTCATGAAGGTACATATAATTGTTTTTTTTAGTTTTAATTCTTTGTTTATCCAAATGAGGGTTCCCTACAGCCTCATGTGTGACCAAATCAACTAATGATATTAAATGATAAGCACCCAACATGCATAAATTAGGTGGTCCCTAAGTTATCCTTCAAGGATACTCTCATTCTATGTAACGCCCCGACCCCAGCTACCCAGAGTCGGTGCATTACTTCGTAACATTGGCATGATCACAAAAGATCAAGTCTCGAAAGACCGATTAGTTTAGTAGCCTTGGAAACACTAGATACATTCATAAGTATTTCATTACATCAAAAAAGTAAACAAACTACAATAACATGGTCTTCATAGTCCACAATCATATCCCTTTCTGACTACCCCTGCAGGTCACTCATAAATTACTTCTTCACATCCTGGAAAAATATTAAAACATTGAAAGGGGTGAGCTCAGATGCTCAGTAAGGTTAACAATATAGCGGAAGCTTTCATAAATAAACATTAACATTTAAGGCAATGTATAACTAAAACAAAATCCTTTTAAACTTGAACTTCAACATAATATGGAAAAAGTAAAATGAGATAATGCCATTTACTTCTTCACATGGATATTCTACTGGTCGAATAATCACATGCAATATCAATAACCACTTTCATAATGAGGGAATGTATAATGCCAGACATTCTGAAACATTTTGTCAAGGCCTCGGCCAAGACGTCTAAAATGATTAAGGCCTCGGCCAAAACCATAAATCAAATTGGGAAAGGGCCTCGGCCAATTCCACGTCTAGTTGTCTCATGAGACCTACCGATGCATCGAGGAGCTATAGCGGGCTCCACCCGTCACTTATTAAGTCCAATACATTCCTCATATGAATAGGTTTAAACATATCATAAACCATAACATAATCGTATCACATAAAACATGCATAAAGGAAACATAAAATTTCCACATTTCAATCACAATATATCAATACAACACATTGATATAATAAAAACTCTATCAAAACCATTTTCAATACCAAAATAAAAGAAAGTTAAAACTTTGTATTTATTTTTCATTAAAAAAATGATGGCTTGTAGAGGAATCCGAAACTCAAATAATGGTCACGGCGGCGGAGAAGTCGTTGTCGCCGCTTAAGTACGGAAAAAAAACATTCCCTTTGTCGTTTAGCAAAACGCTTCATATAAAAAAGATTCCTTTTGAATAAGCGTAAAAGTCAAAGGGGTTTATACACTGTATAAAAGAAAGTTGTGTATAAAACCAAATATGCCTCAATGAAAGGAGATTGAGACGAAGTCCTTAAAAGATCATTTTTAAAATAAAATAGATCTATTATGTGTATTCACTATAGGTACACATAAATAAATTAAAAATTCAAAATAGGATATAATAATATCATGACATAATTTGAAAGTAGGAGATTAACCCAAAGAATGGAAGTTGGATTAAGAAATTCCCTTACCTCGTGTCTGACTTGACTCAACCGTTCTTTAACCTCCTGAATAATAAACTAGAGTTAATATATACCTTATTAAGAACCATTTTTAATTTCATTATCCTTTTTATATCACTTATTACAATGTTATGAACATTATGTAATTATTTAAGTTAATAACGGTCATTTTGTCGATCTTTGGTACTTGAGTCAACAATAAACTTCTTATATTTACAAGTTGTTTATGTGGTAGAATATCCATTATATCCAGAATTATATTCATGATTTAGATGTCATATATATCATATATATCCAGTATATACATTCATTTATAACATTACGTAACATTTAGAGGTAAGAAATGAAATGCACCGTTCATGGAGACGGTAAGCCGTACGTACGCATGAACGCTACTTTAATTTCTATTTCATATTTAATGGAATGAAATCATAATGATATAAATGTATAATATAATTCCAGTATAATATAGTGTATAATACCATTTACTCCATCCTTTATACATCCCACATATGGCATTAACGATTCAAATCACTTTGAGGGGGCGGTAGTCCGCACTTCCTAAAATGAAATTATCGCGTTTTACCCATAATGGAAATCATAAAGTATGACATAAATGAGAAATACAGAAGGATAAGTAAAACATAAACATAATATATATATCATATATGAAAATAGTTTCATCAAAATGGCCACCATTATAGGTGTTAAAATAATTTGAACAATCATCGTTTCGTGAGGCAGAAATTCGCCATCCACAGAAACAGTATGTTCTTTAACCATTAGATGTAGGTGTGTGTAAGTGTAGCTCGAATCCATATTATAACAACATCCTAGTATATTTAGGATACTGGTGTTGTTACAAAAGAAATTAATAAAAAGAGTTTAGGGGGTTGGAGAAGAAAAATAAAACAAAACAACATTAGAGAAGACATTACCTCAAAATCGGGTAACTCTTTTTGATTTGAGCCAAAGGCTTCCTTGGGAAGAGTTATGCCCAAAGTGAGGCTTCTAGGAGTAATAGAGAGATGTTGGGAGAGTATTTGGGCATATTTTGGCCGAGACAAATGGCTTTATGGTGTGAATAAGGTGGGAGAGGTGGGGGCCTTTTATAAGTGGAGAGGAGGGGCTCTTTTGGAAAGATTGAAATGTTACATTATTACACAATGCTTTTAGGATTATAAAGGTCCCACACTTATATAATTCTAGGATAAGGTGATAAGGGTTCTAAATCTCCTCATCCAATTGTCTTTGGACAAGTGTAAGCCTTGGATTTTGCATTATCTTCCCATTTTACTTAAATCGTTAAATAATGAGGTCATCGCTGCATCATCATGATGTCATAAATAAGTTAATTTATTTAATGTATAAAAATTATAAAAAAAATATTATGATGTAGGAAATCTTTTTATCTTTCTAATGAATATTTATAATCAAAATTTGGACTTGTGTAACCCTACTTAAAAACTGTTTTAGTAAAACAACTCATGTTTGTGTCAATTTAATTTTAACCTTAAATAAATATATATTAATGACATTTTCCAACTAAAGTGGCTCCATGGGGTCCTCAAGTTGACCCATGGGTTGTCTTGGTCGGCCATGACTCATCCAATAGGAGTAGTACAAGTGTCAAGCTCATATCATATTATTAAAACATTGTTTTTACCTTAAACTACACTAATTACCTCTAATCGCGATTAAGAACTTAAAAGTTACTATTCACCAAAAAATTATTTTAATCTCATTGAACCACATTTTACTTCTTAATGACAACCATGTATGTAGGATTTTTGAAAATCAAATCACATAAGTGGTAATATTTCATTTAAAGGAAAATCAGTTATTTAACTACCACTTAGTGGTTTCACTATTCATCAAAAATTGAAGTTTTTCAGAACAATGCCAAAATTTCACCCTAAGATATAATTGATATTCCGAATTCAAAAATGATGTCTATTTTACAAAATTCCAAACATATAAGTTTCATTAATTAATTTTATAATTAATTCCTGCTGTTACAACAAATAGCGTGTTTTTAAGAAACAATTTATATCAAAAGATTGGCAATTGTTTATGTCCAATTTCAATGTTAAATTAATTATAATGACCACCATTGGATAAAATGGTAAAAATATATTCTAATTATAATTTAAAACCACTAAATAGTATAATTTATCACTATAAATTATTTTGATTAAAAAAGTTGTTTTAAGTAATTTTCACTATTCATAAAAAATTGGAAGTTCTCAGAAAATTACAAAAAATTCAACTTTGGATAATTTCGATATTACGAATACAAAAATGAAGTACATTTTGAAATATAAAATTTCTATAATTTTAAAAAGTGGTTATTACTATTCATAACGGCTACTTTTATTAGTTGCGGTGTTTTAGAACTTGAAGTTGCGTACAATGCAAGCTATTGCATTATTGAATGAGAAGCGTATCATGGAAGCTCGGGGTGTTACATTCTATGTGTGTATGATGTGTGTTCATGTCTACCTAATATTTGATAGACCTAAAAAATAAATAAATAGTATATATATTAGTTTCATATGGAAGTTTTATTATTTTGGTTATAAGGGGTCCAATAATAAAATTAAATATTAGATAATTGGACACCAAGAAAGGCGTTCCTTGGAATAATGAGAAATGAATTATTGGAGGCAACCCAAAGGGTGATATAAGTGAATACATTACCATATAATCCAAAAATAGATTCCTTATGATGATACCTAAGATGAGAACATGTGGTAAAATGTGTAAGAAAGGTGGTAACCCTAGTTGAATATGGATATATAACTTTGGTTGGGAAAGTTCCAACCTCTTGAATTGAATATTAATATTTTATGCTAGGATGGAATTATGACCTGTTTATAAATTGGTTATATTTAATTTTGAAACATGATTAAGATCTAAAATTGTCTTGTGCTTACTTGTCATATTCTTTTTAGGAATTTAAGATTGGGAACTAATCCACCAATATATTTTGATGATGGCTCTAGGGTGGGGTGTTATTCCCTCTGGGTGATAAGAAAATGGAATATTGATATGGTTTTGGGGTGGGGAACTCCTCCCCCAAAGGGTGATGATATGAGATGGTTTAGGAGTAGAGTTCTACAATACAAGGGTTTTTTTTTTAAAATACCTTTTTATCCTAAGTTTTTTCATAAAAACTCTCTTCCATGTGATTTTTAATAAAGTACACCCATTTAAAATTCTTAGTTTATATCCCAAAAATTCAAAAATAAAATATTTTCCCAGATTTATTCAAAACTATAAAATTCAAATTTAACTTCATAAAAGAGTTATAGAAGTATTTATATACATTTAAAATTACACTTCAAACCCCCTTCTTAAATTTCATATTCTAATTTACATGCGACATTTTAATTCTAGTCTCTTTTTCCATTAAAAACATTTACTCATATCACTGTATTAAATCCCTTGGGTCTCATATAATGACCCAGATTTTCTTGAAGGTATAGATTGTTTTTTTTAATGTAATAATTTATTTTTTTATTTGTGAAACCATTATTATATTCAATAGATGTATTTTCTATTATGAAATTTTTTTTCAAGTAATGTAACTTTTAATTTTTTCATTATTACATTCAATAGTTGTATTTATATATTTTCGTCAATAAGTTTCTGTGTTTGATCATGTGACATGATAAACCAATCTTCAATCTTTCCATTATCTTTCAAGCAATTAATGAGATCCATCTTCAATTAAACATATTTTTTGTATTTATTTTGTTAAATATTAATATTATCGAATCAAATAGGATGGATATGAATAAATAATGGATGGATTCTAATCGTATAACAAAAGACTATGAAGATGGGATGAAAGATTTCATCAAGATTTCAAAAGATCATACATATGAACCTTCTCAAATCCCTTTTCCATGTTTACACTATTGTTATTCAAGACTAATTAGTCCAGAGGAGTTAGAAGAACACTTGATCTCTCACAGAATTGATCAAAGTTATAAATGTTGGAATGGATATAGGGAAAATTAAATGTAGCTAGTGACTAGGATAGCACTTAATTTTATGGATCATTTGATATGATTACAAGTGTGGAAAATAAAGAAGACTATGTTGAGGGTGTGATTATAGGTGTGAATGATGATGAAGATCATATTGAGGAAATGATAATGACATTTGAAGATGAACTTTTTGATTTTCCAAAATTGTTTAAGAAGTTAAAGAGTTGTATAAATATGCCATTGAATGTTGGTTGCACTAAATATATAGCATTTTTAGTTGTACTGAAGCTGTATATTTGAAATAAGGCAATGGATAGAGTGATGCTTGTTTTACAGAACTACTTTCTCTGTTGAATGATATGCTCCAAAAAGATAATGAGCTCCCTAGTCAAACACATGATTCTAAAAAATTCTACATTCAAAGGGTATGATCTCTAAAAGAATTCATGCCTACCCAAATGATTGTATACTGTTTCACAAAGACCAAAAATCACTTAATGATTCTCAAAGTATGGTGATTCTCGATACAAGAAATATGAATCAGGTTCTATAAAAGTTTTATGATACTTTCCAATCATTACAAGGTTTATGAGCCTATATGAAATTGAGGAAACTAAAAGGCAATTGATGTGGCACGCAAAAACAAGAAATAAATATGGGAAACTTTATCACCCAATAGACTCTCCTTAGTGGAAGAGAATTGATCATGAACATCCTAGATTTGGAAATAAGATAAGAAATATTCATCTTGCATTATCTACAGATGGAGTGAGTCCTTTTGGTTTTCAAAGAAACACTCACAGTACATGGATGGTTATGTTGGTAAATTATAACTTTCCACTATGGTTATGCATGAAACGAAAATAAATCATGTTATTTATGCTTATATCAGGACCAAAACAACTAGGTAATGATATTGATGCTTATTTGGATCCATTGATCAAAGATTTTAAATTATAGTGGGATTCAGGTGTTACATTATATGATACTTATAGAAATAAAGATTTCACATTGAGAGCCATATTGTATGGGATGATAAATGACTTTCCTACTTGTGGAAATTTTTTAGGATATAACATTAAAGTAACTCAAGGGTGTCTCATTTGTAAACAAGGGACGCATTCAATTAGGTTGTAACATTCATTGAATACTATGTTTCTAAGACAACACAGATTTCTACCCCAATGACATAAGTACTGATCTTGTATGACATAATTCTATGGAAGTTTAGAAGAACTTACAACACAATCTCCAATAAAAGGTGATCAAATTATTAATAAATTAAAATATGTGGACACTATTTTTGGTAAAAAAATCCTTGAAAAGCCTTATGAAAATTGATTGGAAAAAGATATCAGTTTTTTTTAATTACCATACCAGAATTGTCTGTATATCAGAAATTTTCTTGATGTTATGCATGTTGAAAAAAAATGTGTGTGATAGTGTAATTTGAACATTGCTAAATGCACTTGGAAAAACAAAGGATGGAATTAAGGCTAGGTTAGCATAGTTGACATGGGAATACGGGAAGAGTTGGTTCTAGTGAAGGGTGAAAAACAAACTTTTCTTCCTTCAACTTCTTACACTCTTTCCAGGAAAGAAAGATATCAATTTTGAAACTTCTTTAATGATGTAATGGTTCCAGAGGGGTATTTATCAAATATCAAGAATATCGTGTCAATGATTGATTTAAAGTTAAAGGTTTTGAAATCACATGACTGTCATGTTTTGATGAAAGATCTAATTATTGTAGATTTTTGTTGAATTTTGACCAAGAATGACCATCATACATTAACCAAACTATGTTTATTTTTCAAATATATATAAAAAAAAGTTATAGACCTGGAAAAATTTACGACTATGGAAAAGAAAATTGTCGTCATCTTATGTGAATTGGAAATGTTCTTCCTGCCAGCATTCTTTGATATGATGGTTCACTTGATGGTTCGCTTGGTGAGAGAGATTTGACTATGTGGTCATGTACACTATAGATGGATGTACCCTATTGAACAGTATATAGATATTTTAAAAGGGTATGACAAAAATTGAAGTCGGCTAGAGGTTTGTATTTTGGAACTATATATTATTGAGGAAGTCAGTGAATTCTGTACCAACTACCTATCCAATGTGGAATGCATTGGTCTACCAAAATCTTATCACACTGGGCAGCTTATGGGTGAAGGAATTTCTTGGAAGAGATGTTGTCATAATCAATATTACATATTGGGAGCGGGCCCGCCTTTACATTTTTCATAAAAGTTTATATGTTTCCCTATATTTTGAAACCCATAAAGAAATTCTTAGGCATTTAAATTTATCGAGGGATGAAAACTATATATCAAATACACATAATCAACAGTTTATAGGATGGTTTTGAGACTATATTTTTAAGGAGTCAGATGAAAATTTGGATTCAATTTCAGAATGACTTTGATGGCTAGCCAGAGGACCAAGTGTGCTTGTCTTATCTTACAATGGTTATGTAATTAATGGTTATATGTTTTATAAAAATGAACATGATAAAGGAAGTATCGTGCAAAATAGTGAAGTTACACTTGTGTCTAAAGCAATGCATGTTTTTTAAACTAAGTAAAGAATTATAATTTATATGAATATGTCATAATTTGGCATCATCAAACAAATATGGGAGTTAGATTATATAACATTAAAAGTGATTATTTTTCAATGAAAGTGGATTGATAATAGGAGTTATATTAAAATAGATGAATTGGGATTTTAGTAAGGAATGGTACAAAGATGAATCGTTTATAATGGCATCACAGGCAGTCCAAGTATTTTATGTTTCAGATCCTTCAAAGTGAAATTGGTTAATTATTCTATTATCGACCAAAACCACTGAAGTGTTAGATGAAAATTATGCTGAGGATGACCCTTTCATTAGGACGTCACAATCATTTCGTAGTAGTACCAATGCAGATAGGTTTTTTTATGTCATAGGAGACCGCAATGAAGATATTTGGATACTCGATAGAGGGGTAAAATCTCTTTTACCTTTGAAAAAAGATTTCAATAATCAAGTTATATTTTTCTTGTAATATACACTTTGTTACCTCATGTTATTATCTTTTCACTGCTACATTTATGTAATCTAAATTTAATATTAAATCACTAACTTATTTAATGTATTTTGTATGTGTCACTGCTCTCAATATTGAGGAACAATAAGTTTCTCAACCTATTATTGCTTCTAGCGCAGAGGAACAATAGGTTTCTCAACCTGCTACTGCTCCTAGTGTAGAGGAACAACAAGTTTCTCAACCTGTTGCTACTTCTAGTGTAGAAGAACAGTGACCATCTACACATGTTGATGCTACCAATCTAGAGAAATAACATAATTATGATGTTTAATTTTAGGAAATGGTTAGTGATGAAGAACTGATGTTGTAAAAAAATAGGAGTGTCATAACGCAATGGCGTTAACAAAAATTATTAAGGCGAAAAACAAAAGCATCAAATATGAGGTAAGATGGAATGTGTGCAGCCATATTGTTAACCCCAACAAGGCCAGGTTCAGTAGTTACATTGGGTTTATCACTCGGTAATGTGTGCTTATTGATATAGATTTTTGGTACCATGTTGTGGCCATTCTTAAGATACTAATTTGGGAAGAGATTATGGTAACATTATGATATCATTTATTTCTTTTACTAAAAAATAAAATAATAAAACATTGACTTACTCTTCATCATCCCTTATAGAGTTCACTTATAGCAGATGAATCCCATAATAAATATGTATTAATTATTTTTGTAAGTATTCATAGAGGCTTTTACATAATTCTAATGAGATTTCATCTTAAATATGTTGAAGGGAAAATAAACCTGCACCCACCACTTATGTATGCACACCTGATTAGACAAGAAGCATGGGATATGTTTACTAGCCACTGAGAATATATGTATTTTCAGGTACATTTTGGCCAGTAATACATTGTTTGACAATACATACATTCATCGCTTTTATTGAGAATTTTTTATTTATGAAACAACAACTCAGTGATAAAAATAAGGAATGAGTAGAAATACCAATTTACCCTTACCGTAAATCAAGGATGGGGTGGTACATATTTTAAATATACCTTAATACTTTTATGTGACATAAAACAACAACATAATTATGTTCCTCTGTTTATATACTAATTAATGAATCCAAATCCAAATCCACTTCCATCCCACTTCATGTTCAATGGAAGGAGGCGCATGTAAATAAATATAAGATATTAATATATGAAAACACATAAAAAAGTGTGGGAAACATGTGTAAGTATGACATAATAAAAAAATTGCTTTAAATCTCTATTTCATAACAATGATTACTTATTTTCCTATATTTTCTATCTGAAATAGTCATAGGAATCATCAACACCTATACAGGATAAACACATATTATCAGTGGCCTTGAAGTGGCCAGAATAGTATGGTTGCGTCAAAGGTGCGAGTTTTGGGGTGACACCCCAAACATATTTTGAGAAAAAAACAAGATGAGGATAAATATAAATAAATAGTATAGATTAAAGCAACATTATTTTCCCTTGAAGAACAATTTCATTGGAAGACTGAGTCGCTAGAAAATGTTATGGGGGGAGAAAAGAGAATAACTAACTCAATAACAACCATTTCATGAAGATCCCCCCCCCCACCAACTTTGAGGTGAGTCATTCCCCTCAAAGAGTTTTCTTAGTTAAGATAATCAATATTCTAATAATTATTTCTATGAAATTTGAATCAGACGGACAGTGATACCTTTCTTATAATGATATTCTACATGGTGAAAATGGATGTGATTTATATTTATCAATACCCACCCATCACCTTGCAGCGAGGGCTATAGTGTTTAATATCTAATACAATCATATACATAGCAGACCACTTCCAACAGGTCAGGTGAGAGTAGTGATTATCGTAGCTCATGAGTTGAGCATCGAGCTACCTGTTCCACTTGATGAAAAATATATTCATATGGTTGACCAAGTTGTTGGAACATTTGTCGAACAACCGTTGGATCTTGTAAAAACACATGTAGACAAGGAGTTATTCATTTCCAATTTATTTTTCATGCTAAACCTTTAATAATTAATGAAAAAACATCAGAACCAATGAATGTTCTTACAAACAGACAAAGGGGAGGTGGTGAAATGAAAGGTCGAATCAAAACCATCTAAAGAATCAACCAACCGATTGAAAATATATTCTAAAATCGCCTTTACCCTACTCATTCAATATCCTCATTTACTAACATTGGAGGTTCATTCAGATATAAAGTTGAGAAATGGTATTCATCACGTAGTTGATTTTGAAGAAAAATGTACAAAGAGGAAGTTACAGATTACATTACTTTTGAGAATGTATAAATTAAATCCTCAACTATGAATGGTTAGGAGCCTCAGTTGTAAATGTATACATGAGTTATGTTTTCATAATTTGTTTTTCCAAAAGCTGATATACTATGTAAATTATGAATAAATACATTTCATGTTTTTTGAAAGAGTGTATATCAATACCAATTGAAGGGATTTACAAGGAAAATAAATTTGGACTCATTATTACTCATGTCACTTCTACAGAACAAACAATAATATATTCAAAAAAATGGATAAAATAGTGGCAGACCTGGCCAAATTGTTTAAAAGAAAAATTACGGATGACAAACTCTTCTTAATGCCAACAATACAGGGGAAAACTCTACAAATTGATCATATCAAATATATTTTCATTTCTTTAATTACTTATTTATTTTTGTGTTTTTAATAAACTTTGGATACTCATTGTGGTCAATTTGGATACTCCAAATATTTATTTATTGGATTCATTGCATGGATACCCAAAAAACCAATCACACATGATGATGTTTTTCAATTTTTAATACACTACATCCAATGTTTTATAACTAACACTATGAGAAAACCGATATTTAACATCACTATAAATGGCCTTTATCAGTGCTAGAAAATCACTGACTATATGATCGAGGCTAAAATCCCTAGTCTTTTATCAATGATTTTTGATAATTGATAAAATAGACCTTTATCAGTGCTTTTATAAGTGATGAAAAGTATACCTTTATCATCACTTTTAAAATCACTGATAAATGTGGCCTTTATCAGTGATTTTAAAAGTACCGATAAAGGGCCATATTGTAGTGTGCTGTTACGGCACACCGTAGCACCAGACACACCAAATATCAACAAAAACAAGTTCCAATATAGGATTTAAATGAGATGAAATTTACAACACAAACACAAGAAAAAAGCACTATATTATAGACATTTCAAACAATGGTTCATACAATTATATAAATACAAATTATCACATACATTCAAAAAAATCAATGTTCCTTTATCTTTTAATCCTAACCTGACTCATGCTATTGCTGAACAAACCAACCCTACTCAAGCAAAAGAATTCACCTATATATGAAAAAAATTCTTATGTTAGTAATAATATAAAGAAATAAATTAATAGAAAGTGTTGAATTTACTAAAATTGATTTCAATTTTAAATAAAAATATGCACTTTGAGTCATAAAAGTCATGTCCGGCCTTGGGCCTTGGGCCTACGGGTCATGTACGGGTTCCCCTTCAACCCTTAAAAGGGGGATTATCTATATTAAAAATAAAAAAGAAGGCCTTCGGGCCATTCAGAGTCATAAAAGTCACACTTTGAAACGGATTGAGATGTAACTGATTTCAACACAAATCAAATGACTTGTGGATCATTTTCCTAAAGTATCAAAATAATCTGAATGTTTTTTCTCAGTTTTGAGTATATCAGTTTTCTTTTTTACTAAAATGTAATTTTAAACTGGAAACATGCACTTTTGGATCATTCTGATCGCATAATGTATCATTTTGATGTCAAATGGATCCCTACATGTCATAAATAACTTATGAATTGTTCCCCTAAAATTATCAAGAAAACTTGAGTGTGTTTGATCAGTTTTCAGTGAGTGACACTTTTTGAACTAAAATATCGATTTTAAACTGATAACAAATACTTTGAGTCATACTGGGCACATCGTGTATCATATTGATGTTTGGATAATTCCTAAACGTCATAAATGGATTATGAATTGTTGTTGTAAATTATCAAAACAATCAGAATGTGTTTGCTCGGTTTTGAGTAGGACAGTTTTCCATTTTACTAAAATTGATAACAATTTTAAATAAAAAAGACGCACTTTGAGTCATACTGGTCACATCGTGCGTCGAATTTAGGTGAGGTTGATTCCTACATGTCCCAAATGACTTATGAATCGTTTTCATAAAGTATCAAAAAAATATGAATGTTTTTGCTCAGTTTTTAGTATGTCACTTTTCTTTTTTTACAAAAATGTCATTTTAAAATTGAAACATGCACTTTGACTCATACTGATCACATTGTGTATCGGATTAAGGTACGTATGATTCTTACACATCAAAAATGACTTATGGATAGTTTTTTTAAATTATTTAAATAATTTTAATGGTTTTTATCAGTTTTGAGTAGGTCATTTGGCCTTTTTACTAAAATTGATGTAAATTTTAAATAAAAACATGCACTATGAGTCATATCGATCACACCATTCATCGGATTGAGGTACGGATGATTCATGCACATCTCAAATCACTTATGTATCGTTTTCCTAAATTATAAATATAATATGAATGTGTTTTTTCAGTTTTGAGTAGCTTAGTTTGTTTTTTTACTAAAATTGATAATAATTTTAATTAAATATGAACTTAGAGTCATATCAATCACATTGTGCATTGGATTAAGGTGTGTTTAATTCATAAACATTCCAAATCACTTATGGATTTTTTTTCCTAAATTATCAAAACAATATGATTTTTTTGCTCGGTTTTGTGTATGTCACTTGTTTTTTTTACTAAAATGTCATTTTAAACTTGAAACACACACTTTGACTCATATAGATCACATCGTGTATCGGTTTGATGTGATACTGATTCCTAAACATCACAAATGATTTATGAATCAATTCCCTAAATTATCAAAAAAAATTGAGAATTTTTACTTTGTTTTCAATGAGTGAAACTTTTTAAATTCAAATGTTGATTTTAAACTGATGAAAAACACATTGAGTTGGTTGTCTTTTTTACTAAAATTAATGTCAATTTAAAATAAAAAGAAGTACATGGAGTCATACCAGTCACATTGTGTGTCATATTGAGGTGCGGTTTATTTCTACACATCAAAAAATCTCAAAACAATCCTAACTGTCAATGTTACCACAATTTCCATTGACTTTAGTTGTCGAACTGCCAACACTGAATGAGAAAATTTGAACAAACCACATCAAATTGAAAAAAAGAATCCCCATATATAAGAAAATAATTATTATGAGAAATAATAAAAATAAATAAATTAAACATAAATGTGAAATAATACATCAATTCTATGGACAATGATTTTACTGTGCAAATATTAAGATTACTTTTATGATTGAGCAGTGGAGGGAACTTGAAAAAAAGTGATAAATGTCAAGACTATAGGGGTGAAAGTTTTTGAGGGAGAAGAAGTTTGTGGAATTTTTTGTGTAGAAATGGATGAAAGATGGATAGAGAACCCTAAATCGAACAAAAGAATCCACCTATATAAGAAGAAAATTATTATGTGAGTAATACTAAAAAGAAATAAATTAATCATAAATATGAAACAATGCATTAATTTTATGGACAATTATTTTATTATAAAAGCATTAAGATTGCCTCTATAATTGAGCAAAGATAGTGGCATTTCTCTTCCTACAAAGGTAGTGGAGATAACTTGAAAGAAAGTGATAAATGCAACACTATAGGGGTGAAAAGGTTTTGAGGGAGAAGAAGCATAAAATTTAGACAGAGCACCCCAACTCAAAAAAAATAATCCACCGTTAAAAGAAAACAATTATTATGTGATTAATACTAAAAATAAATAAATTAAACATAAATATGAAACAATACATTAATTTTATGAACAATGATTTTACTGTTCAAACATCAAGATTACCTCTATGATTGAGAAGAGGTAGTTTTTTTTCTCTTCCAACAAAGGTAGTTGAGATAATTATTATGTGAGTAATACTAAAAAATAAATATAAGAAAATAATTATTATGTGAGTAATACTAAAAAGAAATAAATTAAAATTAAATATGAAATAATACATTAATTCTATGAACAATTATTTTACTATGAAACCATCAATATTACCTTTGTGATTGAGTAGAGACAACGTCGTTTCTCTTCCTATAAAGGCATAACACATTAATGGAAATATTCTAAAATAAACGAACACTACAAGGAATAATGAAAATTAAATCAACATTTCATTATATAATTTTTTGGTAAAATAGATAAAGTATATCTTAACATTACCTTTATATATTTCTAAAGGTCTTCTTTGGTCCAGATATAAGCTAATAACAAAACTAAGGATTCTCTATGCACTTTATTATGGTTTAGAAGACTATATGGATGTCAGGAAAATTAATCATATTGATGCATATTTGGCTCCATTGATTAATAGAGTCAAAACTAGGATTGATTGTGCATCACTCACAAAGTTAATAAAAAAATAAAGGATTCTATATGCACTTCACTACTATTGGTTAACTACCAATTAGCATAGCATTTAACCTGAACTTCTTGCTCAGCATCCCTGTTATGCTCTCATCCCACACACACTCACCGCCATCTCTATAATATCACCATTCAGTATTCACTTTTCCTTATATTCCTTACCATTTTATTCATTATTTAAACAAGTGTAAATATTTTTCCTTCATAGCATTTTTTTATTCTCATGCTGCTTCTTTAATCATATGTGTTTTCCACAAAACCTTTACCCAATGAATTAGCTTATTCTATAAAATTTTCTCCCTATGTTTAAGAATCTAATTAGTTTTTTTCTATCTATGTGTGGGGTGGGAGCATCATGGGGTTTTCGAGCAGGAAGTTCAGGTCAGATGTTATGTTAAGCGGTAGTTAACCAATGGTAGTGAAGTGCACAGAGAATACTTAGTTTTGTTATTAGCTTTGTGTGTGATTCATAACCAATCCTTGTTTTGGCTCTATTGATCAATGGATCCAAATATACATCAATAATATTCCAAATCTTTCGGACTAATTTTTCTTGAATAACAAAAATGTAAACATGGATAGAGGATTTTAGAAGGGCCATCTGCATGATCTATTTCAAACTTTATAAACTCTTTAACTCTATATTCATATTCGTTTTCCAAACGATTAGCGTGCATCCATTTTTGGTACATATCAATCCTTCTAGGATCTTAAAAGATTAGTTTTATACAACTTATAAATAAATACACATAAGATATTCATTACCAAAAGTGAAAGTTATAGACAATAATAATAAGGGAAACTCAACATTTGATTGTTTCAAAGAATTTCAGTATGTTGAAGAAAATGGGTAATTGAATTTAAGAAAAGAATTACTCCACATAAAATATTTCTTAAATCCCCTAAATAAATGAAAATATAATATAGGCAATTAAGGAGTAATAAGAAACTCAAATATGATAAAAAAATAATAATAAACTCTCGTTAAATCAACCAGATTAGTGGTTTCATGGATTGAGGAATAACTCTAATGATAAAAGGGAGAGAACTATCATTATTTTTATAGAATTTTGGTGTATTTAGCAAGAAATGAATAAATCTTGGTTCAAGGGGATTAATACTTCTATGAAAGGAAATATTGATCATTTCTACTAGAATATCTTAGCACCTAGATATTCCGAATCCAATAATAAGGGTGGTTGGGATTTGAAAAAATAGTGGGAGATATAATATAATTATTAATAACATCACAATCAGTAATCATTAAAATATAATAAATATTATTTTATTTTTATAGATAATGGAAAGTTACTTGACTACATCACTTTCCTTATGATCTAAAGTGGAGAAAGATAATATCATATCCAGTGAAAACTTCTAGAAGCAGTACAAATACTAATGCATTATATTATAACAAGAATAGAAGTTAAATTTGTTGGAATATTTTATACCTGATTATTAACCACGTAGAGAGAGTGAGGGTGAGAAGGATGCCTATAGAAGGCATGTAGGGGATGCATCATATTTCTGATGAATTGTTTTATTAGATATGTCTCTAATTTGAGGATACAGGATAAGGAAATGGATGGATACAATATGTTGAATCATATCGAAGAATATGATAATGAAAGGGAGATAAAGGCAGATAATAAATGATGTTATCACTAAACTTTATAGGTGTAAACTAAAAAATGGATAGTGTAATGACCCTAACCTGAATTACCCAAACAACACCATGTTAGATCATCGTATGACCTCTAGCACACCTCAAAGTCATAAAAGTATGGTTTAAAAATTAGGTATAAAAAACATAAATGGGAGGTCCTCTCCCCCCCCCCCAAATAGAAACAATTAGTACTAGAGGTTAAACAAAATTCTAGCATGACCCTTGGGGTCAATGGACATGCAGACCCAAAATCATTATTACTTGATATATGCATACATGTTAGACAAAAAAACTATGGAAATAAATGATGCAATAGCTATATAGACACACGTACATGTCACTCCAGTATAAAAACTCACTTATAGTCTATAAGAAATAAAAAAATAGATAAAAACTAATATTCAAACATAATGTGAACTAAAGGCACCATAATGATTCAAAAAGTGAAGGCTTGATGTGATAAAACCTCATGTGCTTAACTGGGGATGGCCCCTTTGAATATGCTTCATAAGAAAACTAAGGACCATGGTGAATTATATGAGGAACTAGATCCTATGATACATATAACCAATAGAAAAACATACATCACTCCACTAAATTAGTTCCTGAAAAATAGCATTTGAAGCTGTATGTCCACTGAGGTGTCTATGAAAAGTGTCAGCATATATATAATCATTAGGGAACCACCAATGTGCCTCAAATCATTAGTCAATAAAAAAGAATATACATGAAAATTTCAACACTTTTATATAAATATATGAAAAAACTATTTTGTAAGAAGATATAAAACATAGCAGCAAAACAATAATGAATAAATCCAAGGTTCAGTGTCAGATATAACCAATAACTCCATATATTGAGAGGGTCCATACATCGTTATTCAATCAAACAATAGATTATAAACAAATCATTCTGTTCATAATCTAAAATCAAAATAGTATTACAATTACCAGACCACAAATAACAACATCATCGAAGAAGAAATCTCAAACGAAACCAAAAAAACACAAAGAAAATCAAAAGGCCTACATCGATAGGTTGAAGAAAATTCAAGACCCTATTCAGAAACCCTAACTGCAATCGAACACCATATGTCGTACGAGATGATCAAGCAACTGGAGGTAGTTGAGTGGTGTGATTCGAGCTTCGATTCACCGAGGAGTGCTGGCAGCGGGTGGCTTTCATGTAAAGCTTCTGATATCACGATGGGTTTGCAAATGGTTGGGGTTTTTTAAATAGATCATGATACTTTTATCAACATTTTTTTAGCACTGATAAAGGTAGGACTTTATCAGTGCTTTGTTTAGCACTGATAAAGCCTCATCTTTATTGGTATGAAAAAAGAGCTGATAAAGGATTTATAATTATAATTATAATTAAAAAAATTGTAAATATTTGTATATACTTAATAAATATATATAAATATAAATATAGTAAATATATTCCTTTTAAAATATATTTATTATAATTTTATAATTATTTATTTATAATTATAGAAATATTTTTAAAAAATAATATTTATATCAATATATATATTTATATAATTGTACATATATATCAATATATATATTTATATAATTGTACATATATATCAATATATATATTTATATAATTGTACATATATATATATATTTAATAAATATATATATATAGTAAATATATTTATTATTTAAGTAAATTTATTATAAATTTAATAATTATTTAAATATATATAATTATTTTTTTATAATTATATAAATACTTGTAAAAAAATATTTATTTATTTATAATTATAAATACATAACTGTATAAATATAGTAAATGTACATTTATAAGTATTTTTATTTATAAATATTTTTTTACAGTTATATTTTTAACATTATTAATGAATATTTAATTTTAAGTGCATGCATATATGTTAAAAATGAATGAAATTAAATAAATTAGGAATAAGTAAATTTTAACAATATTGAAAAAATCGATAAGTTTTATGTGTGTATTGTATATAAAAATGAATTAATTATGTATATGTGAAATCAATATAACACAGATTTGATTTATGTTAAATTGAAAAATCAAATGACATTAAATTATATATCGATTACTATGCAATTAGTCAATATTTTTAATTCATATTAATTTTTAATTATAAACCATTATTCAATAAATATATGGCTATTTAATGTAAAGCACATAAATATTTTGTAATATATAAATCATATTTATATACATTAATATATATCTATATATTTAATATATACAATTTAATAACATTAATTATCATAATTATCTGATTAATAAAATGTTTAATATTTAATAATGTATAATCAATTTATTCATTTTTATTAATAATCATTTAATTAATAAAATTTGTAATATTTTTTTAATAAACTGATTTTTTATTTTTATTTTACTTAATTATTTCATTTTATTTATTCAGACCTTTATCAGCACTAATAAAATGCTGATGAAATAAATATTTATCATCGCTAAAAATAAAGTGTTTATAAATGTTACCCTTTATCAGAGCTAAAAATAAAGCGCTGATAAAGGTTCTCTTTATCAGCGCTGATAAAATGTTAAATTTATCAAAGTTTTCCTTAGCACTGATAAATATTTCATTTATCAGTGTTTTCTTCTAGCGCTAATAAATATCAGTGTTGTTAAATGCGGGTTTTTTAGTAGTGTAAACTTCAAGTTATATATTTTATATTATGTTTTAATGAGATTTTTTTTATGATAGGGCGGTGTTTAAAAATTGTTAAAATCATGACATGAGGACAGTCCATGCGCACAAGGAACCTAGCAAGTTCTACATCTAGATAAGTATCAGGGTATATATAATAAGATTTCACTATCCAAACACATGTAAAAAAAATACTTATTTTACCAATGTTTCTTCAGTGTCTAAAGCAAACAAATAGAAAATATTGTGGTTATTATGGTTTTAAATTTATGAGAGAGATCATATTCCATCAACGAGCTAGCATCCCCAAAGTGGTATTTTTTAATAAAATTACTATTTTATTTAAAATATTTATTAATCTTCTGTGTATTTATATTTTTCCATTATTACTATGAGTATTGAAAATACTCATATTCACAAAAAAATATAGATTTTCTTAGAAATGAATGGCCAGTATACCCAATGGTAGAATGTACACAAATAACATGAAGATATGACTTCCATATAAGTAATGGATTATTTCATAAGTATGTTTAATTTATTTCTTTTTAGTATTACTCGCATAGGTATTATTTTCTTATACAGGTGGATTCCTTTGTTCGATTTGGGGTGGTTTGTTCAAAGATACTCATGCTCGTGAGAGATTCGACTTCGAGGCTGCAACTGAGATGATGACAATAAGGAAATGGGTCAAGAATGTATACAACTATCATGAAAAGGTGAATTCATACTACTTATCTAATTAATTTTTTCATCATTTTACATATTATTTTTAAGTTATTTTCCCTATCATTTTTATCTAATACTTATTAAGTTTTTTTCATCAATATTTTAGGAAGTCATATTTTGATTACAATTATCTATATCAAGCCACAAAAGAGATAACATGTTTATTTATGCCAATGTTACCATGTTTTACATTGCTTTTATTTGTTAAGCTATCAACACTGCATATTGATCCAATTTTATTAGTCGAAAAACCTTTCTCTTTGTTGAAAACCAAAAGAGTAGAGGAAGGATTTTCGGCTAAGAACATCAACTCACTATGTAGTGTTGGCAGTTAGACAAAGAAAGATAATGGAAAGAGTGGTAAGATTGGCAGTTCGGATTATTTTGATTCTTGAATATAGTGATACATAAGTCATTTGGGATGTATAAGAATAAGCATCACCTTAATTCGACACATGGTATGACCAGTACGACTCCACGTGCGTTTTTTATTTAAAATTGACATTAATTTTAGTAAAAAAGACAACTGACATGCTCAAAACTGAACAAACATATTCGGATTATTTTGATACTTTAGTAAAATGGTCTATAAATCATTTAGGACGTGCATTAAATAGTCTCACTTCAATCTAACACATGGTGTGACCAGTATGAAACCACGTGCATCATTTTATTTAAAATTGGAATTAATTTTAGTAAAAAAGACAACTCATATATACTTAAAACTGATCAAATGCATTCGAATTTATTTGATACTTTAAGAAAATGATCTATAAGTCATTTTTGATGTGTCGGAATCAACTGCACCTCAGTATGATGCACGATGTGCCCGGTATGACTGAAAGTGTCTGTTATCAGTTTAAAATTGACATTTTAGTTCAAAAAGTGTTACTCATTGAAAACTGAGAAAACATGATCAAATATTTCTGATAATTTAGTCCAATGATTCATAAGTTATTTTTGACATGTAGGAATTATTCTTTCATAAAACCATCACATGATGTGACTGATATGACTCAAAGTGTGTGTTTCCAGTTTAAAATGACATTTTAGTAAAAAAGACAAGTGACATACTGAAAACTGAGAAAATACAATCAAATTTTCTTGATAATTTAGGACAATGATTCATAAGTTATTTTTGACATGTAGGAATCAGTCTTATATCAAACCAACACATGATGTGACCAATATGACTGAAAGTGTGTGTTTTCAGTTTAAAATGAAATTTTAGTAAAAAAGACAAGTGACATACTAAAAACTGAGAAAACACATTTGTATTAGTTTTATACGTTAGGAAAATGATCCATAATTAATTTGAGACATGTAGGAATCAGCTGCACCATAATCCAACGCATTCTGTAACTGTTATGACTCAACACTAATGGAAAAAAATTCCTATACCAATGGTTTGGAATCGTTGGTATAGGTCCCCAAAACATTGGTTTATCCTATACTAATAGTTTGGGAATTCATTGGGTGATTTGGTGTTGGGAAAGACCTATCCCAACAGTTTGGAGAAAACTATTGGAAAATACCTATCCCAATGGTTTTTTAAACCATTTTCATTGGGATAGGTCTTTCCCAATGGTTTTCCCAAATCATTGGGATAGGTAAATCTAAAAAAAAATTATGGCGGAGGTTTGAACCCACAACCTTTATATTATATATCAAAGGCTTTACCACTATCCTACAATTATCTTAGTGAATATATTTGGATAAATATATGTGTGTGTGTGTGTTTTATATATTGATTTATTTGATGATATTCAACAAAATAATTCATAAAAAATAAGCATACCTATCCCAATGGTTCTCAAAATTGTTGGGAAAGGTCATTCCCAACGGTTTTGACAACCGTTGGGAAAAGTACCCACCTTTTCCAACCTTTTCCCAATGGTTTGACAAAACCGTTGGGAAAAGTGGTCTCAAAGTACCCTTTCCCAACAGTTTGCCTAAACCGTTGGGAAAAATGGACCCTTTTCTAACTGTTTGGGAAAACCGTTGGAAAAAGTGGTCTCAAAGTACCCTTTCCCAATGGTTTCCCAAAACTGTTAGGAAAAGTGGACCCTTTCTCAATGGTTTCCCAAACCGTTGGGAAAATTGGTCTCAAATTACCCTTTCCCAATGGTTTTCCCAAACCATTAGAAAAAGGGGAAGTAACATTTCCCAATGGTTTGCCCAAACCATTGGGAAAAGTGGACCCTTTCCTAACAGTTTTCCCAAATCATTGGGAAAAGTGGTCTCAAAGTACCCTTTCCCAACAGTTTTCCAAAACCATTGTGAAAATTGGAACGTTTACCAATAGTTTTCCTAAACTGTTGGGAACAGTAGAGCCTTTCCCAATGGTTTTCCCAAATCATTGGGAAAAGTGATCTAAAAGTGGAATTTCACAACGGTTTTGGAAAATTATTGAGAAAGGGGACCTATACCAACAGTTTTTATAAACTGTTGGTATAGAAGTGCTGGTATAGGTAGGATTTATAGTATTGCAAAGTGTGTCTTTTTATTTAAAATTGACATTAATTTTAGTAAAAAAGACAACTGACATACTCAAAACCAAGAAAATTCATTCAAATTGTTTTGATACTTTAGTAAAACGATCCATAAGTCATTTTTGACATATAGGAATCAACCTCACCTCAATCTGATAAATAATGTTCCCAATATGTCTCAAAGTTCCCATTATCAGTTTAAAATTGACATTTTAATTCAAAAAGTGTCACTCATTGAAAACTGAGAAAATTATCTTGGATTGTTTTGATAATTTAGGATAACAATTTATAAGTCATTTTTTTACATGTGGGAATCAGTCTCACATCAAACTGACACACAATGTGACTGGTATGACTCAAATTACATGTTTCCATTTTAAAATGACATTTTAGTAAAAACAAAGTGACATATAAAAACCAAGAAAACACATTCATATTGTTTTTATACTTTAGTAAAATGATTCATAAGTCATTTTAGATGTGTAGGAATAATTATCACCTCACTCTGATGCACGATGTGACCAGTATGACTCCAAGTGCATCTTTTTATTTAAAATTGACATTAATTTTAGTAAAAAAGACAACTGACATACTCAAAAATGATCAAACGCATTCAGATTATTTTTATACTTTAGAAAAATGAACCATAAGTCATTTTTGACATGTAGGAATCAGTCGCACCTTAATCCGATACACGATGTGCTCGGTATGACTCAAAGTGTCTGTTATCAGTTTGAAATTGGTGTTTTAGTTCAAAAGGTGTCACTCACTAAAAACCATGAAAACATGATCAGATTGGATAATAATTTAAAAAATGATTCATAATTCATTTGTGACATGTATAAAGTAGTATCACATCAAAACGACACGTGATGTGACTAGTATAACTCAAAGTGTGTGTTTCCAGTTTAAAATGACATTTTATTAAAAAACACAAGTGACATACTGAAAACTGAGAAAACGCATTTAGACTATTTTGATACTTTAGGAAAATGATCCATAATTCATTTCTAATGTTTAAGAATCACTTGTACCTCAATCTAATGCACAGTATGATTGATATAATTACAAGTGTGTCTATTTATTTAAAATTGACATTAATTTAGTAAAAAGAATGAGTAACATACTGAAAACTGATCAAATGCTTTCATATTATTTTGATAATTTAGTACAAAAATTCATAACCCATTTATAACATGTAGGAATCAACCTCACCTCAGTTTGACATGTGGTGTGATCGATATAACTCTAAGTGTATCCTTTTATTTAAAATTGACATTAATTTTAGTAAAAAGAACAAGTGGAATACTGAAAACTGAGAAAACACATTCATATTATTTTGATACTTTATAAAAATGATTAATGATTCATTTTTTATGTGTAAAAATCACCTGCACCTCAATCTAATGCACGGTGTGACTGTTATGACTCCAAGTGTGACTTTTTATTTAAAATTGACATTAATTTTAGTAAAAAGAACAAGTGACATACTTGAAACCAAGAAAATGCATTTGGATTGTTTTGATACATTAAAAAATGATTTATAAGTCATTTTTAATGTGTAGGAATAAACCACACCTCAATCCAATGCACAGTGTGACCAGTATGACTCCAGGTGTGTCTTTTTATTTAAAATTGACATTAATTTTTGGAAAAGGAACAATTAACATAATGAAAACCAAGAAAACGCATTTTAATTATTTTGATACTTTAGGAAAATGATTTTCGAGTCATTTTTGATGTATAGGAATCAACCTCACCTCAATCTAATTCATGGTGTGACCGATATGAATCCAAGTGTGTCTTTTTATTTTAAATTGACAGTAATTTTAGAAAAAAGAACAAGTGACATACTGTAAACTAAGTAAACACATTCAGATTGTTTTGATACTTTAAAACAAATATCCATGAGTCATTTGTGGTGTATAGGAATCACCCACACCTCAATCTGATGCACGGTGTGATCAATATAACTCAAAGTGTCTGTTATCAGTTTAAAATTGACATTTTAGTTCAAAACGTGTATCACTCATTGAAAACCAAGAAAATGTGCTTTGATTGTCTTGATAATTTAGGAAAATGATTAATAAGTCGTTTGTGACATGTAGGAAGTATTCTTACATCAAACTGACACACGATGTGACTGGTATGACTCAAAGTGCGTATTTTCAATTTGAAACAACATTTTAATGAAAAACACAAGTTACATACTAAAAACCAAGAAAACACATTCATATTGTTTTGATACTTTAGGACAATGATCCATAATTAATTTTTGATGGGTAGGAATCAATCGCACCTCAATCTCACACACGGTGTGACCGGTATAACTTCGAGTGTGTCTTTATTTAAAATTGACATACTCAAAATTGAGCAAACTAATTTAGATTGTTTTGATACTTTAGGAAAATGATCCATAACTAATTTTTGACGTGTTGGAATCAGCCGCACCTCATTACGATACATGATGTGACCGGTATAACTCTAAGATTATTTTTATTTAAAATTTATATTTTATTAATGTATTCTTTCATATTAATTTTTAATTTATTTCTTTCTAATATTGCTATCATAAGATTTGTTTTATTATATAGGTGGATTATTTTTCTTGGGTTGAGGTGATTTGTTCGACAACTGATACCATGGGAGTAATTTTTATGAGGGGATCATGAGTGCCAAATATTATGAAACATTAATGTTTTTAAATGTTTGTGGATAGTAATTGTAAAAGGAATTATACAAAACACTGTTTGAAATGTATATAGTAGTGTGTGTTTTTTTGTATTCATGATGTAAAATTTATTTCATTTAAATTATATATTTTGGGTACGAGTTACAGGTTGTTGTAGTATGTTGTTATAAAAAATAGCACACTGCAGCAGGTGGGGTCTTTATCGGTGCTATTGGAAGCGCTGATAAAGGGGGTCTTTATCAACGCTTTTTTATCACTGATAAAGGGTACCCCCCTCCTTAACAGTGTTGAGGATAACATCTCTTTTTTAGTGCTGTTAAAATCCTTTTTGCGCATTGTTAAAGGGAATATCTATAGTATTGAGCATTATTAAAGGCTTTTTTAGCACTACCTTTAGCCTAATATTTAGTAATTACATGATCTACTGCGTTATATGACTCTGTCCACTGTAATTTTAATCTTATCATTGAGTCATGACATGAGAAATTATTTTTTATGATTATGTTTATGCCACATTCCTAATTTATGTATTTTTGGCTCATGGTTATTATCTTGTGATTCCACACTCCTATATTATGCCAATGATTTATTATTCATGATATGTTTTTACTCCTTTAGGTATAATTTTATGATTAAGTTTTCATTCTTGCATGTTCATTTTATGATCACTTATGATCTTCTTTATATTCACCTATGTTGACTTGATTGATATCTCTTATGTTTTCTTTTATTGAGAACCTAAGCTCAACACTTTCTTATATTTTCATTACTTGAGTAATGAAAAAGATTATTATGTATAATATGTGTATAATGGTATTATGTGTGGAAATGTTGATTACTTATTATAAAATAAGAAGTTCATGTAGCTAATCTTCAAATGCACTAAACCTATAGGTTTTGGGGTGTGATTTATCATGTGATGTAATGGATATTCATGGAAAATGTGTTGGGGTGAAGCCCGATGTCGCAGTGGAAGCAATCACACAACCACATAAGAAAAGATCACCCAAAGACTTTTTGTCACTCGAAGTCATTTTATCACTTGAAGGATTTTACAAATCAACCAAAGGATTTTTCACAACTCACCCGAAGTATTTATCTCTCGACACACCCGAAGGCATTTTTGACATACTCATGAACATACCATTTTGATGTATTGTCGATCATCACAACCGGGACATGCCTCTTGATCTCTACAACCAAGAGGACTTTTGATACATGTCATCATCAACACCACACACCATGTTCAACACTTCCAATTTTCGTCATCGACATGCCATCATTGACGTAATCATTGTGTTCACTTTATTCTCATCATCATCACTTTACAGCGGTTACCACAAACACAGAAACTCATTCCCAGTTCTCTCTTGGCGGCTACATCTTTGCCGCCCCACCTTCACGGTTCTCTCTATTTGGCTACATCTTTGTTGACCCCTCTCCAAAACATGCTACTACATCTTCTTATATATACACTTAGTCTATATCTCTAATTAATTTAGTCAATATTCATTATTCCATCAATTAATATTGAGAATAACTCTCCGTTAATGTTGGGAGAAAATCCTTCATTAATGTTGAGATAAATCTCTTCATTAATAATTCTCTCTTTCCTTGATATTTTAATTTTAAATCAAAAAATCCCAACATTATCCCCCTTGATTAAAAAATCAAATACTTCACATTCATATCCACCATATGGGTCAGTGTGATCATCAGCTCCACCAAGTTCCAAATGTCACCCAATGAATAGAACACATCGCATGACACTTGCATCCAAGAAGACTTTTGATATTCTAGCAACATCGCTGATACTACCGTCATTTTTTGATGACATTATTTCGAACGCCTGATAGACCACCTGTAATGGCCCAGACCCTCCTGGTCCATTACTTTTCCAAATTTATGGTGTTTGGGGTATCTTGGGGACCACCAGTGACTCATTAAGGAGTTTTCCAAAAAAACTCAGTTCCACCAAATGGTGGCACCGTTATAGTGTCTCATTGAATGGTGTCCTACCCTTTGCCTTTTTTTTCTAGTTTCTTAGTTTTTCCAGTTCTTCTCCAGTAATGTATCTTTTGATGTAAAAGTGTTTTAATACCCTTTTTAAATCCTTTTTAAAGCCAGTAAAAGATCTTTTAAATCCCTAAGAGTCGGGTGACCCTTTATTTACAAAAATGTGTGTATTTTTCCTCGGTGTCACACCTTTCCTTCACCCATGTTACATGGTTTTCTCTATTTAGAGGATATCTATTAACTCACAGTCGTTATCTCCAGCATCTCCGAGGATAATTATTAAAAAAAATTAATTCCATCGTGTGTAACCACCCAACTGTTTGGTGAAACCACAATCCATATTTTAAGCGGTTTGAGATTTCATATCCCGTAACTCCAGGATCTGTCCTTTTACCACATGGAGATTTCCTTCTTCCTTTGTCCCTTCTTTTCCTTGGTGCACTTGGAGTTCCTCTTTCAGAGACGAATCATGTATTGTGCTGGAGACCTTCCCACTCAGCCTTGGAGTCCTTGTATTTCTTCTTCTAAAAGTTTTACAACCCCGGTTCTTGGCATAAGAAGGAAACTTTGATCATTGATCATTCAGGTAGGTTTTTCCTTCATCTTTCTTTACTGTGTATCATACGGGGTGGGTATGATAATGTTTCCTTGGGGCGTGGATGAAATCAAACCTTAACAAAGATAATAAATGGATTTTAAAGAATGAAGGGGTGTGTTTGATGATGATGTTGCTTTACTCTTTTATCTTCTTTTATATGTTATGAACTATATAGGCTTATTCCCACTTAAAATCTTGGTCATTGGTGGTCCTTTCTTGCACACTAATGCACCTCTATTTTCTGGATAATATTTTGATTGAATGGATGTAACATGGAAACTAGTTAATCATGTAAACTTGGTTGATTAAATGGATTCCCAATGAATAAGAATCCTTGTGTTATCACCCCGGTTAACCAAATGAAAAGAAGGAACGTGATAAATGGTGGGGTTAAATCTGAAAACTCACTTGCTCTATTCTGCTAACAAGCATGGTTGTTCTGCTTGATTCTTTTGGGGTGACGTGGATGGGGATGGGATCCCCTGTTGTTAAATTATAGGTTTGTTGATCTGAGGCCATGTGGGGTGGTATATTGGTTCATGGTTTGGTTCAAGTACTTCAAGGGATCGCACGGATCCCTTTTGTTGTTGTCACTTTACAAGAGAACCGGGTGTGAATGCTTAAATTGTTGTTTGGTTGTTTTCTTATTCATTCTAGAGTTGTTTTGACTTGTGGATGTGCTTGTTAGTTTCCCGGTAGTGGAGAATTATTTCTAAAGAAATCACTTGAACATGATAACAAGGATGGGTTCAATGGGGAATTATTCTTTAGAAATGGGTGGTTCTTTTTTTTGGGTTGTTGTGCATTTGTGCATGTATGAATAGTAATGAGAGTGTTTGTGTATTATCTGGTTTTGAGACCCTTAGGTTGGGATGAGTGCTTGTTTACCTATATGTATAAATTTAGTTCTTGTGTTTCGTATTCTCACCCCACCCAAGTTGAGCACTTCGTGCTGAACACCCCTATTTCATGGGGGAGGGTGTTTTTTACAACATTATTATGATTGGTTGTTTATTAGCTTCTTTCTGCTCCCTCTCCTAGGTAGCCCAAGACTCTTCGGGTAGGTTGTGATGGAATAAGGTTCATTATAGCCCAAGACTCTTTGGGCATGGTGTGTTGTGGTGGTTGGCTCAGGTGTGTGTGGGTAGAATTGGTTCCCAAGTGTCTTTGGGATGAGGCCCAGGTGTCTTCGGGCATGGCAATGGTTATTGTGGCCCAAGTGTCTGTGGGTGGGGATGTGTGTGGTTGTGGTGGCGTAGGTGTCTACGAGCAGGGGCGTGTGTGGTTATGGTGGCTCAGGTGTCTGCGGGCGGGATGTGTAGTTGTGATAGCCCATAAGGTTGTTGTTGGGGTGGCAGTGGGATTGCAGTGGAACTTATGGGGGAGATTTGATGCATAGGATGTCCTCAATAACCATTGGGAAAGCAATGCGGGGTACCCAAATATTGATGTGATATTACTATTACATTACCCAACTTGTGTTATTTGGGGAGTGTGCCTTGGTGAGGCTGGGTGGATAGTTTCCTTACTAGGTGCTTCAGTTATCTCTATTTTCTCATGGGGAATTAGAATTTCTCCCCACTTGTGCATGATAGATTTTGGTTTTCCCTACTAAGTATACCTGTATACTCACCCTAGGTATATAAAACTGCTTTCAGGTTTCCAGGAGGACTTTGAGGACCATGTCGAACTTTACTAGCTCAGGCGTCGGGATAGTTTTCGTTGCTGTTTTTCTTTATTTTGGTAATTTTTATCAGAGTTTTCTTGTACTTTTTAGCACTTTATTTTGAACATGCATTTGGAAAAGGGGGTTTGGCTTTACTTTTACTTTCTATATTTGGAGTTGTTTGAGATTTACCATCTTATCTCCCGATCTTTTTCTATAAAAAAAGGGTAATGCCTTCTATATTACGTGTGATTATATACCCTTGGTGTTAGTCGCCACTCTAAGGCCTATTGAAGGCGGGACTTGGAGGTCATTATCTCGCCTTCAACTTGAAGAAGGAAGGGTCTAGTAGTTTGTTGTCCCTTCCCTCATCTTGGTGAAGTCAGGTCGTGATAGAATGGTATCAAAGGTGATGGTTGAGAGATAGGATGGAGTTTGAAGTTAGGCATAGTGAGGACTGTATGGGATGGTAGGGAAACAGTGTTAGGAAATCTTGGTGCGTGAAATAGGCCAAGGAAGACCGGCTAGGAAACAGGATTTTAGGGGCCCCCATGATCCGATGCAAGGACTCTAGACCTACCGAACGACCAAGTGAGGCTACACTGATTATAGGGTAGAGACCCTAGGAAAGTTACATGCATCATAATGACTTGTGTTATTGTGTTTTCTGGGTGTTTAGGGGGTTTAAAATGAATAGCAAGTTTAAGAAAAATTTAAAAGAGGTCTTCTACACTACTCAGGCTTAGGTATTTCCTTATTTACCTTGTAGCTATGGCACTCAGACAACGACCATGATTAGTGTGGGTGATCGAAGCATAGGATAATAATTTGGCTGATCAGCAGAGGGATGATCGAGAGGAGGAGGATGACTAGTGGTAGAATATGTTTTGTGCCTTTTAGCGGAAGACCCTTGGGAAGTACGAGGGCAGCGTCTCGGACATGGAGATGGAGGGATGGCTCAAGGATCTGGTGATAGCTTTCAGCTTGATCTGGGCTCTGATAGAGTAATGGGTTTCTCTGGCTATAATCCAGATGCGGGGAGTGGCACGTCAGTGGTGGATGCTCTATCTTGAGGAGAAGAGGGAGGTTGAGGTTCCATGGACTGACTTTGAGAGGTAGTTTTGGTCAGAATTCCTCTCTTCCACAATGAAGGATGAGAAGATGTGGGATTTACTCTCCCTACAGTAGGGGAGCATGTTAGTGAGGGAATTGAGGATCAAGTTCAAAGATCTCCTTCATTTTGCTCTGGACCTCTTTCCAGATGAGGAGTCTTGAGCAAGACATTTAAAGGAGGCACTCTAACCTTCTCTTTAGTATATTGTTACTCCCTTCACTCTACCGATATACTTGAAGGTTCAGAAGAAGGCTGAAGTGGTGGAGAGGATGCACAAATTGGGAGGTGTGCTGTGAGAGGGGATCCAGTTGAGCTCGTCGAAAGGGAAGGTCGTTAGCAACAGCCTCCAGCCTCAGGGCCTTCCAGGTTTCAGCCGATGGGAAGCAAACCCCAACAGTTCCAATTTCAATCTCTCGGTCCTCACCCTTTCCCTATAGGCCTAGGATTAAGATTATTTATATTTGGAACATGTAAGAACCTTCGGAATCTGTGCCCAGACTGAGTGTAGTACAGTGGAGGTGGGTAGGTTCAGCGCCTACCTCAACAGCAGTAGTTTCCATCCATGCCTTTTCAGCAGCCGCAGCAAGGACAATGAGATCTCACACCTCCAAGAGAAGACATTTTAGGAGGAGTCTAGCCTCAGGGTTCTCCTCAGGGACCTCGACCAGGTCGTGGTTATAACATCCTGCCTTTTTATCACATAAACTTTCATTACATTATACAAAACCGAGTATCTTTAAGGTTTAGTGTCTTGGAAACCAGGAACTCAAAACATGAAAACATAAAACATTCTTCTTAAACACTTGAAAGGCTTCTACTTATGTTCATACTTGGTTTATTACTGCATCTCATAACCTGGGGACATACATCAAAAGAAAGGGTGAGCAGAAGGCCCAGTAAGGGGAAATAAGGGAAACATTTAACATGTGAACTTGAGATACATCAATAAAGTCGTGAAAAAGAACTTTAAGGTATGAGAAAGAAATCATGAGGCATATCATAATAAAAATAACGTTTTTCATAACTTGAAGATGTGGATACAACATTTTACAAAGACAATCATTTCCGTTTCACCAAGGTCCATCCCCAAGGTGTCAATAAAAATTACCAAGGTTATTCACCAAGGTATCAGTCTAAATGGTCATCTCTAGAGATTAAGTCTTTACCCAATGCATTGGAGTACTATCAGGGCGCACCCTTAAATTTGTCTTTATAATCATATGATCCAAATATATCATCAATAATCATTTCATAAACAACCCATATAGCATAAAAGAAATGGGTTTCATTTTATAATCATAACATTTTAAAAACTGCTTTAAAGACATGATCTTAATGTCACTTTAAACCCACAGAAAGGGAAAGCGGGTCTCATGTATGTAAATCCCAGAATTTAAAATAGAACAACTTGGTACATATGTTAATACCCCTATAGAATAGAGATCTTTGATTATTCACTTAATAAAATAAAATAACTTTATAAAAAGAGAGAGACATTTTGAGACGGAAATTCTGCAGCATAACGGCTATGTTTCGGGGTTTTAGAAAACATTGAAAAGAGAGGGGACATGGGTCAAACATTCATAAATGACCCATAAAACAGTAGAGGGACAGAACATGAAGGATATATGAACATGGTAATTAAATTTTAAGGACATACCATTTGAAATGAAAAACATGGAAGGAAGACAAAAAATAGATTTCTCTTATGAAAATTCGGCAGCCTAACGGAGTCACTTAAACTTCAACAAAAATGAATTGACGAGATAAAATAGGGTCTCTCATCATATGAACATAAAAGTTCAGTATGATAGATATAGATATCATACCCCAACATAATAAAAAGTAACTTGAAAGACTTGACATGAAAGTAGAACTTTGAAAAAAATGAGAAAGGTGAAAGAATCCCTTAAAAATTCGGCAGCCTAACGGCATCATTTAAACATTCTTAAAACGAATTGATGAGAGAAAGAGGGGGTATCTTATCATATGAACATGAAAAGGGAAGTAAGATTAATATAAAAGAACATCCTCCAACATAATAACATGGAGCATAAAAGAAATGTCATAAAAGAGATTACTTGAAAAGAAAGAGAGAGGTCGGATCCCTTACCTTAAAACGTAACTCTTAAAACTCAAAGGTTTGGACCTTGAGGGCTTGGGGGCACCTTGGGATGACTCCTTGGGAGGTAATGAGACCAGATATTAATTGGGGGAGAGTTGGGAGTGAAAACTAAAGGTGGAAAGGGTGGGTATTTATAGGGAATGTGAGGGGATAAGGCATTAATGGCCAAGGGACACCTCACAAGTGGTTTTCTCAAAACCATGGGCTCTCCCATGATATTTCCCATGGAGTTAGTCCACATGGTGCCCCCATAAAATAATTCATCACCTTTTGTCAGAAAACCATTAAAATATCTCATGACATCATCATTACACAGTTATGATGTCATTAAACATACTGAAACCCTAAAACTGTATTTTTATTATTCACTAAAAATTCAACTTTCTCAGAAAAATCCCAAAATTTCACCTTAACCAAATATCAATGCTCTGATTTCAAAAATTAACTCCATTTTATAAGAATATTTTTTGAAATATTTTTAATTTAATTTTTAAATAAATACACTATTCACCGAAAATTCATTTTTTTCAGAAAAATCCCCAAAAATTACCTTAACATAATATTGATGCTCTAAGTTCAAAAATGAAATCCATTTTATAAAAATAATTTTCTAAATATTTTTAATTTAATTTTTAATTAAAAAACACTATTCGCCCAAAAAAACTAATACTTGACTAATAATTTCTGAAATAGTTATTTACCTATTTTATTGAATCACGTTACTTAATCAAGGTGCCTAGATTATATTAATACTTTCTTTAAGTGAGATTACTAAACCATTTGGTCACATTACTAATCCTAAGCATAAAATCACTATTCATAATTTACTATTCATCAAAAATCAAGTTGATCTTATTAGACTCTAAATATCGTACTGAACATAATTGTAGAAGACCATTTTTTGAATATCATTACAGGTTTTTAATTATTTAAGGTTTAAATAAACATTTTTAAAATATCCTTTTTCTAAAATTCATCAAAAATATGCATACTATATTTATCCGGTCATTTGAAAATTCATAAACTTCATCATAAGAAGAAATCCCAATTTTTATTTAAAACAAAGGATTACACAAGGCAGTTACGGTCTCCTTACATAACCCCTTATGACACCAGCATAGGACCTAAGTGTAAGGTGTGCTAAGGTGAGAGAATCCGAGGGAGGCTCGGCCAACATCACACGAGTAGTAATTTCTATCAGTTTGAACTTCTCGCAAAGTCGATTCTGTTCTAGCTTCACACGATAAAGTTCATCTTGGGTTTGGTCCAGAGCAAAGCCCAGTGGTGCTACCTCCTTCCCAAGTTCTGTTAGATGGGCTTCAATCGGTCCAAGACTATTAGGTGAGGCCATCAAATCTTCTTTCTATATTAATTAACCAAGATCACTTGTATTTAGAGACAATAATCAAAATGTTTAGTTTCCAGCGGTCATATTGACCAACGATCATATAACAGTCAAAACCCAACAGTCTCATTTTAATTATACTCATGTTATCAAATGAAACAGTTTTGTTGAGTATAAATAACACACAAAATTAGGAAACAATATTTATTCAAAATTTTGGGTCGTTACAATCTTCTCTCCTTAAGAAATTGCATCCTCGCGATTTTTTAAAATCGGGATTGGAAATTTCATTGAAAGTCCCACATCAGAAAATAGTTAGTAACACTATTACTTTAAAAGAAAGAAAGGGAAGTAAAAAGGTCACCCGAGTTAACCCATTCTAGGATTCCATGTAGGAAAACATGGACATGGAGGAGAAAACAAAGGGTCACGTTCTAAGGGAGAGTGATAGAAAACATGATTAGAAGAAAGTTAACCACGAGAAAATCACAAACTTGTGATGTGTGTAAACGGTCTTTGATTACCTAGTAGGAAACGTAAACCAACAATGTTTTTGTTTTACATTCCATTTCATAATTTTGAGGAATTCATTTACTACATAGAACAAAAACATAAGGAAATATACCTACCTTCAAGTAGAGTTTCATCCTTTAATAAGTTTCTACCAAAACTAATCTTTTCTCCAAACGATGAGCATTCAAAACTACTTGGTCTCATCAAAGCACAAGAATCATCTTCCAGAGAATCACATAATCTACCAAATATTAACTATCTATTTCTTCTATTATCCCAAAAATAGAAAAGGTAAGATAAAACAACTCTTCAAAAAGAAATAATCCCATAGGAAGGGAAACTTATTTAAATCTTCAAAATTCCACGATACTACCCAAAGTTCATCATAGACCATTCCATAAATAACTTTCCTTAAAATTCCTCAAAATAAACCAAACTAAGATTGAAACCCAAATACTAGAAGGATTTGATAACATAGTCTTCCAAAATAAACTTCATCGTTCATCTCCAAAAAACATCAATCACTCCTAACATCTTATAACAAAAGAAGTTAACCTAAACATATTTTCCCCAAGATAGGTTAATTATTTCCATAAGTAACCTAAATTACTATAAGTCCACCTTAAATTCATCAATTCTTCAAAATATAATTCAACCTTTACTCCTAAAAGAAAATACCATAGTAATCTATTTACCTTGATCAAATAGGGTTCTTAAAATAGTGAATGTCTTCCAAAATAATAATCATCTTTTAATCCCCTAAACACTGTTTTTTTAATAAGGACAGCTTCACTGCATCAACATGTGGTACATAACAATAGATGTTTTCCTTAATGATATAAAATCATCTTAGGTAGTGACTCGATGATCTTAGAAAACATAAAAGATATGCTCATAGAGCACGAACTAAAATACAACATGACATAGACAATTATTGCGAAGAAGTTACATGTACTTCAGTCATCATGATCCATCTCAGCATAGGACTTGCATTGTTCCCTTATCCTCTAAGATTTTTGATTCTCATCATGCTTCTCATCCATTCCAAGAGAGCATTACCTTGGATAATGTCTAACTTCTCCACATTTATGACATCGAAATGTATAAGGTACATTAGATCGAACCTTATCTCCATTCATCACATTATCCATTTTTTTAAAGCAATTGGCTACTTTATGCCCTATATTCCCACACTTAAAACATCTATCGGTTCCTTTGTGACATTCTCCTTGGTGCCTCTTCCCAAACTTTTTTCAAAAAAGAAATTGGGTCTTCTTTCCCTTATAAACTTTATCAGAATAACATCCTTGAGACTTTTCCTTATTCTTCCTTGATGAATTTGGCCACTCAACTAGGTACCAATTATTAATTGTGGTTTTTGATAGCTGGTTTGGCATAATCACAATATGTTCAACTTGATCTTTCTTCATCTCTGTCACATTAATGGGGCAATCGTCACATTTCCTATCACATTGGTTGTTGGGACATGCTCTTCCATTTCCCGCCATTAATTAAGAAAAGAATGTATAATTAGGGGTCTTAAATACTTAGCCAATAATCATGAAAAGGAAACTTAAAGCATAGAAGGATAAACTTGTAGAAGAAAAGTATACCCTAACTTGTGATCCCCTAGGTCCCAATCTAGGTTATCCATGATCATATATTCTTATTTGAATCTTTATTTTATTTTATCTTTGTTCCTTTAATAATGGTTCATACTAAGCTTATGAATTTACCAAATCATATCCCCCGGGAGTGTCGTAACCAAGAGTGCAGCAATGCCCGTTGTCGTGTACCAGTTCCTGTTTGAGTCTAGCTCAAAGCGGTGTTTTTGGGTTTTACCCCTATGTACATCTGTGCCAGATCCACCTCTACCTGCTCGTATCCAGACAGGGATGTATTTTCTTGGCAACCACTTACTCAATACTCACCAAAATACCAGGAAGATTTTATATATTTAAACTTTTATATAGGGTTCTTCCTAGAGTTTTCATATCCTAATTTCCACAAATAACTAAACCATCCTTTGATACCAACTATAACATTCCGCCTTTTATCACATAAACTTTCATTACATTATACAAAAACGAGGATCTTTAAGGTTTAGTGTCTTGGAAACCAAGAATTCAAAACATGAAAACATAAAACATTCTTTTTAAACACTTGAAAGGCTTCTCCTTATGTTCATCCTAGGTTCATTACTGCATCTCATAACCTGGGGACATACATCAAAAGAAAGGGTGAGAAGAAGGCCCGGTAAGGGGAAACAAGGGAAACATTTAACATGTGAACTTGAGATACATCAATAAAGTCATGAAAAATAACTTTAAGGCATGAGAAAGAAATCATGAGGCATATCATAATAAAAATAACGTTTTTCATAACTTGAAGATGTGGCTACAACATTTTACAAATAAAATCATTTCTGTTTCACCAAGGTCCATCCCCAAGGTGTCAATAAAAATTACCAAGGTTATTCACCAAGGTATCAGTCTAAATGGTCATCTCTAGAGATTAAGTCTTTACCCAATGCATTGGAGCGCTGTCAGGGTGCACCCTTAAATTTGTTTTTATCATCATGTGATCCACATATATCATCAATAATCATTTCATAAACAGCCCATATATCATAAAAGAAATGTGTTTCATTTCATAATCATAACGTTTTAAAAACTGCTTTAAAGACATGATCTTAATGTCACTTTAAACCCACAGAAAGGGAAAGCGGGTCTCATGTATGTAAATACCAGAATTTAAAATAGAACAACTTGGTACATATGTGAATACCCCTATAGAATATAGAGCTTTGAGTATTAAATTAATAAAATAAAATAACTTTAGAAAAAGAGAGAGACATTTTGAGACGGAAATTCTGCAGCATAACGGCTATGTTTCAGGGTTTTAGAAAACATTGAAAAGAGAGGGGACATGGGTCAAACATTCATAAATGACCCATAAAACATTAGAGGGACAGAAAATGAAGGATATATGAACATGGTAATGAAATTTTAATGACATGCCATTTGAAATTAAAAACATGGAAGGAAGACAAAAATTAGATTTCTCTTATGAAAATTCGGTAGCCTAACGGTGTCACTTAAACTTCAACAAAAATGAATTGACAAGATAAAATAGGGTCTCTAGTAATATGAATATAAAATTTCAGTATGATATATATAGAGATAATACCCCAACATAATAAAAAGTAACTTGAAAGACTTGACATGAAAGTAGAACTTTGAAAAAAATGAGAAAGGTGAAAGAATCCCTTAAAAATTTAGCAGCCTAACGGCGTCACTTAAACATTCTTAAGACAAATTGATGAGAGAAAGAGGGTGTATCTCATCATATGAACATGAAAAGGGAATTAAGATGAATATAAAATATCATAATCCAACATAAGAACATGGAGCATAAAAGAAATGACATAAAAGAGATTACTTGAAAAGAACGAGAGAGGTCGGATCCCTTACCTTAAAACGTAACTCTTAAAACTCAAAGGTTTGGACCTTGAGGGCCTGGGGGTACCTTGGGATGACTACTTGGGAGGTAATGAGACCATAGATTCTTTGGGGGAGAGTTGGGAGTGAAAACTAAAGGAGGAAAGGGTGGGTATTTATAGGGAATGTGAGGGGACAAGGCATTAATGGCCAAGGGACACCTCACAAGTGGTTTTCTCAAAACCATGGGCTCTCCCATGGTATTTCCCATGGAGTTAGGACACATGGGGCCCCCCATACAATAATTCATCACCTTTGGTCGGCCAACCATTAAAATGTCTCATGACATCATCATGACACAGTTATGATGTCATTAAACACACTGAAACCCTAAAAGTGTATTTTTACTATTCACTGAAAATTCAACTTTCTCAGAAAAATCCCAAAATTTCACCTTAACCAAATATCAATGCTCTGATTTCAAAAATTAACTCCATTTTATTAAAATTATTTTTTAAATATTTTTAATTTAATTTTTAAATAAATACACTATTCACCGAAAATTCATTTTTTCAGAAAAAACCCCAAAAATTACCTTAACATAATATCGATGCTCTGAGTTCAAAAATGAAATCCATTTTATAAAAATAATTTTCTAAATATTTTTAATTTAATTTTTAATTAAAAAACACTATTCATCCGAAAAAACTAATACTTGAATAATAATTTATGAAACCGTTATTTAACCATTTTATTGAATCACATTACTTAATCAAGGTGCCTAGATTATATTAATACTTTCTTTAAGTGAGATTACTAATCCATTTGGTCACATTACTAATCCTAAGCATAAAATCACTATTCATAATTTACTATTCATCAAAAATCAAGTTGATCTTATTAGACTCTAAATTTCATACTAGACATAATTGTAGAAGACCATTTTTTGAATATCATTACACGTTTTTAATTATTTAAGGTTTACATAAACATTTTTAAAATATCATTTTTCTAAAATTCATCAAAAATATGCATACTATATTTATCCGGTCATTTGAAAATTCATAAACTTCATCATAAGAAGAAATCCCAATTTTTATTTAAAACAAAGGATTACACAAGGTAGTTACGGTCTCCTTACATAGCCCCTTATCACACCAGCATAGGACCTAAGTGTAAGGTGTGCTAAGGTGAGAGAATCCGAGGGAGGCTCGGTCAACATCACACGAGTAGTAATTTCTATCAGTTTGAACTTCTCGCAAAGGCGATTCTGTTCTAGCTTCACACGATGAAGTTCAGCTTGGGTTTGGTCCAGAGCAAAGCCCAGTGGTGCTACCTCCTTCCCAAGTTCTGTTAGATGGGATTCGATCGGTCCAAGACTACTGGGTGAGGCCATCGAATCTTCTTTCTATATTAATTAACCAAGATCACTTGTATTTAGAGACAATAATCAAAACGTTTAGTTTCCAGTGGTCATATTGACCAACGATCATATAACAGTCAAAACCCAACAGTCTCATTTTAATTATACTCTTGTTATCAAATGAAACAGTTTTGTTGAGTATAAAATAACACACAAAATTAGGAAACAATATTTATTCAAAATTTCGGGTCATTACAGTGGTCGGGGAGGCAGCCGACAGCCGAGGGGCAGAGGAGCTGGGCATGGGAAGTTGCACACCGTCGAGAAAACAGTTCTAGTAGGGATAGAGGTTGTTTGAGGTACGATCAGCTTGTTTAGTACTCTTGCTTGTGCCTTGTTTGATTCAGGAGCTTCGCACTCCTTTGTTTCACCCAGTCTTGCCCATGCTCTGGGTCTCAAAGCAGAGAGACTTCCCATGCCCCTGGTATTGAGTACGCCAATCGGAGGTCAGACCACCTTGTCTTATGTTTTTTGGGAATGTAGACTGATGTTGGGGCTACATCAGTCCAGTGGGGACCTTCTTTTGCTACAAATGCAGCCATATGATGTCATTTTAGGCATTGATTGGTTGTTCTCTGTGCATGTCGTTATCGACTACTTCCGGAGAAGGGTCTTTTTTTCAGATATAGGCATCCAGTGTATAACCTTTGTTAGCGAGCGGGGTTTCCAGGAGGGCAACTGATGAGTAGAGCCCTTTCTTTCCTTGTTAGATGAACTGTCAGTGGAGTTGGTAGATACAGAGATGGTGGAAGCCCCAAGGATCGTTAGTGAGTTTCTGTACGTCTTCCCTGGAGAGGTGGTGACTCTACCCCCTCGACGTGATGTTGAGTTCAGGATAAACTTGCAACCTGGTGCCCGTCTAATTTCAATGGATCCCTATCGGATGGAACCTTCTGAGTTGTGGGAGTTCCGGATCCAGGTCAATGACGTGATGAAGCAGGGTTTTATCTGACCGAGCGCATCACCATGGGGTGCTCCAATCTTATTCTCAAAGAAGGCAGACAGTGGTCTCGGGCTGTGTATAGACTACCAAAGGCTGAAACAGGTGGCGGTCAAGAACTGTCACCCCCTCCTGAGGATCGATGACCTTTTTGACCAGTTAAAGGGAGCAGGTTGGTTCTCTAAGATCGACCTGCGGTCAGGATATCACTAGTTGAAGGTGAATGAGGGTGACATCTCGAAGACTGCTTTCAGGTGCATATATGGGCACTTTGAGTTCGTGGTCATGTCGTTCAGCGTTACGAACGCACCAACCGTGCACATAGGGCTCATAAACTCCATCTTCTATGAATATATGGACCGGTTTGTAGTCGTGTTTATTGACGACATCCTAATCTACTCAAGATCGGAGGAGGATCATGCCGAGCATTTGATGACGGTTTTAGAGGTCCTCTGACACCACCAGCTCTACGAAAATTTGTCCAAGTGAAAGTTCTGGACATGAGAGGTGCACTTCCTTGGACACGTGGTGTCCTGGTAGGGAATATCGCTGGACTCATCGAAGGTTGAAGCGATTGTTTCTTAGGAAGCACCCAAGAACGTGGAAGAGGTTCGTAGTTTCCTGGGTCTAATAGGTTACTACCGAAGGTTCGTGCCCAACTTCTCTCAAGTTACAGCACCTTTGACACCCTTGACCAAGAAAGACCAGGCTTTTGTATGGAGTGAGCAGTGTTAGGCATCCTTCAGTTACCTAAAGGGGAAGCTAGTCTGTTCCCCAGTGTTGAGGTTTCCAGAGGAAGGGGTAATGTTTGAAGTGTTCTGTGATGCTTCTGGCCTAGGCTTGGGGTGTGTACCAATCCAGCAGTGGGGAGTGATCTTTTATGAGTCTAGGAAATTACGTCCTCATGAATGAAACTATGCCACTCATGACCTAGAGCTCGCAGCAGCAGTGTTCGCGCTGAAGTTGTGGCGGCATTACCTCATTGGGGAATGCTTCGTGGTCTTCACAGATCACAAGAGTTTGAGGTATGTCTTCTCCCAGCGAGACCTAAACGTGCAGCAGTGGAGGTGGGCAGAGTTTCTTCAGGACTATGACTTTGAGATTTCCTACACCTCAGGAAAGGGGAACGTGGTGGCCGATTCCTTGAGCAGGAAGTCACATAAGGATACGGTTCGAGAATCATTAGATGCTTGGAAGGTGATGGAGGATTTGGCTACCTTACACCTGGATGCAAGGGTGGGTGGTGGTATATGTTGTATGTTTTAGATGATGGCGTAGTCTTCCTTGAAACATTAGGTGGAGGAGTCTCGGTGGGGGGACTTAGAGGCTGAAGTGATGTGTGATCGTGTTAGCTAGGGCAATGCTCTGGAAGGATGGTTGAAAGATGGTCAGAATCGGATATTGTTTCATGGAAAGTTTTTTGTCCCAATGGAAATACACGATAGATTTCTCAGTGAGTTCCACAAATCACCCTTGGCGGTACATCCAGAAGTTTCCAAGATGTACTGGGGCTTGAGGGATCAGTTTTGGTGGCCCGGGGTGAAGCGAGCAGTGGTAGAGTTTGTGACAAAGTGTCTCGTGTGTCAGCAGGTGAAGGCTGAACATCGCGTCTCAAGAGGTCTGTTGTAGCCTTTAGATGTCCCCGAGTGGAAGAGGGATGACATCTCGATGGATTTCATCACGGGACTACCCAGGGTTCAAGGAGGTCTCGATGTTATCTGGGTAGTGGTGGACTGGATGATGAAATCAACTCACTTCCTGGAAATCAAAGAGTCGAGTGTGGTGGATGCCTTAGCACAGAGGTACGTGGATGAGGTGGTGCGGTTTCATGGAGTTATGTGGTCCATAGTCTCGAATCGGGATACACGATTTACCTCACAAGTCTCGAAAGGATTGCAACATGCTTTTGGCACCCAGCTATGGCTTAGTACTACTTTCCACCCTCATACAGATGGGCAGACATAGTGGACCATCCAGAATTTGGAAGATATTCTATGGGTATGTGTTTTGGGCTTCAGGGGATCATGGGTACGACACTTGCCTATGGTAGAGTTTGTCTACAACAATATCTATCACTCTACCATTGGCATGGCTCCGTTCTAATCCTTGTACGGAAGACCATGTCGTTCACCCGTGTTTTAGACAGAGGTTGGGGAAACAAGTGTTCTTGGACCGGAGGTGGTGCAAAGCATGAAGGAGAAGGTTCAGCTTATACGGGAGAGGATTAAGGTGGCTCAGGACCAGCAGAAGTCGTATGTCGATCATAGGAGGATACCCTTAGAGTTTGAGGTTGGGGACCATGTGTTCTCAAAGGTCTCCCCTCAGCGCAGGCAATGGAGGTTCGGCAGGGGAAGTAAGATTTCTCCCAGGTTCTTCGGACCCTTCAAAGTGTTGCGGCAAGTCAGCAAAGTGGCATATCAGCTGGCGCTACCACTGCCACTACTGAGGGTGCACGATGCCTTCCATGTGTCTCAGCTTCGTCGGTATCTACACGATGATTCTCACTTCCTCTACTAGGGAAATTTGGGTATCAAGGACGATGCAACATTCATGGAGTGACCAGTGAGGATTGAGGATCGTGAGGAGAGGGTGCTCTGTGGACTAACCATTCCCTTAGTTCATGTGTTATGGAGGCATGGTGGCCTCGAGGAGAGTACCTAGGAACAGGAGGCACAGATACGTGCCCAGTACCTAAAGTTGTTTTAAGTTTTGTTCTGTATTGTTTTGTACTTGACTGTGATGTAGTGTTTGACCTTGTTAACTATGAGATGAACTGTTTTTCTTTTTCTCTAAGTGTGTGTAAAAATTCATCACCATGGGGAGGGGAGGACCAGATCCCTAATTGAGACGCATTAAGGTGTATGCGATTAAACCCGTGCAGGCGAGTCAGTGTCGCCTAAAGTGAATAATATCTTGATATGGGGGAAGGGACTCCCTAATTCATATGCCTTGATAGTGCAACATTTAAATGTTTGTGTGGTTATTTGGGGGAGAAGAGCAGTGGTGTATCCGTAGTTTTTCATGAGATAGATGAGGGAGAGATGTTCCTAGATATCGAGGTTTGTTCTGGCTTTCGGACAAATCTAGGGTGGATTTGTCCCTGAGAGGTATCTTACAAGGTGGTTGTTCGGACCCCTCTCTTTTCATCAGGTTTACTCTTGGATTCTCGAGGACGAGAATTGTTTGAGAGGTATCTTATGTAATAGCCTAGACCCTCCTGGTCCATTACTTTGCCAAATTTCTAGTGTTTGGGGTATCCTGGGGACCACCGGTGACTCATTAAGGAGTTTTCCAAAAAAAATCAGTTCCACCAAATAGTTCCACCGAAACGGTGGCACCAGTCACAGTGGCGTTGTGACGGTGGCGCCGTGACGGTCACACCATCACAATCGCACGCTAAAATGGTGGCACCACTTATGGTGTTCCATCGAACTGGTGGCACCATTGTGGTGGCACCGTTACAGTGTATCACCAAACGGTGTCCCACCCTTTGCCTTTTTTTCCAGTTTCTAAGTTTTTCCAGTTCCGCTCCTGTAACATATCTTTTAACATAAAAGTGTTTTAATACCCTTTTTAAATCCATTTTAAAACCAGTAGAAGATGTTTTAAACCCCCAAGATTCGGGCGACCCTTCAATTACCAAAACATGTGGCTTTTTCCTCGGTGTCACACCTTTCCTTCACCCATGTTACGTGGTTTTCTCTGTTTAGAGGATATCTATTAACTCATGACCATTATCTCCACCGTCTATGAGGATAATTATTAAATAACAATTAATTCCATCATGTGTGACCACCCAACTATGTGGTGAAACCACGGTCCACCTTTTAAGCGGTTTGAGATTTCATATCCTGTAACTCAAGGATCTGGCCTTTTATCACACATAGATTTCCTTATTCCTTGGTCCCTTCTTCTCCTTGGTGTGCTTGGAGTTCCTCTTTCAGAGACGAATCATGCACCGTGCTGGAGCCCTTCCAACTCAGCCTTAGAGTCCTTTGAGTTTTTCCTCTGCAAGTTGCAAAAACCCCAGTTCTTGGCACAATAAGGAAACCTTGATCGTTGATCATCCAGGTAGGGTTTTCCTTTGTCTCTCTTTACTGTGTATCATGTGGGGCGGGTATGATAATGTTTCATCGGGGTGTGGATGAAACCAAACCCTAATGAAGATAATAAATGGATTTTAAAGAATTAAGGGGTGTGTTTGATGATGATGATGTTGTACTCTTTTATCTTCGTTTATATGTTGTGAACTATATGGGCTTATGCCCACTGAAAATCGTGGTTGTTGGTGGTCCTTTCTTGCGCACTAATGCACCTCTGTTTTCTGGATAATTTTGTGATCGAATGGTTGTAACATGGAAACTGGTTAATCACTTAAACTTGGTTGATTAAATGGTTTCCCAATGAATAAGAATCCTTGTGTGATCACCCTAGTTAACCAAACAGAAAGAAGGAACTTGATAAATGGTGTGGTTAAATCTGAAAAATCCCTTGTTATGTTCTGTTAATAAGCATGATTGTTCTGCTTGCTGTTTGTGGGGTGACGTGGATGGGGATGGGATCCCCTGTTGTTCAGTTGTTGGTTTGTGGATTTTAGGTTGTGTGGGGTTGTATGTTGGGGCTTGGTTTGGTTTCAGTACTTCGAGGGATCTCACAGATCCCTTTTGTTATTGTGACTTTATAAGAGAATCGGGTGTGAATGCTTAAATTGTTGTTTGGCTATTTTCTTCTTTAGTCCAGATTTGCTTTGACTTGTAGATGTTCCTGTTAGTTGCCCAGTAGTAGAGAATTATTTCTAACGAAATCACTTGAACATGATAACAAGAATGGGTTCAATGGGGAATTGTTCTCTGAAAATGGGTGGTGCTCTTTTTGTAGTTGTTGTGCATTTGTGCGTGTATGAATAGTAACGAGAGTGTTTGTGTATGAGCTGGTTTCAAGACCCTTAGATTGGGATGAGTGTTTGTTTACCTATATGTATAAATTTAGTTTTTGTGTTTCTTATTCACACCCCACCCAAATTGAGCACTTTGTGTCGAACACCCCCATTTCACGGGGGAGGGTGTTTTTCTCAATAATCTTATGAGTGGATGGTTATTATCTCTTTTTTGCTCTCTCTCCCAGGTAGCCCAAGACTCTTCGGGCGGGCTATGACGACCTAAGGTTTATTATGGCCCAAGACTCTTCGGGTAGGGTGTGTTGTGGTGGTTGGCCCAGGTGTGTGCGGGCAGGATTGTTTCCCAAGTGTCTTCAGGATGAGGGCCAAGTGTCTCCGGGCATGGAAGTGGTTGTTGTGGCCCAGGTGTCTGTGCACGGGGAAAGTGTGTGGTTGTAGTGACCCAGGAGTCTGCGGGCGGGGATGTGTGCGGTTGTGGTGGCTCAGATGTCTGCGGGCAGGATACGTGGTTGTGATAGCCCATAAGGTTGTTGTTGGGGCAGCAGTGGGACTGCAGTGGAACTTATGGGGGTGGTCTGATGCGTAGGATGCCCTCAATAACCAGTGGGAAAGCGGTACGGGGTGCCCAAATATCGATGTGCTATTACTATTATTTTACCCGACTTGCATTATTTGGGAAGTGTGCCTTGGTGAGGCTAGGTGGATAGTTTCCTTGTTAGGTGATTCGGTTATCTCTGTTTTCTCACGGGGCATTAGAATGTCTCCCCACTTGTGCACGAGAGATTTTGGTTTTCTCTGCTGAGTATACCTGTATACTCACCCTAGGTATATAAAACTACTTTCAGGTTTCCAGGCGGACTTTGAGGACCGTGCCAAACTTTACTAGCTCAAACGTCAGGACAGTTATCGTTGTTGTTTTTCTTTATTTTGGTACTTTTCATCAGAGTTTTCTTGTACTTTGTAGCACTTTATTTTGAACATGCATATGGAAAAAGGGGTTTGGCTTTACTTTTACTTTCTGTATTTGGAGTTGTTTGAGATTTACCATCTTATCTCCTGATCTTTTTCTATAAAAAGGGTAATTCCTTCCATATTACGTGTGATTCTATACCCTTGGTGCTAGTCACCACTTTGGGGCCTATTGAAGGCGAGACTCGGGGGTCATTATCTCTCCTTCAACTTGAAGAAGGAAAGCTCTGACAGTTTGTTGTCTCATCCATCATCTTGGTGAAGGCGGATCATGACGCCACCTAACCTGAGGAACCTCACATGTCTTCCACTAAGCTCTGACTGTTACTAAAAATAGAACACGCCTTATGACTCCGGCTGGCAAGTCAAACTTTCGATATCCCAGAAACACCTCTAGTATTGCTATTATCTTTCGGTAACATCCTTCGAGTCTTTGATAAACTGCTCCACCAAATGCCTTCCACCATGTTCTACAACAAAACACTTCAACCTCCCTCTGATACCATTGTTGGGGCGGAGCCCGATGTTGCAGTGGAAGCAGTCGCATAAACACACAAGAAAAGATTCACCCGAAGGACTTTTATCACCCGAAAGCATTTTATCACCCGAAGGATTTTACAAATCATCTGAAGGATTTTTTACAACTCACCCGAAGGATTTCTCTCTTGACACACCCGAAGACATTTTTTACATACTCATGAACATGCCATTTTGATGTATCGTTGATCATCACAACAGGGACACGTCGTTTGATCTCCATAACCAAGAGGACTTTCGATACATGGCATCATCATCATCGCACACCATCTTCAACACTTTCAATCTTCATCGTTGGCATGTCATCGTTGACGTAATCACCATGTTCACTTCATTCTCATCATCATCGCTTCGCAGTGTTTACCACAAACACAGAAACTCATTCCTAGTTCTCTCTTGGCGGCTACATCTTTGTCGCCCCACCTTCACAATTCTCTCTCGGTGGCTACATCTTTGTCGACCCCTCTCCAAAACATGCTACCATATCCTCTTATATAGACACTCAGTCCATATCTCTAATTAATGCAGTCAACATTCCTTATTCCATCAATTAATATTGAGAATAACTCTCCATTAATGCTGGGAGAAAATCCTCCATTAATTTTGAGATAAATCTCTCCATTAATAATTCTCTCTTTCCTCGATATTTAAATTTTAAATCAAAAAATCCCAACATTCTCCTCCTTGATTAAAAATTCAAATACGTCACATTCATCTCCACCATCTGGGTCAGTGTGATCATCGGCTCCACCAAGCTCCAAATGTCACCCAATGAACGAAACACACCGCATGACACCTGCGGCCAAGAAGACTTTCGATATTTGAGCAACATTGTTGATACCGTCGTCATTTTTCGATGACATTCTTCTGAATGCCTGATAGACCACCTAACCCGAGGAACCTCACACGTCTTCCACTAAACTCTGATTGTTACCAACAGCAGAACACGCCTTATGACTCCAGTTGGCCAATAAGACTTTTGATATCCCCAAAACACTTCTAGTACCGCTGTTGTCTTTCGGTAACATCCTTCGAGTCCTTGATAAACTGCTCCACCAGATGTCTTACACCGTGTTCTACAACCGAACACTTTAACCTCCTTTTGATACCACGATTGGGGCGGAGCCTGGCGTCGCAGCAGAAGCAGTCGCACAAACACATAAGAAAAGATTCACCTGAAGGTCTTTTATCACCCGAAGACATTTTATCTCCCGAAGGATTTAACAAATCACCCGAAAGATTTTTCACAACTCACCTGAAGGATTTCTCTCTCACACACTCGAAGGCATTTTTGACATACTCATGAACATACCGGGACACACTGCTTGATCTCCGCAGCCAAGAGCACTTTCGATATATGGCATCATTATCATCGCACAACATCTTCAACACTTTCAATCTTCGTTATCGGCACGCCATCGTTGACGTAATCACCATGTTCGCTTCATTCTCATCGTCATCGCTTTGCACTGGTTACCACAAACACGGAAACTCATTTTTGGTTCTCTCTTGGCGGCTACATCTTTGTCGGTCCACCTTCACGGTTCTCTCTCGGTGGCTACATCTTTGTCGACCCCTCTCCAAAACATGTTACTACATCCTCTTATATAGTCGCTCAGTCCATATCTTTAATTAATGCAGTCAATATTCATTATTCCATCAATTAATATTGAGAATAACTCTTCATTGATGTTGGGAGAAAATCCTCCATTAATATTGATATATATCTCTCCATTAATAATTTTCTCTTTGCTCAATATTTAAATTTTAAATCAAAAAATCCCAACAAAATGTTGTATTACGTGTGTATGTTATGGTTGGGTCATCTCAATGACAAGAGGAAAAATAAAAATAAGAGTTTGTTTTAAGAGGGATTTGAAAAAAAAAAGATATATTTTTTACCTTATTTTGAAGGAGACGTGGATGTCTCTTATAAAAGTCGTGTTATGAAAACTACATGGGTGAAGGGAGAGTTTGTTAGGACACAGTCCGTTACGAGTGGCGATGGAAGATGCCACATTTGCGGTAGCTTGTGCGAAGCGTCGGCAGTGACGAACAGAGTGTTGATGATGACAAATAAGAAGAGACGGTGATGCAACATGACAAAGATTGTATTGAATGTTTTATTGATATTGTGATGATCAGGTGGCGTGTCTCAATTATAAAGATCGGTTGTACAACATTAGGTCAAAAAATAATTTGGATAATCAATCAAATTCTTTTGATTGATAAAATTCAATTGGATGAAAGAAGTATGAGGTTTGAAGGGCTACGAGTGTTTGAGATATGATATCCGTGAGAGATATTTGTGGGGTAGGGTTTTTGTTGGTGGAGGGCAGGCCTTTGAATTCAGTGACAAGAAGATAGGCGTCTCAACATGTGTTGGGTTCCAAATTTGTTCAAAGCCCCACCTTTTACCGTCCCACCTTGACTCCCTCGTGATTGATGGCCAGCTATAAGAATATTTTTATTTTATTCCGAATAAAAAATATTTTTAACGCAACGCCATATCAAGTTAATTATTAATATAATTCAAATGTTATGTATTTTGTCGGATAATAACTTGAGATTAATTTTGGTTTAGAGTTTTTTATGACAAAAATATAAAGTGTGGCCGCCGCATGGTCGTGCGGGGTGGAGTGGGGCGGGGGGCGCTTTCGGCGGCGACTTCCGATCGCCGGTGACTTCCTAGGTGGCCGAACAGGAAACCCTCTCTCATTTGAAACCCGCGTATTTAAGTCAAAAAAGGAGCCGATGAGTGCAGCCGCCACGTGTCGGTGGCCCATTCCCCCGCCACCCCCATTTCCTCCCGCCCCATCACCATTTTCGACATATTTTAATCATTTTTTTTATTTTTTTTTTATTTTTTTTAATTCCCTGTCCCTGTCATTTTCAAATGCCACGTCGTTCCGGAAAATCTGTAACAGCAGCTCGTCATTCCATTCATCTTGGAGGAATTCGATGCGTATTATTTTATTAATTAAATAACATTAACATTTTAACACCACCGATCTGTTATTTTGTAAGTGGATCCCGATCGCATCTGATCGTGGCCAATCAAAGCCCAGTGAATATGCTCCAGCCGCACGTGGGTTGGTGTGGGAGTGACGCGTGTCATGGGAGGTGGTTGAAACGGAATTCGCTTAGGCAGCCCCCGGTGGGGCGGGCGGGCCGGAAAATGGGCGTCGCTTTCCCTCTGACGGAGCCGACCACTAAATCTCCCAACTGAATATATTTATATAAATTATTGTTATTAATTTCCTTTATAATATAATAAAAACATTATACGGCATCCAATCTATTTCGATCGGCCCAAAAAACATTACCTCATGTCCAAATAAATTACACCTGACCTATAAAATGACCTCTGAGGTGTATCACCCAACAAACAAAAAATAAATTCAAATAATCATGCATCTAAATAAGGGAAATTTTCAAATACTTACATATTTTCAAGTGCACTCTATAATCTGTTTTAACCCACCATTATTTTTCCAAAACCAATCATTTCATCATGAAAAAACTACATTAGTTCATTTTTGGTTTTATGCAAAAAAAATTCCAAAAAAAACTCTTTCTTTCAAAATAAAAAGTGTATTTCTCTCAAGATTTACTCTATGATTATATATGAGTATTTTCATCTATTTCAACACTCTTATTGATTCTTATATTTAATTGAGATTAATCTTTTATGATATCATTTACCATATTTTATTGAATAGTTTATGATTAGTTTGATTGTGGATGTACTATCATGATATCATTCACCACATTACTCTGAATGGTTAGCATTTATGTTTACTGATTGGAGAAAGTTATTTACATTTTTATATGTTAGTTTTAATATGAATATATATGTTGTTTATGTTTCACCCCTGTCATATGAGAAATGCATTGGACTCAGTAAATGACGGGTGATGCGCACTATAGCCCATCAATGCATCGGTATGCCTTATGAGACAAAATAGAATTGGATTTTGGTAGAGACCTTACCCTAATATTTTCAGACGTCTTGGCCGAGACATTGACAATATGTTTCAGATGTCTGACATTATACATTCTCTCATTATGTTATTAGGAATTGATAAACCATGTGATTATTCGACTAGTAAAATATAAATGGTTATGTTTCATTCTCTTATGATCACTTATATGGCCTTATTTAATCACCTTTCATTCATGTCATATTATGCTCAAGTATATTTTTAAAGGCATGTGTTTTTAGTTGTTCACCATGTCTAATGTTTATTTTTATGATAACTTATGTTGTATTACTTACCCTTACTGAGCATTTGAGCTCACCCCTTTCTTATGTTTTATTTCCCCCGTGTTGTGAACATGAATATTACGAATGACGTGCATAGATAATTTAGGAGTCATAGACGTTTCTGTAACATCCCAACCCAAACAGCCACCCGAACAATGCTAAACGGGTTGGGTGTTACTAACCTTAGGCACACCTTCCCGAACGTCAAATGCTGCTGATTAGCAGCAATGGTGTAATAGGTATAGTGGAGAGGTTATACCGTCTGGGAAGGAGGAAAATAAAGGTATTGGTCTGAGCATAATAATAAACACATGCAGCGGAAATAAACACTCAACAGACTCAAACCAGACTCGCATAGTGGAAGCATATCCAAAAGCAGAAGAAATAGCGAAAGCAATATATATAAACAAGTGCAACGAAATGTAAACAAAACAGCATGCTGAAACCACTTGTAATAACTATTAGAACAGACAAATCATGCATCCATAGCAAGTCAAGATATAAAGAGAGCGTCAATGACTAACCAACGATAGTTAATACAGGAAAGAAAGCAAAACAAAGTAAACTCAAGTTAGGCATGACCTCAAGGTCCATACCAAATCTCCATGCAACAGCTAATACGATCCAACTCCTGAAGCTGATCTCTTTTATGCACGTAAATTCATAAAGTCTACATGCGTCCCAAAGAGACTGTGCATGGTGTGAGACGAATCTCAGTATGATACCACCCAATTGTGTGTATCTAGTATAAGTGTTTAAGCAGACATGCATTCATAAGAAAAGTAAATAGCATGATGCACAAAGTAAACACAACCTCCACTGGTGCTCAGCAGCCACTATGGAGTATCACCGGCTTCGGCCAATGCCAAAATTATAGTCACGTAACCCGACACCATGTGTCTCCTGTCACCGCGTGTCTCAAGTATCGACATCCCAAAGACACGCCCAAGCAATAGTAACCCGACACCATGTGCCTCATGGCACCTCGCGTCTCAAGTACCGACATCCTGATGACACACCTAAACAATAGTAACCCATGCTCGAAAGCTCACGTCTACCCACGACACAAAAATCAAAGGAACAACGATGCATGTCCTCAATAATAATCGAAGGAACAATGACTTCTGTCCTCAAATAAACAACTGGAGGAAACAACGATATCTGCCCTCAATCTCATAACTCGGTAGCCTCATCGCCACCAACCGAAGGCTCCTCACCTTCCACATGACTTCCTACTGCAATCACTTCCAAACCAATAGTACCTAAACCGCAAGAATCAAGAGCCTATACCCACACGAATGGTCAAAACCACCTCATTACGGAGTCAACCTATGTGCACACGCCTCAAATCACGGGTGAGCGGTAATCACCAAATAAAGAACCCAAGACACAACATTTCTAACACCTTGTGTCCCTGCGACCATATCGCTCAAATCTGATGGTCTCTCTATCCAAGTATCCTGGGCCATACCCAACCTGACAGTTACACTGCCTCAAACTGACGTCCATGATGCCCAATCCTGTGGTCAAATCACTCAAGTAATCTGGGTCAAGCCCAACCTGTGATCAACATCACTCAAGAATATCTGGGTCATGCCCCACACAACCCCAAAGGTTCCAACATATGCAATATCAAGCATCACACACACACACACATATATATAAACAAAAGAATCGCTTTAAACATGCAAAACAATTTAAACAGTTGACTTGCACTAGCCATGTGTTGTCCCATACCAGTATTGAGGTATTGAAAGCCTCTAGTAAACTTAATCATATTTAAACAATTTAAACTCAGTAGTATAATCAAAGCAATTCAATCATAACCATTTTGGCACCCCCGACCAAAATGCCACAAATGAGCAACGACCTCTAACCTGGTCTCGCTCAAGCATAACAAGGTAAAGGAATGCCCAACGACACCCCATAAGACATACTGTCAATTCAATATAAAAAAACACGGGTCTCTCTCAATATCTGACATTACGCTAAAAGTCACAACTCCCAGATATCTACGAAAACACAAAACATGGTATGAACCACCTACCTTAGACTCGTAGATGTAGGCACATCCGATATCGAGCTCCAATTCGAAGCCGATCTTCATAGATCTACGTTTCCGTCAAATCCCGACAGTTCAACTTAGATGGAAACTACGGCGTGTGAGAAAAAGGAACAAGAACGGAATATGGTGCGCGGGTTTAGCCTTGCTGATGCGATCCCGCAGCCACCGACATATTGAAGAATAGACGTCAGATGAAGAATCTAGGAGGAGAAACGTTCTCGCCTCCCGGAGTGTCACAACCCGAAAACAGGGAAGAAGAAAATAGTTCTGGAAACGAGATGCGATGCTCTCCCATATAAACAAATAAAAATAAAAATACACGGTGTGTATTAAGGACTACATGCCATGTAGTAGCTTGTCCGTACTCCGACTAACACGGGTTGCCAGGTCATCACACGACTTAGATGCGTCACACGGGCCAGCACACAACTAGGACTCAGCCGGTACGTGGAAAGAAGAATACACAACATGTTAAGTAACACTACACGTCGTGTAGTAGGTTATTTTTACACGGTCACCACACGGTATGTACTAAGTCAGCACTCGGTTAGTATACGCCTAACATACACACAACGTGTACTTGGGAGTACACAGCGTGTAACTTGGAAATTTCCAGAACTGCCCTGTTTCCCCCCTTTTCTTAAAAACAATGTAAAAAGAAAAGGAAAAGAAGACCCGTACCTCAAAGGAAGAACCGAGTTCTTACAAACTTCTCTCCTTAAAGAAATTCATCACCGAATTCCCCTTCCAAGGGTGTTGAAGAAAAATCTAAACAACTCTGGCCCAAAACTCAAATCAATCAAAGGTCCATCGACCTATTACCCGCACCCATGGTCCTCCTATGACGCATTGTCACCCCTACACCCTATCATGCACCCCCATGTCATTCCCGACACCCAAACGTATCCCGCACCACATCGGTGTCCGCCTCCACGAGGTCCTGTATCCCATGGATGCTCAAAACAAAACCTGGTGCCTTGCACCTCAAGTAACCTGCATCCTTGATGGCCCGATGCCCATGACACCTCAAGTGCATCCTCGATGCTCCTGATGCCACACATCTCATATATATATATAAATATATATCACACATCCAAAACGGTGCCAATCCCACTAACTAGCATCCAGTCAGTCCATATATATCTTGTGCACCTTGTACACTCAAAACAAACATGCCTCAACAGGCCATGCCAAAAGAAAACAAGAAAACCACGGCCACGCCGGCGGCGTACCTCTGACCGTCGTCGGCTCACTAGCCTGCTTAGCATCTGGCAACTCCACGACGTGCACCTGGCTTGAAGTACAACTGCCTGAAGCTTGACCTCCATGTGGTGCTGCTCCAGTCACTGACCACTGAGCCCTCAGTTGGGTCCTACTGTCTATGCCCCTTCCTTTGCGTGCAACTGAGCCTCAGCTACCCTCACCTGGTACCGATCCTGAAACGACCCTGGATGCCACCGTCTGTCCTGGTCCCTGCCTACCGGCTGTCTGAGAAGGCTTCCAGCAGAACATCTCCAGATGTCCAACCTATCTACATGCCCGACACTCCTTTGGAGGCCTATCACACTAAGTCCGGACATGCCTCGACTGCCCACACTGAAAGCAAACCACTGACGAACTACCACAAGGTGGTCTAGTTGAGTCCTTGGCCTGACTACCTTACTGGAACTCATCCCGAACCCGCTTCCTGCTATCTGAACCATCACCTGAAGCCGCCGATCAGCTCAAACATGATTTTTCCGTCAAGTTGCCCTCAGCTATGAGTGCCTGATTCGCCGCCTCTGAGAATGAGGTCAACCTGAAGATGTTTACCTACACCTTAATGGTGTACCGTAAGCCATCTTCGAAGCACCTCACCCTCGAGGTGTCATCACTTACTATACCTAGTGCAAAACGAGACAACTCAGGGAAGATAGTTGCATAGTCCATGACGGACATGTCACCCTGTTGGAGGCTCAAGAACTCCCGAGCTCTGTCTGCCCTCAGTATCTCCGGAAAAAAGTGCTAAAAAAACCTGTCCTCGAAGTCCTTCCATGCTAATCCTTCGTGTTTGCGAGCCTGTACCTGTACATCCCACCGATGCTTCGCCTGTCCTCTTAGCATGTACGTCGCAAGCTTGACCCTCCGCCCTAGAGGCATCTCGAGCTGCTTGAAGATCATCTGCATGCTCTCTATCCAGTTCTCAGCCGCCTGTGGACCACCCACACCCTGGAAAAGCATCGGGTGCTGTGACTAGAACTCCCTTGTTAGATATGACATAGAGGGATCTGTACCATGCACACCACTGTCGATCCCCTACAAAACATGTACCAGGCTAGATCTGAGCTACTCATCAAACCATGACCCGAACGTTGCCAAACTCGGCAACTGCCCTGCCGACACTGGATCCTGAACCCGATCCTACCTCTGAGCCTGTACCTGCGGCTCATGCTCTGCCTGTCCCTCAAGTGTCTGAACCTGATCGTGCTCCTGTAGCACTGTACCATCACCCGCCTAACATTCCATCGAGCTGTCTAGGAGGAACCCGCTGAATAGGCAGTGCATAACAACTACCCTTACTCTCCCCCACCGCAAGCGTGCCCCACGACATCCCAACCTCATGACCTCCTTACCCACACTCAATAGAGCCAATTATCAAAAGTACCTCGGGCCATGCTCATCCTGACAACCATCGTTGCCTCAAACCGACAACCGAGTTGCCCAATCTTGACAACCACACTACCTCAAACCGACGTCCAGGACGCCCAATCCTGGTGATCAACATCACCTCAGTCATAGTACCTACCTGATCACATACTAGCCACACCCAAATGTCATGCCACATGCATTTTTTACACAATTTAAAGCATGACATATTACTTTGCAATAAACAAGCAATTCTATCAAGAATTTCACCTTTCACATTTTAAAAGAATCTATAGCACGAAAATTGATATTATTCACATGGTATTATCACTTCACAAAGAATACATGCAGTTATGAAATTGAAATACCCTAAAAACGTGCCTAACAAAAGACAAATAATCATGCTTTGTCATACCAAGCCAATGTCCAATTTCTTTCTCCCTTACCTCACTGGGTTAAGGGTCACATATCACAATCAATAACATCACATACCAAGTGAGCCACCAAGGTGGAAATCATATAAACTGTAATATAAGCAAAAGCAAAACAGTAATTCCCACCCAAGGTAACTTGATCCATCCCTCGTATCTGGGGCTACAAGCACCCAAGAACAACCTAGAAACCTAGTTCCAGTAACAACCCATCTTCAGTCTAGCGTATCCCAAATAGTAATCCAGTATAAATAAAAGCTAGTCTCGATCTCATTAGTAGTCAGTCAAAATCTGCTACTAAATACCTGTCAAGAACAACCCCTCTGATACAACTTTATAACGTCCCGACCCGAACAACCACCGAAACATTGCTAAATGAGTTGGGTGTTACTAACCTTGGGAGAACCTCCCCAAACTCCAAAGGCTGCCGACTAGCAGCGAGGGTGTAATAGGTAGAGTGGGGAGGCTATAACCTATAGGAAGGAGGAAAATAAAGGCACTGGTCTGAGTATAATAATACAACATGCATCAGAAATAAATACTCAAAAAAATCGAACCATCCCCACATAGAGGAACCATATCCAAAAGAAGAAGAAATATCAGAAGTAATATATATAAACAAGTGAAGCGAAATGTAAACAAAAAAGTATGCTGAAACCACTTGTAACAACTACTAGAATAGACAAGTCATGCATCCATATCAAGTCAATATATAAAGAGGGCGCCAATGACTAATCAACAATAGCTGAATTAGACAAGGTAAGCATGATGATACAGGAAAGAAAGCAAAACAAAGTAAACTACAGCTAGGTATGACCTCAGGGTCCATACCAAATCTCCATGTGACAGCTAATACAATCTAGCTCCTGAAGCAGATCTCTTTCCTGCACGTAAATCCATAAAGTCTACACGCATCCCGAAGGACCCATGCATGGTGTGAGATGAATCTCAGTTGGATACCACCTAATGGTGCGTACCTAGTATAAGTGTTTAAGAAAGCATGCATCCATAAGAAAAGTAAACAACACAGTGCACAAAGTAAACACAACCTCCACTGGTGTTCAACTGCAACCATGGAGCATCACATGCTTCACCCAATGATGGAATCTCAGTCACATAACCCAGTACCATGTGCCTCCTGTCATAGTGTGTTCCAAGTACCGACGTCCCGAAGGCACACCCAATCAATAGTAACCCGACACCATCTGCCTCCTGACACCTCATGTCTCAAGTACCGACGTCCTAATAGCACACACAAACAATAGTAACCCATGCTCAAAATCTCACGTCTGCCCATGAAACAACAACCGAAGGAACAATGATGCCTGTCCTCAATAATAATCGGAGGAACAACGATTTATGTCCTCAAATAAAAAACTGGAGGAAACAACGATATCTTCTCTCAATATCATAACCCGGTAGCCTCATCGCCACCAACCGAAGGCTCCTCACCTTCCACATTGATTCCTACAACAAACACCCCCAAACCAATAGTACCTAAACCACAACTATGAGGGGCCTCTACCCACACGAGTGGTCAAAACCACCTCATCATAGAGTCAACCTATGTACACACGACTCAAATCACGAGTGAGCGGTAATCACCAAATAAAGAACCCAAACCACAACATTTCTGACACCTCATGTCCTTATGACCATGTCGCTCAAGTCTAATGGCCTCGCCATCCAAGTATCCTGGGCCATACCCAACCTGATTGTTACACTGCCTCAAACTGATGTCTATGACACCCAATCCTGTGGTCAAACCACTCAAGTAATTCAGGCCAAGCCCAACCTGTGATCAACATCACTCAAGAATATCCAGGCCATACCCCACACAACCCCAAGGGTTCCAACATATGTAATATCAAGCATCACACACACACACACATAAACAAAAGAATCACTTTAAATATGCAAAAAAATTTAAACAATTGATTTTCACTAGCCATGTGTTATTCCATACTAGAACTAAGGTCTTGAAAGCCTTTAGTAAACCTAATCATGGTTAAACAATTTAAACTCATCAGTTTAATAAAAACAATTCAATTATAACCATTTTGGCACCCCGGCCAAAATGACCCAAATGAGCAACGACCTCTAACCCGACCTTGCTCAAGCATAACAAGGTAAGGGAATGCCCAACAACACCCCATAAGGCATACAATCAATTCAATATAAAGAAACATGGGTCTTGCTCAATACCTAACGTTGAGCTAAAAGACACAACCCCCAAATGTCTATGAAAACACAAAACAAGCTATACACCACCTACCTTAGACTCGTAGATGTAGGCACGTCTGATATCGGGCTCCAATTCGAAGCTGATCTTCATAGATCTACGTTTCCATCAAATCCATGCAATTATACTTGGATGGAAACTGTGAATTGTGAGGAAAAGGAACAAGAATGGAATAGGGTGTGCAGGTTTAGCCTTGCCGATGCGACCCTACAACCACCAACAGATTGAAGAACGAACATCAGATGAAGAATTTAGGAGGATAAATGTTCTCGACCTCCCGGAGCGTCACAACCCAAAAACGGGGAAGAAGAAAATAGTTTTGGAAACGAGATGCGTCGCTCTCCCATATAAATGAATAAAAATAAAAATACACGACGTGTATTAAAGACTACATGCCATGTAGTAGCTTGTCTGTACTCTGACTAACACTGGTTATCAAGTCATCACACGACTTAGATGCGTCACGCGGGTCAGCACACCACTATGACTCAACCGGTACATGAAAAGGAAAATACACAGTGTGTTAAGTAACACTACATGCCATGTAATAAGTTATTTTTACACGGTCACCACACGACATGTACTAAGTCATCACTCAGTCAGTATATGTCTAACATACACATGACGTGTACTTGGGAGTACATGGCGTGTAACCTGGGAATTTCCAGAACTGCCTATTTTCCCCCCTTTTCTTAAAAACAACATAAAAAGAAAAGAAAAAAGAAGACCCAAACCTCAAAGGAAGAACCAGGTTATTACAGTTTCCAATGGAATTTCTATTATGTATTTGATTTCAATTTGTAATGTTGAACTTATGTTTGTATCTTGTTTTCCAAAACTAATAAAATATTCGTTCCTTAGGGATACAAATTTCTTGTAATAATGCCAATGTAATAAAACAATGTACCAGCTCCAAGAAACTGGGGTTGAGGCGTTACAATTGGTATCATAGCACGTTTAGTAGAAAGCTTGGAAACTAGATTTAGAAAATGTAGATTAGGGAACAAAACCCTAAGATAGACTTTGAGGATAAGTATACAAGAACATCCTAGAATTTTGGTAGGGTATAGATTATGTGGATCTTTCTAGAAAATACACCCATGTCTAGATACTATAAGTGGACGTGGTTCTGGCACAAATGTACATAGGAGTAATAATTATGAAAAGGTGTTCTGTGCATTGACTCGGGGTAACCTGGTACACAACAACGAGCCTTACTATGTACTTGGTTTGACACTCTCAAAGGATATACTTAGATAATTCACATTTTATTTATAAACCATGATGAAGGATTTAAATGTAAATATGTCCTCAAATAAACCATGATTATGATTATGCGATTAGATATGCATAAAAATTTCAATTTATGTTAAGTGTTTTTTTAGTTCAATATTATACATTATGATTCATAACCTAATTTAGTGTATTTTATTATTTAGAAATGGAGCACAGTGGAAGGAACAAAAACCGCATGAACGCATGTATCCCATGTTGGGATTTCCCACCTATGCAAGATAATGATGTTGGTTTTGGAGCTGCGACTGGTGCTGAGCAACTTATAACTATACTGGGACAACTGACTCAGGTTATGAACAATAAACTTACCCATATGGAGCATCCTGAACCACAATGTGGAGGAGCAATGTTAGACTGCTTTATGTGAAAATAGCCTCCATAATTCAATGGGACTAAAGACCCATTTGTAGCAGAGCAGTGGATAAGTTATTTAGAGAAGATATTTCTCACATTGAGATGTAATGAAAGGGAGAAGGTTATCATGAAAATTTATCATCTATCAGGAGATGCATATCAGTGGTGGTCGTTAATTCAAAACATGAAGTAGGAGGAAGAAATAGAATAAATGGAATGGAGGAACTTTAAGGAAATATTCTTAGAAAAATATTTCCCTCGAGAACAATGAGTAAATATGGATATGAAATTCTTGAGTTTTAAACAAAAAGAGGATGAAAATGTTGCGAAGTATGAAGCCAATTTTACAAGGCTAGAAAGGCATACTGTGGACTACATACGTAATTTGAGGAGCAAGATTGATCGATTCTTTGATGGTTTGAAACCATTCCTCTGAAGAGAACTGGTTTCCCAAACTTTCTCATCATATGAATATATAGTATCATGTGCAATCAATATAGAAAAATAATTTTCTAAGTCTTATAACTTTAAAGGAAAGTAAGACAAGAATAGGGTGACAGAGAAAATAATGGATAAAGGGAAGAATAAAAAGGGGAGTTTTTCAAAATGTGATACTTGTGGAAAGAAACATCCCATAGCCCGCTTAAAATAAAAGGAGTCTGTTACAAATGTGGAGAAAGAGACCACCAATCTTGAGATAACAAGGTAAAGAAAGAATCTACCAATGTTCAATTCTACAATTTTAAAGAGATGGGACATTATGCCAATGATTTTCCTAAGTGTCAAGGAAACATTCTCCAGAGAAGGCAAAGGGAGCAAGGCCAAGCTTATGTGATCATAACTACTGAGGTTGAAGTTCCTAATGATATGGTGGTAGGTACTTTAATAGTTTCCTCAAACATAGACAATGCTTTATTTGATTTTGGATCATCACATTCTTTTATATCTTTATAGTTTTCCAAGAAAATTAGACATTACAATTTGATTTAATAAAGGAGTTTTCAGTCAAAATTTCTAAGGTAAGTATCATTGCAATAAAGATGTGTTGATCAGTCCCCATTATGAAACATAAACATGCTTTAGTTTATATCCTTATCATCATAACCATGATTGACATTGATATAATCCTTAGTATAAACTGACTTTCAAGTTATGATGCTAAAATCTATTACAAGAAGAAAGAAGTTACAGTTTTTAAGAATGATGTAGAATCCATTATCTTTAGAGCAGAAACCTCATCATTTGATTCTTATCTAGATCCACCCCCAGTAGCTCTACTGAATGTAATTCTTAGTTAAGAAGATAAAACAATATCTATGGTCGAGGAAAGAAATATTAAAATTGAGAATGTACCTATTGTTCAAGAATACATTGATGTGTTTCCAGAGGATTTTCCTAGACATCCTTCAAAGTGGGAAATTGAGTTTTCTATTGATTTAATTTCTATTAGAAGGCCTATATCAAATAATCCTTATAGAATGACTGTAGTGGAATTAGTGGAGATAAAGAAACAAATAGAAGAGTTGAGTAATAAGGGATTTATCTACCCTAGTGTTTCTCCTTGGGGATCCCCCTATTCTCTTTGTCAAGAAGAAATATGGATCCATGAGGCTATGCATTGACTATAGATAAATCAATGATATTACAATAAAGAACAAGTATCCCCTGCCTCAGATTGATGATTTATTTGATCAACTTCATGAATCCTAATATTTTTCAAAGATTGACCTTCTATCTGGATATCATCAGTCACATGTGAGGAAGGAAGATATTCTAAAGGTAGCATTTTGAACCAGGTACGAGCATTACAACTTTACAGTAATTTGTTTTGGACTGACTAATGCACCCTCTATTTTTATGGATCTAATGAATAGAGTTTTTAAGGAATATCTTGATGAATTTTTTATGGTATTTATTTATCATATCTTGGTATGCTCCAAAATTTATGAAGAACACGAGAATCACTAGCGCATTATTCTGAATATTCTTAGAAGAATTGAGTTATATGGGATGTTTAACAAGTGTGAATTCTGTCTTTAAAAAGTTTCTTTTCTTGGACATATTGTCTCTAAGGATGTAATCTTAGTTGATCCTAAAAATAAAAAAGAAATTCAGGAATAACCTACTCCAACAAACATAACTGAGGTACATAGTTTTATTGATTTAACAGGTTATTATCGGTGTTTCGTTCAGAACTTCACCCGATTAGCTAACCTATTAACTAAGATTACTCATAAAGGGGTTAAGTTCATATGGAAAAAAGAATGTGAAGAATGTTTTGAAGATTTGAAGAAGAGGTTAGTAAATTCTTCAATCTTGACTCTACCATCGAGAAATGGTGGATTTTTTATTTATAGTGATGTATCAAAGAAATGAATTGGCTGTGTCCTTATGTAGAACGATAGATTTATTTCCTATGCATCAAGGAAGTTAAAAATTCATGAAAATAAATATCCAACTCATGATCTTGAGTTAGTATCTATAATATTTTCTATGAAGATATGGAGATATTGTCTCTATGGTGAAAGATGTGATATATATACTGATCACAAGAGATTGAAATATATCTTCTCACAGAAAGAACTCAACATGAGGCAAAGGTGATGGATCGAGCTACTCAAGGATTATGATTGTTCTATAAACTACCATCAAGGGAAGGAAAATAAGGTGAAAGATGCATTGAGCAGGAAAGATCAAAAAGTTATGAACAAAATGAGGATTGACAAGGATCCTATGTACATGGATCTAGCGAGGTTGGATATGGGAATTATAAAAGAAGGTAAAGCACTATTACTTTTTCAATTGGTTGCACAACCATATTTATTGGAAAGAATTAAAATTTCTCAATATCATGATGAGAATATTCAAAAGAAAATTGAAGTTGTGAATGATGGGAAGTTGCTGAACTTCGTGTGTGAGTATGAAATTCTAAAATTTGGGAGATGGCTATGTGTTCCCTCTATACCTGAGCTAAGATAGGAGTTATTGGATGACTCCAATAGTTCAAATTTCTCTATACACCCTGGTTGCACTAAGATGTATAGATATTTGAAAGAACATTTCTAGTGGGACAACATAAAGCATGATATTTATGATTATGTATCAAGATGTTTAGTCTTTCAATAGGTGAAGGATGAAAGACAACATCATAGAGGAGTCATGAAACCTATACCTATTCTTACATGGAAATGGGATGACATCACCATGGATTTTGTCACCGAATTACCAAAACTCTAAGAAAGAATGATGCAATATGGGTAATTGTGGATCGAATTACCAAATTTGCACATTTCCTCTCTAAAAGGAAGGATTTTCCACTGGAGCACCTTGAACGACTCTATATTAATGAAGTTGTAAGACTTCATGGGGAATCTCTATCAATTGTGTCTGATCATAATCCATGATTTATATAAAAATTATAGAAAAGTCTCCAGAAATATTTGGATACTGAGCTTCATTTGAGTACTTCTTATCATCCTCAAACTGACAAGTATTCAGAAAGGATGATCCAAACTTTAGAATACATGTTGAGATCATGATCACTTGAATTTCAAGGTATGTGGGATCAGTATTTACCTTTGGTAGAGTTTGACTACAAAAATAGTTTCTATTCAAGTATTCAAATGACACCATATGAAGCATTGTATGGAAAGAGATGCCATACACCAACATGTTGGGATGAAGTTGGTGAAAGGAATATTGTAGGCCTATAGCTTGTAGAGGAAACAACAACAAAGGTAAATACTATTCAAACCCATATCAAAGCAGATCAAAGCCGAAAAAAGAGATATATTGATAATCGAAGGAAGGATTTGAAATTTCAAGTGGGAGATCATGTTTTCTTGAAAGTATCACTATGGAAGAGTGTTATAAGATTTGTAAAGAAAGAGAAACTGAGCCCCAGGTACATTGGTCCTTTTGAAATTATGGAGGGATTAGAAGCTATGACTTGTCGTTTGGCGATTCCACATAGCATTTTTAAAGTAGCTAATGTGTTCCACGTCTCATTATTGAGAAAGTACATTCCAGACCCAACACATGTACTCACTTATGAAGGTATCGAATTGGAACATGACTTATCTTAATGTGAAGAGGCTATCCAGATTCTGGACACTGAAGAATAGGTGTTGAGGAATTAGATGACTTGGATAATAAAGTTACTTTAGAAAAATCATAAAATTGAAGAGGCAATGTGGGAGTCTAAGGAACTTATGATAAATACCTACCCAAATATTTTTATGAGGTAACATTTTAGAAATTTCGAGGATGAAATTTTTGTAAGGAGGGAAGAATGTAACACCCCAAGGTGTTGCAAATAAATTTAATATAAAATGTAATGAATGCAATACTGAGTCTCTGCAAAACAATAATTTGTTATTATAACCTAGCAGTTAAACACAATTTTTCTACCTTTGTGATTTGAATTTCAAAAAATGGATATACATGGTTACGATTAATAAGATATTTAGAGTCTGATAGAATCAACTTACATTTTCAGTGAATAGTAACTTGACCATTATGAATAGTAATGTACCTTTATGAATAGTAATATGACCCTTATGAATAGTAACATCACCCATGTAAGTATAAATAAAATTTAGGCACCTTATAAATGAAAGTGAATATTTTAAAAATTAATAATTAAGTGTTAGTATTTTTGTGGGTAATAAATATTTAATTACAATTTTAAATTAATAAATTGATTTAAAATAAAATTCATTTTCCTAAAATGTGTTCCTAAATAAATATTTTGTTATCCCATGATTTTAGGATAATTTTATGAGACCTCAGCTAATTTTTGAAAGTATTATAAACTCAGTTTTAAATTTAAAATTTGTATTTTTCAAGTAAATAATGATTTCAATTAAAAATTAAATTTCACATATTTAGAAAATTATTTTGATAAAATGGATTCCATTTTTCAATTCTACACGTTGAAAAATGGTTATGGTTAATTTTTGGGATTTTTATAAAATACTTGATTTTTTAATGAATAGTAAATATAATAATTAACGATAAATGATAAATACATGATTTATTGAGTCATAGGTGATTTATGGATAATGTAAGAACACTTGGTTCGAACTTACATGCACTTATTATTATTTTTGGTCATAATAATCAAAATTATTTTTTTTCTTAAGAAAAATTATAAAATAATGAATAAGATATTCCAAAATCACCCATCTCCGCCACTATAAAAACCACCCCTCACTCCCACTTATCCTCAATCCTATAAGCCTTTAAGATTATCAAATTTCTACCCAAATACTCTTCCCTAGTCTCTACCCACATCCAGGAGCTCTTGGTATTTCCAAAAGACCAAAACCCCTTCCCTAAAGGAGGTTCTGAAGGAGAATATTTCAAGTGGTAAACCCTCTTCCTTATTCTTTTAATTTCATTTTCAATTTATTTTCTTTTCGTATAATCTACTCACCTCCTCTGTCCAAATTATAATGATAAATCCACTATCATATATATATTTTAATGATATCATGTTAATGTAATATCCTTCCTCAAACCATTATCTCTCTCTCTTTTATTTTAAAAACGAAATCATCGTCCGGGTGGTGCCGATTTACAACCTCTGTTATTCAATTTCTCCATCAAGGATAATCATGAAACCTTTTTATGGTTGAACCTGAATATAATATATGCATTATAACCTAATTAATTCTATGTAACTAGCATATATACATAATATTAATTCATACGAAAAAACTAGTTCATAATAATCAAAATACCTCCAAAATAATCTAAATGATTATCACTAATGTTTTATCTAACGATTCATCCTCATACATGAAAAAAAGAATACATGATACCAATTACACTTCTATATGTTCATTAATAATATATAAATTTAATTCCTGATAACTATATCCATTCCATATGAACTTCCATACTCATATACAAGTATACCGATCATGAAAACCAAGGAAACAAATGCTCGTGAGTGATAAATTTGTATTTTATAACTCATCCAAAAGGCCATAAATGAACTTAATAAAATTATACTAAATAAAATACATATATATTATGATTTTAATTAATTAATTAATTAATTTAATTTTATTATCCAAGATGTTAAGGTCAAGTGCAGAACACGTTCGTATATAAGGTAAGGGTTTTCTACCTGAACCTCCATTTTCTTTCAGGTTACTATTTGTCTCTCTTAATCCCAATTAAATTATTAATTATTCTTATTTAATACTCATAAATTCTATGTTAATGTTATATATATGTGTACAAATTATAATACTTCTTTATTTTATGGGGATTTAAATGTTTTATAAAGATCTTTCTCAATTCTTCATGATAAACAAGCCCAATTCAAGGGAAATTCTCAAATTATTACCTATTTTCAAGTACACCCTATAATATGTTTTAATACACCATTATTTTTATAAAACCAATCATTTAATAATGTAAAAAATACCTTAGTTAATTTCTGGTTTTATGCAAAAAAATTTCCAAAAAAACTCTTCTTTTGAATGGAAAATGCATTTCTCTTAAGAATTACTTGATGATTTTATACAAGTATTTTCATCTATTTCAACACTCTTGTTGATTCTTATATTTAATTGAGATTAATATTTTATGATATAATTTAAAATATTTTATTTAATGGTTTATGATTAGTTTAAATATGGATGTCCTATCTTGATACCATTCACTATATTACTCCGAATGGTTAGTGTTTATGTTTACTGATTGGGGAAAGTTATTTACATTTAATATGTTAGTTTCAATATGAATGTATATGTTATTTAAGTTTAAAACCTTTAATATGAGGAATGAATCAGATTTAGTAAGTTATGGGTGGGGATCGCTATAGCCCCTCAATGCATCGGTAGGTCTCATGAGACAAAACAGAATTGGGTTTTGGTCAAGGCCTTACCCTAGTATTTTCAGACGTCTCGGTTGAGGCCTTGAAAATATGTTTCAGATGTCCAAAATTATGCATTACCTCATTATGGTATTATTAATTGATAACCATGTGATTATTTGACTAGTATAATATCAATGGTTATGTTTCATTCTCTTATGATCATTTATATGACCTTATTTAATCAGCTTTCATTCATACCATATTATGCTCAAGTATATTTTTAAAGGCATGCATTTTTAGTTATTCATCATGCCTAGTGTTTATTTTTATGATAAATTATACTATATTACTTAACCTTACTTAACATCTGAGCTCACCCTTTCTTATGTTTTATTTTCCTAAGGTTTTGAAGATGAATATTATGAATGACCTGTAGGGATAATCTGGGAGTCATAGATGTTTCCAATGGAATTTCTATTATGTATTTCATTTCAAATTGTAATGTTGAACTTATGTTTGTATCTCATTTTCCAAAACTACTAAAATATTTGTTCCTTTAGGATATGACTTTCTTGTAATCATTCCAATGTAATAAAATAATGCACCAACTCCAGGAAACTGGGGTCAGGGCATTACAGAGGTAGCTCACAAATAAAATTTATAGAAGGGGTTTGAGGGGTAATGTAGCATGAAAAGGAAAAGGGTTCATAAAGCATCACCATCCATAGAGAAAAGGTAGTCCACGAAGTAAGGTGACTTGTGAAAAGATCATGCCACGGGGTGCAAGATAGTTCACGAAGTGATTAAGGCATTTTACAATGGGACTAAAAACAGTTCTCGAAGAAATTTATGAAAACTAGAAGTACATGGAAAAGTGGATTTCACCTATGAGGTGAAAAAAAGACTTCATGGCACACTCATTTATGTGTGAAACAATTATTAGGTTATTTAGACCAACAGAATATTCCTCTGAAGAAGTTGTGAGCACACTTCAGTAGAGAGGGTAGTGAGATTTCAATTTGTGACTGGTTGTAAAACAAGAAGGATAGTGAGTCTGATCTGAACCATGTATCGGTAGCGATATTTAGTGGATTTGGTACATAGGCACATTTCCTATGTATGCACCTTGGACGTATACCAGTGATGATAAACCATGAAATATTGCTATGTCCTGTACATGTTTTAATTCTCATATTATTCTCTACTATAGGAAGGAGAGAGAAGAGTATTTTGTTTAATGATGAAACAAGATTAAAAAAATAGCTGTTTTAATCTATCATACCCCAATTTATCACTCTCTTAGGGTATTTAATCTAGTTGGGCCAACAACTAAATTGAAAATTTTATATTGAAAACACATACTTGGATTCGTACCAGCCACATCATGTGTTAAATTGATGTGAAGTCAATTCATAAAAAAAATTAATTATGGATCATTGTCCTAAGTTTTCAAGATAATACGATCTATTTTACTTAGTTTTGGATATATGACATGTGTTTTACACTAAAATGACACTTTTATATTAAAAAATTAAATTTGAGTCATATCGACCACATAGCTTTTAAGATTGACATGTATTTGATTCCTATATATCTCAAATGAATTAATGATCATCTTCCTAAAGTTTTAAAACAATCTGATATTTTTTTCTCAATTTTGGCTATGTGACACGTGTTTTAAACTAAAATGACATTTTTGTATTGAAAACACACACTTGGAGTCATACCAAGAACATTGTGTATCATATCGATATGAAGTCAATTAATAAACATCACAAATTAATTATGGATAGTTTTCATAGTGTTTGAAAACAATCCATGCTATTTTTCTCATTTTTGGCTATGTGACATGCATTTTACACTAAAATGACACTTCTATTGAAAACATGCATTTTGAGTCATACCAACCATATCATGTGTCAAATTAACATGTGTTAAATTCCTACACATCAAAAATGAACTATGGATTATTTTCCTAAAGTTTGAAAACAAATTGAGATCATTTTCTTGGTTTTGGTTTCGTGATGTATGGTTTAAACTAAACTGACATTATTATATTGAAAGCAAACACTTAGTGTCATACCAGCCACATTGTGCATGGGATTGATATAAAGTAAATTAATACATGAAAAAAATGAATTATGGATCCTTTTCCTTAAATTTTAAGACAATCCAAGCTCATTTACTTAGTTTTTTCTTTATGACACATGTTTTTCACTAAAATAATACTTTTATATTGAAAACACACACTTAGAGTCATATCGATCATATCCTGTGTTAGATAAAGGTGTGGTCGATTATTGAGATTTATAAATGAATTATAGAGCAGTGAACTAAATTTTGAAAACAATCCAAGCTCATTTTCTCAGTTTTGGATATGTGACACACATTTTAAACTAAAATGACACTTTTTTATATATAAAACATACACTTTGATCCATACTGGCCACATTGTGTGTTAGATTGATGTGCAGTTGATTCCTACACATTAAAAATAAATTATGGATATTTTTCCTAAAGTTTGAAAACAATATGAGTTCATTTTCTCAGTTTTGGCTACGTGATGTGGTTTTTAAACTAAAATGACACTGTTATATTGAAAACATGCACTTTAAGTCATAATGACCACATCATGTGTTGAATTGATGTGCGTCTGATTCCTACATATCAAGAACGAATTATGGATTGATGTCCTAAAGTTTAAAAAATACTATATTTTTTGATTGGTTTTGAAAATGTGTCATGTGTTCTAAACTAAATGACACTTTTATATTGAAAACACACACTTAGAATCATATCAGCAACATCATGTATCAAATTGACCTTATCTCATAGTAAAAATGATAGTAAAAAAATGTAAAACTATTGATTAAGTTAAAACTAAAAAAATTCACAAAATTTAGAATCATTCAAATAAAAACGCACCAATAATCCTCATTAGCTTCAACTCACATCTGTAAAACATTTTGATTAATAAAAACAAGAAATTCATCATTACATGGCACACCCAATCTATTTCTAACAGCCAAAAAAAATACCTCATGTTCAAATAAATTAGACATGAACTATAAAATGAGATTTACGCTGTATCATACAACATGAAAAAAATAAATTCAAATAAACATGCATTCAAACAAAATCAATAAATATTTCTATCAGCCAACAAATTCAAAATGAATGGAGCTGAAAGGAATTGTCAGTTGTCCAAGAGGTGATAAAAGGGAAGTGGAGTGCTTGAACCCTAGAGGAAAAAAATTAAGGATTGGTTGAGTTGGTTGGGTTGGGTTGGTTAATTATTTTTCCCACCTGTGACCCGACTCGACCTGATGCCGACCCTATCTAAACTAACTTGACCCATACATACCCCATGTGTAACCCAACCAAACCTAGTTGGGACAGGTCTGGTTGATCGGGTTGGGTTGGGTTTAGAAATCCCTATCCATTTTCAAAGGTGCACGACCCATTATCATTATCACACACACACATACACAATGTAACATCCTATGTTTTTAAAAGGAAACACTATATTCGATAGTATACATGATACACCACATAGAGCTTAAGCGGACAACTAAATAATATTTAAATGTTACCATTAAAACCTAGCCATTAGAATGGAACGAATGAACAATATTAACTGAATTATGAAAATGTGGTTTAAAAATGTATATATAATTACTTATTTGGCGAATAATTAATTATAAATGAATGCAAACCCCTTTTTAAAAATAAAAGGAAATATTTTTCTGAAAAACTATTTAAATGCGCATAAGTGTTTTTATTCCAATAAATTAATAAATTAATCTTGTTGGATTATATTAATTAAATATATATATATATATAATATAATTTAATGTTTAATATCCATCTTATGTTTTTTCTAGACTTTATGTAAGAACAAATCCAATTTTACAAATAAAAGAAGTATTTTTCAAAAAGGGAAATTTTACCGTCTTTTGATGGAGCACTTATTTTAAATCTAGTTTTTCTCACTTTTATAAGTTATATTTGACAAAAAAAATTCTTATTTGAAATAATAATATCAAAATTTACTTCGGTTGAATTTTTGGTATTTTTTTGATAAGTTTCTTGTTTTGATGAATAATGAAAAAATAATGCATTTTAATTGAAAACTACTTTTTCATCAAATTTTTTATCATGTTAAATTATCTTTTTGAATGGTTTTAAAGTATAATTAGATCAAGTTTTTATAATTTAATCTAATTTAGTTCATTGATATCAATTTTATATTTAAATTGGATATAAAAAATTGGTAAACTTTTGAACGTTTTAGTTTAAAAACCTGTTTTCTCATTCCATCGACGAGATTAATTTTTAATTAATTTATGCCAATTCTATGTTTTAATTTCAAAAAATGGATTCCATATTTGGAATCATTGTAACACCCCAATCTTCCACGATACATTTCCCTTTGAATAATGTAATTGCTTGCACTGCACGCAACTTCGAGATTTTAACACACCATGATCAATCAAACTAGCCGTTATAAATAGCAATACCCACTTTTTGAAATTTTATAATTTTTTTTCAAAATGGAATTAATTTTTGTATTTTAAATATTAAAATTATCTTTGGTTAAATTTTTGGTACTCTTCAGAAAACTTTCAATTTTTGATGAATAGTGAAAAATACTAAATTTTAATTAAAAACAACTTTTTAAATCGAAATAATTTATAGTGTTAAACTATAAATTTGAGTGGTTTTAAAGTATCATTAGATTAAATTTTTATCATTTAATATAATTTAGGTCATTGGATGTAATTTCACTTTTAAACTGGACATAAACAAGTGTCAATCTTTTGATATTTATTATTTCTTAAAAACACACTTTGTTTTGATAACGAGAATTAATTTTAAATTAATTTCCGCCACTTATATATTTTGAATTTGGAAAAATGGATTCTATATTTGGAGTTAGGAGATCCAAATTTTTTAAATATATAACTTTTATTTTTAGCCATTATGAATATTTATTTCAGTAAATATTTTATTTACCATGGTTAAAGGGTAAATCTGGTAAATAAGGGTAAAAAAATATTATTATAATAATATTAAATTACCATAACATGTGTCCTATTTCTATTGGTTGATACATTTCCGACCATGGGCATCCTTGGGTCGATTTTGGATCCCCATGGATCCACTTGAGAGTGACAATGACACTTTATATTAATTAATTTAAAGTAAAGACAAAATGACATAAACATATATCTTTTAGTAAAATAATTTTTACAAGGGGTTATATAAGTTATATTTTCAACTATAAATATTCATTTGAAAGCTGAAAATATTTATTACATCATGGTATTTTTTTTATAATTTTTAGACATCAAATAAATAAAATTATTTATGACACAATAATGATGCAGTGTTTACCTCATTAAAGAATGATTTAAATAAATGAGATTATAAAAATTAAAAAAATATCCAAAACCTATCCAATTATTATTAGATGATTTTATTTCTAACATGAGTCATCTTATCTTTAACTTTAATGAGTTTTGGACCTTTTTAAACCGAAAATAATTATATAATAAAATAATATTTTCAAACATTCCGAAAGAGCCCCTCCCCCCCTTATAAAAATCCCTCACCTCTAACCCATTTCTCACACCTCTCAAGCCCCTTGGATCATCCAAAATATGATCAATTAATCTCCCTATATCCTTCTCTTCCTCTTAGAATCCTTACCTTAGGCATAAGGCACTTCAAGGAAGCCTTTTGGTTTAAACTAAAGGGAGTTACCCGATTTAAAGGTAACATCTCCTCTTAAGTTCTTTTCTTTTATTTTACTTATCCAACTCCCTAAACTCTCTTTATTACTTTATTTTATAAAAAAAATATTATAATAAATATACTAGGTTTTTTTATGAGAAGTATTTGAACTACACTTACACACACCTCCATCTAATGGGTATAGAACATAATGTTTTTGTGGACGACGAACTACTGTCTCACGAAACAATGATTGTTCAATCTTCTACTACCACCTCTTATGGTGGCCATTATGATGAAAATATAATTATATATGATATTTATTTTATCCATAATCTTCTGTAATTCTATTTTATATCATACCTTTATTCTTTTCATGTTGCATATATATGATAATTTCATTTGAGGAAGTGCGGAATACCGCCCCCTCAAAGTGATATGACTCGTTCATACCATACATGGAATGTATAAAGGATGATGTTGATGAATATACATAATGTATATAAAATAGTATATTATACTATAATAATAATATACCTATGTATCATTTGGTCTTATTTCCTTTTAAAATAAAAAAGTGAAATGGAAGTAGCGTTCGTGCGTACGTATGGATTACCGTCTCCACGAACGCGATGAGATTCATTCTCCATCATAACCATTCAAGAATAATTTTCATTTGATTATTAAAAATAATATTTAAGAACATTATATCATTCTGGATATGAATCAAATACATCTTATCCTTAACAAACATGACTTAAGTAATAAAACATATAAAGGAAAACGAATCAGTTAACACCCAAAATAATGATACTACTAAAATATTATTAACAAAGAAATATTAGAAGATCATATATGATATCATATTTATATATGAAGTTCTTGTATAATTTAATAAAAATAATTTAACTATTATACAGGAGGTTAATTTACCCTCGACCAAGGAAAAGTACAAGGTAAGGGTTGATTTTACAATCTCTTTATTATCTGGGGTTGTTTTTACATAAGTGTCTACTGGGACCTCTTTATCATCCACATCTATGTTTATTAAAATTATATTTCAATTTTTTTACTATTTACTAGACTATGGGTTAAATTAATTTATACCCTTGTTTGACTTTTTATAAAATGTTTTGAAAGTAATCTTTCCGTCGTTTTCCAAACAAGGTACTTTATGACCTTTTTGACAAATTAAGGTAAGATTGTTTTTTTAAATTATATGGCGGGTGCAGTTATTCTCTGCTGTTATAACACCTTTGAAGCTTCCCTTACAATCTTATAAGAATATTTTTAAAATAAATGTTTTCTTTTATAATTACATGACTTTTAAATGATTTCAAAATAGAAAGAGATATTTCTCTCAAATAGTTTTGATTTCATCTATGTCAACATCCTTTAATGGATTTTATACTTGTTTGAATTAGATTTATTATGATACAAATCTTGCATATTGTATTGAAGGTTTTGGGATATGTTTGACTGTGGATGTGTTATTTTTATACCATTCATTATTTATGGTTAATGTATTAGTATTTCGTATGCTAGTTTTAATACGAATGTTTATGTTATGTTTCAACCTTTTCATATGAGGAATGAATTAGACTTAGTAAGTGACGGGTGGATCCTGCTATATCTCCTTGAAGCATTGGTAGGTATCATGAGACAAACTAGTGTCTTGGCACAAGGCCTTGACAAAATCTTATTTGTAGTCTTGTCATGAGGCCTTGACTATGTGGTTTTGATGTCCAACATTATGCATTCTACCATTATGAAATTAGCTATTGATATTACATGTGATTATTCGATTAGTAGAATATCCATGTGAATAATTAAATGAAATTATTTGATTTATCTTTTCCATATTATTCTGAAGTTTAAGTTTAAAATATTTTTTTTAGTTTTATACATTTCCTTAAATGTTTATGCTTATTTATGAAGTTTCTGCTATATTGTTATCCTTACTGAGCATCTGAGATCACCCCTTTCTATGTTTTATTTTTCACAGGATGTGAAGAAGTATTTTATGGTTGACCTAAAGGGATAGGCTAAGGGATATTAGTGTGTTTAAAGGGGATAAAATGTTGTTGTTTTTATCTCATGATGTGATGTAAAAATTATGTATGTATCTAGTACTTCCACGACTACTAAGCTAATCGGTATTTCGGGACATGATTCATTGTATCATGCCAATGTTATGTAATAACGCACCAACTCTGGGTAACTATGGTCAGGGCGTTACAGTTGGTATCAGAGGAAGTTTAGTACAAACTTTGGAAACTAGATTTAGATAAACTCTGATTAGAGCATATTACAATAAAATAGACTTTGAGGATTAGTATAGAAGAACTTATTAGAATTTTGGTAATGTGGAGATTTTGTGTATTTTACAAGAAATACATCCCTGTATGGATACAAGTAGGTAGAGGCGGCTCTGGAATAGATATACCTAGGAGTGAAAACTCCAACAAAGAATTTCGGGCTTGACTCGGGGTATCCTGGTACACGACAACGGGCCTTGCTGCACTCTTGGTTATGACACTCCCAGGGGATATTCTTAGGATAATTCACATTTTCTTTACAAACCATTATGAAGGATTTATGAGTATATACCTCCTCAAAGAAAACATTTTTATGAATATGGATTATATCTATAAACTATTCAATTTATGTTAAGTGTTTTACAAGTTTGGAATTATGTATTGCGATTCGTAAACTAATCTAGTGTATGCCATTGTTTAGAAATGAAACCTAGTGGAAAGAATGAAAACCATATCAATGCACATAATCCATATAGGTATTTCCCTCCTACTCAAGATAATTATAGTGGAGCTGGTGATGTAACTAGTGCTGATTAGCTTATCACCATACCGGGACAACTCACTCAGGATATGAATAATAACCTTACCTGTATGGAGCACCCTGATCCATAATGCAGAGGATCATTGTTAGACTGATTCATAAGGCAAAAAAAAACCAACATTCAACAGGACTAAAAATCTATTTATAGATGAGCAATGTATAAGTTACTTAGAGAAAATATTTAATGCTTTGGGGAGCAGTGAAAGGGAAAAAGTTGTCATGGCAGTTTATCACCTCACGAGAGATACATATCAATGGTGTTTATTAATTCAAAACACAAAGGAAGATGAAGAAGTATAAAATATGAAATGTAGAGAGTTTAAAGAGATTTTCTTAGAAAAATACTTTCCTCGTGACCATCGAGTGGATATGAAAAGACAATTTCTGAGTCTGAGGCAAAAGGATGATGAGAATGCCGCAAAGTATGAGGCTAACTTTACAAGGTTAGCATAGCATGATATATATTATATACGTAACACAAGGATTATGATTTATCAATTCTTTGATGGGTTAAAACCATTCCTCCATCTAGAATTAGTATCACAATACTTCTCATCATATGAAGATATTTTCTCATGTGCTATCAAGACAAAAAAGCAATTATCTAAGTCTTACAACTTTAAAGCAAAGCAAGAGATGAAGAGATCTGCTGAACACTCTGGAAATGGAATTAAGGGGAAGAAGGGAAAAGTTGAATATCCATCCTGCAATAAATGTGGGAATAAACACCCCAGTACTTTCCTAAAGGGAATGAGAGTCCTTTACAAGTGTGGTGGAAAATGCCACCAAGCTCGTGATTGCATGGGAACGAAAGATGCTGTCAATGTTGAATGATACAATTGTAAATAAATGGGGCATTATGAAAATTAATGTCCTAAGCACCAAGGAAACTTACCTTAGAAATGGCCAAGAGAGCAAGACCAAGCTTATGCGATCACTACTGCTGAGGTTGAAGCCCCGAAAGATATGGTGATAGGTAATTTAATGGTTTCATCAAGTTTAGCCAATGATTTATTTGATTCGAGATAATCGCATTGTTTCATATCTTCCCAATTTTCTAATAAAATTATATATTTTCAATTTAATTTAACAAGGGAGTTATCAGTCAAAACTCCTAAGGGAAGTATCATTGCAACAAAGTTTTATGAATCAGTCCCCATTAGGGTATATAAATGTTCTTTATCCACTGATCTCATCGTATTACCCATGATTGAATTTGATATAATCCTCAGTATGGATTTGATTTCAGACCATGATGAGAAAATTTATTGTAAGAAGAATAAGGTTACAATTTTTGATGATGATAAGGAATACCTTATCTTTAGAGTAGAAACATCACCATCTGATTCTTATCTAGATCCACCCCTATAGCTCTACTAAATTAAATTATTGGGAAGGAAGAGAGTGGAATAACTATGGGTGAGGAAAGGAATATTCAAATAGAGGATGTACCTATAGTACAAGAATATGTTGATGTATTTCCAGAGGATTTACCTGGACATCCTCCAGAATTAGAAATTGAGTTTTCCATTGATTTAATTTTTGGTTCAAGGCCCATATCAAAGAACCCTTATATAATGGACACTGTGGAATTAGTGGAGCTAAAGAAACAACTAGATAATTTGAGTAATAAAGGATTTATTAACCATAGTGTTTCTCCATGGGGATCCCATGTTATTTTTGTTAAGAAGAAAGATGGATCTATGAGGTTGTGCATTAACTACAGGGAGATCAATGCTATAAAAATAAATAACAAGTATCCCCTACCTCGCATTGATGATTTATTTGATCAAATTCATAGAGATCAATATTTTTAAAATATTGAACTTCGATCTGAATATCATCAGTTGTGCGTGAAGAAGGAAGACATTCCAAAGACAACATTTCGAACTAGGTATGGGTATTACAAGTTTACAGTAATGCATTTTGGACTGACTAATACACCCTCTGTCTTCATGGATCTAATGAACATAGTTTTTAAGAAATATCTTGATGAATTTGTAGTGGTATTTATTGATGATATATTTTTATACTCTGAAATATATAAAGATCATGAAAATCACTTGCGCACTATTCTAAAGACTCTTAGAAGAAATAAAGTATATGGGAAATTCAACAAGTGTGAGTTCTGGCTTCAGGAAATTTCTTTTCTTGGACATATTGTCTCTAAGGAGGGAATCTCTATTGATCCTTCTAAGACAATAGAAATACGAGAATGGCCAGAACCGACAAATATAACTGAGGTACGTAGTTTTATTGGTTTAACAGGTTATTATCGGCGTTTCGTCTAAAATTTTACCCGATTGGCTAACCCATTAACCAAGTTCACACGTAAAAGGGTTAGATTTGTTTGGAAAAAAGAGTGTGAAGAATGTTTTGAAGAACTGAAGAGAATATTAGTCAATTCTCTTATATTGACTCTACCATCGGGGAATAATGAGTTTATTATTTATAGTGATGCTTCAAAGAAAGGACTTGGTTGTGTCCTTATGCAGAATGATAGAGTTTTTGCCTATGCATCACTGTAGATAAAAATTCATGAACAAAACTATCCCACTCATGATCTTGAGTTAGCATCTATAATCTTTGCTCTGAAGATATAAAGACACTATCTTTATTGTGAAAAATGTGAGATTTATACTGATCACAAGAGTTTGAACTATATTTTCTCACAAAAAGAACTCAACATGAGACAAAGGAGATGGATCAAACTACTCAAGGATTATGATTTCACCATACACTACCACTCAAGGAAGGAAAATAAGGTGGTAGATGCTTTGAGCATAAAAGATCATGGAGTTTTGAACAATATGAGAGTTTAAAGGGATCCTATGTTCATAGATCTAGTAAAGATGGATATGGGAATAATCATGGAAGGTGAAACATCAATACATTTTTAAATGGTTTCTAAACCATCTTTCCTAGAAGGTATAAAAAGTTCTTAGACTGATGATGATGAGTTTCAAAAGAAAATTAAAGCTATGAATGATGGGAGATTAACCAACTTCGTATATGAAGATGGGATTTTGAAATTTGGGAAGAGACTTTGTATTCTTGACATACCTAATCTAAAAAGGGAATTGTTGAATGATTCTCATAGCTCTAATTTCTCTATACACCATGGTAGCACTAAGATGTATAGAGATTTGAAGAAACATTTTTGGTGGGACAACATGAAGAGGGATATTTCTGATTATGTGTCAAGATGTATGGTTTGTCAACAAGTGAAATCTAGAAGACAACATCCTAGAGGATTCATGCAACCTCTCCCCATACCTGAGTGGAAATGGGATGATATTATGATGGGCTTTGTTATGGGGCTACCGAAGACTCCTAGAAGGAATGATGTAATATGGGTCATTGTTGATTGTCTTACCAAGTCAACTCATTTTCTTGCTATAAGAGAAGATTTACCACTTGAACGTCTGGAAAGACTATATATTAATGAATTTGTAAGACTTCATGAAGTACACTTATCAATTTTTTCTGACTGTGATCCCCATTTTACATCAAGATTCTGGAAAAGTCTTCAGAAGGCCTTGGATACTGAACTTCGTTTGATAACTGCCTACTACCCTCAAACTGATGGACAATCAGAATAGACTATTCAAACATTGTAAGACATGTTGATATCTTGATCACTTGACTTTCAAGGTATGTGGGGTCAATATTTACCTATGGTAGAATTTTCCTATAACAATAGTTTCCATTCAAGTATTCAGATGACACCATATAAATAATTATATGGAAAGAGATGTTGCACACCAACTTTTTGGGATGATGTTAGTGAAAGAAAACTCGTAGGCCCAGAACTTGTTGAGGAAACAATGGAAAAGGTGAAGGTTATACAAACCCACATCAAAGCATCTCAAAGTAGGAAAAAGTGCTATGCCGATAACTGAAGGAAAGATTTGGAATTTTAAGTAGAGGATAATGTTTTCTTGAAGGTATCTCTGTGGAAGGGTGTTATAAGATTCAGTAAGAAAGGAAAATTAAGTCCCAGGTACATCAGACCTTTCAAAATTCTAGAATGAATTGGATTTGTAGCTTATCGTTTGACAATGCCGCCAAGTCTCTCCAAATTTCATGATGTGTTCTACGTATCACTGTTGAGAAAATAAATGCCTAACCCAACGCATGTACTCACCTATGAAGAAATAGAATTGGAACCCGATCTATCTTATTACAAAGATCATATCAGAATTTTTGATACCAGAGAACAAGTGTTGAGAAACCGGACGACTCTTCTGGTGAAAGTTCTATAGAGAAATCATAAGATGGAAGAGGCAACGTGGGAACTTGAGGAACTTATGATGAAGAACCACCTAAATATTTTTATGTAGTAATATTCTAGAAATTTTGAGGATGAAATTATTTGAAGGAGGGTAGAATGTAACACCCCAAGATTCCATGGTACGTTTCCCTTTGAATAATGCAATAGATTGTTCTATACACAACTTTGAGATTCTAACACACCATGAACAATCAAACTAGCCATTATAAATTCCCATGGGGTGTTAGCCAAGTGGTACCCACTGGTTGTACCCCTCACTCTCAGTGGGAACTGGCCCAGGCTCGAGTCCTTCCAGACTCGAACACTGTGTATATTTTGCACAGGGTGATTCAAAGCCATTTTCCTAGCCGGGGAACATGCGACACACTCTAAGCATGGTGGCCCCCCCAGTGGGAGGCAAGCGTTACCCTACACACGTTTTTGTTGCTTCAGCGGTGGCGTAGTGGTGAAGGATAGGGGTAAAACAATGCTGTTCTTTGGGAGGTTTAGGGTTCGAATCATGGGAGTCCGATTTTGGGGCAAACCTCTCACTCGGGATCCACTCACCTTGCCGGGTCACCCGGTTTTTGACTGGGTGGTAAAAATGAGGAGCAACCCACCCGTGTTGACAAATTACTTGACGAACCATCGCCGCCCGGGTTGTCACCCTCTGGGATGCTCTTCCATCTCGGCTAGAAATGGATCCTTCCCAACTGGGGCTCTCTCTGGAGTGACCTCTTCATGGGGAGGTGGGTTCCCTTGTGTAGAGGGTTCGAAAAGGCCACACATGAGAATTCCCTTTCTCTAAAAAAAACTGGCCATTATAAATAGTAATAACCACTTTTTGAAATTTTAAAAATTTTGTTTTTTAAAATGGATTTCATTTTTGGATTTGGAATATCAAAATTAGATTAGGGTAAATTTTTAGTACTCTTCTGAAAACTTTCAATTTTTTTATGAATAGTGAAAAATACTAAATTTTAATTAAAAACAACTTTTTTAATCGAAATAATTTATAGCGTTAGACTATAAATTTGAGTGTTTTTAAATTATCATTAGATTATATTTTTATCATTAAATATAATTTAGGTCATTGGATGTAATTTCACATTTAAACTGGACATAAACAAGTGTCAATCTTTTGATAGTTATTATTTATTCTTTGTTTTGACAATGAGAATTAATTTTAAATTAATTTCTACCACTTATGTGTTTTGAATTTGGAAAAATGGATTCCATATTTGAAATCAGGATGTCTAAATTTTTTAAATAGGTAACTTTTATTTTTATGCATTATGAATATTTACTTCAGTAAATATTTTATTTTCTATGGTTAAAGGGTAAATTTGGTAAATAAGGGTAAACAAATATTATTATAATAATATTAAATTACCCTAACATGTATTCTATTCCTATTGGTTGATACATGTGTGACCATGGGCATCCTTGGGTTGATTTTGGGACCCCATAGAGCCACTTAAGAGTGATAATGACACTTTATATTAATTAATTTAAAGTAAAGACAAAATGACATAAACATATATCTTTTAGTAAAATAATTTTTACAAGGGGTTATATAAGTTATATTTTAAACTATAAATATTCATTTGAAATATAGAAATATTTTCTACATCATGGTATTCTTTTTATAATTTTTAGACATCAAATAAATAAAATTATTTATGACACAATAATAATGCGGTGTTTACCTCATTAAAGAATGATTTAAATAAATGAGATTATAAAAATTAAAAACAATATCCAAAACCTATCCAATTCTTACTGGATGATTTTATTTCGAACATTATCCACCTTATCTTCTAATTTAATGAGTTTTTGATCTTTAGAAACCGAAAATCATTATATAATAAAATAATATTTTCAAACATTCCTAAAGAGCCCCTCCCCCTTATAAAAATCCCTCACCTATAACCCATTTCTAACACCTCTCAAGTCCCTTATATCATCCAAACTCTATCCAATTAAGCTCCCTACATACCTATCTTCCTCTTATATTCCTTACCTTAGGTAGAAGGCACTTTAATGAAGCCTTTTGGTTCAAACCAAAGGGTGTTACCCGATTTAAAGGTAACATCTCCTCTTAAGTTCTTTTCTTTTATTTCACTTCTACAACCCCCTAAACTCTATTTATTCATTTATTTTATAAAAAAACCAGTATCTTAAATATACTAGATTATTTTTATTATAAGTATTTGAACTACACTTACACACACCTCCATATAATGTATATAAAACATAATGTTTCTGTGGACAGCGAACTACTGCCTCACGAAACGATGATTGTTCAATCTTCTACTACCACCTCTTATGGTGGCCATTATGATGACACTATAATTATATATGATATTTATGATATTTATTTTATCTATAATCTTCTGAAATTATCTTTTATATCATACCTTTATTCTTTTCATGTTGTATATATACGATAATTTCATTTGAGGAAGTGCGGACTACCGCCCCCTCAAAGTGATATGACTCGTTCATACCATACATGGAATGTATAAAGGATGGTGTTAATGAACTTAAGTAATGTATATAAATTATTATATTATATTGGAATAATAATATACCTATGTATCATTTTTTCTTATTTCTTTTTAAAATAAAAAAATGAAATGGAAGTAGCGTTCATGCGTACGTACGGATTACCGTCTCCACGAACACGATGAGATTCATCCCCCATCGTAACCATTCAAGAATAATTTTCATTTTATTATTAAAAATAATATTTAAGAACATTATATAATTCTGGATATTAATTAAATACATCCTATCCATAACAAACATGACTTACATAATAAAACATATAAAGGAAAACAAATCAGTTAACACCCGAAACAATGACACTACTAAAATATTATTAACAAAGCAATATTAGAAGATCATATATGATATAATATTTATGTATGTAGTTATTTTATAATTTAATAATTTTTTTTAACTATTATACAGGAGGTTAACATACCCTTGACCAAGGAAAATTACAAGGTAAGGGTTAATTTCACAATCTCTTTATTATCCGAGGTTGTTTTTACGTAAGTGTCTACTGGGATCTCTTTATCATCCACATCCGTGTTTCTTAAAAATGCATTTCAAAACATTTTTACTATTTAATATACTATGGGTTAAATTAATTTATACCCTTTTTTGACTTTTTATAAAATGGTTTTAAAGGAATCTTTCCGTCGTTTTCCAAACAAGGTACTTTATGACCTTTTCGACAAATTAAGGTAAGAATGTTTTTTTAACTTTTACAGCGGGTGCGGTTATTATCCACCATTATAACACCTTTGAAGCTTACCTTACGATATTATAAGAATATTTTCAAAATAAATGTTTTCTTTTATAATTACACGACTTTTAAATTATTTAAAAATAGAAAGAGATATTTCTCTCAAATAGTTTTGATTTCATCTATGTCAACATCCTTTAATGGATTTTATATTTGTTTGAAGTTGATTTATTATGATACAAATCTTCCACATTGTATTGAAGGTTTTGTGATATGTTTTATTGTGGATGTGCTATTTTTATACCATTAATTGTTTATGGTTAATGTATTAACATTTCTTATGCTAGTTTTAATACGAATGTTTATGTTATGTTTCAACCTTTTCATATGAGGAATGCATTGGACTTAGTAAGTGATGGGTGGAGCCCGCTATTGCTCCTTGATGTATCGATAGGTCTCATGAGACAAAATAGTTTCTTGGCACAAGACCTTGACAATATCTTATTTTTAGTCCTGGCACAAGGCCTTGACTATGTGGTTATGATGTCCGACATTATGCATTCCATCATTATGAAATTAGATATTGATATTACATGTGATCATTCGACTAGTAGAATATCCATGTGAATAAGTAAATGGCATTATTTGATTTATTTTTTTATATATTATTCTGAAGTTTAAGTTTAAAAGGCTTTTTTAATTTTACACATTACCTTAAATGTTTATTCTTATTTATGAAGTTTCCACTATATTGTTATCCTTATTGAGCATCCGAGCTCACCCCTTTCTATGTTTTATTTTTCACAGGATATGAATACGTATTTTATGGTTGACCTTTAGGGATAGGATAAGGTACATAATTGTTTTCAATGGTGAAATTTTTTGTTTTTGTTTTTATCTCATGATGTAATGTAAAACTTATGTATGTATCTAGTACTTCCAAGGCTACTAAACTAATCGGTCTTTCGGGACATGATTCCTCGTATCATGCCAATGTTATGTAATAATGTACTGGATCTGGGTAACTAGGGTCGGGGTGTTACAATCATAAGGTCCAAATTATATAAATAAGTCCCTTTTATTTTTGGATAATATGAATAGTAACTTCAGTGATTTTTTTATTAACTCGGTTAAAGGTAAATTAGGTAATTAAGGGTAAAAATAATATTTTATATATTATAAAATTACCCTAACACTTGTTCTAATTTTATTATATGATTTATTTTCAACCAAAATCTTCCTTGGGATGATTTTATATCCACCTGGATCCACTTGGAGTACTTTAACCCTTTTATAGTATTTTATTCAAAGAAAAGTCTATTTTATTACACTTTTATTTTTAACAAGTGAAATATTTTTAATAAGGTATTTTACAAAAAAATATTTAAATATAAATTAAATTTGGAAAGATAAAATGTTTATATAAATCATGATAATTTATTTATAATTTTTAGGAAATTAATAATTAAATTAAATGGTGACAAAATAATGATGTCGTAATTATTTAATTAATGAGAGAATAAAATAAATGATATTAAAAATATTAAAATAATTATAATTTATATAATTTATTCCATCCATGAATTTTCTAGAAGACTTTTATATGTTTGGGATAATTTAATAGTGTTTTTTTGAAGATATCAAGTTTTTATGATATTTTAAAAAAGTAAAATAATGAATAGTGTCAAAATAGACGTTAATGATATTTTAAAATAAATAATATTTTATAAAATGATATAAAATTACTAAAATTATAAATCTTTTACAAATTTTTTTTATAAGTCTAAAAATTTCATTAATGACTAATTTTTTTTGTCTTTTTGAATTTTATAGTAATTATATTAACCCTCAAAGTGTAAATTACATGATATCACAATAAGAGTTAAAAGGGGTTAAAACAAAAAGGTAAGGATTAAGCAATAGTAAAAACATATATAATTTTCATTGGATGAATGATATTCAACCCAAAATCATAATATATTTAAAATAAATTAGTTTGGATCCACTTAGATTAAAAAATTAATTAATTTTCATTTAATATTTTGAATAATTCCAAGAGTGCCCCTCCCCTCTCCTATAAAAGGGAACCCATTCTTATCTTTTATTCACACCATAACACCTATTTGGTTCAGAAAATATCTACACAAATAACTCCCTAGAACCTCTCAATACATTCTAGAGGCCTTATATCCATAATAACACCCTCCTTAGACGTGTTAAGGTGTTAATCAAAGGAGACCATCTGAAGAAGAGGTATCGTTTTTAATTAAGTGTTTCTATTTCATTTATGATTCCGATTCCATAAAATATTATTCATCCATGATGAAATAATAAATATAGTATAATAGATATAATCAGGTGTTATTATGTTAATATCATCACCTAAATCCATCTTCACTTCTATTAAATGAGAAAATAATTAGTCGTTCGTGCGTATGAGTGAACTATCACCTCCATGAACGGATATAATTCGTTTTCAATCACCGTCTCTCAAGACTAGTTGTAATAATGAAATTAATGTTTATATATGATATTCATGAAATATTAATAATTATAAGTTAATAATATATTAATTTCATTCTTTCTTTCCATGCACATAAAAATGATAACGTCGTTCGTGTGTACTTGTGAACTATCACCTCCATGAAGCGATGCGATTTTTTTAATCACCATTTCACATAGATAATATATATATATGTATATTTAAATTATTAATATGATATTAATTATATTATGATCATTATGAAAATTTTAAATAATAATAAGCTTCTTTCTATAATGATCATTGAAAAAAGGAAACATTACTCATGCGTACGTACGACTTACTGTCTCCAGGATTGTAATGTAGTTCATTTTTCTTATCCATATATAATGGATGGATTTAAAAGTATAATTAATGTATAAAAGCGATTATTATTTCATGAATATTATTTTTTATATGATGGACTAATTACTACTTTTACTATTGACATCATACCAAATTCATTTTGGACTCAAGTACCGAATATCGTCAAAATGTCCGACATGAACTTAAATAATTAACTAATTGTTAAAACATGATAATAAGTGATATTAAAGGAATAATAAAATTTAAAAAGGTTTTCAATAAATTAAATTTTTAACCTAGATTTATTATTTAGGAATATTAAGATTGTACATGATGAGTCAGACTCAAGGTAAATAATTTCGTCTAAATCTCATTTTATTGAGACATTTCTTGAGGATATGAACCTTTATTATTTTATAAGGTGTATACATAGATAATATGACATTTAATATCAATATTTTATATATAATAATTTTATTTAATATTTTAGTAAATGCATTATTTCATGGAGAATATGATTTAAATATTTAAAGTGGTATGGGACACATTGAATGTTTAAAGATTTCATTATAAAATCTTTTTCTCCATGTCAATATTCTTGATATTATTTTACGTATCTATTTATATGGATATAAAAGGATTATAAAGTAAATTTAATGTATATTTTTAATTTCATTCAAAGGTTTTAAAAAGGAATATTTTTATGTGTATTGAAAATGGATTTTCAATGAAAATGGTGTTTTGGTATTGAAAACGTGTTCTTGATAAAAAGGGTATTTTTATCTAAAAGTGTTTAGATATGGGATTAAAAGAGTTATTATAAGGGTTTTATGATGAAAGTTTTTTATTAATGATATGTTACTTAAAAATTATAGGAAATGGGTGAGCCCCATATAACTTATACATTAGGTGGCCTAGATAGCTTTGGGAAAGCCTGTTACATCTTAACATGGGGTGACCTATATAGCGCTGAGAAATCCCATCATAACTTAACATGGGGTGGACTAGATAGCACTGGGTAAGCCCGTTATAACTTAACATGGGGTTTCCTATATATCTTTGAGTAATTTCATAATATCTTAATTAGAAGTCGACCATATGGTTATTCAAATTGAAAAGGTTTCAAAAGGGTTTTATATATATGAAGTTCTTAGTCACCTAAAGAAGTTTAAATTGATTTCTATGGGTTTTAATGATTTTATTTGAGAATAATGCGTGTTTTTTTTCATATTATTAATTAAATTTTAAGATAAAGTTAAATGTTTTAGGATTTCTCCTGTTTTTACTAAACTAACAGTTTTATTTCTTTTCATATCCCTTATTGATATTTTTGTGCTCATCCTATGTTTTAAAATGTTTTTCATAGGTCTTAAGATTGGTAAGGATAAAGAAGATGTCAAGATGAATGTATTGAAGATTTTTGTTGAAAATAAATCATGTTTTATTTTAAAAGGGTTTATTTAGGTGGAAAAAATGGTTACTGAGTATAAGTGTTCATATGTAATGTATGGGTTAATTTGTAAGAGTTTATCCTAATTCTATAACTATAAACCGAAAATAACCTTGAATGTTAATTCTAAAAACACTAGGATATGTAATTTTTAAGGTTTGGCCCTTATAGTTGGTAATTTTTAAGGTTAGACCCTTATATATGGAATTAAAAGAGTTATTATAAGGGTAAATGATGAAAGTGTTTTATTAATGATATGGTACTTAAGCATTATAGGAAATGGGTGAGCCCAATACAACTTATACATTGAGTGGCCTAGATAGCTTTGGGAAAGACTGTTATAGCTTAACATGGGGTGACCTATATAGCACCGAGAAATCCCATCATAACTTAACATGGGGTAGACTAGATAGCACTGGGTAATCCCATTATAACTTAACATGGGGTGTCCCATATATCTTTGAGTAAGTTCGTAATAGATTAATTAGAATTCGACCATATGGTTATTCAAATTGAATAGGTTTCGAAAGGGTTTTATATATATGATGTTCTTAGTCACCTAAAGAAGTTTAAATTGATTTCTATGGGTTTTAATGATTTTATTTGAGAATAATGCGTGTTTTTTTCCTATTATTAATTAAATTTTTAGATAAAGTTAAATGTTATAGGATTTCTCATGTTTTTACTGAACTAACAATTTTATTTCTTTTCATATCCCTTATTGATATTTTTGTGCTCATCCTATGTTTTAAAACGTTTTTCACATGTCATAAGATTGATAAGGATAAAGAAGATGTCAAGATGAATGTATTGAATATTTTTGTTGAAAATAAATCATGTTTTATTTTAAAAGGGTTTCTTTATGTGGAAAAAATGGTTACTGAGTATAAGTGTCCATATGTAATTTATGGGTTAATTTGTAAGAGTTTTTCCTAATTCTCTAACTCTAAACTGAAAAGAACCTTGAATGTTAATTCTAGTTCAAAAACACTAGGATATGTAATTTTTAAGGTTGGGCCCTTATAGTTGGTAATTTTTAAGGTTAGGCCCTTAGATATGGGATTAAAAGAGTTATTATAAGGGTTTTATGATGAAAGTGTTTTATTAATGATATAGTACTTAAGAATTATAGGAAATGGGTGAGCCCAATACAACTTATACATTGAGTGGCCTAGATAGCTTTGGTAAAGCCTGTTACATCTTAACATGGGGTGACCTATATAGCTATGAGAAATCCCATCATAACTTAACATGGGGTGGAATAGATAGCACTGGGTAAGCCCGTTATAACTTAACATGGGGTGTCCCATATATCTTTGAGTAAGTTCGTAATAACTTAATTAGAATTCGGCCATATGGTTATTCAAATTGAATAGGTTTCGAAAGGGTTTTATATATATGAAGATCTTAGTCACCTAATGAAGTTTAAATTGATTTCTATGGGCTTTAATGATTTTATTTGATAATAATGTGTTTTTTTTCATATTATTAATTAAATTTTAAGATAAAGTTAAATGTTATAGGATTTCTCATGTTTTTACTGAACTAACAGTTTTCTTTCTTTTCATATCCCTTATTGATATTTTTGTGCTCATCCTAAGTTTTAATATGTTTTCACAGGTCTTAAGATTGGTAAGGATAAAGAAGATATCAAGATGAATGTATTGAATATTTTTCTTGAAAATAAATCATGTTTTATTTTAAAAGGGTTTCTTTAGGGGGAAAAATGGTTATTGAGTATAAGTGTCCATATGTAATGTATGGGTTAATTTGTAAGAGTTTGTTCTAATTCTCTAACTCTAAACTAAAAATAACCTTTAATGTTAATTCTAGTTAAAAAACACTAGGATATGTAATTTTTAAGGTTGTGCCCTTATAGTTGGTGCCGAAATATGGTTTAGACAACTTTATAGGTTGGGATAGTGTTAATAGCATGCCCTTGAAATATTTTACTTCATGGTTAATTTGAAATGAAGTAGAATTTTAAAATTTCCTTATTTCTCCATCTAAACTATGTCTGTCCAGAAAGGTTTTCCAGAGAGGACCTATGGAATCTATAATGGGAAGGTAACAAGATGAAAATAACCTTCTAAATCTGCATCTCGAGATGATTGGAATTGTAATGGAACAGTTTGTTGCAATGATGAATCAGTTGGCACATGCTATAAATGCAGGTGGTATCTATGCTAGATATGAATTAGATCTACCACAAAGGAACATGTCTATTGTGGAGAATTTAATGAGGCAAAATCCCTCATCATTCAATTGATCATCTGACCCAGTGGTAGCTAAAGGATGTATTGATGCCTTGGAGAAGATATTTGAAGTCATGGGATGTTCAGAACGCCAAAAGGAAAATATTTCGATTTATCTTTTTAAAAGTGAAGTTGAAAGATTTTAGTCTTTGGTTAAGAATACTAGAGATAAAGATTATATTGATTCTATGTAATGAGAAACATTTAAGAATATATTCCTTGAAAAATATTTCCTTAAGGTTTTTTAACATAGGTTGAAAAACATTTCTTGAATTTGAATCAAAAGGATGATGATTTAGTGGCCACCTATGAATCAAACTTCATAATACTGGAAAGGTATGTTCAAAATTTTATTCAGTACATTGATAGTAAAATTAATAGATTTTACTCAGGATTGAAATCAAGTCTATAAAAATATTTGGCCTCACGAGAATTTAAAATTTATGAGAAAGTGGATAGTTGTACTGAAAATGTCGAGATGAAGCATGGTGATACTTGTGTGCTACAAGATGAATAGAGTAAAAAATGATCAAGGTGATTGGAAATAGAGAAGAAGAAAAACAATAAATCTGGAGGTAATCCCCCAAAATGTTTGAAGTGTGGAAAACAACATTTCAAGGAATTTTTAACTAGATCAACAAAGTGTTTTCAGGGTGGTCAATTTGGTCATAAGATCTATGACTATAAAGAAAAGAGCCCTGAACAATCAAATAATGGGGTAACCAATATAAATCCAAAAGGTGAGGTGTTTTATTTTTAATGAGTTGGGTCATTATACTAATGCATGTTTGAAGATAGTTACACCGGAAGGAAATAATTATGATTGGAAACAAAAAGGGTTGGGAAAATCTTTTGTTGCTACTGTAGTTGATGTTGAGACATCTGGTGAAGATATTTAAGCTCCAAGGAGTCCACTATTTTTTAAAGTTTAACCATAAGTTCAAGGTTTTAGACAAACCTTTTGGGGTTTTAAGTGTTGTGATCATAAGTAATTAAGAACATTTTTTTGAGATGTTTTTTTGGGATTATGTTTATGTAAGATTTTTGTTTAATAAAAAGTATGCCTTTACTTTTGAACATGAGTTTTAAGGTATTGATAACCTTTAGGGTTTTTGTGATCTTTTGTGATTAAGGTTATTTTTAGAGATGCACATCATAATTTTGGAAATTTTATGAGGATGAAATTATTATTATAATATAGAATTATATCAAGTAAGTATATTTATTTATGTTCTTAGTTAGTAAAGGAATTCCTAATCTCTAGTAAAATTATTTTTAACAAAAAATGTTATTCATTTACTTTTCTTACCAATAAATAAATAACCTTTTAACTCATCACATATTTATGGTTTTGTGATCGTTAACTTCCTCATGATCATGTTCTCTATCACTCTACATCAGAACATGATAGTTATATTTCTCCTCTATGTACAAGTTTTCCAACATGGAACCCTAGTATGTTTTGTCTCAGGTGACCTTCATACTTCCCTTTTCTTTATTTTAAAGTGGACGTTTTATTAATCCTTTTTCCGATGTGGGATTCCAGAGAAAGAATTTTGAAAAGTCAAACACCTATTTTTTGATCCTGAGTTCAAATTACGAGGATAAAATTTATTAAATGTGTGTGTGTGTGTGTGGGGGGGGGGAATGTAAAATAATAATTTTTAAAAGGAAACACTATATTTGATAGCGTACATGATATACCACATCAATCTTAAGCGAAAAGTTAAATAATATTTAAATGTTACCGTTAAAACCCAACCGTTAGAATGGCATGAATGAACAATATTAACTGAATTATGAAAATATGGTTTACACATGAATATATAATTAATTATTTGGTGAAAAATTAATTATAAATGAATGTAAAAATCTTTTTTAAAATAAAATGAAATGTTTTTCTGAAAAAATATTTAAATGTACATAAGTGTCTTTTATAAAAATAAATTAATAAATCACGCTTATTGGATTATATAAATGATATATATATATATATATAAAATATATAATTTAATGTTTAATATTCATATTATGTATTTTCTATACATGATATAAGAACAAATCCAATTCTACAAATAAAAGAAGTATTTTTCAAAAAAGATAGTTTTGCAGCCTTTTGACGGTACACTTATTTTAAATCTATTTTTGACCCTTTTATAAGTTCTATTTGACAAAATAAAATTATTCTTTGAAATAGGAGCATCAAAATTTACTTTTTTTTTATTTTTTTGACAAGTTTTATGTTTTGATGAATAGTGGAAAAATAATTCATTTTAATTGAAAAACATTTTTTCATAAAATTTATTTATCTTGTTAAATTATATTTATAAATAGTTTTTAAGTATAATTTGATCAATTTTTATCATTTAATTTAATTTAGTTCATTGGAATTAATTTTACATTAAAATTGGATATAAAAACTTTGTAAACTTTTGAACGTTTTTACTTTTAAAACCTCTTTTCTCATTCCGTCAATGAGATTAATTTTTAATTAATTTATTGTAATTTAATGTTTTGAATTTGGAAAAAAGGATTCCATATTTGGAATTAGATGTTCCAAATTCTTTAAATAGGTCCCTTTTATTTTTATACAATATGAATAACAAATTTAGTAATTTTTTTATTAACACAGTTTAAGCTAAATCGGGTAATTAAGGTTAAAAATAATATTATATATATTATAAAATTATACTAAAACTTTCCCTAATTTTATTAGATGAGTTATTTTTGAAAAAAATATTTCTTATTATGATTTTATGTTCACTTGGAGCCACTTTGAGGAATTTAACCCTTTTATAGTATTTTATTGAAAGAAAAGTTAATTTTGTCACACTTTTGTTTTTTACAAGTGAAATATTTTTAACATGTGGTTATAAAGAAAATATATTCAACTATAAATATTATTTGGAAATATAAAATTTTTATATACATTATGGTAATTTATTTATAATTTTTAGTAAATAAATAATTAAATTAAATAGTGAAAAAATGATGATGTAATAATTGTTTAATTAATGGGAGAATCAAATAAATGCTATAAAAATATTAAAATAAATATATTTTGATATAATTCATGCCATAAAAAAATTTTATGGATGAATTTAATATGATGGTTATGATTTAATAGATTTTTTTTAAAAAGATATCAAGTTTTTATGATATTTTTAAAAAGTCAAATAATGAATAGTGTCAAAATTGACATTATTGATATTTTAAAATAAATAATATTTTATTAAATGATATAAAATTCCTAAAAATATAAAATTCATAAAACTGATTGGTATAAGCCTAAATTTTTCTTAATGACTCATTTTTGGGTGTTTAGAATTTTATAATAATTATATTAACCCTCAAAGTGTAAATTACAAGATATCACAGTAAGAGTTAAAAGGGGTTAAAACAAAAAGATAAGGATTAAAAAATCATCAAGGCATATCTAATATTCATTGGATGAATGAAATTTGACCCAAAATAATCATATATTCAAAATAAATCAGTTTTGATCCATTCATATTAGAAAATTAATTTATATTAATTTAATATTTTGAATAATTCTAGGAGTTCCCCTCCCCTCTCCAATATAAGGGCACCCATTATTCTATTTTATTAACACCTTAAAACCTATTTGGTTTAGGCAAGATATACCCACATAACTCCCTAAAATCTCTAACTACATTCTAGGGTTCTTATATCAGGCATAACACCCTCCTTAGAGGTGTTATGGTGTCAATCAAAGGAGATCATCTGTAAAAGAGGTATCATTTTTAATTAAGTGTTTATATTTTATTTCTTCTCCCACTTACTTCAAATATTATTCATCCTTGATGAAATAATAAATCCAGTATCCTAAATATACTAATATGTTAGTATGATAATATCATCACCTAAATATATCTCTACTTCCATCAAATGGGAAAATAATTAATCATTCATGCGTACATGTGAACTATCTCCTCCACTATCCGATATAATTCATTTTCCATCACCATCTATAAAGACTGGTTATAATGATGTAATTAATGTTTATATATTATATTCATGAAATATTTATCATTATAATTTAATAATATATCAGTTAATTTCTTACTTTATATGCACATAAAAATGATAACATCATTCATGTGTACGTGTAAACTATCACTTCCGCGAAGCGATGTGATTTGTTTTTAATCACCACATCACATGGATAATATATATATTTATATTAAAATTATTAATATGATATTAATTATATTATTATAATTATTTAAATATTAAATAATATTGAACTTCTTTCCATAACGATCATTAAAAAATGAAAACGTTACTCATGCGCACGTACGACTTACCATCTACATGATTGTAAAGTAGTTAATTTTTCATATTAATATGTAATAGATGGATTTAAAAGTATAATTAATGTATAAAAGTGTTTATTATGTCATTTATATTATTATGTATATGATGAAATAATGACTACTTTGACTATTGACATCATACCAGATTCATTTTGGACTTAAGCACAGAATATCATAAAAACATCCGACATGAACTTTAATAATCAAGTAATTATTACAACATGATAATAAGTGATATGGAAGGAATAATAAACTTTAAAAATTTATAAATAAATTAAATAACTAACCTAAGTTTATTATCCAGGAAGATAAATATTATATGTGATGATTCAGACTCATGGTAAGGGATTTCATATCAATCTTCTTTAATTAAGGCATTTCTTGATGATATGCACCCTTATTCTTTTATAAGGTGTATACATAGGTACTATGACATTTAATATCCATATTTTTATCTATAATCATATTATTTAATATTTTGGTAAATTTATTATTTCATGTATATTATGATTTAAATGTTCATAGTGGTATGAGACACCTTGAATGTTTAAATATTTAATTATCAAATCTTTTTCTCCATGTCAATATTCTTGATATTATTTTATATATTTATTTATAAGGATGTAAAAAGATTATAAAGGGAATTTTATGTCTATTTTTAATTTTATTCAAAAGTTTTCAAAAGGAATATTTTTTACGTGTTTTATATGGAATGTTTTGACAAACGATAAAAGGAATTTTTTATTCTTAACACACACGATGACAATGAATTTTCCACCATCATGGATGTTATTTTATTATCGTTTTCCTTTTCAAGATTTCACGTTTCCTTAAATGAAAAACTATATTTATCTTTTTTGGTATTTTGGTATTAAAAATGTATTTTCAATGAAAAGGGTGTTTTGGTATTGAAAATGGGTTCTTGAAAGAAAATGATTTTTTTTATCCGAAAGTGTTTACTTATGGTATTAAAAGAGTCTTTCAAAGGGTTTTATGATGAAAGTGTTTTATTAATGATATGGTACTTGAGAATTATAGGAAATGGGTGAGCCTAATACATATTATACATGGAGTGGCTTAGATATCTTCAGGAAATCATGTTATAGCTTAACATGGGGTGGCCTGGATAGCGTTGAGAAAGCCCATTATAACTTAACATGGGGTGGCCCAGACAAAATTGGGTAAGCCCGTTATAGCTTAACATGGTGTGGCTGAGATAGTGGTGGGTAAGCCCATAATAGGTTAATTGAAATTTGGCCATATGGTTATTATAATTGAATTGTTCTCAGAATATTTTTATGTATATGATGTTGTAAGTCACCTAAAGGAGTTTAAATTTATTGTTATGGGTTTTAATGATTTTCTTTGAGAAAAATGTGTTTTTTTTCATGTGAAAATGTTTTATTTCATATTCTCAATGAACTTTGAAGATAATAATAAATGTTATATGAGTTTTATTTTTTTACTGAACTAAATTTTTTCTTTATTTTTATATCCCTTACTAATCTTTTTGTGCTCATCCCAAGTTTTAAAATATTTTTCACAGGTCCTAAGATTGGTAAGGACAAAGAATATGTCATGATGAATGTATTAAAGAATTTTCTTGAAAATAAATCATGTTTTATTTTAAAAGGGTTTATTTTGGTGGAAAAAATGGATACTGAGTATAAGTGTACATTTTTAATATATGGGTTAATTTGTAAGAGTTTGTCCTAATTCTCTAAAACTATAAACTGAAAAGATCCTCGAATGTTAATTCTAGTTAAAAAACACTAGGATATGTAATGTTTAAGGCTGGGTCTTACATATAAATTAATATTTTTTACTTTCATTTGTATGTTTTTATTTTAATTTTATTATTAATGTTTCTTAATATGTTGTTTTTTTGTTTTTGTTAAATATGTGTGTATGTTATTGTCTATTTAATTTTTTTAAATTGTGAAAACACTATAACAGAATATATATAGTTAATAGTAGTTTCTAAAACTACCACTGAAAGGTTGAGTGTATGATTTACAGTGATGTTTTTTAATATTTTCCTTAAATTATGTATTTAGAGGTAGTTTTATTTAAAAACATGGCTAAAAATTAATTAATAGTGGTTCTTATTGAAACCACCACTGAGTATTCCTAAAAAAACAAAACACCTCACCCTTTTTCCTTATTCAACAAGATAGAACCGGGTCATGATCCCTACCCCAAAAATCTCCTCTAATTGACCTCCTACTATCATCTACTCCAATTTCCCCACCCTTTATGTCCAACCACCCATTATCCTCCCATTACCACAAAACCGACTCATCTGAGTGCTAGAAATGGGCTTTGTGAGCACAAAAAGTGTTGATAGTCGAAGTAACCTTAAAAATGATTGTCTTTTATCAGCTCTAAATTTTTAACACTAGAAAAGACCCCATTTATCAGTGCTATAGCTTTAGTACTGATAAATTAGAACTTATCAGTGCTTTATTTTAGCGTTGATAAAAGTCATGACTACTGTTTCAAAACATGCAACCCTGCAGTAACCCTATAAGAAAACCATATTAGAGAAATATAATCAAATTAGAATGAAATATTATATAAAACATCATTGAAATATAAATAAAAACATTAAACTATCATTTTAATACCAAATTTATATACAAAATATTTATATTAATATGATATTTATAATTAATAAAAAAATCTATTACCCAATATACAAAATCATAACTCTTATAGAAGACTTTATCCAATGACCAACCTTCGTACAAAATTTTATCCCTATAATAAAACCAATGTTTATTTTTGTAATAGTACATAAAAAATAATCCAATTATAATTTTAATGTTATATAATTCATATATGATAAATTATATTGTTAATTAATGAATATATTAATGATATTATCAGTTATACTATTAATTATATTATTAATGATTATATTTTTAATTTATATTAATTATTAATTATTAATTATATTATTATTTAATGATTATCTTATGAATTATTTATTATATTTTAAATTAATAATCAATATAAATTAAATTTTCAATGTGACATGCATTTTAAATGAAAATGACCCTAATATTAAAAACACGCACTTTGAGTCATATTAGTCACATTGTGTGTTAGATTGATGTAAGATCAATTCCTACATACAAAAAATAAATTATGCATCATTTTCCAAAAGTTTCAGGACAATCCAAGCTCATTTACTTTGTTTTAGCCACGTGATGTGTGTTTTAGAGTAAAATGACACTTTTAATTTGAAAACAAGCAGTTTGAGTCATACCGACCACATCGTCTGTCAGATTGATGTGTGATTAACTACAATAGATCAAGAATGAATTATGGATAGTTTTTTAAACTATCAAGACAATAAAATATATTTTATGTAGTTTTGGATACATGATGCATGTTTTAGAGTGAAATAATCCTTTTAATGTGAAAACATGCACTTGGAGTCATACCGGCCACATCATGTGTTGAATTGATTTGTAGTAAATTCACACACACTATAAATGAATTATTAATCATTTTACTAAAGTTTCAAGATAATTTGAGATTGTTTACTCAGTTTGGGTTACATGATGTGTTTTTAGAGTAAAAAGACACCTTTAATGTGAAAACACACATTTTGAGTCATACTGACTGCATCATCTATCATATTGATGTGTGGTAAATTCCTATACATCAAAAATAATTTATAGATCATTTTACTAACCTAACAAGACAACCCAATCTATTTTACTTAGTTTTTGCGATGTGACATGTGTTTTAGAGTAAAATGACACCTTTAATGTGAAAACACACACTTAGAGCCATACTGGCCATATCGTGTGTTGGATTGATGTGAATTTTATTCCTATACAACACACAAAAATTATGGATCATCTTCTTAAAATTTAAAGACAATACAAGTTTGTTTACTCTGTTTTGGCTATGTGATGTGCATTTTACACTAAAATAACACGCACTTTGAGTCATATTGACCAAATTGTGTGTCATATTGATATGTAGTCAATTTATATATATCTCAAATGAATTATAGATCATTTTCTTAAGGTTTGAAAATAGTCCAAGATTTTTTGCTTGGTTTTGTTTATGTGTCATGTGTTTTAAACTAAAATGACACTTTTATATTGAAAACATGCACCTTGAGTCACACTGACCACATCATGTGTCAGATTAATGTGTTCTTGATTCCTAAATATAAAAAATGATTTATGGATCCATATTCTAAAGTTTGAAAACAATATGATCTTGTTTTATTGATTTTGACAATGTGAGATGTGTTTTAAACTAAAATGACACTTTTATATTGAAAACACACATTTGGAATCATACTAGCCACATCATGGGTTGTATTTATGTGTGGTTGATTACTATATGCCAAAAATAAATAATGGATTCATTTCCTAAAGTTTCAAGACATAATATCTCGTTTACTCAGCTTTATCTATATGATGTGCATTTTACACTAAAATGACACTTATATTAAAAACATGAACTTTTAGTCATACCGACTACATCACATATTGAATTGAAATATAAAATATTTTTATACATATAAAATGAATTATGGATCATTATACCAAAGTTTGAAAAAAACATGAGCTTAGTTTCTCATTCACTACTACAAAGAGGCATTAACAGCGCTAAAAACGGGCTTTAACAATGCTACAAAAGCGCTGCAAATCTTGGCGCTGATAAAGGGGGTACCCTTTATCAGCGATAAACACGCACTAATAAAGGTAGAATTTATCAGCGCTAAAAAAGCTCTGATAAAAAAACCCTTTATCAGGGCTAAAAGAGCGCTGATAAATGAGGGTTTTATCAGCGCTTCTTTAGCGCTGATAAAGGTGGAGTTTATCAGTGCTTTTTTAGTGCTGATAGAAGCACTATTTATCAGGGCTAAAAAAGCACTGATAAATTCCATCTCTGCTGCTATGAAAAAATCTATAGCAGTACACCCAAACACCTGCAAAAAAAATCAGCATCTCAATAAGCTAATTAAAGCAAGCATACACATACAAAATTAACACATAAATCATAAGCTAATTAGACCAAGTATACCCATACAACAAGTATACCCGTACACTATTAACACATAATTCATAAGTTAATTAAGTACATAAAAAATTCAATTCAGAATTTAGGGGGTTGGGGGGCTATTCAGGGGTTTGGGGTGGCTGTCCAAGGGGGGGTAGGGGGTGTCCGGGGGGATTTCTAGGGGGTAGGCTGGTGTCTAAGGTGTTGGGGGGGGGGGGGCTTTACAGGGGGTGTGTAAAGCCCCGTCCCCAGTTACCCAGAGTCGGTGCATTATTACATAACATTGGCATGATCACAAGAAAGATCAAGTCTCGAAAGACCAATTAGTTTAGTAGCCTTGGAATAACTAGATACATCCATAAAGTTTTACATTACATCATAAAAAAACATCTTGTCTTCATATCCCCTCATACTATCCCTGCAGGTCATTCATAAATTAATTCTTCATAATCCTGGGAAAAATAAAACATTGAAAGGGGTGAGCTCAGATGCTCAGTAAGGATAACATTAGAGCAGAAGCTTTCATAGATAAGCATAAACACTTAAGGCAGTTTATAACTAAAACAAAAGACTTTTAAACTTGAACTTCAGCATAAAATGGCAAAGATAAAATAAAATAATTCCATTTACTTACTCACATGGATATTCTACTAGTCGAACAATCCCATGCAATATCAATAACCACTTTCATAATGATGGAATGCATAATGCCAGACTATCATAATTACATAGTCAAGGCCTCGTGCCAAGACTAAAAATAAGATTTTTCCAAGGACTTGTGCCAAGACACTAGTTTGTCTCATGAGACCTACCGATGCATCTAGGAGCTATATCAGGCTCCACCCGTCACTTATTAATTCCAATGCATTCCTCATATGAACAGGTTTAACCATAACATAAACATTCGTATTAAAACTAGCATACGAAATGTCAATACTTTAACCACAAACCATGAATGGTATAAAAATAGCATATCCACAGTCAAACATAACTCATTTGATACAATATGGAAGATTTTATTGTATCACATTAACCTCAATCAAGAATAATGAAGGATGTTGACATAGATGAAAATAATCATCAAAACTATTTGAGAGAAATATCCCCCTTTTTCTTGAAATCATTAAAAAGTCACACTATTTGTCAAGAAGCCATTTAAAAATAGATTTTTGAATCAAAGTGTCCCATATAACTTTGAAAATTTTTAAAAGGAATTTTAATTTCTAAACTTTAATGTCCATATAAATAAATCCTTAAAACCATTTTTTAAAACATGGACATTAATGAGAAAGATTTATAAGAATAAGTCTTTAAAACATTTAAAAATGGTATTTTAGTTAGAGTTTCTAACCAAAAGAGAGACACTTGAATACAAATAATTGAGGTAATAAAAACATTGTAATATCATGAGAATAAAGGGATTCATGATATACTATGTCAAAGTACATTATATACACCACATAAAAGCGATTTGGTGTATATCAACAAAGAAGTCTCAATGGAATGTAAATTGAGATGAAATCTCTCATAAAGGCTGTACCCTTAGGATAAGGATAAATCAACGACATAGTTATGTGTGAAAAATATAAATACACTAAATATGATTGGATATTCAGTGTAAAATAATCAAAGGACATTCACACATAATCTTGTAAAAACAACACCAATGAATTGGATGTTTAACTCAACAAATGGAGAATGAGTTAAAATTACTCTTATCAAATTCATATCGATGACTTGAGAAATTATCAATGGAGTTATTATGTATATAAAAAGTATATCCACAGAAAAGGGGAGTGGAAATCATGACATAAGCAAATGAATAGAGATTCCACACATAATCTCGGAGTAAAATAATCAATGGAGTTTGCGTAAAGCCGAATAAATGGAAATTGGAATTTAAAATTCCCTTATCGATTTGGTAACTTATGAAACATGAAACCATGAAATAAGGATAACAAAATGATGATGTAAATATACATGAATTAAAGTATATTACACAATGAATACAAACATGGGCAGCACACACACCACATGCAATAAATAAGTGGTGAATAATGGAACTCTCACGAAATTAAGAGTGAGATAAGAAACTCCTTACCACGTTAATCAACTGAGTCGTATGGCCAAAAGTTAATAACCACCAAATGATTTACAGAATAACATGAATATAAAGATAATCATGATAATATATATCAAATGGCAGTACAAAATACACCACTTTCAATAATTTAGTGGCGAATAATGGAAATCTCACGGAATTGAAAGTGAGATAAGAAAATCCCTTACTTTGTACTTTTTCATTGGTCGACGGTAGGTTAAACTCCTGTATAATGGTGAAATAATTGTTATTGAATTATAAAAGTATAATTTACTTTAATATGATATCATATATGATCTTTTAACATTGATTTGTTAATAATATCTTAGAATTATCATCATTTCGGGTGTTAACGGGTTCATTTTACTTTATATTCTTTGTTATGTGAGCCATATTCTTTATTAATGGGATGCATATTATTCATATCCATAATTATATCAAGTACTTAGATACTATTTTTAAATCATCAAATTATAATTATACTTTAATGGATATGATGGAGAATGAATCTCATCGCGTTCGTGGAGACGATAGTCCGTACGTACGCACGAGCGACAATATCATTCTTTTGATATTAAAATAATATATAATTGGATGTTATATCATATATAAAGAATAATTATCATGTTATATTTATTATTTACATGAGTTACACATCATTATTATACCCATCCAAATAATAATATATTTAATAACAATTACACCACGACGTGGAGACGGTAAGCCGTATGTACGCACGTATGGTGACATGTTATTCAAAAGATGGATAGAATAATGAATATGGTTGTAACATATTTAAAATAACATCACATTATATATATGATACTGGAGTTATTATTTTATAATGGTAATAACAAAGAAAGAATAAGTGGAAGAAGAAAGGAACTTGAAAAGGGGTGGTGAAAACATTACCTCTTCTTCGGGTTCTTCCTTTTGATTTGATCAAAAGGGCTCCTTAGGTTGGATTTATGATCAAACTAATGCCTCTAGGTTTTAGTGAGGGAAGTTTAGAGAGAATTTGGTAAGGGGTTTGCCGAACCAAAAGGCTTTGAAGGTGTGAAGAAATGAGAAGGAGGAGTGCCCTTTTATAAGAGGGGTGAGGGGCACCTTTGGAAAAGCTAGAAATATTAATTTATAATAAATTCATATTCGGTTTATAATGGATAAAAAGTTGATTATTCAAAGGTTAAGGTGGGTATAGATATAAAATCATTCAAAAAATATAATTTAGACAGGTTTGGGTTACTATATTAACCTTATCTTTTAGTTTTAACTCTTAGTTAATTAGTTTGACATTTACCATGTCACTTTGTATTTTTATATTATATAGTTAATAAACATACTATATACATCCAAGAGACCCCTAAGTGGTCCATTAATGATATACCTATCATGATATAAGTCTCTTGGATGAACCTTAGATTTTTAGGAATTTAATATCAATTAATAATATAATATTTGTTTTAAAAACTCTTTTATGTCAATTTTGACACTATTCAATAGTTGATTTTTTTGAAACTCATTACAGAATGATTACTTAGAAATAAGTCAATTAAATAAATCCTAATATGTCATATTATCCTATAAAATTAGTTTAATTCAATAAAAGTCTCAAATTATATTTATTTGGGTATTTATAATATTAATTATTCTAATTTTTCACTATTATGGTAATTACTGCATCACCATTGTGTCATAAATATATTAAATTATGTAATCTCTAAAAATTATAAATAAAATATAATTATGTAGGAAATCTTTTTATCTTTCTAATTAATATTTATAGTCGAAAATATAACATATATAACCCTATGTAAAAATTGATTTCTAAAATATATATGCTTGTATCATTTTTGTATTCATTTTCACTTAATTAAAATAAAGTGTCCCTATCACCTACAAGTGGCTCCATGGGGTCCCCAAATCGACCCAAATATGCCTATGGTCGAACATGTATCAACCAATAAGGCTATAACATGTTTTAGGGTAATTTGGTATTATTATAATATTATTTTTTAACCTTTATTTACCGGATTTACCCTTAACCATGGTAAATAAAATATTTACCGCAGTAATTATTCAAAATGTCTAAAAATAAAAGTTACCTATTTACACAATTTGAATATACTGATTCCAAATATGGAATCCATTTTTCCAAATTCAAAACACAGAAGTGGCAGAAATTAATTTAAAATTAATTCCCGTTGTTAAAACAAAAAGCGTGTTTTTAAAAGATAATAACTATCAAAAGATTGACACTTGTTTATGTCTGGTTTAAATGTGAAATTATGTTCAATGACCCACATTGTATTACATGGTAAAAATATATTCTAAATATACTTTAAAACCACTCAAATTCATAATTTATCATTATTAATTATTTTGATTAAAAAAGTTGTTTTTAATTAAAATTTAGTAATTTTCACTATTCATCAAAATATGAAAGTTATCTGAAAAGTACCAAAATTTCACCCTAGGATAATTTCGATATTCCGAATCCAAAAATAAAGTCCATTTTGAGAGATAGAATTTATAATATTTCAAAAAGTAGGTATTACTATTCATAACGGCTAGTTTGATTGGTTGTGGTGTGTTAAAATCTCGAAGTTGCGTACAATGCACGCCATTGTATTATTTGAAGGGAAACGTACCGTGGAAGCTCGGGGTGTTACAGGGTGGGGGGTGTACAAAGGGGTGGGGGGTGTCCAGGGGGTGGATTGGTGTCTAGGGGGGGTGGGGGGCGGTCCAGGGGGTGGATTGGGGTCCGGGGGGGCTTTCCAGGGGGTTGGGCTGGTGTCCAAGGTGTCGGGGGGGCTTTATAATGTGTGTGTGTGTGTGGGGGGGGGGTGTCCAGGGGGTGGATTGGTGTCCAGGGGGGATGGGGGGCGGTCCAGGGGTGGATTGGTGTCCGGGGGGGGGGGGCTTTCTAGGGGGTGGGCTGGTGTCTAAGGTGTTAGGGGGGCTTTATAGGGGGTGTGGTGGGGGGGGGGGTGTGGTGGTGGTGGTGGGGGGGGTGTCCAGAGGGGTGGGGGGTGTCCAGGGGGTGGATTGGTGTCCAGGGGGGGTGGGGGGTGGTCCATGTGGTGGATTGGTGTCCGGGGGGGCTTTCCAAGGGGGTGGGATGATGTTTAAGGTGTCGGGGGGGGGGGGGGGGGGCTTTATAGGGGGTGGGGGGTGTCTAGAGTAGTGGGGGGTGTCTAGGGGGTGGATTGGTGTCCGGGGGGTGGGGGTGGGGGGAGGTCCAGGGGGTTGGTGGGGTTGTCTCGTACACATCCCCAAGGACCCTTTGATTGTTCTTATAAAAGTTCAAGGCAATCCGAATGTGTTTGGTTGGATTTTCTTAGGCCAGTTGTTGTTTTCAATTAAAATGGTGTCCATTTTAAACAAAAGAGAGACCCTTTGAGTGGAAGAGGACACACCGTGCCTCGGATTGAGGCAGGGTTGACTCTTACACATCACCAAGGACCCTTTGATCATTCTTATAAAATATCAAGGCAATATGAATGCGTTTGGTTGGATTTTCACAGGTCGGTTGTTGTTTTCAATTAAAATTGTGTCCATTTTAAACAAAAGAGAGACCCTTTGAGTGATAGCGACCACACCATGCCTCGGATTGAGGTGGGTATGACTCATACATGTTACAAAGGACTCGTCTATCGTTCTAATAAAGTATCAACACAATTCAAATGCGTTTGGTAGGATTTCCATAGATCAGCTATTGTTTTCAATTAAAATCATGTCCATTTTAAACAAAAAAGAGACGCTTTCAATGGTATCGGCCACACCGTGACTTTTATTGAGGCGGGGTTGACTCTTACACGTCAAAAAGGAACCTTGGATCATTATCATAAAAGATCAAGGCAATACGAATGCATTTGGTTGGATTTTCGTAGGTCAGTTGTTGTTTTCAATTAAAATTGTGTCCATTTTAAACAAAAGAGAGCCCCTTTGAGTGATAGCGGTCACACCATGCCTCGGATTGAGGAGGGGTTGACTAGTATACGTCACCAAGGACCCTTGGATTTTCCTTATAAAAGATCAAGGCAATCCGAATGCGTTTGGTCAGATTTTCATAGGTCATTTGTTGTTTTCAATTAAAATGGTGTCCATTTTAAACAAAAGAGAGACCCTTTGAGTGCTAGCAGCCACTCTATGCCTAGGATTGAGAAGGGGTTGACTCATACATGTCACCAAGGACCCTTGGATTATTCTTATAAAATATCAATGCAATCCGAATGATTTTGGTCAGATTCTTATAGCTCAGTTGTTGTTTTCAATTAAAATCGTGTACATTTTAAACAAAAGAGAGACCCTTTGAGTTCTAGCGGCCACACCGTGCCTCATATTGAGGTAGAGATGACTCTTACATGTCAAAAATTACCCGTGTATTGTTCTCCTAAAGGATCAACACAATCCGAATGCGTTTGGTTGGATTTCTGTAGGTCATTTGTTGTTTTCAATTAAAATCGTGTCCATTTTAAACAAAAATGAGACCTGTTGAGTGGTACCGGCTACACTGTGCCTCAGATTGAGTTGGGGTTGACTTTTACATGTCACCAAGGACCCTTGGATCATTATCATAAAATATCAAGGCAATCCAAATGTGTTTGGTCAGATTTTCAAAGGTCAGTTGTTGTTTTCAATTAAAATTTTGTCCATTTTAAACAAAAGAGAGACCCTTTGAGTGACAACGGTCACACCGTGCCTCAGATTGAGGCGGTATTGACTCATACACATCAAAAAGGACCCGTGGATCATTATCCTAAAGGATTAAGACAATAAGAATGCGTTTGGTTGGATTTTCATAGGTCAGTTGTTGTTTTCAATTAAAATGGTGTCCATTTTAAACAAAAGAGAGACCCTTTGAGTTTTAGAGGCAACATCGTGCCTTGGATTGAGGCGGGGTTGACTCATACATGTCACCAAGGACCCTTGGATCATTATTATAAAAGATAAAGGCAATCCAAATGCATTTGTTTGGATTTTCATAGGTCATTTGTTGTTTTCAATTAAAATTGTGTCCATTTTAAACAAAAGAGAGACCCTTTGAGTGCTAGAAGGCACATCGTGCCTCAGATTGAGGTGGGGATGACTATTACATGTCAAAAAGGAACCTTGGATCTTTCTCCTAAAATAAAAACACATTCTGAATCCGTTTGGTCGGATTTCCGTAGGTTAGTTGTTGTTTTCAATTAAAATCATGTCCATTTTAAACAAAAAGGAGACCCTTTGAGTGGTACTGGCCACACTGTGCCTCCTATTGAGGCGAGGTTGAATCATAAACGTCACCAAGGACCCTTGTATCGTTATCATAAAAGATCAAGGCAATCCTAATGCGTTTGGTCAGATTTTCGTAGGTCAGTTGTTGTTTTCAATTAAAATTATGTCCATTTTAAACAAAAGAGAGACCCTTTGAGTGATAGCAGTCACAAAGTGCCTCAGATTGAGGCGGGGTTGACTCATACAAGTCAAAAATGACCCTTGGATTGTTATTCTAAAGGATCAAAACAATCTAAATGCGTTTGGTTGGATTTTCATAGGTCGGTTGTTGTTTTCAATTAAAATGGTGTCCATTTTAAACAAAAGAGAGACCCTTTGATTGCTAGCGGCCACACCGTGCCTCGGATTGAGGTGGGGTTGACTCGTACATGTCACCAAAGACCCTTGGATAGTTATTATAAAAGATCAAGGCAATCCTAATGCATTTGGTTAGATTTTAATAGGTTTGTTGTTGTTTTCAATTAAAATTGTGTCCATTTTAAACAAAAGAGAGACCCTTTGAGTGCTAGCAGCCACACCGTGCCTCATATTGAGGCGAGGATGACTCATACATGTCACAAAGGACCCATGTATCATTCTCCTAAATGATAAACACAATCCGAATGCGTTTGGTTGGATTTTTGTAGGTTAGTTGTTGTTTTCAGTTAAAATCGTGTCCATTTTAAACAAAAAAGAGACCCTTTGAGTGGTACCGATGACAACATGCCTCAGATTGAGTCGGGGTTGACTTTTATATGTCACCAAGGACCCTCGTATCATTCTCATAAAAGATCAAGGCAATCCGAATGTGTTTGGTCGGATTTTCGTGGGTCAGTTTTTGTGTTCAATTAAAATTGTGTCCATTTTAAACAAAAGAGAGACCCTTGGAGTGATAGCGGTCACAACATGCCTTGGATTGAGGCGGGGCTGAATCATAAATGTCACAAAGGACCCGTGGATCATTATCCTAAAGGATCAACACAATCTGAATGCGTTTGGTCAGATTTCCGTAGGTCAGTTGTTGTTTTCACTTAAAATCGTGTCCATTTTAAACAAAAGAGAGACCCTTTGAGTGGTACTGGCCACACCGTGCCTCGGATTGAGGCGAGGTTGACTCTTACACACCACCAAGTACCCTTTAATCGTTCTTATAAAATATCAAGGCAATACAAATGTGTTTGGTCAGATTTTCATAGGTCAGTTGTTGTTTTCAATTAAAATTGTGTCCATTTTAATCAAAAGAGAGACCCTTTGAGTGATAGTGGTCACACCGTGTCTCAGATTGAGGCGGGGTTGACTCGTACATGTCACCAAGGACCCTTGGATCTTTCTTATAAAATATCAAGGCAATCTGAATGAATTTGGTTAGATTTTCTTAGGTTTGTTGTTGTTTTCTATTAAAATGGTGTCCATTTTAAACAAAAGAGCGACCCTTTGAGTACTAGAGGATGCACCGTTCCTCGAATTGAGACAGGGTTGGCTTTTACACATCACCAAGGACCCTTGGATCATTCTTATAAAAGATCAAGGCAATCTGAATGCATTTAGTCAGATTTTCATAGGTCAGTTGTTGTTTTCAATTAAAATTGTGTCCATTTTAAACAAAAGAGAGACCCTTTGAGTGCTAGCAGCCACAATGTGCCTCAGATTGAGGTGGAGATGACTCTTACATGTCACAAAGGACCCTTGTATCATTATCCTAAAGGATAAACACTATTCGAATGCGTTTAGTTGGATTTCCATAGGTCAGTTGTTGTTTTCAATTAAAATCGTGTCCATTTTAAACAAAAAAGAAACCCTTTGAGTAATACCGGCCACACCGTGGCTTGGATTGAGGCAGGGTTGACTTTTACATGTCACCAAGAACCCTTGTATCTTTATACTAAAGTATCAACCCAATCCGTATGCGTTTGGTCATATTTTTGTACGTCAGTTGTTGTTTTCAATTAAAATCGTGTCCATTTTAATCAAAATAGACTCTTTGAGTGGTACTGGCCACACCATGCCTCATATTTAGGTGGGGATGACTCTTACACATTACCAAGGACCCTTGGATCATTCTCCTAAAGGATCAACCCAATTCAAATGCGTTTGGATGGATTTCCGTACGTCAGTTGTTGTTTTCACTTAAAATAGTGTCCATTTTAAACAAAATAGAGACCCTTTGAGTGGTTCCGAATTCTTGCATGTTACTAGTGCATATCATCTGTTAAAATGGGAAAATGACTCATTGGAGAAATTATGTTTTATTTAATAACAATTGAAATTTTTCTACGAACATTTACATACAAAAATGTTTCATTTTTGATCCCCTTAACCCCTCTCAAAAATGAACATCAATTGTACATGTCCCCAAGTCAGATCTTCATTTTATTTGTGTACAATCTGCCATCAGGTATGTGGCCCACTCATTTATGAACACATCTATATCGTCTTGTGAGTATGAGGCTTTTTGGAAGTCAGAGTAGTACATCAAAATATAAAAATAAATAATTAATAAATAACTTAAACGAACTAGTAGTTGTTTTTAAAAATACCTCTTTAGGGATGTTAGTTTGTTGATGAAAAATGATCTCTTTCATAAATTTACAAACATAATAACCACAATCATTATCGTTTGTTTGTTTTGGACACTGCGAAAAAATTGATCATTATAAGAATAAGTAACTTTTGTTGAGATATGTTTGGATAGTGAAATTTTATTATATATACCCTGATATTTGTCCAGACGTAGTACTTGCTCAGCTCCTTATGCTTAGACCCTATCCTCATTTATTTTTTTAGATGATAATGATACACCACCCTATCATAATATAATCCTTAGTAAAAGATAATATAAATTATATTACTTGATGTTTAGACCTAAAACATAAGATGTAGTGTCTTACAGATTCACAAACTCCATCATGTGTGGTTGGTTTGATATATATCCTTGCTTTGAATCCAGAAGATAAATATTTGGATCATCCAAGTTCACCGCAATTAGCAACCAATGTTTCCTAAAAACACAAAAAGGAATAAGTAATAAAATATGTAAAAATATAATTGATATGCTTTAATTTTAGAATATTACCCCTGCATGTTTGGTATTAGGAAAAACCTATCATCTGTAATCTTGCTTTCAAATGTTTTCAGTAAGCCATTCACTATTGCATCCCTTTTTGATGGCTCTATTTTTGTTAGGTGTGTTGATGTGATATGAGGACTAACGAGTCCAAATCTTGGCTCATGGGAAAATTCCTTCAACTTTTTTTCATAAATGCATCTGTCAACAATATAAAATGCATTTAGTCATAATTTTCACATTAGATCAGCTTTTAGAAAATCAATTCATGGAAACATACCTCATAGATACATTTACAACTGTGATGCCTAGCCAACTGTTTTCAAGGTTCTCATTTACATTTTCAGCAGTAATGAAATCTTGACTTTCCTCTCCGTATATATTCTCTTTGAAAACCACTATATGACTATTACCATCTTTTAGCTTCGTATCCACATGAGTCTTCAATGCTAGTAAATGTGGATAAAGAACTGGTGGTGTTATTGTGCTTTCAGCAGCTCCTTGGGATCGGTTGGTTGATCCTTTAGATGGTTTTGAGCTGACGTTTGTCACCCACTTCCCTTTCTACGTCTGTAACAACAATCATTGGTTCAGACCCTTTTTTCATTAATTGTTAAGGGTTTATCTTGAAAAAAAGAAAATAAATACCTCTTTGTCCCCTTGTACTCTTACAAGTTCTGACGGCCATGCAATGAATGTCCCAATAGCCTTTTCGACCGTATGAATATCATCATCATCAAGTGGAATAGGTATCTTTGCATTTGGATCATGAGCTATAGTAATCGTCACTTTTAGATGATCTTTAGGAAGTGGTCTATTATGCAGTGTGACATCTGGGATATTGAACAGTATAGCCCTTACTACAAGGTGATTGGTGGGTGTTGACAGATATAAATCACAATCATTATCACCCTGTAGAAGATCAGTATAGAAAAATTATCAGTGTTTGTCTGATTCACATTTCATGGGAACAATTGTTAGAATATTGATTACCATGGCTAAGATAGTTCTTTGAGGCGAATGGCTCACCTCAAAGCTGGTGGGGGGTGGGGCGGGTTGTTCACGCGCTGGTTGTTCCTGAGTTATGTCTTCCCTTTGCTTCCCACCCATAAAATTTGCTAGCAACTATCCCTGCCATTGCAATCGTTCTTCAAGGGTTGTTATTTTTTCGCTCATTTGTTCCAATTTTTCATCTGCATCATCCATTTTTTTCTTATTCTCAAAATATACTTGGGGTGTCACCCCAAACCCTGTACCTCTGACACGACCATATTTTTCTGGCTGCTTCAAAGCCATCGATAATAGGTCTGTATCCGCTACAGGAGTAGCTGATTCCTGTGACTGTCGGATATAGGAAAATAACTAATTATTTTTATGTAATAGAAATTTTAAACAAATATTTTTATCGTCGTGTCATACTTACACATATTTCCCACACTATGTGTTCTCATCTACTAAATTCCCTTCTTTGTTCACACGTTCCTCCTTCCATAGCACATGATGTGGGTTGTAAGTGCATTTGGTTTTAGACTCATCAATCTACATATAAACATAGAAAGATAATTATGATGTTGTTTATTGGAACCTTACAATATTAATGTAAATTTAAAATATGTACCATTTTATTTTTTAATGAAGCATACCCCATCCTTGCTTTACGATAGAGGTATGTTGGTTTTGATGCACATTCCTTATTTTTAGTACAGAGTTTCTATTTCATAAATGAAATATTAACAATCAAAGTGATGAATACAGGTATCCTCAAACAACGTATTATCACCCACAATGTAACTGAAATTTCTCATCCCCATGGCGGCCAATAAATGCATCCCATGATTCTTGGGATATTAGGTGATCATAGACAATGGGTGGGTTTGGGTTTATTTTACCTTTAGAATCTTTCAGGTGACATCTTGTTAAAATAGAGAGAAAAACTTGATGAATCTTTCCTGCAAGCCTTAGTACATAATCCTTGTGTGAATCGTCTACTATAAATGTACTCTGCAAGAGATTGATAAGAGTAAGAAATTGTTTCATTATTTTATTTACTAGTAAATTAAATAAATAAATTCACAATGTTACCGTAATTTCTTCCCAGATCACAGCCTTCATCCCAGACACAACATGGTTCCATGAATCTATGTCAATCGGCATGTGTTGATGAGTGACAACTCCAATGTAGCTGCTAAACATAGCCTTGTTGGGATTCACATGTTGGCCTCGTGCATTCCGACTTCAAATTTGATGCATTTGCTTTTCGCCTTAAGAATTTTGGCTAACACTGTCAAACTACGACGCACCTGTGTTTTCTGTGACGTCGGTCCTTCATTCCCAACCATTTCATCGATATCAACATCATCTATATGTTCATATGGAATGGTATCAATGGCATGTGCTGATGGTTGTTGGACCTCAACACTTGGAACAGCAGGAGCCGCAGCAGCAGCCGCAGCAGGAGCAGCAGGAGCAGTAGGAGCCACAACAGGAGGAGCAACAGGAGCAACAGGAGTCTCAGGAGGAGCAGCAGGAGCAGCAGAAGCCTCAACAGGAGGAACAACAGGAGCAACAGGAGCCGCAGCAGGAGCAGGAGCATCAACAGCATGAGCTACAGGAGCAGCAGCAGCCGCATCAGCAGCAGCTTGGGAGACTTGTTCAGCCTCAAGGTTAGGAGCACCAGAATGTGCAGAAGTCATTATCTACAATAGTGGTTGAACAGTTAATTCAGATTACATAAATTCAATAATGATAAGATAATAACATGAGATAACAAGATCTATATTACAAACAAAATATAACCTGTCTATTGAACTCTCTTTCTTTTTTTCAAAGGTTGAAGGGATTTGACACCTCTATCGATTATCCAAATCCCTTCATTGTGGTCTCCTCTAACATACAAAACATCATCTTCATTGGGACCACTTCGAAATGATTGTGACGTAACACTAAAAGGATTGTCCTCAACTGAATTTTCATCGGAACCTTCAATAGTTTTGGATGATAACAAAACAATCGACTACTTTCAGTTTGCGGGATCTAGAACATAAAAAACTTGTACCGCTTGTGATTCCATTATAAAATGTTTTTCTTTGTACCCTTCTTTACTAAAATCAACTTTCACAAATCCCCATTCATCTATCTTAACACCACTATTGTTATCAATCCATTTTATTGAAAAATAGGCAATTGGAATGTCGTATAATCCAACTCCCATATTAGTTTGATAATGCCGAAGTCTGACATATTTTCATAAATTGGATTTCTATCCTTACTACCAGAAACATGCATCGCTTCAGCCACTAGTGTAACTCCACTATTTTGCATGGTACTATCTTTATCATGTTCATCTGTATAGAATGTATAACCATTAATTACATAACCACTGTAAGATAATACACACACACTTGGTCCAACGGCTAGCCATCAAAGTCGTTCTGAAATTGAATTTGGATTTTCATACAACTACTTAAAAATATGGTCCTAAAACCATCCTATAAACTGGTGATTATGTGTATCTGATAACCATTTTTCAGCCCTTGATGGATTCAACTACCTAATAATTTCTTTGTGAGTTTAAATATATAGAGTAACCTCCCAACTATTATGCAAAACATAAAGATGGGCCTGCTCCCGATCTGTAATACTGATTGTCACAAATTCTCTTCCAAAAATTCCCTTACCCTCAATGCTTCCAGTGTGATGAGATTTAGAGAGACCAATGCTTTCCACATCAGATAGGTATTCAGTACAAAATTCAATGTCTTCCTCAACAATATATCGCTCCACTATACAACCCTCTGGACGACTTCGATTTTTGACATACCCTTTCAAAATCTTCATATACCATTCAACAGGATACATCCATCTATAATGCATAAGACCACAAAGTCAAATCTCCCTCACCAAGTGAATCATCAAATGAACCATCATATCAAATAATGTTGGTGGGAAGAACAATTCTAATTCACATAATATGATGACAATTTCTTTTTTCCATAGCTGGCAATTTCCTCGGGTCTAAAACTTTTCTACATATAGCTTTGAAAAAGAAACAAAGTTTGGTTAACGTGTGATGAAAATTCTTGGGAAAAATGAAACATAAATCTATAGGAATTAGATCTTGCATCAAAACATGGAAATAATGTGATTTAAAACCTTTTAACTTCAATTCATTCATTGACACAATGTTCTTGATATTTGATGAGTACCCCTATGGAACCTTTACATCCTTGAAGAAGTTGAAAAACTGATATATCTCCTCCCTAGAAAGAGTATAAGTAGCTGGAGGAAGAAACATTTGATTTTCAACCTTCACGAGAGCCAACTCTTCTCGTATTCCCATGTCAACAATGTCCAACCTTTCCTTAATTCCATCTTTTGTTTTGCCAGGGGCATTTAGCAACGTTATGATAACACTTTCACATACATTTTTTTCCACATGCATCACATCAATAAAATTTCTGACATACAAACAATTCCAGTATGGTAATTCAAAAAAAACTGATCACTTTTTCCAACCAATTTTCGTATGGTTTTTCGAAAATAGTTTACCAAAAATAGTGTTCATATCTTTTACTTTCTCAAACATCTGATCACCTGTTAGTGGAGATGGTGTTGCGTGTTTTTCTAAACTTCCATTGAATGATGTCGTCCAAGATCGGTACTTATGTCGATGAGGTAGAAATCTACGATGTTCTAGAAACACAGATTTCGATGAATGTTTCAACCTAATTGATTCTATATCTTCTTCACACATGGGACACCCTTGAGTTCCTTTAATGCTATAGCCTGAAAAATTTACATAAGTAGGGAAATCATTTATTTTCCCATACAACATCGCTCTCAACATGAAGTATTCACTTTTATAAGCATCATACAACATTACACCTGAATCCCACAATAACTTCAAATCCTTGATCAAAGGAGCCAGATAAACATCAATATCATTACCTGGTTGTTTTGGTCCTGATATAAGCATAGATAACAGGATGAATTTTCGCTTCATGCATAACCAGGGTGGCAAGTTATAATTTACCAACATAATAGGCCATGTACTATGAGTGCTGGTTTGAAAACCAAAAGTATTCACTCCATCTGTAGATAACGCAAGACGAAGGTTTCTCGGCTCTTTTCCAAATTCAGGATACTCATGATCAATTTTCTTCCATTGAGGAGTGTCAGCTAGATGACGTAATTTCCCATCTTTATTTCTTTTATCTGTATGCCACGATAACAATCTTGCCATTTATTCACTTCCATATAGACGCCTAAACCTTGGAATGATTGGAAAGTACCATACAAATTTCGTAGGATTGGATTTATCTTTCTTGTATTGAGAAGCACCACACTTTGGGCATTTTGTAAGTGATTTGTTATCCTTGAGAAACAATATACATTCTTTCGGGCAGACATGTATTCTTTCAGAAATCATACCCATCGAGCGTAGCATTCATCTAGCTTCATATGTCTATCTTGGGAGCTCATTATCTTCTGGGAGCATGTCATTCAAGAGAGCAATTAGTTCCATAAAACTGACACCACTCCATCCATTTCCTATTTTCAATTTATACAACTTCAGTACAATTGACAATGTTGTATACTTAGTGCAAGTAGTATACAATGGCATCTTTTCACAACTCTTTAACTTCTCAAACAATTTTGGGAAATCACGAAGTTTATCTTCAATTGTCTTTGTCATTCCCTCAATACAATCATCGTCATCATTGACATCTATAATCACATCCTCTATATGGTCTTATTCATTATCCATATTTGTATTCATATATGATGATCCATAAAATGCAGTTTTATCCCAGCCAGTAGCTACATTCGCTTTTTCTCCGTGTATATTCCAACATTTATAACTCTGATCTATTCCGCGACATATTAAATGTTCTTCTAACTCCTCTGGAGTAAGTAGTCTAGAATAACAAAAACGTAAACACAGACAAAGGATTTGAGAAGGATCCTTTGTGTGACCCTTTGCAAACTCGATGAACTCTTTCACTCTATTCTCGTACTCTATTGTTAAACGATTAGCATCCATCCAATATTTATTCATCTCTATCCTATTTGAATCTCAAATATTAGTATTTATATTTCAAGTACACAAAACAAGACTTCCAAATACAGTATAAGAGAACCAATTCCTTATAAAAATAGAGATTAATATAGCCTAACCATTAGTATTTATTCATCTTCCTTAAATATAATTACTTTAAATTCATTATAGTTTCCTCAAATCACCCCAGACCAAAAACAAGAATAATAAAGAATGATACATCTACCACTCCTAGTTCTCTGCCCTACATTCAATATCATCATGCCTAAATACCCATATATCCACACATACACATGTCACCAACACATAAAAAACCATATTCACATTAGAACCAAAGTACCAATATGGATTTCAATCAGGTTACTCGACTGAAGTGGTGGTGTGTAAGAAATAATAAGAAAATATAATAAGTATATAGTCACACATAAATCTAAAACTGGTGTTAATAATCCAATAAACCAAAAGTATTATTCCATCTATCAAAATACTCTAAAGGAGCCCATATACGACAGTAGTCACAGGTGGTGAAGGTTCCTGAGGATGAAGGGGCGAACAGACACCTATCGGGGTTTGAGGTCAGGTCACTGAGGTTGAAGGTGGGACGATACTCCTACAAGGGTTCATTCTATATTTCACAAACCATGTCCTGGTACCCTAGGATGTTAACCCACTGCTGGTGGAAGTGAAACTGTTCCTGATGATCATGCCTAGAAGAAATGGAGACCAAAAGGGGGGAGTGAATCAAAATACCTCAAGCAAGATGAAAAAACATGGTATTTGAGAATAGGTTAGTGGATTTCATGTTGGTTAGAAGCCTATCCAATAGACTCCACAAGTGGTGATGACCCCTGTAGTTGTTGCACCAGGTGAAACTGTCACCTGAGAAGCTAAGATCAATGAGTCCCTTCCCAGCCATGAATTGAACAAACTCCATGATGGCCTTCCTCTGGAATGGGATTCTACCTTTCCTTTCCTTTGGGTTGGTAATGACATTAAAGTCACCCCCAAAAAACAATGGATGGTGGCCGGGATTGAAGGTATTTTGTTCGAAAGGATAATCAATCCCCCTCAATTTTGTAAAATACCAATACCATAAACCATTTAAAAACAATACATTTTAATTTATTTTGGAAATCATTCCCAAAAAATTCAATAAACAAACACATGCCAAAACATTTGGAATTTTTTTAAAGAATCAAATTATCTTTATTTTAAACCATGATTTTCATTTATAATATCAAATTCACCAATGGTAGAAGGAAACCTAATTTATTTCAATGAAAAAGGTTAATTCACAACAAGATACCATCCATTCCATATATTATTTTCATTAATAGGGTTATTTTGTGCTTCAAAATGATCAAAACATGTCTAACCAAATTCAAATGGATAAAATATGAATTCATGAAACACATGAATCCCAAAAAGAATATATAGTATAGAAACAACCACTTGGAATATTTGGGATCAAAAAACAATGAATCTTAATGAGTCTACTCAAATGAAGAACATTGAATCAAATAAAAGGGATCTCAATAAAAGGTAAAAGAGATACTATAACCATAATTCCCCATAAAAATTATAGGTCTAGTAAATACCAAGGCTTCCATAGCCCCCAGGAACACAGAATCAAGTGATGGAGAGAGATTTAAGTTCAAGAAAAGAAATAAATACCAAAAGAGGATCACTATTTCGAATGAAACTTCAATCCACCAAGTGATGAGGATAAAAGAGTCAAACTATCCAAAGGGGCTCCCAAGGCTTGAGTGGGTTGAGTTAAACTTGATGGAGAAGATAAAATAAATAAATGGGGGTATCGGGGTGAAATTACCCTACTACCTCAATGATTTCTCATATACAATGACACCACTAGCTAGATAGTGGCCCTCACTAGCTAGACAATGGTTATAGTATAAATGTTATAACCATAGGTTATCCCACTGGCTAGTCACTACAGGCCCACCAGCTAGATGATGGCTATAGATTTTTTTTGTATCCATTGTGAATCCCATTTCCTGGCCAATTACCCTCACCAGCCATTCGGTGGACCACATGAAGCTTTTCAACCTACATGTTCATGTCCACACCTTCTATGACAGTCTGGGACATCCTATGACCCCTCAAGAAACCCAAAAAAACTCAAAGAGCATTGCTTTGATGAAAGAGATACTGAGATGTTACAATTCTCCCAATCATTCCGCTTTTTATCCGAATAAATATTCTAGTATGAAGGATATAAAATGATGAGACAAAAATAAATTCCAAACAATAATTGTTGTGTGGACAATTCAAAAAATATAGGAAGATACACCAAATAGAGGACCACTATGAAAAAATTAAAATGAACAGATAACCAATATTACCATGAAACCTTAATGTATATCCTCCAGGAACATCATACATCTCCAAATGACATGTCTACATCACTAAGAAGAGAGAAAATCCCAATAATTTCCAGATACCTAGTATAGGTCACCCAACCATTTAAATTTTCACTAAAATGGTGGGACATAAGAAGGAAATATACTAAGAACACATCCCTTCACCCAAATAAGAGACTAAAACCACTAACCATGAAGAACCACCAAGAGAATAATTCAAAACCTAAGGAAAGGTACACCCAAAACATACCAATGAATCCAAATGAAATAACACAATCAATATCCATAAATGATTCAACCAACAACAAGAAAGTAAAAAACTAAAAATGATTTATTCCTTGATCAAGTACTCGATGGAAATCTTGAATTCCCACTATAGAGTGTCACCCATCGATGGTCTCATTGAAGTAGACACCAACACCTCCCAGTGCCTGGTCCATCAAGAGACTTCATAATCCTAGTCATTTGAGTACACACCAAAAGGCTATCTATGTCCAACCATAAATAGATCATATAAAATGGTTTTTGCACAAAGATGGCAAACTAATCTCTTAAAAGATAGACCACCCAACACATCAAGATTGATCTCTAACCAAGAAGTTGTGAATTATAGGACAATAAGGAATAATAACCACCTTAATGGTCTCGAACACCCACCCAAATAAGACAACCATGGAAGGAAACATAAGGTATTTTAAATGGAAATAACCTAAAACATCCATAGGTTTCCAGAAAAGGATGAATCATGTAGCCTACAACCATCACAATCTCAAATATCCATTAAATATATCATGCCAAATCAATATATGGTTGTGTGTGATGGGAGAGGAGAACAATATTAAAAAAATATTTGGAAAACATGCCTTAAAGGGAGGTCCGGCAAACCGAATCTCGAGGGCGTTGTGGGCGACGGAGGTCTAACAAGCTGAAGCTCGAGGGCAGCAGAGGTCCGGCAACGCGAACTCAACGGGTAGCAGAGGTCCAGCAATGAGAAGCGAGGGCGACAGAGGTCCGACAACATGAACTCAGTGGGCGGTAGAGGGGAGTCGTAGGGTTCTAGTACCGCGAGAGATTTAGGTCGCGATAAAACGAGGGCACTGTGTGTCCGACTTTATAAAAAAATGAACTAAGGTTTTATCAGTGCTAAAAATATGTTGATAATGGTACTCTTTATCAGCGCTAAAATTTTAGCGCTGATACAGGGATTCTTTATCAGCGCTTTCCTAGCACTGATAAAGTTTCATTTTATCATAGCGCTGATACAGGATAACCTTTATCAGTGGTTTTTCTTAGCGCTGATATAAGGGGGTGCTTCCCTTGCCCATTTTTATAGTAGTGATTTTTGGCTATGTGATGAAATTTTAAACTAAAATGGAACTTTTATATTGAAAACATGCATTTTGAGTTATACAAACCACATCATGAGTCATATTGAAGTGAAATATACTCATACTCATCAAAAATAAATTATGGATCAATGTTTTAAAGTTTGAAAACAATCCAAGCTCTTTTTCTTGGTTTTAACAATGTAAAACATGTTTTAAACTAAAATGACACTTTTGTATTGAAAACACACACTTAGACTCATAAAAACCACATTGTGTGTTTGACTGATGTGTGGTAAATTCCTACCCACCAAAATGTTCTTTTGATTTTTCCCTAAATTTTTAAGATAATTTGAGCTTTTTACTCAGTTTGGGCTATGTAACGTGTATTTTAAAATTAAATGAAACTTTTATATTAAAAACACACACACTTAGACTCATACCAGCCACATCATGTGTTGGATTGATGTTCATTCAATTACTACACATCAAAAATTAATTATGGATCATTTTACTAAAATTTCAAGACAATATGTGTTTTTTACTCAATTTTGGATACATGAAACATGTTTTACACTGAAATTATATTAAAAACATGCACTTTGAGTCATCCCAACCACATTGCTGATCATATTGACATGTAGTTGATTCCTATACATATAAAATAAATTATGGATCTCCTTCCTAATGTTTGAAAACAATCCAAACCTTTTTATCAGTTTTGGCTATGTGATATGTGGTTTAAACTAGAACAACACTTTTATTTTGAAAACATGCACTTGGAGTCATACCAGCAACATCATGTATCAGATCTAAATGAGTTAAATTACTACACATCACAAATAATTATGGATAATTTTCCTAAATTTTGAAAATAATCCGATCTCATTTTCTAAGTTTGGATATGTGATGCGTGTTTTAACCTAAAATGACACTTATACTAAAAAACACACACCTTGATTCATAGAAACAACATTATGAGTCATATTTATGTGCCTTTAATTACTTCAAATAAAAAATTAATTATGTAATAGTTTTCTAATGTTTGAAAAAAATATGAACTCATTTTATTGGTTTTGAATATGTGATGCACATTTTAAACAATAATGACATCTTTATATTGAAAACATGCACTTGGAGTCATACCGACCACATATTGTGTGAGATTTGATGTGAGGTCAATTCCTATATAAAAAAATGAATCATGGATAATTTTCCTAAATTTTTAAGAAAATATGATCATGTTTACTCAGTTTTGGCTTTGTATCGCATGTTTTACAATAAAATGAAACTTTTATATTGAAAACACACACTTGGATTCATATCAGCCACATCATGTGTTAGATTAAGGTATGGTCAATAACTAAGAATTATAAATGATTTATTGATTGGTGACCTAATGTTTGAAAATAATATGAACTCATTTTCTATGTTTTGGCCATGTGATGTGCATTTTGAACTAAAATGACACTTTTATATTAAAAACACAAACTTTGAGTCATACTGGCCACATTGTGTGTCAGGTTGACATACTGTTGATTCTTACTTGTTACAAAAAAATTGTGGATATTTATCTAAAATTTTGAAAATAATATGATCTTGTTTTCTTAGTTTTGGATCTATACTGCACGTTTTGAACTAAATGACACTTTTATATTGAAAACACACACTTTGAGTCATACTGAACACATTGTGTGTTGGATTTATGTGTGGATGATTATTAGATATCAAAAATAAAATATTTATTAGTGTATAAAATTTTAAAAACAATTCGATACTGTTTTATGGGTTTTGACAATGTGATGTGCATTTTGAACTAAAATGACACTTTTAAATTGAAAACACGCACTTGGAATCATACCAGAAACATCATGTATCATATTGATGTGTGATTAATTACCACACTTCAAAAATGATTTATGGACCATTTTACTATAGTTTTAAAACAATCCAATATCATTTTCTTGGCTGTGTAAATGTGACACATGTTTTAAACTAAAATGACACTTTTATATTAAAAACATGCACTTTGAGTCATATCGACTGCATTATGCGTCAGATTGAGGTGAGGTTAATTAATATGAATAAAAAATTAATTTTGGATCAATTTTATAAATTCTAAAAATAATATGAGCTCATTTTATCAGTTTTGACACTGTGGCACATGTCATAGACTAAAATAACACCTTTATATTGAAAACACACACTTAGAGTCATACCGGACACATTGTGTTTTTGATTGAAGCACGATCAATTCCTACACATCAAAAATGAAATATATATCATTTTCATAAATTATTAAAATAATTAAATCCATTTTAATTTTTTTGACAACACAACATGTGCTTTAAACTAAAATGGCACTTTTATATTGAAAACATGCACTTTGAGTCATACCGACTACATCTTGTGTCATATTGACATACAATTGATTCCTACATGTCAAAAATGAATTATGGATGAGTTTTGTAAAGTTGGAAAACAATTAGATATCATTTTTTGGTTTTAAAAATGCGACATGTGTTTTAAACTAAAATGAAACTTTTATAATGAAAACATGCGCTTAGAGTCTTATGAGTCACATCATGTGTCAGACTAACATGTGTTCAATTCCTATATATCATGAATGAATGATGAATCATTTTAATAAATTTTTAAAATAATCTGAGATCATTTTCTTGGTTTTGACAATGTGACATGTGTTTTAAACTAAATTACCTTATAGAGATCAATGGACCACTCATCATTTTCAACTTCGAACCCTAGTTCAACTTCATTCATAGTTAATTCCTCATTTACACTTTGAGAATTAGATTGAGATATGAGTTTGGAATCTCTATTAGTATTTTTAATATATTTTATTTACATTTATTTTCTTGAATCAAACTTGAAAGTAAAGGAATTTGTCTTGCTTCTTCATTGTGGAGGTGGAAGTGAATGAAACTAAACCCATACTATTTTTACAAACTCATAAAAATATAGAGAGTTAAAAAATGAAAATGGTAAGGCTAGGAGCATGGAATTAACTTCCCTAAAAGTTGGTAATATATATTTATATTTGTGGGAAGAAGGATCCTTGACCCATTTCCCTCTTTCCATTATCCCAACTACAGCCTTAAAGTCCAATATCTCATGAGAATGAATAGATTTAGGCAAGTTAATAGCTCTTTAAGAATCCATAGAGTGTAGCCATACATCATACTTCTCCTTGAGAAATAGCTCAAATCTTTCTTTATTTTCAAGTTTATCACCAAAGTGTTTTTCAGTTTCTACCAACTCATCCCAACCCCTAAAGGAAGTAAATCACTGATCAGTTGAATTTTATTTTTGGAAAGATAATATCTAAGCATTACGATACTAATTCTTCACATCCCAAAAGTTTCTATAAGCTCATAGCCTATACTAGATCACAAACATAATAAAAAATCATCTCAAATTGATATTTAAAAACATTGTAACACCATGTACTCTTCCCACTCATCTTCAAAAAATTTACTGCTTCTTTTAAGTACATTGACTATTGGTATTTTTGATAGTACTAAGAAAATTTAGACAAAAAAGAAATTAACAAATATTTTAAATTAAATTGTAATTAACTTCACAAATTACCTACTCAAGGATATAATAGTTTGTTGATGGTATATAATATCCTTCATAAATTTGAAAACATAATGTCCATAATCAATTTTGTTATTTTGTTTGAAACACTGCAAAAAAATTAACCAAAATAGGCAAATTATTTTGAAATATGTTTTGATAGTTAAATATCACTATATACCCTAATTTATTTCTATTTGAAGAAATACATTGGATTTTTTTGTTCAGTCACCGAACTCATACCACGATTTAGATGATATTTATAAATTTCCATATAATTTCAAAGTTATCGTAAAAATACAAACTAAAATATAAAATTTGATGTTTATCTATAAAATATTTATTGTAGTGTATTAAAAATTCACAATGGACATCATGTGTGTTTGATTTTTTTGAAATCCATGATCTAGATTAAAAAAATAAACACATGAGCTATGCAAATTGATTATGATTGACATAAATTTCTTCCTAAAAAACAAAAATAAATAAGTAATGATAAAAAGTGAAATATATTTTATATGATTAAATTTTAGAGATTTACCCTTGCAATATAGGCATTAAGAGGAGTTCATCGTCTATTATTTTCTTTTCAAATTCCATGCTTAGGTAATCTTTTTCATATTCAATTTATTTTATTTCTAAATACAAATTTTTAGTAGAAATGATCAAGGGGTTAATGATTCAAAATATTCCTTCACAAGGTTTTACATTTATATAGTAGTAATATATATATTTTTAGAAAAATGAATATTTTTTAAGTGTAATAATCATAGTAAATCATTTTTTAGACAAACATATTACAAAAATGCACCTCATGTATGTATTTATAAATAAGACTCCCTACCACTCAAAATTAATAATCTAATTCATACTGTTATGACCAACCATGTCTATAATGGACTCTATAAATATTTATTCTTCATATTCAATGTTGGAAATATTTTCATATTTTAATGTTGTATTCACATGAACTAGTAATATTAATATATGCGGTAATGGAACTGGTGGCATGAAAGTACTATCGAAAGGTTCTTTTGGTTTCTTGGTTGATCCAATGGATTTTATTGATTCAACCTTTCATTTCCCCTTAGTTTTTTACATATATAACACCATACCTCATTTCATACATTTTATAATCAACTGTTAAAATTTATTCATTTGAAAAAAAATGTTAAATATATACCTCATGTATCTTTGTAATATTAAATTACCATTCTATTAAAGTTCTAATAGAATTATTGACCATGGTAATATCCTGATCATCAAGCGAAATAGGCAACTTGGTGCTTGAGTTGAGAGATACTTCAATCCCCACTCTCACATGATCTTTTGGGAGTTATTTATTGTATATCATGTCTCCTAGGATACTATACACCATACCCATCACAATAAGGTGACACTTGGGTGTTGATAGATAGAAATTACATATAATCTCACCCTATAGAATCTAAATAATATAAAGTTATAGGAAGTTGTTTGATTCACGTTTAGGAGAAAGAGATATGAAAAAATTTATTACCTCAGGTAAGGTATTTGGTTAAGGGGAATACCTAGGCTCATAGCTAGTGGGGTTATGTGGTTCTTCACTATTAGTTCATTTTGATCATTTCAAATAAATTGGTATGCCAAACCATATTGAAAAATAATATATTTTGAAGGATCTATCTGTTCTTGTATTCCTTTCAACATATCCTATGTATCTCCTTAAAATTTTTTCTTCTTGAAATATTTTTGATGTGACACTCCAAAACCTACACCTCTAATAAAGAATGCACCCACACCACGGGCTTCTATTATAGGAGTAAGGGTCATTACTTCTTATGCTCAGATGTAATATATACAATCTTCTACTATCTATCGTTTCTCATATTATTCATGGATCTTGTGGGCTTAGACATCTATGATTATAATTCCCTTAACATAATGAAAATTACTCTATTATATGCCTTGTTTTTAGGTGTAATCCTTTATCATATCTTACTTTATTTTAAAAGGTTATATTCCTTATAATATATCTCATGGTAGCCCCCATATGTGTAAGACTCATAAATTTTTATGATTTTTTACCTTATTTGGAACAAATATCCCCAGAGCATAATGATTAACTACATGGACTTCATCATTGCTACATGACATTAAACATTATGACATCTATACCAAATTATATTAAACTACATGGTATAGTCTTGTCACATGATCTTAAATTTTTTCACTTAGGATACATGGTATTTTGATTACTATCTTGATGAGATACTTAGAATGACTCCATAAGTTTCAAACCCAACATCATTAACCATCCATTACCATCCTCATTGGGCCATATTCTTTATGAGATCATTTATTTCCTTCCATTTAATAAACATACTCTCTAAATTATTGTTTTCACATCTATTAGGGCCATATTCTCAATGAACCATCCTATCATTGGGTTGTATTCCCAATAGAATCATGCCCCCCACTCATAGGGATATGCTCCATTTAGTTTCTATCATGTCATCTTCAATGATCCATTATACCACTGAGATTCGTCTCATGCCTTACTCCTTGTGAAACCAACTCACACTCATTGGGATATTTTCCCTTTACGTCCAACCTTGAAGGGCCACTCTTATGTAAGTACTGCACTGACCATTTATAGGAATAATCCTCTTAGTCATCCCAACCACTTGTTATTAAACTAAAAGGAATAATCCTTATAAAAAAACCCTAAAAGGTAAAATGTGTCCCATTAAGTGGAACTAAACAATGTAGGTTTTGATACATTTTACAAAGACATGTTGGAATCCCCTTCATAGGCTCGGTCCCAACATCACAAACATCCACTAATTTCATAGACAGAGATAAACTCTCAAGTTTGAAACTGTATAACTTTAAAACATAGTGATATTGAGACCGACATCACTATGTAATAATACGTAACAAGTAGAAGAACCACTGATACATAAATATGGTTTCATTGATGGACAACCTTTGATACATACAGATTCTCATTTCAATGGGATACCCCTTCTATATACAATTAATCACATTGGTATATTCCAATAACCGATTACTAAATTTTATGGTAGCAAGTCTCATATCGAGATCTAGGAATGATTAAAAAAGATGACTTAAATCTATAAGAGTGTCTAGGACTAGGAAATAAACCCACCAATAGGCTGTGATGAGCCCAACCTCACATACTATTATCCAATGTGAGTTCCTAAGCGCCACTGATAAAAAATCATAAGGACCGTTAACCTTTTTATAGAAGTCTCATAGCATGTCATGGATGTTGGATCCATTGAGTGTTTCTAGTTCCATGAATAAACCCAATTGTAATCCATATGATATTTGAGTAGTAAACCAAGTGATGATTATACAAACATGATTATCCCTTAATAAAAAAACATGAATTGATTCACCCCATATCGGGTTGAAACAAGTGTAGTGGTGAAGAATTGGTAAACACACATTCAATGATTAAAAAACACATGTGTTGGAGAAAATCATAATTTTTTATAAGATCTATACTCATTTTTGATCTTCTTCATGATGTAATAAATAATTATATTAGGGAAAATTTGGCTAATTTTTTTACTATCAATAAACATATATTTTAAATATTTGATTCTGTTATATTAACCTTATCTATCATTGGTTGATTAAAATATAATGACTATGTGAGAATGGGTAACTCCTAAAAGTTACCTAATACAATCTAATCTCAAGAGATGGTGGTCCTTTTAAAAATAATGGTGTTTGTATTATTATTTTTATTACATTATCATTCTTGATTATGTAACATGAGATGATAAAATATATTCTCTAACCAAGAATGTTATAATTATTTTTAATAAAGAAATTATTTTTGGAACACCCATTCACCCCATCTCAGTAGATAAAATTCTTGTTCTAGGTCTATATATTTTAGAAACATGAAATAAAATATTTTTTATATCATCTTGACTTCATCCTTAACATTTTTACCTCTATAATTCCCCATCATAATGGGGTAGCCTAGTATTGAGACAAAAAACTCTATTAAATTACTTGAACTATGCCTTGTGAGTATGACCTCAGGGTTTCCTTGACGGAAAGAATGTATCAATGGATAATGTTATAATATTTATTGGGATTAGAATAAAATAGTTTAGGGAAAACTCTATATAGATTATAAATATAAAAAATATATGTTAAATTATGTAAGAGTTATTGTTTGAGAAGTATTTTTACATAATACATAGGATAATATTTTTAAAAATTCCCCAAAATTAGAAGAAGGTATTTTTCATTCATGTTATAAATTTATAAAATATTATAAGTTTTTTAAAAAATTATCAAAGTAAATAAATGATTAGAAAACTATTAGTTTTTTTGTGATTATCCACATATATCAAAACCATATATTAATGTTCAAGAGGATGATTTATTGAATTTGAGTATTAATAAATCATCCCAAACCAATGTCCATGTTTTTAATTTTCCAAAAAATCAAATTTTCCATTTATGTTTCATGAATTTTAGAAGTAAAATTTCATGCCTTAATATACTGTTAAGTGAACCCCAAACATACCTTGAAAATCCTAGTTTGGTGAACAAAAATGAAATATTATCATAATTTTAAAGGATGCATTACCTTTAAATAAACTCATCACCTCTTATCATGAAATATCACCCATAACAATATAAATGAAGCCTCAACCACGAAATATAAAACACATATATATAACAACATATCTATAGTACAATTTTTGATAAGGGAATAAATCACTAGATACAAGTGAAACATACTGAATGGAAGTAATATTGATAAAAAACAACATAAATATAATTATTCTAAAGAAGAATATGTTCCATAAATTACACCATCAGCCATACATCTCTAACACCCAATATCATCCACAATTTAAATCCAGTGATTTTCATGAATACAAGGGAAAATAACACGTTAATAAGCATACATGGGTGAGTGATAATACACTAAATCTTTATCTCAAGCTAAAAGATGAACTTATAAAAAATCTTTTCTACATGACTAATCAATAAAAAAGTCTATATTGAATCTATACCACACATGTAATCTCCAATAACTATGAAAATTTGGTTAATTATTTATTAAGACACCTATATCTCAAATTCATCACACTATCAAGATTAAAATATTATATATATATACCCACACATTCAATATAATAATATGAAAGGCTTTATATATACCACATCATGCTAGAGTTCCACCAGGTTCCCATGGATCAGTATGTGATCCCTATTATCATATTAGATGATTAATTATCTATTAAAATATAACATTTCATCAATAATACCTTAAAGAAAACCTTATGGGTGAATGTGAATAAATATAGTAGTAGGTCATTACTAGCCTCTACTTAGAATAGTAGGTGAGAAATGTAAATTTCATCATCTCACTCTAACTTAAGTTATTAGTTGAGAAGAGAGAATCATTCTATTACTTCATCCCAATAAATATCCATAAAATTTTTAACTAATTATTAATACAACTAAATGATTATACAATATAACAAATCCTCTAAAAATAATTATTTACCTATCTGACACTGGAGACAATCCACATAACAATACATACTTTCATCACAACATTTCCATGAATTTTCACATTTTTAGCTCCTTATAAGTAAATAATAATTATATAAAAATTAAATTGTAGTTATTGAATTATTTTACTAATGAAAACATATAATTGATATCAATAAGAACATCATATATATATTAAAACTCACTCTACTCGACACAAAATTTTAAAATTTTATTTTCCATTATTTTTATATTTTATTTGAATCACTATCTAAAAGAATTCATCACCTTAATTTATATAATAAATAACATAGTTACAAAAAGTATCTAAAGAAACAAAAATAAATCCTTAAATATTCATTATATCATTAATATATTGTTATTTATTTGTATGATATTTGTTTATCATTATCTATCTCATCACACTTTCACATTCATGGATCATATTTGTAATCTTTTCAAGCATTATATAATTCATATTTATAATTCCTAGAATATATATATATATATATATATATATATATATATATATATATATCAAAAAATTAACTTTACTAGGTTTCCTTCCCAAAAAAAATTTAATATCTGAAGGTATAATTATGTAATTTCCAATAATTAGGTAATTAACTCATTTTCCTAAGACCATTCAATATTATTAGAAGTCAAATAATAATAATATTTTTAATCTATTATTAATAATTTGATTTTTTCCATATTTTAAAACCATAATTTTATATTTTTAATTTATTTTATATCATCACGATGATAAATTTCATAAAAAAATAATAATTAAATTTTATTATTATTAAAAAATACAAAGAAAATCCTTATTAATTTAATGATTATTTTTTTTTTCAATTACATTTATAAATTTTTTTCCACATGAAATTTATAATATTCAATTAAAGAACAATCCATTTTTTTAATAATTATTCATTCGTACTCAATTATACTCTCCCCAAATATTTCTATTTTTAAAATCAGAGTATCATTAAGTTTAATAATTATTAATTTAGTAATAATTTATTTGGTTATTATCTTAATATTTATAATAAAAATTAAAGATAACAAACATCCCTCTTGAATTAATTCACATTTATTATGCTCATTATTTAATTAAAAATTAATATAATCTTACTGTAGTATATTTATATTAATTGCATAATTTTAATAATGATTAGAATTATTAATTTATAAATAATTATATCAATTGTTAACACTATTTATTCCGTTTTTCATAAAATATATCTCATTATCAAGTCAAGGTGTAAAATATATTTCCAATGTAGGTCTATTTCATGAGTGGATATATTTTATTCATTTTTTTGAAAGGGAATTCCCTAGCGTGGTCTTTTAGAACCCTCCACATAGAGAAACCCCCCTCTCCCACGAAGGGGTATTACCCGCAGTCAGCTCCCCAATCGGGGAAGAAGCCGTTGCCTGCCGATATGGCAGAGCGTCTTGGAGGGTAACGGCCCGACATCGATGGTCCGTCACAACGATCCGTAAGTAATGGGCCGCGCCTCATTTTTCCCACCCAGAGGAAATCGGGCGGCCCGACAAGGCGGGTGGATCCTGGGGTAGAGGCTCACACAGAGAGTAGACTCCCAGGATTCGAACCCTGAACCCCCCAAAGAACGACTTTTTTGATTAAAATTCAATATCATTTCTGATTATTTAATATACAAAAAATATCCTTTTGATGATTGTAAATGGATTTGGAAGAATAATCACTACACTTTATGTGGGAAATACAGGTCACATAAACTATTCTTTTATAAAAAATGCTGGTATAATTTTACGCCATTATTAATATTATAGATAGGAAAAGTTTCATAACGAGCATAAGAACGACAAAATGGTTTACAATTTCTTATCACATATCGTTATATTATTATTCATCCTAATTTCATGAGAGTCATATCTTGAATTTATCATGAATTTAATATCGTACACAAAAGGTATAAACATGGCTATATAAAGAAGAAAATATAATTATAGTTACATAATTTTATTAATAATATTATAAAACATAATATATGTATGCATGTATTTATGTAGATAAAGGAGAAATTGTAATAATTATTATATAATTTTATTAATAATATTATAAAATATAATATATAAATCACTATTTATGTTTGTGTGCATATTTAGATATATAGAATATACATTAAATTGAATAAGAGAGATAGGGGGTAGAATGCCTCCATGCGAGCCGCCTGACATGTTTTCCCTATAATTTAATTTTGATAAATGATTTAATAAATTAAAATTTTATTAGTTAATATTTTCCTTATACCTCATAAAAATGGTTTTACCCTCACCAATGATTCCAAAATAATAATAATATGTCTTTTATTATTGTTAATAGTACTATTATAGTAATATACATACTAAAGTTTGACCAATATAGAAAGTTTCCAGATTTTAAGAGTAAATTTATATAAATTTGATCTAATATTTTATCTTATGAATAAAATATAAAAATTCCATATTTTAAAACACAATAAGTTTAAAAGTTATTTTAAAGAAAATGATTGTAAGAAATTGGATACCAGTTGGCTTGATCAATGTAAAGTGCACAAAATTGGATTCATCCCATGAAGATGACCATTTTAAACATTTATAATCCCTATTATGGACATGAATAAGAGGAAGATAATGAGTAGAAGATAATGTAATGAGATGAAATGATGTTTAATAATTTTTTTGGAGAATAATGATTTTAGTATCTTTCTTACAAGAGTTTTCAAGTGCTTGATCAATCTCAATAATATAGTGGATTTGAACTTATATTTGGAAACTGGCACTAGAAACATTATTATGAAGGGATTTCTATCATCATAAGTTGTTTTTGGTAATTATGGTGGAAAAATTAATAGTTTTTTATCACCATTTAGTGGTATATTTTCTCTTAATTAATAATTTTATTTTGGAAAAACGTTTCATTTTGACATAATTGTCCGAGAAATGTAAATCATACAATGTGAATTTTAACTTAAAGATACAAAATCATTGAGATAATTTTAGGATTTTATAACATCTCTCTATGAATAAAAAAAATCAAAAAAGTCAATTGATTGTATTTTAATTGAACCACACCAATCATTATTTAAACATAGTCATATGTGTGTTTCATGATAAAATATAACGACTCATAACATAATCATCCCATAATAACATGACATATAATAAGGGTTTCACCTTCTTACATTTACAAAATATTTTCGTTTTATAGTTATTAAGAATTAGGTAAATATATTATTAAATAAAGTGAACACTTTCACATTGTAATTTTTTTCCACAACAATATAACTTTAAGTTTATGATCCTTTTTCATTCAATACACCTTTGCTTCATTTAAGACGTGTCACTATAGTAAAAATATTAACCTTGATAAAATTTATACTAATCCTTAGATCATATAAAAAATAGTTGAGAAATTGTGATGCAAAAAAAATATCAGTAAGGGGTATAAAAATACAATAATCAAGTTTTTATAGTTAAGAACATAAAAACCAATGTGAACATTTACCTTGTTTATAATAAAACTTTGAGCATATAAATAAAATGTTTCCATAAGTAAAAATAAATCATTGTCCAAAAAAAAACTCTAGAACTATTATATATAATAGTAAGAAACCATAAAGGCATCTTGAGGAACATGGTAACTAATGAAAACATTCCTTTGAAAAATAATCCTTTAACCTTTAAAGCAATTATTAAATAATTAAATCAATATATTTCATTAAAAATTATTAGAAATAATAAAATTGGTATCTTGGAGCATCATATTAATAACCCATGTTCACTCATGTTTAAATAATTTAGAAATAATTGAATCATATTTAATTACATAAGTGTAACCTACATGTCTATCTCCCTCATTTTTCAGCTTTGAAGATTATTCATTACCCATTACATTAGAGAGATATATAGTGATATCCAATCATCATGAGCTATATCAGGATCACTCATCATTATCTATAATTTTCAAGTACCATATCATGAGATAATTTTTTTTAATCTTTCACATTTCCATCTTAAAAACCTTAAAAAACCATTTTAACTGATAAATAAAAACACTTTCCATTTTCACATAACTATAATAAGAAAGATCATTTTTCTTTTAAAACTCATAAAATTGAAAAATACCCATAAGTGTGGGAGTAGGATATTCATTTAAATGACCTATGATCAAATTTGGGAAGGGAAAAAATTCCGGGTTACTATAGCAATAATGCAGCAGGGCACTATAGCAACAACGAAACTATAGCAGCGAAGACACTGTAGCGGCGGCGGCACTATAGCGGGGACTGTAGTGGCGACTGCACTATATCAGGGACTGTAGCATCACGAGTACTGTAGGATTACTGTTCACCAAGGTGTCCTTTGGGCCAAAAAATGGGCTTTCAAGCCTTATATTCATGCCACTTGGCCTTGGACCTTCAGGCTATGTAATGGGTCTCCCTCTACCCACACTAAAGAGGTCTTTTCTTTAAATAATAAATTGAGGCTTCAGCACTAACCTTTAAAAAAAAATTTAAAAGACATATAAACATGTATAGGAATATATATAACCTATAATTACTATCATTCAGGGAAAATGATGTTAATCCATATACATTAGAAACAATATTCATTTTATAAATTTTTAAAAAGTTCAAAATAACTTATACAGAAAAACTTAAAAAGATTATTTTTCAAACCTTTGTAATGAAAGAAAAATATATTAAAAAATTAATGTTAGAAACATTTTAAGCATAAATAAGAACACTTTTGAAACATTTAATAATATATATATATATATATACGGAGAAGAAATATTTTAAAACATTTTAAACAAAATTTTCAAGTAGAATACCTTACCTTGAGTCCCAAGTCATTTAATTTTTAAGTCCACACAAAAAGGAAATAAAATTATATTAGTTTTATAATTTTGTAAAATATTTTATCTTATTCCACGATCAATATTATATTTATTTCTTTTTCCCTATTTTATTTAGTTATTAAAAGGGTTAAATTCAAGTTGTATGTTGTAAGGTCGTTCGGTTTATAACCTCATAACAACATTAATTCATTTACTATGGTAAAATGATTTATAATTATATAAAATTTAAAATATTAAAAATTTTATATTTATATTATTTATACATTAGATATAATTTTCAAATCAACTATGTTTGGTAGTCATGAAAATTAAATCGCATCATTTCAAGGAGATGGTAGTCCGTACACACACATGGATGTTGTTTTTGTTTTTGTGATGAGTGGAAATGAAATAAAGTAGATAATATTTATTTTATATAATTATAAATATGTTATACATGTTATATTTTTTCATTAACTCCATACTCATTACCCACCATGTAAGGTTGATATGAAAAATATATCATATCACTTTGTGGTGGTGGTAGTGCACACATATCAATGAGCGATGTTATCATTTTAAAATGGATAGTTGAGAAATAATGAAACTAATATTATGTAATTATAGATTCATAAATTTTTCATAATTATCATAAATATTTATTTATTTAAAAAATTTAACCATCCATATGATCTGGTGATGAATAACAAAACACATCGCTTTGTAGAGGTGCTAATCGACAAGTGCGGACGATTAATGTTTTCATTTCCCATAAGATAGAAAAGGAGATGAAAAATAATTATACCATCATCATAATAAGATTTAAGTGTATGGAATATAATTATGTTATTATTTCATCACTGCTAATGACTATTTTATGGAGGTATAAGAATAAATAAATATGAAACACTCAGTTAAGAATTATAACTCTTCTTTGGAAAACCACATTTAGATTACTCCTTAATCAATCTACTTTTAGTCTTCTGATGAGACCAATACCTATAGGATTTGGTAAGGTATGTTGGGGAGAAATTTGGGAAGGTAATTTCTGAATTATAGTGATCAAAATGTGTGAGTAACAATGGAGAGGATGCATCCTTTTATAAGTGAGGGGAGTCACACACTTATTTTAATTTGAAACATTAAAATATTATAAATGTCTTACTCATCATAAAGTGGATCAAGAAATATCCAATTTTAGATATAAATTGATAAGTATTGCAATATCATCATCCAATATTAGTAAAGATAATTTTTCCCATATCACTTAATTTTTATATTAATTAACCTGATTGACCCTTTACTGTGGTACCCAGGATATGATTTAAATTGACCAAAACTAAAATTGACCACATTAATAAATTTGGTCCTCTATTTTCCAAATATGTAATATTTTTTTTGAGATATTTTTTTTTATAATTTTCATAAATTTATTCTCAAATAAGTATGTAAAATGTAATGAAATAACATTTTTATGAAAATTGTGTTTTTATTCATTAAAATGAAGTTATACCAAAATCAATTATAATATTGATTATATTGGAATTATTTATATTATGTTTAATAAAATTAATATAATATTACTTTAAAACTAAATCCAAAATATAATGTGAATTCTAAATTATTTATTTAAATAAAATAAATGATAGTTTTTAAAAAATCAAAATTTTCACGATTCAATAAAAAATCCATATTTTCATAAAAATCCCAAAAAACCACCATAATCCATATTAAATATTTTTATTCCAAACATGACTTCATTTTTATTAAAATAAAATTCAAAAAACAAGAAATATAACTTTTATATAAAATTATACAGCACATTAAAAACAATTTATATTATTTATTTATTTCTAGGATTACGTGGATTGTTAGATTCTTTCATCCTTATGTAATTGTTTCCTTGTAATTTTATTCATTACTTAAAAAATTGGGTGTATTTTTTGCTCATAGCATTTTATGATTCCTTTATTTCTTCCTCAATTATGTGATTCATCTATAAAAAAATAATATAGTGAATCAACTCATCTCATAGTACCCAATATCTATGATCGAGTGTTTAAAATTGGATTTTCTCCATAAGTGTGATTTTCATCAAACTGTAGAACTTCAGTGCTCAAAACATGATATGTATCAATTATATTTTTCCTTAGTAATGAAACACATACCAAATAATGTAAATGACATAAACATGAAGGTTAGGCTATCCAATTATAAAATAATAACATATGTTCATGAATTTTATATAGACCAATAAATTAAGAAATTAACATTAACATTCTAGAAAAACACATAACAATTATATATATATATATATTTTAAGAAAAATATAATTTTCTACCTCAAATGAGAGATCTTTCCTCCTATAATCTGTATAAATATTTATCCTACTCTGATCGGTCTTCATATTCTACTAAATCATATTTACTTTATTTACTATTTATTCTTCCAATTATGGTCTTAAAAACATCCTTTCAATGACTACACCCATACATGATGGTGCTCGAAACCACTTTTTATTTGATTCCTTAAAAGTTTACATCTATATACTGAAATGAAAATGATATTATAGGAAAATTACACTAATGAAAAATGTTGATCCCAATTTCCATGATAATATAAAGAGTAATCTTGAAGCATATCATCCAACGTCTACATCATTTTCTTTGACAGTATATCATATTGACCAGTTGAAATGATATGCTGAAATTTAATTCAGTACCCAAGGACTTTTGAAGTCCTTTAAAAAAATTTGAGATAAACATGGGATCAAAATTAGATATAATAGATAGATAGACCTCATGTAATCTTACTATATATTTATGATAATGTCTCACAATTTTATCTAAATATATAGTACATCGAATGGGAATAAAATACATTGATTTAGTGAAACAATAAAAAAATAACCCAAATTGAATTATTACCTTGAGTTTTTATTTTTAATCTCACCCAAAAATCTATGGATATATTCTCCCATTTCTATTCAGGCATAGGAAAAGTTTTAATTATCCCCTTCGAAAATTTTCATTCAGATTTAACTTATTGATATGTCAAACATTTCATAGTAAAATTAGAAATATATTTCCTCATAACATCCCACAAATAATATTCCTGAAGGTATCTGTAAATCTTTGTATTGCCTGGATGAATAGAAAATGGAGATTTATGAGCTTCACCCAACAATTAATTCTTCAACTGGTAATGAATGTTTAAGAACCCCAACCCCAGTAGCCTAGATCTAGTTGTTACTTTATTACATTGGTGTAGATACAAGCGATCACATCCCAAAGGTCATAATGATTTAGTAGTCTCGATAAACTAGTTAGGTACTTGAGTGTCACATTATATTTGAAAATATAAATTAAAACATAGTGAAAGTAAATATACTTCATCCTTGAACTTATTAAAATATTTCTTCTTTATATCTTGGGTAAAGAAAACAAAATAAAGGTGAGATCAAAGCCTCAATAAGGCTTATATAAAGTATAATTTATCATGAATCAATAAGGAATAATCAATATATAAAGGTAAATAACTTAAAACACATGTCATTTAACCAATAAATTAACTATCATGATTATATTAGGCATAATATATATGAAAAGATAAATAACTAAAATCACATTCCATTTAATCAATAAATATCATGATTAGATATGACATAATCAATATGACAAGGTAAATAACTGAAAACACATTCCATTTAATCAATAACTTGAGTAAAAAATGCTTTAATGGATAATATTAATGAAATAATCTCATGGATAATAATAAATAATTTCTCAATGAAGTAAATTATTAATATTGGTTATCATGATCTCATACATCAGGATATCTATACCATCAAGATATGTATACCCTAAAGACCTTACAATAAGATTGTTTAATTGATGGGCATGTATAGACCAAAAACCCATTTAATGCTAGCTTACTGATTCAACTCATGAGACTATCGATGAATTAAGGGGATATCTATAACTCATCCCACCAGTCACTACATGTCCAATGCATTGCTCATATATCTAATGATCAATTTAATTCATGAACAATATTTCTTATCAATAAATATCTATATTAAATTAACAATACAGAATATAAATATATCCATAGTCAATCAAATAACTTTCAAAGTAAAACACCATATGTAGAAATGGTATATGGTTTAAGAAATAATCATATCCATGATACAAATAATATGTATATTTAAGATAAATGTTATGTTTACTGATCAGAAGAAATTTATTTTTTCAAGGGAAAGTTAACGACTATAAAATTAATTAAGAAAGTGAATGTCAATACTTTCCCTAGATGAACTGATCATAAAACATCCATAGAAAGGATAAGTATGGTATCATTAAAATATATCCCTAGTGGAGTATAATTCAAATAATGGTATTTTTTCATTGATGAATATAAATACCACAAAAAGATTATTAAAAAACATTTTTGAGGAAAATAACCTTCTCAATTCGATGATCGCATTTAAAAACTAAAAATTTAAAAAATATTAGGATTTTTTTCTTTGAAATTAATCTTGTAAAATTGTAAATTATTCTTCAATAAAATGAGTATTCATAATGGTGGTAAATTATGTTTTATGCTAAGTATGTTAAAATAAAAATTCAATTCTCAATTTTTGTTAGAAGAGTAAAAAAGTACATTGTTTGAAAAAAGACAGGAATATTATTTTTAAACAATTTTGTAAAAATCTAAAAATTGGTAAAAATTAATTTTAACAATCATTGTATATTATTAAAAATATTCATCGAAATATTTTTATAAATTATCGATTTGGAAGAAAAAGTATTTTCGACTAAAGAGAGAAATGAAATCGGATTTTATGGAAAATATTTTCTTAATAATTTTAATTATATAAGATAGGAAAATGGTAATATTACTTAAAAATTTCATGAAAAACTAGAGTATAAGTAAATTAAATTGGTTTATTATATAATTATCAAATAATTTCCTTCAACAGGAATTCAAGTATAAACAATCCTGATTAAAATTACATTCAAACATAAAACCTTAACACTTTTTAACTTTTGTATCATAAACCCATGAAAGAAATAACTCAAAATAAAAAATTAAATACCATTAATATTAAGAAATTAATGATATAAAAAGTCAGCGGGGTAGTAGATACACCTTATAAAAATAAATAGCTGTATAATACCAAATATGTCTCAATGGATTGGAAATTGAGACAAAATTTCTTACAATGATCATACCATTGAAGTGATAATTAACCAATGAATTGATTATACGTATCAAATATAAATAAATATTTTTTTAAATGAAACATAAAATTATCAAAATTAATTACACACATAGTTCTATTATATTAATGACAATTAAGAAACAATATAACCTAATGAAACAAAATTGACTTACAAAATTCCATACCACTTGGTAACATTAAAGTCAAATACACTTGGATGAAATAATTAAAATTTGAACTTAAAATAACCTTAAATATGAATTATTAATGATATTACACATAAAATGGATAGTATACACACCAAATAAAAGAAATTGGTATATAATATCAAAATACGCCTCAATGAAGGGAAATTGAGACGGAGTCTCATACCTCACGTTGACCTTTAGACGAACATGCATTAAAATACTATATAATTGAATTAAAAATGTTATTAATTTATAAAAAAACAATATTAAATTTTATAATATCATGTATGATCTTATTATAACATCTTATCACTCATTCATTAATAATATTTCATTATTACTATTGTTTCTGGTGTTATTTGCTTTTTTTTATCATGAATTTTTCATCATGGAAATTATGATTATTATGAATATGATATATTTAAATTATATAAAGAATTATATAAATGTTATATATATAATATCTATTCATTATATTCATTTATATAACCATTATTGAAAGCTAGACATGGAAAATGAATCACATCACTTCATAGAGACAGTAAGGCGTACGTATGCACGAACATTGATACCATTCCCTTAATGTGTAAAAGGGTACAAAAGTGGATGATATATTAATATTAAATAATTAATAATTTTTTTAATTTATAATATATATTAATTATTTACATAATTAGTACTATCCATGTTAGTGAGTGATGGAAAATAAATTACCTTGGTTTGTGAGGTGGTAGTCCGCCGTACACATGGTGATGACTTTATTTCCAATTTGATAAAGAAGGTGATGAATAAATATTATTTAATTAAGAAAAATAACATAATAGTATGTTGGTGAAAATGGTATGATTATATTGGATGTGTTAAGACATAATTTAAGGTAGTGATAGAAGAAAAAAAATAGAGTTTCATTAAAACGATTACCTTCTCTTAGGGAAACCTCCTTTGGATATCTTCTTAAGGACCCTAGGGTTGTCATTTTGGGAATAAAAACACTTATATAACATGTATAATTATTTTTGGAGGTATTTTTATAAGTATTTTCATGAAAAATGTGTTTAGTGGTGGGAAGTATTGAGGGGAGTGAGTTGCCTTTTATAATTGAGGAGGTGTGGTATTTTTGTAAATACCCAAAGCTATTCAATAAAGAGAAGTAAATCTCATGCCAAGTGCCTAAAAAATTTATAAATAATTTATTTTAGGGAATAAATTGTCTATGAAATCCTCTAAAACTAAAAATAAACATTTTTTAAATATTTTATTCCTTATCCTCTAAGTTTACTTTTACTATTTTATTTTTCACCGTAGTAATTAGTTTTTTAACCTAGGTAATTTATCCATTAAGAATAAAATAAAATGATGTTTTTTAGATAATTTGGACCCTATTATTCTTAATATTTTGTCAAATTTATCAAATATAAATTCCATTAGTGTGGAAAATTAATTTTATCACAAGCACATGTAACGTGCAAAACCCTATTTTAACCTTAATCGTGGTAAATAAATTTTACTATCTTTTCAAATAATTTTGACCGAAAATTAAGTTAAAATTATTATATAATATTAATTATGATTACTAAAAATATTTATCCAATTTTATGAATCTCAATTCATAGTAGCAGTATAATTTAATTTAAAAATAGAGCCGCAAAACGTGTAAAAAATGGTCTTATTTAAGAAATGATTTTTTCAAGTATAAGATGAACTTACATTAACTATATGACTAGTGATAATAATTATATGGATTTAAATTATCATATTTAGATATATAATCTATAAATTTTATTTGAATATTTCCTTATTAGTACTTATTTTAAGTAATTAAAATGGAGGAACATTTTTCCCTTAAAAACTTTTTTAAGAAAAATAGGTTTTTAAGCCTAAAAGTAAAATTATAAAAAAATAAAATATAAACATGATAATGTTTAATTAATTCGATTAAATATAAATAAATTATAATTATGTTAAATTTATATAAAATTAAAATCATATGGGGACTTAAATTAATTAATTTATTGAAAAGAAATGACAGTTTTACAAAAAATGGTATTTTTTCGCTATTCACTAAGAAATAACTATTTTTAGAAAAATCCCAAGATTTAAACCTAAGTTAATTTTTAAAAGTTTATTTCAAAAATTAATTTCATTTTTTAAAATACAATTTATAAATTTAGAATAAATTAATCATATTATTTTCTCATAAAAAGCAATAAAACATTTTTGATGAAAAATATATTTTTGATGCTTGTAAGGACTTTAATAAAAATTTTGTCTTTATTTACCAATATATTTTCTTTATCTAAAATATTTATACATAATTTTGAATTCTGTTTTATTATTATTCATATCGCTAATTTTAACAACTAGGTTATAATGGTCATATTTAAATAATAATGTTTTAATAGTATGCGGTAGTTCATTTAAACTTAGTGTTGTGTGTCATATATTATATCAAACATAATTTTATTATTTTAAAATATAATTTTGTTACATTCTATCTAGATTCAATCAATTTAATCCTTATGATTTGAAATTTCACTCAAAAAAACAAAGGTTGAACATTTGAAAATTCCTTCGTGGAAAACCCACACCGTAAAAAGGGTTAATTAAACTTTCTCTTAAAAAGATGAAAAGGGAAATATAAAGGTCATGTATAAAAACACATCACTAGGTTTCCCAGTATGAAAAAATTAGTGGGAAGTGAAAATATGTACATGTATGAGAAAAATATCACTCAAGGACTAATAGCAAGCGATAAAGAACATGTTCATGAGAAAGTTAACAACCAATAATTCATATGTCTGTGATGGGTGAAAAAACCGTTAATTCAAAAGATGTGATTGAGATAGGATAAATTTTTTGTTTCAATAACATTTTCATAGTGTTTAAAAATTACTTTACCATATATACTAAGAACTTGAAGAAATATACTTACTTGATATATTTTTATTTCAAAAGAATATTTTCATCCTTTGGTTGTTCATCGATCAATTTACAATTCATCTCCTACTCCATGAAATGAATATCAAATATTAATTTTTATTCTCAAATCATTAAAAATAAATTTTAACGAATCATAAGATCTATAAAATAATAATAATATATTCCACGTATCTTTAAATATCAACCAAAACTGAAATGGTTACCAAAAAATAAGATACAAACAAAAATGTATAAACCTTCACATGAATAAATAATACATTTTACTTCAAAATATACACTAAAGGATCAACTTAGATTATTCCATAAATAAATAAACTTACATTCTAGTTAAAATAAATCTCAATATTAAATAATTACTTCACCTCTACGGTGATAACATATCTTTTAACTTACATCCCAAAAAATTTAATTGTATTATTCCAAAATAATCCTTCACATTAAACCTAATGGTTATATAAACCTCAACTCAATAAAACATCTCCATAAATATCATTAATTACCTCAAAATAAAAAATATTTTATCCTATAATATGTTTCCCAAAATTAACTTAATATTTAATCATCAAATTGTTTAAGTAAAAGCTATGTCCTTATGACCAATACATCACGTAGGCCATTGGTAGGTGTCACACCCTTTTATCCCTTCAGTTGTGGGTTCAATCCCCACATCCTTATCAGATATGACAGGTTGTCACTTGGCATGTAGGTTATCCTTTTTCCAAAACATTATTAATATAATTTTTTATATCATCACTTAAGATTAATAACTCATAATTACCTCAACAAAAAAGATAATATAAACCTTAAATGTCACAAATGCCTTTAAAATTTTGTCCTAAAAATATAAATTTTTTTCCATCAAATAATGTTTTCACTGAAACATATACTAAACCATTGGGTTCTATTTCCTTAAATTTTTCCAAAAATATCATAAATATTGATTAAATCCTATCACATTCTGTTTTAAAATAATTCCTCCTAGTTTCATCCATTAAATAAAACCAAAAATCATGGTGTGAGAAATAAAAATAATAAAAAATCATTTATAGGATGTCTAAATCTTGACACATTTTTTTCAGTCTAAGATACCTTAGGTTTAAACTAGGACATTCATTTTCATCATATATTCAAATCCTTCATGATATTTCATAAATAAAATTTGAATTTTCCTAATCATATCCCCTAAGAGTGTCAAACCAGATCCATTATCACGCGCCAGGTGATAATCAAGTCAATACCCAATATACCCTTTTTGAAGTTATTACCCATATACACAACTATGCTAGAACTATATCTACTTATAGTATTTATAAAGGGTTGTATTTCTAGTAAAAACTATATAATATATTCCTTACAAAAACTTTACTATATTCTTATATACTTATCCTCAAAGTCTACCATTGGTTCATGTTCCTTAATATATGTTTTTCTAAATGTAGTTCCCAATTTTTATACTAATGTTTCTATAATTCCAACAGTAAATACCCTAACCCTAGTAACCCAAATCCCATGGTTGATTTGTTACATTGGTGCTATATACAAGAGAGAACATCCTAAATGACTGAACAATTCAACAGTATTGGTAAATTAGATACATACTTGAGTGTATCATTATATTTGAAAACATAAATTACAACATTGTGAAAGAAAATATTCCAGATCCTTGAAATCATTCAAATATTCTCTATTGATATCCTGGGGAAAGAAAACTAATTATGGGTGAGATAAAATACTTAGTAAGGGTTATGTACAATGGAAGATATCATGAATAAAAGAAGAATAATCAATATGGAATGGTAAATAACTTAAAACACATTCCATTTAATCAATAACTTGAATATCATGATTAGATAAGGAATAATAAATATGGAAAGGTAAGTAACTGAAAACAAATTCTATTTAATCAATAACTTGACTATCATGATTATATAAGGCATAATCAATATGGAATGGTAAATAATTGAAAGCATAATCCATTAATCAATAACTGGAGTAAAAAATTCATCCATGGATAATGTCAATGAAATAATATCATGTATAATAATAATGAAATTCTCATTAAAGGAAATACTTAATTTTGGATTTCATGATCTATTACATCATGATATCTATATCATCAATACCTTTCACCATGATAGTTTAACTTATGGGTAGGTATACACAAAAAACCCATTTAATGTTAGTTTACTGATTCGACTCATGAAACTATCAATGCATCAAGGAGCTATCTATTACTAGGCCCCAACCATCATTTCATTTCTAATGCATTCCACATATTTTGAATGATTGATTTAATTCATAAACAATACACCTTATCAATAAATGTCTGTATTTAATAAAGAATACATAATATCAATATTTTCCCTGTCAATCAAATAACATTCAATGTACAAAAATTTATGTATAAATGAAATATGTTTTAAAAAATAATCATATCCATGATAAAAAGAATATAGATATCTAAGATAAATGTAATGTTCAATTATCACAAGAAAGTTAATGTTTCAACAGAAAAATAATGACCACAAAATCAATCAAGGAAGTGAATATTAGTAAATTTTCTAGTTAAACTAATCATAAATCATCTAGAGAAAATATAATAATGACATCACTACAATATATCCCCAGTGAAGTATAAGTAAAATATATGGTTTTTTTCATTTATTGAAATAAATACTATTAAAGGATAATAATTTTTTTGTGGAAAATAATATTTTTAATTTGAAATAACTCTTAAAAACTAAAAAAATATAAAATATTAGGAAATTTTTTTCCTTGAAATGAACCTTATAAAAATTTAAAGGAATCTTCAAATAAATGGGTGGTCATTATGGTGGGAAAGTTCTTTTTATGCCAAGTATATAAAGAAAATATTCCTTTCTCATTTTTGTAAGAAAATTCAAAAAGTACCATGTTTGGAAAACAACAAAAAGAGTCATTTTAATTTTTTTTTGTAAAAAAAATCAATAGTATAAATGAATTTAATAAATCATATTATATTATTAAAACCATTATTGATTTTTTTGAAATCATGGATTTGGAAGAAAAAGGATTTTTGTTAGAAGATAGAAATGAAGTTGGATTTTTTTAAAAATATTTTCTCAATCATTTTAAGTACATAAGAGAGGAATCATATATTATTATCAAAAAATCTCCTGAATAACTATAGGATAACAAAATTAAGGGTGTTTATTAGTAAATTATAAAATAATTTCCTTCAATTGAAATTCAATCGTAAACAATTCTGATTAAAATGGGATTAAAGCATAAACCATTAATGTTTTGGTAACTTTTGAATCATAACCACATAAAAGAAATAACTTAAAATAAAACATTAAATTCCATTATTATTAATAGATTAATGACATAAAATATCAATTGGGTAGCAGATACACCTCATAAAAATAAATAGGTTCATAATACCAAATATAGACCAATTAAGTGAAAGTTGAGACAAAATATCTTACAATGGTCACTCTGTTAATGTGAGAATTAACCAACGAAATGATTGTTTGTATCAAATGTAAATACAAAAAAAGTAAAAATACAAATAAAATAATCAAAATTATTTATATACATAATATTAGAATAATAAAATACAATGAAGACACAATATAACCTGATGAAACAAAATTAATTTATGAAATTAATTAACACTTGATAACTTGAAAGTCAAATTCCGTTGGATGAAATAATAGAAATTAAAACTTAAATTACCATGAAATATTAATGATTAATTATTTTACATGTAAACAGGGTAATATATGTACCATATAAAATAAATTGGCATGTGACTTTAAAATACACCTCAATGAATGGAAATTGAGATAAAGTCCCTTATCATACATTTAACTCTATTTGAACATGATATAACATCATGTATAATGTTTTAAACATATTATTATTTTATACCATAACCATATTTATATTTATAATGTCATATGTGATATTATTATAACATCTTATCATCCATTCGTTAATAATATTTAAGTATCACCATTATTTCGGGTGTTAAGTACTTTGTTTTCTCATGAAAGTTTCATCATGGAAGTTTTATTTCTCATGGATATGATATAGTTACATAAACTCTAGAATTATATTAATGTTATAAATATCATATTTAATAATTGGATTTATTTTTAGAACCATTCTTGAAATTTGTACATGGAAAATGAATTGCATCAATAGGTGAATGGGTAAGTAATTGGATGATATAATAATTTTTGATAATCATTATAATTTCATATTTATCATATATTTTCATTATTTCCATCATTATGATAATTCATTTGAGTAAGTGATGGAAGAAAAATTACATCAATTCGTGAGGCAGTAGTCCTTTATACACATGAGCACTGGCTTTATTTCCCATTTGATGGAGAAGTGGATGGATAAATATGATTTCATCAAAATAATAACATCTGATTATATAGGATATATTGGTTTCAATATATCATAAGTGTTACTACATAATTTAATGTTTTGAAAGAAGAAAGAAAAAGAAAGATCTTCATTAATAGGATTCTCTTCGCTTATAGAAACCCCCTTTGGATATCTTCTCAAGGACCCTTGAATTGGACTTTTTGGAATAGAAAAACCTCTATAACCTATATAAGGATATTGGGGAGATATTTTGGAAAGGTTTTTTCAATCCAACTGGATTTAGAGGTGTGAATAATTTAGGGTAGGGAGTTCTCTTTTATAATTTAGGAGTGACATTTTTGTAAATACCGAAAACTAAGTAATGGGAAGTCACCCTCACCCCAAGAACCTTCAAAATTTATAAGTAATTTATTTTACGGAATTTAAGGTTGATAAAAAACTTGACCACTAAAAATAAGCATGTTTTAAACATGTTATTACTTATCCAATAAGTTTATTTACTTTCACCATTTTATTTTTCATTATGGTAATTAGTTTTTTTTAGCCGAGGTAATTTATCGTTAAATACTAAAATAAAATTAAAATTATTAGAAAATATTGAATAACTTATTCTTAATATGAAATAAAATTTATCAAATAAAAATTCCATGTGTGGAAAATTAATTTTAATACAAGCGTATATAACCTGAAAAACACATTTTTAACCTTAATCGTGGTAAATAAATTTTACTATCTTTACTAATTATTAGGAATAAAAATTAATTTAAAATTATTATAGAATATTAATTTTTAATATTAAAAACATATAATCAATTTTATAAAATTCTGTTCATATAAGTGTCATAATTTAATTTAAAAATAGACCCACAAAACATGTTGAAAAAAGTTTTTATAAAGAAATGCATTTTTCAATAATAAGGTGATCATGTATTAACTATATGACCAGTGATCATCATTATATCGATTTAAATCCATATATTGAAATATATAATATATAAATTTAATTCAAATATTTACTTTTTAGTAGTTATTTTAATTAATTAAAATGGGGGAATATTATGCACCTAAAAGATGTTTTCAGAAACATACATTTTTAAAAATAAGAATAAAATTATAGAAAAATCTGATATAAAAATAATTAAAATGTAATTAATTAAATTAAATATCACTAAATAATACATATGTTAATTTTAAATCAAATTGAGACCATAATGGGACTTTTAAATTACTCAATTTATTGAAAAGAAATGGCAGTTTTACAAAAAATAATATTTTTTCACTATTTACTAAGAAATATCTCTATTAAAAAAAAGCCAAAATTTCACCATAAGTTAATTTTTAAATGATTATTTAAAAAATTACTTTCATTTTGAAAATTATACTTTCTATAATTAGAAGGATTTAATTATATTATTTTATATGAAATTAAATAATTTTTTTTGATGAAAAATATATTTTTGAAGCTTGTAAAGATATTAATAAAACTTTAGTAGTTATTTCAAATATATTTTATTTATCTAAAATATTTATACATAATTTTCAAAAAGTGTTTATTCATATTCATACCAAAATTTTTAATGGCTAGGTTATTACACTCACATTTAAATAATAATATTTTAATAGTTTGTCGTGGTTTATTTAAACTCAGTATTGCTTGTTGTATACACTATTGTGCATATTTTTCTTCATTTAAAATCTTGGGGTGTTACAAAATTGGCACAAAATACATCTTCCCAAACCTTAAAACACCTTCTTATTTAACATTAAGGTTAGGTAATTTTTTTTCCTTAACTAATTTTATAATTTATTCTAAGCCATAATCATCCATCCAAGCCTTCTAAAATCTTTCATCCAAGGATGATAGTACTAGTACCTAAAACCAAAGAGAGGGAGTTTATGTGCACAATTTTTAGACCTATATTAATTAAATCATAAAGCAATGGATCATGTTCCAAAACATCTCATGGTTAATGACATATTATCTTTTTGGCTCAAGGTTTTAACAACCTAGTTTCCTTTTCTTGGATAATAGTGAATCATGAAATCATAATCCATTATTAGTCCCAATTATCATCCATGCCTCATGTTCAACTCTTTTTGAGTAAATATATTTAGTAAAATTTTTTGGTCCGTATATATTTAAAATTTTACACCATATAAAATAATCCTTAAAAATTTTAAATAAAAAATCCTTACCGAAAGATCAAGATCATGCTTAAGTTAATTCATCTAATGGTGTTTCAATTGACATGGAGTATATGTAATTACTTAATCATCAAGAATTATGACACAACCAATTTATGTCCATGAAGCATCACTATAAAAAAAATTCACCATTTCACGTTTTAAAGGATAACATTAGAGTATTAAAAAATCTTATTTTCATCTCACAGAATCATTAATCAAATTCCTTTTTATATATTAATTTAACCCATTCTTGATACAATTTAGTTGGTAGTATGGATAACCAAGAAATTGTCTCAAAAAATCGTCAGTATAAACCCACTAATAGATGAAAACATAAAATCTTGGTGACATTTTTGGGTCTTAGACATTATACACTACTTTTGTTTTAGAAAGATAAATTACTATTTATTATTTAGAAGTAATATTCCTATGAAAAGAAATCTATTAATGATAAAAATCATATTTATGGAATTTTACACTCAACTTATTTTTTTGAGGTATGTGAAAACATATTTAAGTTTTTATCATGTCCCTTATATCTTTTATAATAAACTATAATGTCATCAATGAAAAACACAAAAACTTTATCCAAGTACTCGTTAAAAACTCTATTTATAGGATCCATAAATATAATAGGTTCATTTTGTAACCTAAATAGAATAACCATAATCTCATAGTGAATATAACCAATATAGAATGTCATCATCAAAATGTTGTCATCCTTCACATTTAACTTGTGAATCACGGACCTATGACCATTTTCAAAAAGTATTGAGCACCTTAGAGCTAATTAAATAACTCATAAATATAAGGAAATTAATACTTTTTATTAATTGTGATTTATTGAGTGATCTATAATCTTTGTAAATTATCTTGGAACCGTGATTTAATTTTTAAAAATAGAACTATATCCATTAAAGGATAAGTGATAGGGATGATGAAACCCTTATTAAGAAACTCTTGTAATAGTTTTTTCAATTCTAACAACTCAAATTAATCCATTTGATTAGGAGATTTTCAAATTATCCTTGCATCATAAACTATTTAAATAGTAAAACCATCCACCAAATCAAGAATAAAACTAAGAAAATCATCGGTAAATACATACATATACCCATTCACCACTAGAACATCATTAATTTTAGTTGTTTCTTTCTTTTCAACAACTTGTGAAAATAAATTTCACTCCCATATTCAATCAGTTTCTTAGATTCTATATATTTTTTCAATGGTATGAAATCATCATTATATATGAATTGAAACTCACTCTGAAAATTGAATACAAATTATTTTTTTCTGTAATCTATCTTAGAAAGATAAACTAAAAATCAAATCCATACCTAAAATAACATAAAAATTTATAATGATACAGAGTCCAAGGATCGTTTAGGTGGCATTGGGAGGGGTAAATTATTATCACCCTAATTTTACAAATTCTCTTTAAATTTAAACTCTTGATCATTATTAAGGTTTTAAATCCACTCAAAGTTAATTCACAACCTCCCCTCAAATGTACCCGAAAATAAATAGATAAGAAAATAGTATTTACAAAGTTAGACATGAAATCTTACTTATTTACATGATATTTATACCCCCAACATGGATTCATCACTATGACTCCATGTAAATATAATTTTTTTGACACCCCCGTTACTATTTCTAAGTAACTGGTTTGACATCCAAAATTATACTCTTCTCGAAATGGGTAGACACCCCAATTAGAGGGCTCTAGATTGGTTAAACACAATAACTACTTGGTTATTTTTTTATTATAACCATGAGATATAATGATATTATTCAGATATATTCTTCCTCTACAATAAATATGGATTTCCCTTTACTTGTGAACTCCATTAAGAACTTCAGAAGTAGTGCTGGTCTCATAACTCCATCCAAATTTTCTGAAATCTGGATTCTCATCATTCTTTAAATACGTACACAAGTTTCTTGTTATTTATAAAATAGATCCCAAATCAAAATTTCTATTCAATTGATACAAAGAAGTATCATGTTCTCAAAATTAAAATTCAATTATTCCAAAAACATACTTACTACTTGCATGAACTAATTTATCTATAAATAAACATTATTATACATGGGGATTTCTCAATTATTACATGAATTAAATGTTTTTATAAAATAAATTTTATTTTCCTCAATCTAAATAATAATAACCGAAAACTCTTAGGTATTATATTTCCTCATTTAAATACCTGATAATTATGTGGATATTATGAATATTCATGTAGCTCATCTTTTCATGTATCCCTGACCATGTATTTATTTGTTCACAAAAAATGACAATAACCATTGGCTTACTTGTATCTCATTTGGAAGACCCAATGGTTTCATGTTCTCTTTTTTTCACCCATGGATAAATACCATAACTCATAAGACATGCACATAATTTAAACTACTAGAAAGTCTTGGTATCCATTTCTTCTTTATGTGGAATATTCCCTTTATAATACACCTGACTTATAATCTTATCACATGGTCTCATTATCACCCATAAAATGAATGACACTAGATCATTAAAATCACATGCATGTATATCGAATGAATTATATTCTTTAATACACCTTTTATGTGACTTCCATGGAATATTATGGGCTCAAATTAAATCTTCATATCACAAAATGCCATTTTTTATTCGATATACATGCATGAAATTTTAATGAGATACATTAAAATTTATCTCAGACTTAATCCAGGCATTTATCAAGATTTTACTATGTACGTAGGCTCAAATTCCTCTAGATATACCACGACTCTTGTATTTCTATTCAGGTATAGAAGATTCATTAATATCACGTGAAATGTTTACTTTGGACTCACCTAGATATTAGGAGGTTGGAGCAGCCTTATTTAATATAGAAGAGGCCTTGATTTGGAAAATACCAATATAAATAAAATCTCAAAGAAGACAGAGGTATAAGACAATGTCTCAGCTTGATAGGATGGCTCACATCAGTTGGATCATATATCTATCATTTTAGGTATATCTTTTTAACATGGGTGAAGAGTACCCACACTCCACTGTCTCACATCTAACCTTTGTTTGGTCTCATGCTTCCATTCATACCTCAGAATTTATACCACTGTTTGATTTGGCATGAAGGTTGGAACCTATATACACTATGTACCCATGGGATTCATGGGCTATGCCTCACCTGTATTGGCTAAACTGACCACTACCATGCACACCCACTTGAGGGAACTCATGTGGTCACTATGCATCCACCTATACTCCCGCTTTCTTTCCCATGCAGGTGCTCCCTTCATACTCAACTATTGCCTTACTGGATAGAGCTCGAATCTACCCACCTAATAAGTGGGTGAGGGGTCCCTTAGGGTGGAAAGGTAGTTGGTGTATATTTTATGTATACTCCCTAAAAACCACTTATCCAAATTCTTATAAAATTTCATACCAAATATCTTAAAAATTTTCTTCAAATTCTATATGAAAAATATAAATAGTTTTTTTCTATACTTCATAATAAAAAATCCTCATGAAATAATGGAATTTTCCATGTCCTTCTGTAAATCATCTTCAGAATATAATTATTTAATATATTGTAAAAAATGTAATATTCCTTAAATTCCATTTTTACATGTCATAATAATTAAAGTCCAGTTCAATAATCATCACAATTACTAGGTTAATTTTATAATCATCACATTTATTGAAATTAAATAAATCATTAAAAATTATAAAAGTATCACCACTTCATACAACAACACATATTGACTCATTGATAACAAATTAAACACTTGGGCACAAAAATATGTTCTTTATATTTTTTTATTAATTCTTCACATTTATATAGGAAATATGTCTGCTAAAACTTTATGCCCCTTATTAACAATCAATTTCAAAGGATATGTTGGGTCTTAACATCTCATCTTTTTTCCAAAAAAATATTCTCCCCAATTTAATTTTTTTATTAAAAACTTATGAGAGAGGGATGATATCACATGGTTCTCTTCAAAAAAATCCTATAGTTAATCAAATATATGTCTATATGGGTAACCCGGTGTAGAAAACAAGAGAGATATAACCAAGGTTATCTAAGATATCCTAAAATCACTATACCTATGAAATCATTCTTAGAAATTATCAAATATCATTTAGGGGGATGGAAATGATCATATTTATAAATGAAATGAATAATCCCACACACAATTCAACAAACACATCATAATGTTTAGGTGAACAAGAATAAATATACCTTTATCTCTTCATTTCATTAACCAAACACTCACCCTTAATGAATACAATTAATAATTAGGGTTGTTAGTGTGATTTAAATATCTCATTTCTAATATAAGATCCCCCTAAAGGGATTCACTCAATTAAAATCATAGAAATTGATGAAATTCATGATGAATGACACTTCTCCTACACTTCCCTATATGTTATCTCATAACACATAAAATAATGTAGAATAAAGAGGAACCTATTTTTTAGAAGAAACATTCAGGGTGAGTTTTCGATCACCTATTATTTCTTCTTCCTTCTAAGATTAGTATAGGGTGAAATTTATTTGTTGTTGACTATTGTGACTTACCATCCCGACTCACCTGGTAATAGCTGCCAAACTGGTTGGCCACATGGTCTCAAGCACTCCACCCAATACGCTAGAGGCTACAAACTAGGAGTGAGGGTCTAAGGTTGTATGGTGGGGATACTTTACCCTATCAATTATAGATGACCAAAGTGGTAAATGATGTATAAATAAATAAATAGAAGCAATAATAATGAATAAGGCAGTGGAACAAGTATAAACATCTAATCAATAAATAATTAACTCAAAAGTTGAAATCATGACCATATAAAAAATTGATGTCATGTCTACACAACATGGATCAAGCTTACATGGAAGTAGGTAGATACAATATGTTTTAAAAAAATTTCTAAAGATAAAAAACTATCTGAGAATCCCAAGCATTGGATCAGTTATCTTCTATGAAGATCCCATCCTAAAACAGGAAGGTAGACATCCATAACTGGATGATTCCCCTTATACACACCTACAATAATATAATCTACATGGGTATCAAAAATGGAAAAGAAAGGGTGTGAGACAAACTGAATAGGACACCATCAACAGTTTTTATAAAAATCCATTATACGAATATAAACCATAATAGTGTGCAGGTATATCAAAGTAAAATAGAAAATAAATACAACCCATTTTGAGCTTAGGTTCCTCATGGAACACCTGGACAACCATACTCACTTTAGCCTATACTGGATGTCTAAGAGCATGTGTTCTTTTAATCATTTAGTTAGGGTTTAAGTAACATATTACTGGTGACCATGGAGTGATGATGATAATAATAAAATAGGATTCAAGTAGAAACCAAGTAATTCTTGGGCTTAGAATTCCATACTAGCTCACGGTACACAACCATGCATCTTATTAATAATGGGATAAGTTTAATACATAGGGTACACCCAAGGAATTACACTAGAAACATATATAACAAAGTCAATGGATCATGTCCAAGTAAATCTTGGGCTAATCCTGAATGGAGACCAAGGAGAATAATTCAAGGTGTTGCATGTCCTGAGACATCGCATTGAATCAAAGGAGTGAATACAAGGCATTATAATTATTTAAAGAAGTATTAGGGATCCAACAGTTCGATGACAGACATCCAATAATATAAAATGGCCAAGTTTCAAGGTTGGTTTCCCCCTTGGAAACTGAATTAATGAATCATAATGGCATCCTCTAAGTGCTCAAGGAATTCCCTTGAGAATATAAGGTGGGATCACGTCTGAACATTTCATTAAAGATGAAAAGGTCACATATTAAATAGGCAACTTATATGTATATTTATATATATATTCACAATCCATCTTATTCCATGTAATAACCATGCCTATTACAATTTACTTAGGTTCATTCCAACACATTTTCATTATAATGAAAAAATGTTAAAGAGGGGAATGTAACCATAACATTTCAATTATAAGAGATAAGATCCAATTGATTTTGTATTTCCATTTAATGATTAATGATTCATTTAAATGATCACTTACCATAGAAAAGTCTAAGTCAAAAACACCCAAACGGTGTTCTAATTAGTCACAACATTGGTTATCATAATTCATAATAAGGAATGCACCATAATTGGGTCATTTACATTGAGGTATCAACCTAAAATGAACCTAATTGGACTCATCATACATTTATATTATAATTTATACAATTTTATTTAAGTAATGTAAATTTTAGAGGAAACAAACAATTAAAGTGACGTGAAACACAATGAAAACAATTCATAAAAAACAATACCTTGTGGAAAAAGTCATAGACCACCTAAATTATGACTTTTGTAGATTACTAATCCAATATTGACCCTTGGTTTGCCCTGAATTTGAATAAAATAGAATAATAGATGAATAATATGAAAATAAGGCTTATTAGATTTAACTAAAATTGTGTCAAAGAGTGAGAGATTAACTAAGAAGGAAAGAAAGTAGATTGAGGCTCTTACCGAGAGGAATCTAACGACATGAACAGTGCTTGATTCTGAGGTCATATAAGGAATATGGATCACAAGTTATAGAATATGGATGAGGAACTATCCCAATACGAGGAGTTATTAGAGGAATAAGAAAGAAAAAGTGCTTTTAAGTTTATAAGGTTGAAAGTGAAAAAGGGTAAATTATTCATCTATAAGAGGATGCATTATTTGGAAACATAGTTGGGCAAAACATGTGGCAACCATACCTCAACCACTATCTAAAGGCTTCCCCTCACATGGGATAGGCACACGGTTTCAATAACCATGAATATCCTATAAAAAACACCTCTATAATGAGGAATGAAACACTTGGATGGATGTGAACCATGGATTGATTTGTTAGAACAAACCATACATCCATCTGATGTGCACTAGAACACTCGACATGGTTTAAAAAAATCATACGGACTGAGATACATGGTTTAAACTAACCATTCACCCACATTTTCCTCAAAAACTCATGGAACTAGGATCTGAAAAAGCCCCAGACACCCTCGTAATCTTCATAAAGTCAGTAGGCATTAAAAACAGGATAAAAATAAATAATTAAACTGAAAACTAGAAGGATCCATACCTCATAAAAAATCCTGTATCTTACAGTATCCCCCTTAAAGAAAATCATCCCCAAGTTTTCCTTTCTTGGGTGGTAAAGTATCATCTAATAAAAACTTTGGCCACTGAGTACGTATATTGGACTCTCCCCAATTCATGTACTATGCACGGTCGTGCTGCGATAGCATCCATACTATATGGATAGACCTACCTTGAAGAGACATCATGATCCAATTGATGATTCAAATAAGATACTTTTTAAAAGAAGCATCGGTCTCCATTTCAACATCCTTAGGATGAAAAGTATAATATGGCTCAACATTAGGGAAGATGTGAAACATAAAAGAACTCATGCATGGATTGATACCTATGAGGAATAGATATATGATAGGTTACTATCCCAACTCTCTCTAATATCTAAAAAGGTCTAATGAACCTAGGAGTCCACTTCCCTTGACTTCATATCTTTCTATGCCTTAGTATAAGGAAACCATTAAAGAAAACATGATCTCTGACATCAAAATACATAGGTCGTCGATGGTGATCTGTATAAGATTTTGTCTATAATGAGTAGTAAAAATACTCTTCCTGAGAGGCTATGCCTATTCTAAAGTCTTTTGGATGATATTAAGTCTTAGTAGAATCGCCTCCCCTGCTACTATCTTACATAGAGGTGATCAAAAAAACCTACCATATCAGGCCTCATAAGGATTCGTTTGTATGGTTTCTTTATAGATAATATTTTAGGAGAACTTGAAAAAAGGTATATGTTTCTCCCACGAACCTTAAAATTCAATGACACATGCTCAAGGCATGTCCTCTAGTACCTGAATTTTCCATTCTAACTATCCATCGATATGTGGGTGGTATGCTGTACTCAGAAGTACCCGTGTACGCAATGATTTATACAACCCCTTACAGAACCTTGATGTGAAATGAGTATCCCTATCATAAATGATAGTATGTGGGACCCTGTGTATAAATATAATCCTATAGACAAAAATTATTCCTAGATCATTCACTGAGAAGGTTTTATGAATTGAAAAAAAGTGGGATACATTATTCAACCTTTACATGACAACCCAAAATAAGTCACTACATCAAGGAAAACTCAGTAATCTAGTTGCAAAATCAATCACAAAATCATCCCATTTCTATTTTGGGACTGGTAATAGTTGTAAAAATCCAACAGGCCAGTGATGCTCAAACTTCACTTACTGACAGGTAGAACAACTAGTGGTAAAAACCACATTATGATGTTTCATTCCAGGCCACCAATATTGGTGGTGCATGTCACAGTATATCTTGAAAATCATTGGGTGATCTTCACATTGTGAATTATGTAATTTTATCAATATTTCCTCTCACATTTATGTAGCCACCTTGACACACCCATGTATAAGAATGATGTCATCTTAATCAATAGATTAATCTGGAAGTGGGTCTATACCTGAAATACTCTCTCTCCGTACCACTCTTTTGAGATCCAAGAACTGACTCCTTTTCACTCTATCTATAAGTGATAAGGCTAATGCCAATTCCATAATAAAAGTATTCTCAAAACTCTAGAGAACCCCCATATGAATCTCATAATGAATATCCATTAACCTCTATTCATCACTAGATTCATGATCCATTAGCATCTAAGTCTTCCTACTAAGAGGATCTGTAAATAAATTTCCCCTTTTAAGAATATATGAAAGCTCAAAGTTGAAGGAATGAAGGTATTCGTCCCATCTTCGCTATCTGAGGTTCAAGTCACGTTGCATGAAAATATACTTGAGGCTTTTGTGGTTTGTATACATCACAAATCACTCTCCCAATAAATAGTGTATCTAGTAATGTAAGTCATGGTGAGATGCGGCTAGCTCAAGATTCTACATTGAGTAGTTATGCTCATGAGTCCTCAATCGTCAATAATCATATGTAACAGCTTGATTACCCTGCAATAGAACTGCTCCGAGCCTATAATGACCCATTCTTTTATCAATGGAATGTTCCCTTCTTATAATTATGATAAATAGTATAAAACACATACATCACATAGATATCCCAATGAAAACATCATTATCATAAATTAATAATGAAATAAGTGATATAAATTAAGGAACCTATACTGATTGAATAGTAACATGACCATTGGAATAATAATATGACCATTTGGAATAGTAATCTGGACAATAAAATTATAACCTCACCTATGAAATTATAAATAAAATTTATGTATCTTATAAATGAAAATATGATATATTTATATCTTGGTATAAGTAAATAAACTTTTTAAAAATGATAAATTAAGTTTTGGTATTTTTATAAAATGTAAATGTTTATTTACAATTTTATAATTAATATAATGATTTAAAATAAAATTTATTTTCATAAAATAGATTCAAAAATTAATATTTTATTTCATTATAATTATAAGATAATTTTATGAGACCTTAAATAATTTTTCAAAAGAGTCATAAAATTGATTATAATATTAAAATTAGTATTTTTTGAATAAATAACAATTTTAATTATAATTTTTTTCTCATATTTAGAAAATTATTTTCCTAAAATGGTTTTCATTTTTTAATTTTACACATCATAAAATGGATAGTGTGAATTTTTGGTATTTTTCTAAAATAGTTGAATTTTTGGGGAATAGTGAAATACATTAATTTATGATATTTAACATTACAAGTCAAATAAAAGGAATTTTGAGTCATTTATAATATGAAAACCAAAATATATAAATCACTTTCATCATTTAATATATTTATTCTTAATGATCAACACTATCTATAGTCTTGAGCCAAAATAATAAAATAATGAATATAATAATAAAAAATACCCCTCTCCTCTATCTATAAACACGACCTTCACCACCTCTTCTCATCACACCTTCCAAGACTTGTATATTGTCTAAATTCTACCCAATTACCTTCCCAATCCTATTCCCTACATCTAAAATCTACTAGTCTCAACAAAAGACCAAACCCAAGTTCTTTAAGAAGGTTCTCAATGAGAAGAAATTCCCAAGGTAAAATACTTTTTCTTTTTCTTTTAATTTATTTTATTTTCATATTAAATACTTACCTACACTATCCAAAGAGTCATGCTAACTTAAGCATCATTTATATAGTATAATTTTGTTGTGTTAATGCAATATCCATCATGAAAACTCTTCTGTAACACCCTGAGTTTTTATGGACCTTTTTTCTCTCAAATAAATGAAATTTTCATTGATATCTTGAATTTTAATAAGTAAAACATTCCTTTCAAATTTATTATACTTGTAATACATTACGCATAACAAAAAATTGGTGTGCGTTACACACAACACCAAATTGGTGTACGTCACATGTAACACTGAGTTTTTATGAATCTTATTTTTTTATTATAATTATTTGAATGAGATAATTATAACATAGATGTTAAACTTAATAATATGAATAGTAATAAATATTTTTAAAATATTTTTTTTATAATGTATTTATATAAATAAAACATATTTATAACAAAAGGTATAATTTTTGGTAAATTCCTTATATGTTTAAAGATAATATTTTTTCAAATAAACTATTTTTCATGTCCTTTTGTGAAAAACAATATAAATAATTTTAGACACATTTAGAAATTTAATTTTATAAAATAAACTTCAATTTTGAATTTGGAAAGTTTAAATTATCTTAGGGTGTATTTTTGGGATTTTTCTGAGAAACTTCATTTTTAGATGAATAGTGAAAAATATTGAATTTTAATTCAAAAATACATTTTCATATAATTTATTTATAAGGTTAAATTATTTTTTTAATTTTTTTTAAAGTTTAATTATATGAAATTTTTATCAATTAATCCAATATAGGTTATTCTAACCAATTTCTCATGGAAATTGGATATGAAAACTTAGCAAACTTTTGATCATTTTTAATTTAAAAACCCGCAGTGTTGTCCCATCAGCGGGATTAAATTTAAATTATTTTTTCCACATATGTTATTATAATTTAGAAAAATATATTGTATATTTGTAATTAGAATAATTTATAATGTCTAATATGGCCAACTTATTTTTTTTTACCAAAAATATCAGTAAAAGTAATTAAAATTAATTACAACGATTAAGGTAAAAGTAAGCTTAACAAGGGAATAAAACTTAAACATAAGGGCCTAAATGACCTATAAAATTTTAAAAAAACCATTATATATCAATTATTCATCCATTAATATTAAATTATTGAGTTTTTTTTGGTTTAATATGACTTTTCTGTTCTGAAAAATGTGGGTACACCTAACTTATTTTCAAAAGGGCCAAGTATGTCCCCTCCCTTCCCTATAAAAGGCCACCAACTCTACCCATTATTGTCACCTCTAAAATATATTAGGTTAGGAAAATATCTAAAAAATAAATTTACAAAAATCCATACCTTACTCTTTCAATCCTCCCTTTGGAGAAAGCAACTTCCAAGAAATACCTTTGGTGAAAACCAAATTGAGTTACCCGATTAAGCGGTAACACCCTCCCTCAAGATCCTTTCTTTTATTTTCTTTATACACACTTTCAATTATCCTTATTAAATTATTATTTAAAAAAAAATGATATCCACAATATAATGAGATGTTTTTATACTAATGTTTTTACCTACACTTACAAACACTTTCATGTAATGGGTAAAGAACACACTGTTTATGTGTACGGTGAAATACCGCCTCACGAAATAAGGATTGTTTTTTTCCTTTAATGCATCTAATAGTGGGAATTATGATATAAAATATATTTATATATGATATATATGATATATATTATGTCTTTAAGATTTTTTAATTCTTTTACAACACATACCTTTATACTTTTATTTTTATGTCAATACGATAATTTCATTTTAGGAAGTGTGGAGTACCTCCCCCTCAACGCGATGTGATTCTTTCACACACTACATGTAATGTATTAAGGATAGGTTTAGTTAAATTATATGATATAAAAATAATAATTTAATAATGATATATATATATATATGTATATACATATATTTCATTTACCTTATTCCCTTCAATGCAATAATTAAATAGAAACAACATTCATATGTACGTACGACCTACCGTCTCCATGAATGGTGTATTTCATTTCATACTTATATATTATATAGATTATTATAATAAAAATATAATGAATATAAATTATATTTATATCATGGTTTACAATATTAAAATCACGATATAAGTATAAGGACCAAATATATAACAAATTAAGACAAATGTGAAGAACAAAAAAGATATTACCCGAAGTGAAACCTTAATTTATAATTTTTAACAAGCGGGTATTATAAAGTCATAATAAAAACATACATGGTATTAGATATAAGAATATAGTTCTGTATAATAAACTTACATTTATTATACATGTGGTTTGAATGAGTATGATGAGAGTCAAGACACAAGGTAAGGGGATTTCTAGTCTCACTTTTATTTATGTGAGATTTACACCTTATTCACCACTCATATATTTTGTGTGGTGATTATACCACCCATTAAGTTATTCTATGACTGTTATACTTAATTTTATGGGTATTTAAATTCTAATTTTATTATCTATCTTTCATGTGGTTTATGTTTTAAGAGTTACCAAATCAGAAAAGTAGTTTTGTATCAATTTTCCTTCTTTGATACACATGCCATGAACTTCAAGAACCATGTTTTAAAAAAAATTATTCAGAGATGATATTTTAAGATTATTTTAAATTAAAAATGATTTTAAAAATGTTTTATGGTTTTCAATATTCCTTCAAAGGTTTTCAAATTATTTTCAAATAAATTATTTTCAAAACGTTTTCAAGCTTCTTTTAAAAGATTTCAAGGAAAATGATTTTCAAAATATTTTCAAGATATCTTTATATAAATTAAAATAAAAAGGTTTCCAATATTTTTTTCAAATATTTATTTATATGTTTTCATCTTTTTTTTAAAGATTTTTTTTCGAAAGGTTTTATGTTTTAAAGATCCTTTTTAAAGAAGAAAGGATATTTTCCTCAAGAAATGTTTTCAAAATATATTTACAAGTTATTTTACATCTAAGATGAAATACCTTTATTTTAATTAGGCTATTATAGGAAATGATTCAAAGGATACATTCATATTCTTTATCTAGTGGTTTATGTTTTGATAGAATGATGCTAATGACACCTATTTATCTTCTACAGTTTAAATGGTTTTGAAACATGTTTTTTTCACATGTTATGCCGTGATAAAATGATTATAAAACATATATATTTTACATAGGTTATGATGTGATTAAAAGTTATTGTTACCCATTTCATTTCATGGTATTATGATAGGATTTTTATAAAACCCATCTATTTTTATGGGTCATGATATGATGAATGTTTTATTATATTGTGGCAATTGTATGAATGATTTTTATTATGAGATGGGTGGGACCTATATCTACCTCCAATTAATTAGGTAAAAATTTATATCTCATGAGATAATTATGTGGATCAATTCAATGGGCTTTATCCACTATGGGAATATGGGGAAACCCAATCCCTTACAAAGAAATGATAGTGACTGGGGATGGTGGTATGTCCCATCTACTAGGTCTAGTCACTATGAAGTTGGAACATGGGGAAAACCGATCCACTCTAGGAAGATGGGGAAACCCGATACCTTAAAAGGAAAGGACTGCGACTGTGGATGGTGGTGCGTCCTGTCCAGTTGGTGGGGTTCCCATGAAGTGAATAGATAAGTTCTAGAAATGCGTCTTGACTTATAGGGAATTCTATCACTTGTTTATGTATGCCAAAATTACATGTCTTGTTTTTATGATATAATTTTATGGATTATGTTCTTTTGTTTCCTTATGATTAATTTCTAATGAACTATAAATATTTATTCCATGATTCATGTTTCTAATCTTATGATATTCAGGGTATGATCTTCTAATTTTATGATCACGTTTGCATACCCCTGTGATCATGTTTATGCTTACTTGTCTTCCTTGTTTACCCATACTGAGTATATGAGCTTACATATTTTTATGTTTCCTTCCCCAAGTTATGAAGATATTTATTATGTTTGATTTTTCTAATAAGGGTGATAGTCATGAGTACCTAGTAAAAGATAATGTAGCTCACCTATGTACCAGTGTCTATATTTCCATGTTTCCAAAGGAACTAGACTAGTAAAGTATTCGGGAATTTATTTGTATAATGTTTTAAGTATTTTGAAAAACTTATGTAATGTTAATGTATGAAAATTGAGGGTTTCTGTAGTTGGTATCAAAGAAAATATTTATTTAACCTTTGGAATCTAGGGTGAGAAAACCTGAGTAAGGACCTTTTGGACATGTCTAAGGATAAGTCTAAGGATAAGGAAAAGTATAGGAACATGTCCTGAAATTTTGGTAAATGATAGAGTAAGTAGTTTCTTATAAATATATCCATATCTGGATATTACAAGTAGATGTGACTTTAGAACAAATATACCTAGGATTAACAATTCTGACAAGGTTTGTCGGGCCCGACTCGATGTATCATAGTACATAATAATGGGCCTTACTGCACACCTCATTTGACACTCCAAAGAGATATGCTTTGGGAATTCAAAAACTCTACATGAAACATCATGAAGGATTTAAATAGAAGTTGGCTATAAATAACCTAGGATAAACCTAAGGTTTCATAGATTAAGAATTGTGTCATAATTTAGACATCCTATAAGATACTTTTCATGATTATGTTATTAGTCATTATGATAATTGTTTTTTTACTCTATGATTTTGGTTTTAGTCAATGGATTTAACTCGAAGGAAACATGTTAATATTTATTGAAATGGTTAATGTAATGATTTTACTCTCGATAAAAAAAATTCTATGGGAGAGGAATGAAAAATCTCATTGCTATGATCACCCAGATATCTCAATCTATGAGTCATGATGGACTTACAAATGAGAAAAGGAGGGAACAAAATTCTGTTGAGTACTTCATGAGGCAACGTCCGCCTTCTTTCAGCTGGTCTTATGATCCACTTTTTTTTGAACACTGGATCAATTCTACTGAAAACATGTTCTTACTTATTCAGTTTTCATATCATGACAAAATAATTCTAACTATTTATCGGTTAGAAGGTAAAGTAGAACCATGGTGGACTCTAATCTAGAATATGAGGATTCATGAGGAAATTGAATCGATGGATTGGAATGAGTTTAAATTTTTTTTTATTCAATAAAAATTTCCTTGCATTATTTGTACGAAGATTGAAAATTAGTTCCTTGTGTTGAAGCAAAAGGATAATGAATCCGTTGGTACCTATGAGGCTAATTTCTTAAGTCTTGTGGGGCATGATTCTTTAATGACCATCCAACCTGAAAAAAAAGTTTATAGGTTCTTTAATGACTTAAATCCAAGTCTCAAAAGGTAATTTTACACAAGATACTTTAGTATCTAGGAAAAGATTGTGCACTGTGCAATCAAAGTTGAAATAGAGGTTGGAGTTACATATCAATCTCATGGTTTTGACAAGAAAAGGAAGATGGATTTGAAATAAAAATCTAAAAACCATGAAGAGAAGAAGATGATCCTTCATTTATGATCTAAGTGTGGAAAGAAGCATGTAGGGAATTGTATTATGGGTTTTAATAACTGTTTTAATTGTATAATGGAAGGTCATTGGAAAATTTATTACTACACTAATGGGAATAAATTGTCCAATGATACAAATAGTAGAAAATATACACGGAATGCACCTCCCACACTACAGTTCTTTAAGTTCAAGGAGAATGGGAATTATGCTAACTAATGACCAAAACCCATGGCTAATGATGATGATAAATCTAATAAACCCCTTAAACCATGGTACAATGGGAAATATCATGCGATAACTATTTCTGATGAGGGGTAAGATAACAACATGGTTAAAGGTACACTTACGATCCACTCTATAACAGATAATGTCTTATTTAATTACGGATCTACCCTCTATTTCATATCTAAACAATTTTACAAAGGTATTATGATTCCACAAAAATTATTAGATGTGGAATTAGTAGTGTAATCCCCTAATGGTATGATGATTGCATCTCAAGTATATTATTCCGCTCCAGCTAATGTTTGTGGGAATGTGCTTCATAAAAATATTTTCATTTTTCTTTCGATTAAATTTGATGTCATCTTAGACATGAATTAACTTTGTTTTCATAAATACCACATCAAGTTTCTAGGAAGGTAAGTTAGGTTTGACATTTCAAACCCTCCTATGATCATCCATCAATGTGATGATAATTATGAACTTCCTGTGGAGATTACATCCTGTGTGTGGGTCTTAATTCCCATTCAAAAGGACTATTTATCTCAAATGGTTGGGGAGATAATCCACATTGATGATATTTTTGTTGTCAGGGAGTTTGTGTATGTGTTTATGGATGAGTTTCCTATCCTTCCAAAAAAATGTGAAGGTGATTTCAAAATAGAACTCATACTTGGTTCCACAATAATTACAAGTACTCCCCATAGAATGGACCAAATTGAGTTGCATGATTTGAATAATAAACTCCAAGAAAACCTTGATAATAGATTAATTCAACCAAGTGTGTTACTTTGGGGTGCACCTTTTCTTTTTTGTTAAAAATAAATATGGATCAATGCGAATTTGCAGTGATTATCGAGAGATGAACAAGATCACAATCAAGAAAAAGTATCCTTCTCTCTATATTGATGATTTGTTTGATCAACGATGAGGAGATCAATACTTTTCCAAGATTTAACTTAATTATGGATATCATCAATTAAGGTTAGATAAAGAGGATATACCTAAGACAACATTTTGTACAAGGTATGGACACTATAAATATATAGTAATGCCTTTTGGTCTCACTAATGCCTCAACTATCTTCATTGATTTAATAAATAGAGACTTTAGGGATTACCTTGATTAGATTGTGGTGGTCTTTATAGATTATATTATTATATATTTAAATATAAAATAAGAGCTTCAACACCACTAGATAATTGTAATAAAGACCCTAATTAAGGATAAAATATATGAAAAATTTACAAAGTGTGAATTTTGGATGTGAAAGGTTTCATTTTTTGGTCACATATTCTCAAGAGATAGTATAATAGTAGATCCATAAAAGATGAAGGCTATTTAATGATGTCCTAGACCAACCATGGTGGATGATATCGACATATTAATTGGTTTAGATATATATTATTGACGGTTTGTGAAGAATTTTTCATGATTATATAATCCTTTTATTTGGTTAACACAAAAGGGTGTCAAGTTCTTGTAGACAGATGAATGTGAGGAAAATTTCTAGGAACTAAAGAGAAGATTGGTCAATGCACTTATTCTTACATTACCTTATAATAGAGAAGGGTTTGTAATATTAAGTGATGAATCCAAGAAGGGATTGGGATGTGTTCTTATGAAAAATAACATGGTTATCACTTATGCCTCAAAACAATTTAAGATTCATGAGAAAAATTACCCAACTCATGATTTGGAGTTATCAATGGTAATTTTTTCATTTAAGATACAGAGGAAATATTTTGATGGATAAAAGTGTGATGTATATATTGATCATAAAATTACAAAATATATATGCACACAAAATGAGTTGAACATGCACTAAATAAGATGGTTAGAGTTGATTAAGGATTATGAATTCTCAATACATTACCACCCTAGGAAAGAAAAGAAGCTAGATGATGCTTTTAGTTGATAGGATCATGCTAGATTATCCATGATGAGGGTCACAAAAGATATAATATTCTTGGATTTTTAAAGTATGGAGCTAGAAATCCTGATATAAGGGTAAAAATCTTTTCTTTATCAAATTAATGTTCAACCCTATATCCAAGTGAAGATTAAGGAGGCGTAGAAAGAAGATATAGAGCTGAAAAAGAAATTTAGAAATGTTCCTGAGTTTAATGCTGACTAGGATGGAATGATAAGGTTAAGGAACCATGTATGTGTTCTTTCCATATTAGATTTGAAGAAGGTGTTGTTAGAGTAATATCATAGTTCTTCATTCTTTATTCATCTTGGAAGTATGAAGATGTATAGCGACTTTAAAGAATATTTCTTTAGGGATTGAATAAAGAGAGATATTACTGAGTTTGTATCTCAGTGATTGGTATGAAAATATATTAAGGATGAAAGACAAAAGTCAAAGGAGTTGTTGTATCCATTACAAATACTAGAATGGAAATAGGGAAACATCACTATGGATTTTGTCCTTGGAATACCTAAAACCTATAAATATTTTAATTCTATATGGGTGGTAGTTGATCACCTTAAAATTTTAGAACACTTTATCTCTTTCAGAGAATACTTCTCTCTGAATCATATTACCAGGATATACATTAAGGAAGTGGTAATGTTTCTTGGAGTACCACATTCTATTGTATCAGATTGGGATATGAGGTTTACCTTTAAGTTCTGGTTAATTCATCAGCAATAACTTGATATATAATTTAATTTTAGCACTACTTATCATCCTTAGACAGATGATTAGTTTGAAAGAACAATCCAAATTCTAGAGGATATGTTGATATCTTGTTTTCTGGATTTAAAAGGTGGTTGGGATCAACACCTTAATCTAGTTTAGTTTTTGAACAACAATAAATTTCACTCAAGAATTCATATGACACCTTATTAAGACCTATATGGGAATAAATGTAGAGACCCAACATGGTAGGATGAGGTTGGAGAAAGATAACTATTGGGACCTAGGATCTCTAAAAAAATGGCAGATAAGGTTAGAGCCCTTCAATAACATATCAAGGCAGATCAAAGTCCTAAGAAATGTTATGTTAATAACCAATAATGTGATCGATAATTTAAATTTGGTGAGAATTTGTTTATATGAATCTCTCAATAGATGAAAGTTATGAGATTTGGGAATAAAGGGAAATTAAGCCCAAGGTATATCAGTCCCTTTGAGATTCTTGATCGTATCAGGATGGTAATATATCGCTTGGAGCTTCCTAGAAATCTCTATCAATTACATGATGTGTTCTATATATCTCTCTTGAGGAAGTACATACCTGAACTTTAATATGTAATGAATTCAGAGTTCATACCACTGGAGAAGGATCTTTCTTATGAGGAATAACCAATTGAAATTCTAGATTTTATAAAGAAAGTTCTACAAAACAAGACCACTGACTTTGTTAAAGTTTTGTGGAGAAATAACAAGTTAGAGGAATCTATGTGGGAGATTGAGGATATGATGAATCAGAAGTATGATCAGTTTTTTGTACCAGAATAATGAATTTCAAGGGATAAATTCATTTTAATAGGGGTTGAATGTAACACCTTGAGTTTTTAAGGATCTTTTTTTCTCGAGTAAATTAAATTTTCACTAATATCTTGAATTTAACTAGTTAAACCATTCCTTTCAAAATTAATTGACTCAAAGTATGTTATACACAACACCAGCTTAGTGTACATTACACACAATAATGACTTGGTTTACGTTACACACAACACTGAGTTTTTGAGAAATATTTTTTTTATTATTATTATTTAAATGAGATAATTATTACCTACCTATTAAAATTAGCAAGATGAACAATAATAAATAATTTTAAAATATTTTTTTCAATGTTTTTATATAAATAAAATATATTCATAATGAAAGATATAATTCATGGTAAAGTCATTATATGATTTAAAATACTATTTTCTCAAATGAACTACTTTTCATGTCCTTCTATGAAAAATAATAAAATTCATTTTAGAAAAATTTAGTAATTTAATTTGATAAAATAAACTTCATTTTTAAATTTATAATGTCACAATTATCTTAGGGTTAAGTTTTGGTATTTTTCTGAGAAACTTTATTTTTGGATGAATAGTAAAAAATATTGAATTTTAATTAAAAACCGATTTTTCATCACATTTATTTATAAGGTTAAATTATATTTTTAAATTGTTATAATCTTTAATTAGATTAAATTTTAACCAATTAATTCAGTATAGGTCATTGGAACTAATTTTAAATTAAAATTTGATATAAAAACATTGCAAACATTTGATCATTTTTACTTTAAAAACCCGCAGTGTTGTCCCGTCAACGAGACTAAATTTAAATTAATTTCTCCCAATTTTATAATTAATAATTTTAAAAATTTATTCCACATTTTCAATTATAATGATTTATAATTTTTAATAATATCAACATAGTTTTGACCAAAAAATATTAGTGAAAGTAATTAAAATTAATTACAACGATTAAGGAAAAATTAATCTTAAGAAGGGAACAAACCTTAAACTTAAGGGCCTAGATGAACTATAAACTTTTCCAAAACCATTTTATGTCCATTATTAATCCATTAAACTTACATTATTTTGTTGTTTTTGGTTTGGTATGACTTTTTTAGGTAAAAACATGGGTACACCTAACTTGTTTTAAATAATGCCAATTATGACCCCTCCCTTCCCTATAAAAGGCCACCACCCATACCCATTCGTTACACCTCTAAAATCTATTAGGTTCGGTCAATATCTTCTCAAAACACTTAAAAAAATCCATACATTTCTCCTTAAATCGTCCCTTTGGGCCTAAATCATTCCAAGGAATCCCTTTGATGAAAACCAAAAGGAGTTACCCGATTAAGAGGTAACACCCTCCCTCAAGCTCTTTTCTATTATTTTATTCCTCCAATATTTAAATTATACTTATTCCTTGATTATTTAACAAAATTAGTATCCTAAATATACTAATATGTTTTTATACTATGGTTTCAATGTATACTTACACACACTTCCATCTAATGGGTAACGAACATTCTTTTTATGTGAATGGTGAACTACAGCCACACAGAACTATGATTGTTCATTTTACTTTACCACAAATCATGGTAGGAATTATGATGTAAAATATGTTTATATATGATATATATGATATATATTATGTCTTTAATTTTCTGTAATTATTTTTCGACACATATTATTACGCTTTCCATTTTGTGTAAATACAATAATTTCTTTTAAGGAAGTGTGGACTACTGCCCCCTCAAAGTAATGTGATTCGTTCACACAACAAATGAAATGTATTAAGGATGGTTTTAGTGAAATTATATGATATATAATATATATATATGATATTATTATTCTACTAGAATAATTATATATATACATGTATATACCTATATGTAATTTACTCTCTTCCTTTCAATATGAAAATTAAACGGAAATAATGTTCATGCGTACATACGACCTACCATCTCCATGAACAGTGTATTCAATTTAATAATTATATATTATCTGGATTATTATAATACAAATTTAATGAATATAAATTATATTTATATCATGGTTTACATTCAATAAATTGTGATATAAGTATAAGGACCAAAGATATAACAAATTAAGACACATGTGAAGAACAAAGCAGATATTACCATAAGTGAAACCTTAACATAGAATTATTAACAAGATGGAAATATAAATTAATAAGAAAACAATATTTTGTATTATATATAAGAATATTATTTTTTATAATAAACTTATATTTGTTATAGATGATGGTTGAACCTGTATGAAGAGTATAAAGACACATGGTAAGTGGATTTCTAGTCCCCCTTTTAATTTTGTGAGATTTACACATTATTTACCACTCATCTCTTTTGTGTTTTGATTATACTACCCTTGAATATATTCTATGATTTTTATTCTTAATTTTATGGGTATTTACAAATCTATTTGATGATTTATCTTTCATGGGGTTTATGTTTCAAGTGTTACCAAACAGAAAAAGTTGTTTTCTCAATTTTCCTTCTTTGAAAACATGCCATGAACTTCAAGAACTATGTTTTCAAAAATATTTAAAAATATGATCTTATAATATAATCTCAAGGAAAAAGGATTTTAATTTATTTATAGTTTTTAATATTCCTTAAAAAGTTTTCAAATTATTTTCAAAGAAATGGTTTTCAAAACATTTTTAAGATTCTTTAATAAGTTTTCAAGGAAAATGGGTTTCAAAACATTTTCAATATCTCTTTATATGTATTCAAATAAAAAGGTTTCCAAAATATTTTACAAGATTTATTTATATGTTTCCAATATTATTTTAAAGAAGATGTTTTCAAAAGGTTTTATGTTTTAAAGATTATTTTTCAAATAATAAAGGGTATTTTACTCAAGAAATGTTTTCAAAATATCTTTCCAATTTTTTTTCCTTCTAAGATGACATCCGTTGATGTAACTCATTAACTTATTGGAAATGATCCAAAGGATTCATTAATATTCTTTCTTTAATAGTTTATGTTTTTATATAATGTTTCTTATAACACTCATTTATCTTCCACGAGTTATATGGTTTTGAAACCCACTTCTTTTCACGGGTAATTCTTTGATGAAATGATTAGGAAACCTTTCTCTTTTTTATAGATTATGCAATGATGAAAAGTTTTCGATATCCATTTAATTTCATGTGGTTATGATAGGATATTTTAAAACCCATATCGTTTTAGGGGTCATGATATAATGAAAGTTTTATTATCTTGTGGAACATGTATGAATGATTTTGTTATGATATGGGTTGGACCTATATCTCTCTCTAATGAATTGTGTAAATATTTATATCTCATGAGATAATTATGTGAATCTATTCGATGGGATAGATATACTCTTGGAAGATGGGGGGGGGGAACCCAGTCTCTTACAAGGAAAGGACTGCGACTAGGGATGGTGGTGTGTCCCGCCCAGTAGGTGTAGTCACCATGAAGTTGGAAGATGGGGAAACTCGATACACTATGGGAAGATGTGGAAACATTATCCCTTACAAGTAAAGGGATATGACTAGGGATGGTGGTGTGTACCACCCATTAGGTATGGTTCCCATTTAGTGCATTGATAAGTTCTAGAAATACATCTTGACTTATAGGGAATGATATCACATGTTTATGTATGCCACAATTCCATGTCTTATTACTATGATATTATTTCATTGCTCATGGTATTTTTTTTATTATGATTCATGTATTATTAACTACCAAGATTTATTCCACGATTCATGTTTCTGATCTTATGATATGTAGGGTATGATCTTCTAATATTATGATCACGTTTTCATACCCCCATGCTCATGTTTATGCTTACCTGTATATTTTTTTACCCTTACAGAGCATCTTAGAACACATTTTTGTGTGTTTACTTACCTAGGTTATAACCATATTTATTATGTTTGATGTTTCTAAGAAGTGTTCTAGTCATGAAGAACCTTGTTGGAGATAATGTAGCTCACTTATGTACTAGTGTTTATGTTTCCATGTTTCTAAATGCACAAGATAAGTATGGTCCTTAGGAGTCTGTTTGTATAATGATTTAAGTATTTTGAAAAATTTATTAAATTTTAATCTATAAAAGTGAGATTTTCTATATATTATCCTCTTCTTTTATTCTAAAAATGAAAACATCATCTGTGACGTTTTGATTTATTGCCTTTATGGACAATAAATTTTCATTTTCCATTAATGCCTTCAAGGCCAGTCATAAACCCATTGTTATGGTTAAAAAATATTTTAATATTCATATAATAACTTATTTAATGTTTTTAAACTAATTTATAAATATAATATTTAATATATTGAAATTATTTTATGATGGTCGTAAAAATCACCAAAATAAATTAAAACATTTCATCAATGTTTTATATAATGATTCAGCCTCATACCATATAAGAAAATGATATATGAAACCATTTTAATTTTAGAAGTTCATTAATACTATATAATTTAACTTTTTGAGAATTTATTACAATTCAAAAAGAACTCCCATATTTATAATCATGAGAACTGACCATAAACCAGAAACAAACAGTTCCAGAATGATAAAATTGAACTCTATTACACATCGAAAATGCCATAAAAAACTTAATAAAACTATAATAAATAAAATAAATATAGAATAGGTTCTATATTTAGTAATTAATGAATCAAATTTTATTACTCAGGATATGAAGTTAAAGATAAGAATGGTTTTTGAGATAAGGTAAGGGGATTCTTGAACCCAACTCCTTTTCTTTGGGTTGTACATTTTTCATTCAAAATTTTGGTATGGATATTTTTTTAACATTCATGAAATATAATTTCATTATTCTTCTCTTTTCTTTTTTGTTATATATGTGGTTCTAATCTTATTTGATGAAAAATACAGATATTTTTCGAGATAACTCTTATTTCTAAAACACATTTTGACTTCTTTTGAGTTATTTCATCTTCGCTCAAGAATGATGAATATTATACCAAATATGTTTTTCCCTTTTCATTTGAGAAACTTGAGTTTTTTCATGATTAATAAATCCTTTTGAAACACATTCCTTTATATGGGTTACTTTTTGACTCTGATTGATATATTTTTTATGTTCCATGCATGATTATGTAAATTTTATGATGTAATGGGTGAGGCCAAAATTATATAGCGCTCAAATGCATTTGGTAATATGATTTATCTCCTAAGATGATGTTTTTGATGCATAAAAACGATCATATCTTTGTTCATAATGATTATTTTATTATTATGAAGATATTTTATGTATGAACGTGATTCTTACTTTGTTCCCATTGATGTGTTGTAGTTGACCACTAAAACCTGATGTTTCATTTTTATACAGTGCCACATTTCATAACTTTACCTAATACTTCCTCTCATCATTATAATGATGATCCGATGTTTTTTTATGATTATGATTATGATCACCCATGCTATATTGATTCATGTTCCTTATTTATTCTCTTACTGAGATTTTAGATCACCCTTTATTTGATGTATATCGTTAGGTGATTAATTTCACTAAAGAGAAAATGAGATATTAATGATAAAGATGAAGTATTTAACTAAATTTTATGTTTTATTATGTTCAAATTATGTATGGACCTAATTTTACCAAGATACCAAACCCTTGTATCCTCTATTGTAATGATTTTATTTTGTTTATCTATAAAATGATGCAATAGTCATGTAAGTAAAAGTAGTGTTACTATTAATCCCGATGCTCGAGGCATCACAATACACTGTATATCCTCTACCAAGATTAGGTAATATTAGGATTGGTGCTGAGTTAATTATTCCATTAAACTCTATAAAATCTTTCTCACATGATTTATACTAGATAAACTTGACACCCTTCATGGTAAATCCCATAATATGTGCTTTTAGATGGGATAAATCCAATATAAAATGACTATAATATCCAAACACCCTTAAGAAACTCCATATTTTAAACATGTATTGGGCTGCTCCTATGAAACTAAATCCCTCACATTATATATGTCAACTAATACTCCTGGTTCTGATATAATATGACCTAATAAGTAAACCTTGTTGACCTAGAAGTGGAATTTGGTGAGTTTTGAATACAATATATTCTCTCTTAGTGTACTCAAAATGATATCAAGGTGTTTGAGGTGATCATTTCGAGTATGAGATTCCATCAAGATGTCATCCATGAGTACCACAATAAATAAATCTTGGCATGGCTATAGAAGCCAATTTATCAAGTCCATGAAAATGGGGGGCACATTCATAAGTTCAAACGACATAACCAGATACTCATAAAGACTATACCTACTTCAAAACACTATTTAATGTATGTTTGAAGGTCTAAATGGTACCTAATGATAGTCTGAACTTAGATCGATCTTCAATAATACTATATCTCATCAAATCTAGATAAAAATATCATTTATGAAAGATAATGGATACCATTTCTTAACTATAATATGGTTGAACCATCTGTAATCCATGCATAGACTAAGGGGTCCATCCACATTCATGGAGATGACAATGGGTAAACCCCTAGTTGATGTACTGGGTATGATAAAAACCTCATATTCCAAATCCTTCAACTACCTATTAAGATACTGAAGCTCAGTAGGTGCCATATTGTATGGAGGAATAGACACTAGAGTTTCTCCTTATCTGAGTTCAATTGAAAAATTATAACTCTCTCTTGGGGGGTAAACCTGAGAAATTTTTGGGAAACACATCCTTAAAATAGTCCATCGTTGGAGGAAAATATTAAAAAAAACCCTCCGATCATCTAAGTAAAGACTAGAAATATGGGATGTTTCCCCTTCAACCCCATGATTATCTTGTCTAGATCAACCAACTTGGAAATTATATTCAGCCTTATGTATATATCTGCAACCCTTAGAAGACATGAAAAGAACCCTTATACGTTAACTGTCAATGTGAGCATGATAGTTCACTAAAATAAATCCATCCTAAGTATGATATATAAACCTTTTATTTCAAGGATGAAAAGTCTCCATAACAAACAATAACCACCAATATCAAGATGTTAATTCTTAAATTGGAATACACTCTCTGACCATACTACCAATGGAATATCCAGGGTCATCACCCCACCGAAGTATTAAATTTTAAGCCCAAGAATTTCCAAGATCAATATATAAATAAAGGAGTGTGTGATAACTATATAGAATAAGGAAGATACGATAGTAGATTGTTTTATAATTATACCCCATACTGTAGAAATCCCTTCAATCTGATCCTTAGGTATCAGATGTACAACTGATCTAATTTACGGCCCTAAGCTATACCTAGACTACCCTGAGTTAGTCCTCTCTACTAATTTTTCGAAACAAAAGATTGGCTACCTCGACCTTGACCTACTCCTTGTCCTAATCGGATGATGCTACTCTATCTACCTTCTTGATGTGAAGTTATTGATCTTTATCCATAAGACGGAGTTTGTGCAGATCCTCTCCCCCCGAAAATAGATGGGAAGATCCAACAAAATATCTAAAGATGGCCCATTCGGCTAGAATCTCTTCACTATACTGGGTTTCTATCACACCAAATGTTCACCTGAAATTTCCTCCCACACTAATGTAATACTAATGAACTACTAGGGTAGATACTCTAGCTATCACTACCCTATTTAGAACTCTCATGATGAAGCTTCATGCCACTAGAGGAATCACTACTCTATCTTGGTACTAAGCCACCATGCCCTATATAATTTTCTTACCTTAGATTTCATTTTTTGATAAGGTCTTGATTGCCAATCTTTGAAATTCTATCTATCCTAAATAAATTTTCCTAATATAGAATGATGTTCTTAATTATATCCTTGAATCATATTTCCCTAGATAGATCATCTCTAGTTGGAGTCAGTACAAAATGCTAAAGCTCAGTAAAATGATATGAATAACCCATGATGGACATGGTTACATACTCTAGGTGAAATAACTCTTTAACCCAATTTACTATTAGGGTCTTTGAGAAGAAAAATTCATAGAAACTATAGTTTAAATCCCTCTATGTCATGACCTAGTGTTGATCAACCTGATTTAGAACATCCCACCAATGATTGGTGGAATCACAAAGCATGTAAGTAGAGAGATTCACTCAAGATAATCAAAAATAAATTGCATGTACTCCAACTAAGACTCCATATCCTATAGGATGCATACCCAAAAAACAAGGGTGAATACTACCATTAAAACACTTGGGTCAACTCTAACATATAATAAGAAGGTCTCAAAGCAGCCTGCATGGACTTCACTAACTGTAGAAAACCCTCTCATTGTTGGGTTTCAATCCCCAATCCAGGTATAACTAGGGGTTCCTCAAATGGCATGACAGGAGGTATCATGGGTGGGTTAGGTCCCATTATCTCTGGAGAATGGCTATCGTCACCCTCCCGACACACGACTTGAGTCCATCGTGGTGAAATATCTCTATAATTCCAAGCATGTGACTCAAGAAAGATATCAATATTGATAGGATAAAAAATGGAAGAGGAACCAAAAATAAGGGACCACTACCCAATACACTATTCTAACTACCCATATTGAAGGTCAGGGTACTAGAAAGCACTCATATTTTTATTTAAAGGGGTTCCAGTATATAGAGGTTCAATTGAAAGTTAAAGAGGAAAATGATCCTTAAGTTGCACTTGTACTCCTCATTTATTGGTAACCATTTTATTCATAGGTCAGATTTTTAAAATTTTAATTCTGTATATGTGTATATAAAAAAGGTTATAATTAGATGTACTTCCATTCCCAACTTATATGGTCACATTCTTTATAAGTTATAATTGTATTTCCATGTAACTAGAACTAGAATTTTACATCCGGTCTTAGAATGTAACAAGTCAAAGAAGATAACACAATTATAGGGATCAACCATAGAAATTTATAGAAGTACTAGATTTATAAATTTAAATTAGTATCCACGTAATCATATCAAACTAATGTTTTAACTCATGTAACTTTAGTCACATATCTTAAAGTTATAATAATTGGTTAGTTATAGTTTTATCCTCAAGATATGTGTGAAAACACCAATTAGGTTGGAGAAGAAACATTAATAACCAATTATTTTATTATTTTCCTAGAGAAGATGTTAGTGGTGAAGACATACATAACAATAAAAGAAAAATCAACAATAATAGGAAACACATACATTTCAAACAATAAAATGCACCTATATGGCCTGACATATGTATTGAAAGTGAATTTCTAGATGCCTATAATGATACATGTAAAAATGATCCTCGCCATATTAGACCATGTAAGAATATCCATAAATCTTAAAGAACCCCAAAAATAACATGTGTCACCCAACAACGATAGTATATCAACAATAATAAGATAAATATAGAATGAAAATTTTCCCATTCCCAGGAAATTTGGATTTTCTCCCATATATAGTTTAGCTACTCCTAGGTACATGCTCATTTACAAATTCTTACAAATTATAATCTCATTTATAACTTCCCAAAATAATAAGTAAAATAAAATAAGTATCTTATACAATTTTTTTACATCCCATACCGGCTCACTCGAAAATAGTTTTCAAACTAGTTGTCTACATAGCCTCAAGCGTGCCTCCTTTCAAGACAGAGGCCACCGACTAGCAATGATGTTCTAAGGAAGTATTTTGGGGAGACTATACCCTTATAATAAAAGTAGATCATAGTGGTAAAAAAATTATAGGTAAATAAATAGAATAAATAATAACGTGTAAGGTAGAAGAACAAGTATAACCATTTAAGTAATACATAATCAACTAAAAAGATGAAATTGAAACCAAAAAAAAAAATGGTGAAATGCCTCTAAAATATGGCTCAAGAATACATGGAATCAAGAAGATATAATATGATGTATAAAAGAGTTAAAAATACTAAAAACCATCTGATAATCCCAAGAACTGGCTTGGTCATCTTCTACCAAGCTCCCATCCTAATACAAGAAGTCACACATCCATAATTGGATGCTTACCCTTATCCACACTTGTAATCATATAATTTTTCCAGGTACCAATGAAAGACCTCACAGGGTGTGAGATAAACTCAATAGTCCACCACCAATGATATATATACAAATCTAGTCTATGAATATAAATTGTAATAGTGTGCATGTATATCAAAGTAAAATAGGAAATAAATTCAACCCATGTCAAGATTAGGTTCCCTATGTGACTTCTAGCCGACCATACCTACTTCAGCCCATGCTGGATGTTTTTGAGCATATTTTTATTTAATAATTTATTTAGGGGTTAAGAAATATATTACTAGTGACCATGGAATGATAATGATGATAATAATAAAAGAGGATCCGAGGAGAATCTAAGGAATCCTTGACCTTAAAAGGCTAGGCTATCTCATGGTACACAACCATGAATCCTAGAAATAAAGGTTTAAGTATAATACATGGGGTACACCCAAGTAATTACACTGGTAATATATCTAACTGATTCCATGGATAAAGTCCAAGTAAATCCTAAGTTAAACATGACTGGATCCTAAGGAGAATAATCCAAGGCGTTGCATGTATTGATACATCATGCTGAATTCCAGGGGCGCATCTAAGATATTATAATTTTCCAAAGAAGGATAAGGTATCCAATGACACCATTCTAATAATCTACTAATAGAAAAGGGATAATTTATATGGTTGATATCTCTCTTGGGGAATATTCCTCAATGAATTTTAATAGCGTCCTCTGAGTGCTCGAAGAATTCCCTCGTGAATCCAAGGCGGGATCAAGTCTGAGCATTCTTATAAAGATAAAAAATTTCTATATTCAATAGACACCTTATATGTATATTTATATATATTAATTATTTATCTTAGGACATGAAATAACCATTCTTATTACAATTTACCTTGTTTAATTCCAACACCTTTTCATTATAATGAAAAAGGTTAAAGTGGGACATGATTTTTTAATTATAATATATAAGATCCAAGTGATTTAGGCTTTCCATTTAATTATTAAGGATTCATTTATTAAAATGAACACTTACTATAGAAAATTTCATGTCAAGAACACCCAAATGGTGTTCCAGGTAGTCATGACATTGGTAATCATAAGTTATAACAAAGAACCCACACTAATTGGGTGGTTGGAATTGAGGTTTGAACCTCCAAATATCTCAATTGGACTCATTTGGAATTTATGTTACAATTTAGAAAATTTAATTAAAGGAATGATAATTTTATAATAATCACACTGTTAAACTAGTGTATGCCATAATAAAAACAATTTATAAATGGAGATACCTTGAGGTAAAACTCATAGAACACCTAACTTATTCCATTAGTAGATTCCTCACCTATTATCAACGTTTGGTTTGGCATCAATCATAAGAAGATTAAATAATATATAAATACCTTGAAAATATGGCATATTAGCTTTCAAAAAAAAAATAACACAAAAGAGGATGAGATTAACTGATAAGGTAAGGAAGTATATTTAATCTATTATTGAGATGAATCCAACACGATGAATGATTCTTGATTCTGAGGTTGTGTGAAGAAGATGAATCAAAATCTATGGAAGAGGAAGGAAGGAATTTCCCAACATGAGTGACTATTGGAGGAATAAAAAAGAAAAATGGATTTGAAGTTTATAAGGATCAAAGGGAAAAGGGTAAATTGACCCATTTTTAAGAGGTCACATGGTTTGGATGTATGGCTGGGAAAACTATGCACCAAGCATGCGACAAACTCTTTTCAAAGGCTTCCCCTCACACGAGCTAAGCACAAAGTTTGACTAACCATGTGGAACCTATACAAAACACCTATACAATGAGGTCTAAAGGAATTTCATGGCCTTGAAACCTACTCTGCATGGTTATAAAAAACCATTCATCCCTCTACTATAAACTAAAAAACAAAACATGGTATAAAAAAACCATGTGAACTGTGCTACATTGTTTAAACTAACTATGTGGTCCACATGTTTCCTAAAAAGTTCAGGGATCTGGGCTCTGAAAAAGGCATGGATACCCTCATAACCTCCGTAAATTCATTAGGATTTACCATAGGTATAATAATAAATAACTAAACAAAAAAAATAAATGGTTATATAACTCATAGAAATTTTGGGATCTTGCAATAGTCTTTATGAATTGTACTTATATTTTCTTCACATGAATTGTTTGTTTTTGTGGAATAACCTTTTCCACCCTTTTTCATATCTTAGAAAACCTCATGTTTTTTTCTTCTAGTTTTGTCTTTTTTTCCTCCATGATAATTTTTGCGAGTTCTTGGTTTTTGGTTCTTGATACACCCTTTTTTGAGGGTCATTTTTATCCTCTAAAACATTAAACCCATTTTCCATCTTAATATACCTTTTTCAAGGATAAAAAATATTTATATAAGTAAAAATAATGGAGTATATCCATATGGATTCTTTAACCTTCCATAAATTCCACCAAGTGAAATACCATGTCATATGATAGAGGGTAGAACAAATAAAAAATTTACTATAATAGTCATACCATATTTTGTCTCTCCTTGATTGAGATGTTGTAACTGATAGAGTTATTCTAACATATTGGGCATGTTGGATTTAAAAAATCTACTCATGATGATATTAGATCTTCTAAAATAAAATAAATTTCATGATTTCATGTTTTTTGGAACCATTTTTCAAAATTTTTCATGGGATGACACTTTACTTTCATATTTTAGATACATATTCCTCTTTATTGATGCATAAGTTAAGATGGATTTTGGAGGGATATTCATCTTCTCATTAGAGGTCTACATCCTCTCCTCTATATATATTATTTTATTATAAATCTCTTTCAACTAAGAAGCTATTACTTTAATATTTGAAGTATTATTCATACCTAATTGTATTTTTTATTCATGTTGGGCTTTGGGAGATATGATTCTAGCATTCAACTCCTTGTCTATAGACTTTTTATTTAAAATATTTTGGGAATTATCTTCAATCATATCAATTTTTTCCTTCATATTTGTTCCCATTTTATATATGCTGAGATTCAATTCCACTTTTTTTCTTCTCAATATTTTTTTCCAAGGAAACATATTCCACCATTAAAAAATACAATCAATGCATGATTCACCATTGACCTTCTTTGTCATTCCTTGAGAAATACTTGGAATAGAAACATGATATTGTTTCCTCTTCATCACTATATTCACATTTCCTTTTATTATCCAAGAGAGTATTAAATTTAAAATTATTACCCCTAACCAGGGTTATAATTAGAGAAAACTATAGTTTAATATTTTACCTTGACCAAAGAACACAACTTATTAGAAGGATTTTCTTGTTCTTCTTTATGTGAAAGTAAAGAATATTGATTTCACCATTGATTTGGGATTAAAAGTATGAATTAATTTTCTTCTCTCTTTTTCGTTCCTTATTCATATTACCCTATTTGAAATTTATTACAACAAGGGGTGTGATCTCATTGAAGTCCTTATAAAAATAAATCTTCAAAGATTCTTTGATCTTTACAGGTAACCCCTCTATAATACTAATTATAGATTCCAATTACCATTAAGGTTCCATTGAGTGGTGAATTAGTGGGACCCTAATTTTAAAATTTCTATTTAAATCTATCTTCTGGAACTTTATAATGGTTTTTAATCCACTAATAAATAATTTATAGCCTAATCTAATATTCAACATAATATTGAGAAAGTAGAACACTATATTTATAAGGTTTTGTGTTAAATACTACTCCTTTTAATATTAGTGATACCCCCCAAAATGGATTCTTAACTATGCTACCAATTGAATACATTTGGTTACACACCCCTATTACAGTCTCGTAGCAATTAGTTAAACACCCCAACTTATCCTATCTAATTGGTAAAAGACCCCAATCACAAGCCTTAGATAACTATTTAGACACCCCACCTGAAATATTCTTTTATGATGATGTTCCATAGATAGAAATATCTTCTTCAAAGATATTCTTAATCTACAATAAATCCTACCCCTTTAATTGTGTACTCCCTCATGAACTTAAGTAGTAGTTTTATTCTCATAAATCCTTCTAGATTTTTTGTAATCTAGATTTTTCTCAATCTTTGAATACTTAGACACACAATTGGTTATTATTTAAAAATATACTGACCTAAAATTCTTTATCCCTTCAATTCAATGATGTATTAGGCTCTCAAAATTATCTTGAAATTATTCTAAATAATTCTTCAAAACCTACATAAAATTTTTTTTTCATAAAAAAAATGGACTATGGTGATATCTTAATTATTACATGAATTAAATGTGTTTATAAACAACAAATTTATTCTAATAATTCAAATAATGAATACCCATAAAATACTTGGTATTATATTTCTTAATTTAAATACTTGGTAATCGTGTTGGTATTATGAATCTTTATACTACTCATCTCTATATGTAACCATGGATAGGTATTTATTTATTCACATAAAAAGGAAAAATATGTGGCCTACCTATATCTCATTTTAAATACCTAAAGGTTTCGGGTGATCTTCATTCCTCACATGAAAAAATAATGCAAAACATAATTCATTCAACGCATTTAAATTTTTTAAAGACTAGGGATCTCTTTCTTATTTACATAACATATTTATTTCAGAATACCCATGGATTCTCATATCACCATCCTATCTCATTATCACCCAATAAATAAAATACTCAAGATTATTAAAATTTCATACACTCAATTCTCATACACACCCTTTACATGGATTCCATGGAATATAATGTAACGACCCAAAGTTTCATTAATGGAAAATCCCTATTAATATTATTAAATGTCTCTTTATATAAAATGTTTTTATAAAATTTCAACTTCATTGGTTTTATGATAAGAATTGTGACCGTTACTTTTATAGCCGTTGAACAGTGATCACATGATTAGTATAAATATAGGGCTTTAACACATGAAATTTTACTTAGACAAAGGAAGCGATGGCCTCATCCAGTAGAATTTCCCCATATGAAGCCCATTTATCGGAGCTCGGAAAAGAGGTGGCGTCCTTGGGATTTGATCTTGACCAATCCCAAGCTGATCTTCACTATGTCAAGATCTAACGGGACCGTCTATGGGAGAAGTGGAAGTTGATAGAAATTACCACTCGAGCGATGTTATCCGAGCCACCCCAAGAGTCTGTCACCATCTCACACCTTACCCTTAGGTCTTATGCAACTGTTTTAAGGGGTTATATAACTAATATATAGTACTATGTTCATGTACATTATTTTTTTATATAATAATGAATATAATTTATTGTCATTATTAATACATTGTAAATAGTTTTTAAAGTACAAAAGGTGTTTTTAGTTATTATTTAATTAAGAAATCTATTTTATTAAATTAAGGGATTTTTGAATTAAATAATATTTCAATAAAATATTATTATTATTATTATTATTATTAGATTAATTTTATTATATATAAATGATCATGTAATTATATGAATGCAATTATAATTTTTATTAAGGTTTGAAAGCCATTTTTGTCAAAACCCGTGAATTTTTGATAAATGTTCGTTTTTATTTTAAAAGTGAAAATTAGCATATTTAGAAAATTATTTAGATAAAATAAATTTTATTTTTGGAATCAGGACGTCGAAATTATCCAATGGTGAATTTTTCATAATTTTCTGAGACAGTCAAATTTTTGAGTAAAAATTAAATACCGTTTAAATATATAATGTGTTTTATGACATCATAATGACCCAATAGTGATGTAATAAAATACTATAATATTTATGTTCGGAAAATATATGTTTTACCATTAAAATTATTTGATTTTGGGTTTGTTTGGCTTACTTTTCAAAGCATTAATGGACCCCTCAAGACTTATTAAACACCAAGTCTTTCTAAATTAATTTCCATGGGAGTGTGACTCACCTCCACATAAGCAACCCTAATATTTTAAGAAGTTAGGACCTTGGACTTATAAAATATTATTTTCCTCTTCCCTTTTCCAAAAACCATGGGCAAAAACCATGGGATGGTTTGTGTTTTGGATTAATTTAATATAAGTGGTCCCAAACCTAAATAATAAAGAATTCCCTCACCTTTCCTATATAAACCCACCCAAGATACCACTTCCTCCTCACTCAAAGCCTTTGGAGTTCGTCCAAACTCTGCAAAAATCTCTCTAGAATCCTCCCAAGGTGCCCCAAGCTCCCAAGAAGCCTCTCACAAACCTCTATCTAGCCTTTGGAAGCACACTTCCAAGTAATTGTTTTTTATTCCTTTCTCATTTTTGTGGTATTCAGTGATGCTTCGAAGAAGGGATTAGGATGTGTGCTGATACATAATGATAAAGTGATATCCTATGCCTCAAGGTAGTTGAAAATCCATGAGCGAAACTATCCAACACATGATCTATAGTTGGCGGCAGTGATCTTTGCCTTGAAAATCTGGCGGCATTATCTCTATGGAGAGAAATGTGAGATATATAGTGACCATAAGATTCTTAAGTATATATTCACACAGAAAGAGATTAATATGAACCAGAGAAGATGGATATATCTCATCAAGGATTATGACTGTTCAATCCATTACCACCCTGGGAAAGCGAACAAGGTGTCAGATTCCCTATGTAGAAAGGATCCAGTGATTCTATCAATGATGAGAATTGAGAAGGATCCAATCTTCTTAGACTTGATGAAGATGGACATGGGAATCATAGAGAAGGTAACATCATCAATCCTTTCACAAATGATTGCTCATCCGTCTCTTTTGGAAAGGTTAAAGGATGATCAAAAGGATTATGTGGGAATTCAAGGAAAAGTGGGAGCTATCGAAAAAGGGAAATCCTCAGAGTTTAATGTTAATGAAGAAGGAATTGTGCGGTTTGGGAAAAGACTATGTGTTCCATTAAGACCAGAGCTGAAGAAGGAACTTTTGGATGATGCACATAGTTCAAATATCTCTATTCACCAAGGGAGCACAAAGATTTATCGAGATCTCTAAGAAAATTTTTGGTGGGATAATATAAAGAAGGAGGTTGCTGAATATACATCAAAGTGCCTAGTGTGGCAGCAAGTGAAGGCAGAGAAGCATAAGTCTAAGGGGATGATGCAACCATTTCCCATACTAGAATGGAAATGGGAAAACATCACCATGGACTTTGTCACTGGACTTCTAAGGACATCCAAAGGCAACAATGCAATATGGGTTGTTGTGGATCGTCTTACAAAGACTGCACACTTCATTTCTATTCAGGAGGATTTCTCATTGGATCAATTGGCACGAATATATATCCGAAAAGTGGTAAGGTTGTATGGAGTACCACCATCTATTGTGTCTGGCCGAGATCTGAGATTCACCTAGAAGTTTTGGAAGAGTCTTCAACATGCTCTGAATACTGAACTGAACTTTAGTACGGCCTATAATCCTCAAACTGATGGCCAATCTGAGCAGACTATCCAAACACTTGAGGATATATTGAGAGCATTCTCAATGGACTTTAAATGAGGATGGGATCAACATCCTTATTTGGTTGAGTTCTCTTATAATAACAGTTTCCACTCGAGCATACAAATGGCACCATATGAAGCCCTGTATGGGAAAAGGTGAAGAACACCAGCATGTTGGGATGAGGTCGGTGAACATAAGCTACTTGGACCAGAAATGGTCAAAGAAATGGTGGAGAAGGTGAAAACCATTCAGCAGCATATCAAGGTAGCCCAAAGTCGACAGAAGTGTTATGCAGATAATCGTCGACGAGACCTTGAGTTTAAAGTTGGAGACATGGTTTTTCTACACATATCTCCGTGAAATAAGTTCATGTGGTTTGGAAGGAAAGGGAAGTTAAGTCCACAGTACATAGACCCCTTTGAGATTCTTGATTGTGTCGGGGCTGTGGCCTATCGACTAGCACTTCAGCCAACTATGGACAAAGTACATGATGTCTTTCATGTATCCCTCTTAAGGAAGTACATATCAGACCCTTCACATGTACTCTCTTCTGAGGTGGTACAATTGGAAGATGATCTTTCTTATGAGGAGCAACCAGTGAAGATCTTAGATCGTAGAGAAAAAGTTCTATGAAATAAGACAATGCCCATTGTTAAGGTGTTGTGGAGAAACCACAAGTTTGAAGAAGCAACTTGGGAATTAGAGGAAGTGATGAAGCTGAGTTACCCACATTTGTTTTAGTGTGGGAAAAGGAACATTTCAAGGGAGAAATTTCTTAAGGGGGAATATTGTAATGACCCAAAGTTTCATTAATGGAAAATCCCCCTTGATCTTATTAAATGTCTCTTTATATAAAATGTTTTTATAAAATGTCAACTTCATTGGTTTTATGATAAAAATTGTGACCGTTACTTTTATAGCCATTGAACAGTGATCACATGATTAGTATAAATATAGGGATTTAACACATGAAATTTTACTTAGTCAAAGGAAGCGATGACCTCATCCAGTAGAATTTCCCCATACGAAGCCCATTTATCGGATCTTGGAAAAGAGGTGGTGTACTTGGGCTTCGCTCTTGACCAAGCCCAAGCTGAGCTTCACCATGTCATGCTCGAATGGAACCGTCTATGGGAGAAGTGGAAGTTGATAAAAATTACCACTTGTGCGATGTTATCCGAGCCACCCCAAGAGTCTGTCACCATCGCACACCTTACCCTTAGGTCTTATATGGCTGTTTTAAGGGGTTATGTAACTAATCGATAGTACTATGTTCATGTACATTATTTTTGTATATAATAATGAATATAATTTCTTGTCATTATTGATACATTGTAAATAGTTTTTAAAGTACAAATGGTGTTTTTAGTTATTATTTAATTAAGAAATATATTTTATTAAATTATGGGATTTTTGAATTAAATAATATTTTAATAAAATATTATTATTATTATTAGATTAATTTTATTATATATAAATGATCATGTAATTGTATGAATGCAATTATAATTTTTATTAAGGTTTGAAAGCCATTTTTTTTCAAAACCTATGAATTTTTTATAAATGTCGATTTTTATTTTAAAATTGAAAATTTACATATTTAGAAAATTATTTAGATAAAATAAATGTTATTTTTGGAATCAGGACGTCCAAATTACCCAATGGTGAATTTTTCATAATTTTCTGAGACAGTCAAATTTTTGAGTAAAAATTAAATACCGTTTAAATATATAATGTGTTTTATGACTTCATAATGAACTAATAGTGATGTAATAAAATACTATAATCTTTATGTTCAACCAATATATGTTTTACCATTAAAATAATTTGATTCTTGGTTTGTTTGGATTACTTTTCAAAGCATTAATGGACCCCTCAAGACTTATTAAACACCTTGTCTTTTTAAATTAATTCCCATGGGAGTGTGACTCACCTCCACATAAGAAACCCTAATATTTTAAGAAGTTAGGACCTTGGACTTATAAAATATTATTTTCCTCTTCCCTTTTCCAAAAACCATGGGCAAAAACCATGGGATGGTTTGTGGTTTGGATTAATTTAATATAAGGGGTCCCAAACTTAAATAATAAAGAATTCCCTCACCTTTCCTATATAAACCCACCAAAGATACCACTTACTCCTCACTAAAATCCTTTTTAGTTAGTCCAACCTATTCCCTAATATCTCTATAATCCTCCCAAGGTGCCCCAAGCTCCCAATAATCCTCTCACAAGCCTCTCTCTAGCCTTTGGAAGCACACTTCCAAGTAAGGGTTTTTTCTTCCTTTCTCATTTTGTCTAATTTTATTTAAGTTGTTTTTCAGTTTTAATTTCAATTATGAATGTTAGGGTATGGTTTCAAACCTCCCTAATACTTCCCTCTTTATTTTTTAATGATGGGATACCCTTTCTCTCTCATTAAATTCCTCCCATGTACACCCGTTACTATGCCGAAATTCCGAAAGGAACTTCTCTCTCCTCTTTTACATTCAAGCAATAATTTTGTATCATGAATCTAAATTCCATTACAATTGTTGGGACATGTATCTATATGATATCCTTACTGTCCATTACATTTAAATATTATGAGGAACTCCTTTCTCTCTCATCAATCATTTTTATGAATTCTTATGTCACGCTGTTACGCTACCGAAATCGCACCGATTTTCTAAGCCAATGTCATTGTTTAGTGAATACCATGCCCATTTCTCCATCAAGGGTATTCAACTTTATGCAAATTTATTTATTGATTGTAAATTTTCATGTATGAATTCCACATTCCTTTATCGTGGAATAAATTATTATTTTTTATGAATCCATGTTTTATGATCCACATGGCACACTTATGCATGAAATGAAATGTTTAAAAAGGGTGCGCCCTTATAGCGCTCCAATGCATTGGGTAAAGTATAGTATCATGATACGTCATGTGCAATGAGTGTTGACTCATGATAATTCAAGTTCAATGAGGGTTTACTCATGCTTTATGTGCAATGAGGATTTACTCATGTTCCATGTGCAATGAGCCTTGGCTCTTGCTAATTCCATGTTAAGTGTTGTTGCCACATTTCCATGTTATGATTATCATGCTTTATCATGCCTTTATGATCATGTTTTTCGTATGCTCTATTAATATTCCTATTTTCTAACATGTATTATACTCCTCATGTTATTCCATGTGTACTCCCTTACTGGGCTTTATAGCTCACCCTTTTCTTATGCATGTCCTCAGGTTATCCCATGCAATGCTAAGTACGAAAGAATGTAGTGGTCATGTAAAATAAGTTTTCAATAAAGATGTTGTATTTCATGTTTTAAGTTTTTATGTAATGATCCTAATCCCCAAAGACACTAAACCTATCATTCTTATTTGTTGTATCAAGTGATGTTTTATGTAATAAATCATGTTTAAGTTGTAATAAAAAGCAGGGTTGTCATATATAATGGTCTAAGGATAAACCTGAGTATCAATGCATTCCATTTTTTTATTCAATATACATGATTTCTTGTGTAATTTAATGAATTTATGAGAATAATAGGCATAAATCAAGTATTTATAAAGATTTTACAATATTAGTAGGCTTAACTTCATCAATAAATATCACATCAATGGGATTTTTGTTCATGGATGGAAGTTGTATGAATATAATGTGTGATTTTTTACTTCAAACTCTCTTAAATCTCAGGAGGTTGACATTTCCTTTTTTATGTGGAAGTGTCCTTTTCTTGATTCAATGGACGCATGATGAAAATTGAAAATGTATAGAAACTCTCAGCAAAGATAGAGGTATAAGACAATGTCTCGTCTTGATCATATGAATTGCATCGGTTGGATAAGTTGAACATCCTTTTATACATACCTTTTTAATGTGGGTGAAATATACCCTCACTCCGTTGTCCCACATCGATCTTTTTTTCGATCTCATGATTCCATTTATGTCTTTCAGTTTATTCTATTCTTTAATTTTGCACTGGGGATAACATCCAAATACACTATATACCCATAGGATTCATTGGTCATGCCTCACCTACACTAGTAAACCTTCTCACTCCCATAAACACCTAACCAAGAACACTCCTATGGGTGCTATACTCCCACCCACTCTCCTGACTGCCTTCTTATATAGACATCACATCATACTCAGTTTTTTCCTTGCTAGATAGTGGTTAACTCTACCCACCAAAGTAGTGGATGTGGGGTCCCTTAGGATAGTAAAGTATTTGGCCTATCTTTTAAGTAGACTCCCTAAAAAACACTTGGACAAATTCCCATACAATTTCAAGCCAAATATCTTGAAACCATTCTTCAAATTATTTATAAAAAATATAAATATATTTTTCATACATTTTATAATAAAAACACCTCATGAAACAATGGAATTCTCCATGGACTTCTTGAAATCATCTTATTAACCTCCTTCTTCAAAAAATATACACTTATTCACATTACCTTTTATCATGTTACAAGAATTAAATACCAGTTCAATAATCCTCAAAGTTACAATGAGAAATTTCCAAGCATGAAATCCAACTCCATTAAATGAATCTATAACAACTCTCCATGATTCACCATATTATCCACAAACGCATAACAAATCATTGAAATTAAATGAAACGATTGACAAAAAAAATGGGAAAGTTAATAATGTTTAAAAGAAAATCCATTCCATAGATAATAATTGGAAGGTTCCACTAAATTATTATGGACTTACTACCACTCCCATTATTTCTTAACAAATGTACCAAATTAATTTCATGAGAAGTCATTTCAATCATACTTGTAATTTTCCCAAAAATAAAAGAATGTGAGGATCCCAAATCAAATAAAAAATTGAAAAAATCTGTGTAAATATGTAATGTACCAAAAATAATTCATTTTATGGTAGAGAATCTACAAGAATAGAAGAAAAATATTTTTTTAGACCTTTTTTATTTTTTTCATGATGATTCCCACCATTATTAACTACTACTGATATGAATTATCGTAATGACTCTACATGTTGTAATTAAAAAATCTCACTACTAGTGGATTATAATTTTTCCCATTACTGGTATGATTATAACTCTTTTACTTCTTATCATGATAAATGGTTGATATTACCACATCAATAAAAATTTAATGATCCTAAAAAACATAGATTTAAATTTTTTTTACCACATTTGGTACATTTTGGAGATTACCTCTAGATTTCATGGGTGACTACATCTCCATTGCTTTCCCCACTAACCTCTTCTTATATTTGTTGTCAAGAAGTATATAATTTTTAGAGAAATAAGTCTTAAATTTCATAGTAAAACATAAAAATTCCTCATGAAATTTAATTTTATGAGAGTCTAATGCTCATTTTATTCTTGGTTTTAGACCCATGTAAAATATAACAATTTTAAACTTTGGGTCTAGAAAAAAATTTAGTGTATACCTGGTCAGTCCAGTAAAACTTGACTCATAACCAGAAACTAATTTCTATTCCTTTTCCCTTATCTCTATAAATTCAATTTCCATTTTATGATAAATAAATTCAGGTAAATTATTTTCCTAAAAAATATATATTAATACTGTCCAATCCATGGAATCAATCTCAATATATTCATTATAATTTTTAATCATAGATAGCCATCGACCGACTTCACCTTCAAAACAATAAATATCGACCATTAACTTTAGATGTTATATACAACCAAAAACATTAAATATATTTTCCATAGAATTGTTGCATCCTTCAAATTTCTTCATTTCTAAAGATATACCAAATCCAAAATGTTGTTTCTCATGAAATACTCTACTATATACAATTTCAATTATGGAAAATTAAAACATTCTATTTCATGGGTACCAAAATTAATATCTTATGTCAACTGATTTAACAATATGAAAAAAATACTATTTTCCAATGATTATGGGTTACTAATTCAGAAGTTTATTAATCCATTTATGTCTTTCTACCACAACTTCCCTATTTCTGATGTGGAAAACCATTCATAATAGACATGGATTTTATAAATAAACATATTAATCTTTAAAATCTATCTCATGATAATATAACCATAAATTTGTGACTCATTAATGTTTCTTTAAATATTATCCTAACTTATAAATGTATATAAACTTTCACTTTGATTCCAAATATAATGACATATGAAATAATAAACCCATAATTACATGATTTATAATATGAGTTCACTATATAACATTTCAAGAAACTTTTTAATTTAGATTTTTAGAGAATTAACTAAAAAATTACATATAAATTTGTACACTTTCAAACGATTTAAATTTTCCCCACAAGAATAGATTTTTTATGTTTATACCTAGGTTTCATTAATAAAACATTTTTTTCAATTAAGATGAGTTTTTATAGAAGAAATATTGACATGAATAAAATTTATAGAAATCATTAGATCCTATGAAAAACATTTGAAAATATTTGATGAAAAAAATCACAATAAGGGATATAAATGAAAAAAAATCATGTTAGTCCTGCCTAAAAATGAAATCCCATAAGGATGTTTATTTTTTTTAAAATAAATCTTTGAGAAAAAAATAAAACAGTTACATAAGTGAAAATAAATATTTTATCAAATAAAACCCTTGAAAGCCATATGAATCAAAGGAAGAAATCCTAAAGGCACCTTGAGGAATATTCTACATCATGAGAACATTTCTCAAAAAAACCTGACACCTTTACAACATTTCTCAGATTATGAAATTAAATGATTTCTATAAAAACCATTTTTCATGCATAATAATTAGTTTCTTGTAGTATTAAATTAATAACTCAAATTCAATAGTGTTTATCTCAAGTTAGAATAATTAAATCCCAATTAATTTTAAAGTAGTAACCTTTTTGGTTATCTCCCTCATCTTTTCCTTCAAAGTCTATTAATTACCAAATTTATTGGAGAGTTATATCATGATCACACATAATAATAATATATATTAGGATCATACTTAATAATATATAATAATCAAGTACAATATCATGATAAATAAAGTTTTTTTCTTTCCTTTTTACATCATAAACCATTAAAAAATTCATTTAAAGAAAAAAACACTTTCAAATTTCATATAATATTATTGGGAGGTATCCTTTTTCTTTGAAAACTCTTAAAATTTAACAATTTCAAGTAAAGAGAGAATATTTTATTCTTAGAATAAACCATATTAAGATTTATAGGAATATTGATAATGAATAAATGGCTATGATGGTGGAAAAGGGGAATTAAATAACATATGTTAAAAAAACATTCTTTTTACACTTTCGTAAAAGGTTAAAAATATCCCATACAATTTTTTTGAAATGATTCCTTTTTAAACCATTGTAAATAAAGTCAAATATAGTTGAAAATTATCATTAGAGAAATTTTAAGATTAAATTAGAACATTCTTAAAACTTTTAAAAGTAAATGGATATGGAGGATAAAGTGTTTAATGAATTTAAACAACATTTTAACGAGAAACACATTACCTCATGTCCTAACTGATTTTATTTTTATGTAAACCCTCTATTGTAATAAATTTATATATTATTTGTAGTTTCTTAAGAATTTTTTTCATTTTCCTTACATTATAATTATTTTCTTTATTTTTTTATTACCTAGTTTTATAAAGTTACTAAAATGGCCAAGTTCAAGTTGGGTGTTTTGGGATCCTTTGGTTTGTAACTAAAAAATAAGATTGGTGAGTTGACCATGGTAAAAGGTGTTATGATTTCATTAAATATAGAATTAAAAAATATTTAAATTATATTTATATATTTTATATAATTATTAAACCAGACTCATATGGCGGTTATAAAAAATGAACCGTGTAATTTCATAGAGATAGTAGTTCATACCTATGCATGAATGATGTTTTTATTTTTCTAATGGGTAAAAATAAGTAAATTATATAATATTTTATAATTAAATAATCATAAATATGTTATAAATTTAATTTTTATTCAATAATTCAATCCCTATAACCATACCTTAAAGGTGAAGATGAAAAAATAAATCACCTCACTTCATGGGAGTCTTAGTCCACACCAACACATGGATGATGATGTCATTTTCCAACATAATTTAAGGTAAGAAGGTAAGTTACATATCATATTTACAGAATCATTATTATATTATACATATCATATATATTCCTTTGATTCATAATTTTATCCATTTATATGACATGGTGATGAAAAATAAAACACATCGCTTCATGGAGGTGGTTGTCTGTATGTATGCACGAGAGATTATCTAATTTCCCATATGATGAAAAATAATATAAAAATGGGTTATCACAGAATCATATAAAAATTTAAGAATATTTAAGATACTTATATTTCTATTTAATCATAGTTAATGAATATTTTAAGTATGTAAAATAAAAAATAAACTTCAAATACTTGGTTAATAATTATACATCTTGTTTGGAAACCTCATTTTTATTACACAATAAGCTTTCTAGATTTGGTAGTTTTGTGAGATAAAGAACTATAGTGTAAAGACCCGTAAAATTCGAGGGAAATTTTTTTCTTAATTTTCTTTAGAATTTTACAAGAGCGCGGTTTCAGACGGCACCTGATTCCGAGGCCCGGTGTGCCCGGAATCAATTTCTGAAGTTTGGCTCGGGTACGTTCAGTGAACGAACGAGCGGGAATTCCTAACTTTTGATCCGGTGCTCGGAATTGAAATCCGAGGGCACCGATGAACTCGCAGCGCCGATATTCGCTTAAAGAGACCTTTTCGGGAGTTGCGTTTGTTGCAGGGTGAAAGATAGTTTTGGGGTTTTTAGTTTGAGTTAAATAGAATTGTGTAGAACAATTTTATTAAAACTTGTTAAAACCTATCAAAGGAGGTTGGGAGTTGGACCCACACCCACTTAACCTCCCTTGGGAGGATTAAGTGTGGTGGGGCCCACACGAACCCCTAAACCTTTCAAATTCTCCCAACTCCCTTAACGCCTCATTTATTGGCTTAAGTTACCTATTTAATTATGGGAGTTTAACCTTTTGAATTTCAAACTTTTGAAATTCTTTTGTGTTATGTGATAATAAAATAAGATGTTGTCTTATTTTATTTTGGGTTCTTTGTTTGTCTACTTGAGAGGTGGAGAGCTCTTCTTCTTCTTCAACTCTGACGAAGAACTCGAAGAACGCTCAAGCTCCGACGAAGAACGCCGCACCTCCTTTCTTCGTTCACCGTGTCAACGAAGGGGACGCCACCTCTTCTTCGGACAACCTTCGTCGGCGTGCAAGTTTCGCCAACGACGTGTCTCTTCGAACGCATCCCTTCGTCATCGGATTTGACGAACGGCTACCGCGACGCCCGACCTCCGCGACGTCGTCTTCCGCGGAACGTTCACAATCTACGAACCTTATACCCGAGGTAGGGGTTGTCGATTTCTTTTTGGTTTCCTTATTTTATTCTTGATCGTGATTTTATCAAGACTAACGTGTGACTTGATTTATTTTAAGTTGCGTTATTATTTTAACGTGAGGGGGGGCCGGACCGCACGAACACGGCCGAACCCCCCTCCGTCGTTCTTGTTTATTCTTGCGTGAGGAAGCAAGTGGCGTGGTGCCGTCGCACCACGCGGATGATCGTGCAAATATTTTACGCGGCGCCGTCGCGCTACGCCGAGGAAAAATCTTCAAGAACGCGACGCCGTCGCGCCGCGTTGAAAGGAATCAAGGCATGGCGAAAGGGGCGCGGTGCCGTCGCACCGCGCCGGACGACGAACACCGCGGCCGGTTCCGGGCCGCGGTGGGACGAGGAGACCGCGGCCGGTTCCGGGCCGCGGCGGGATGAGAAGACCGCGGCCGGTTCCGGGCCGCGGTGGAAGAGAAGACCGGCGGCCGGGCCGCCGGCGTCGGAAGCCGAAGAGGGGACCGGAATTTCCGGTCCCGTTGGAGAAAACCGGCCGGCCAGCTGGCCGGCCGGATGCCATTAAAACCGGGGGAATTAATCCCCCGGCCCTCATAAAACCCCCCCTCATTATGAGGGGGGAGGGGGGGGGGGGGGGGGCGGTTCTTTGAAGGAGGGGGGCAGCCGGCCCCCCCGGTTCCGCGCCAGCAGGCCCCCCACGTGGGGGGGGGGGGCGCTTTTGAAAATAACGGCGCGGCTATGCTACGCCGCCTGTTAAAAAAACCGCGGGGCTTGCCCCCCGCGTGCCGACCGTGTGCGGCCCCTCGCGGCACCCCGAGCCGCCGCGGCACCTCGCGGCGCCAGGCCGCCGCGGCCCGCCGCGCCGCCGCGCCGCCCCAGGGGGGGTCGGGCCGGGTCGGCCCGGACCCGGACCCCCCCGTTTCGAACCAGATTTTGTTTTTGGCCCATAACTTGAGCCTCAGACCTCCGAATGACGAACCGTCTGCGGCAACGTGATCCTTGGATCGAGACGGTCGTTTCGATATATCGCACTCAAGGTTTCGGTTAACTTTGAGTTCGGCCGGGTTGGTTCGTTCACGAAACCAACCGGGTCTTCGGAGCGGAAACGCTCATATCTTGAGCTACGAACGTCCGATTGACGCGCCGTCAGTCGCGTTGTGTCCCTCTTAGTGAGACAGATCTTTTGGAATACTCCGCCCGAGGTTTGGACGCAGGTGGAGTACGGTCGGGTTGGTTTTGCCTTAAAAACCAACCGGGCCCCGGAGACGAAAATGCCAATAACTCTCAGACCGGGCGTCCGATCGACGCGCCGTCTGTTGCGTTGAGTTCCTGTTGACGATACGGAACTTTTGGATACATCAACTCTGGACCTTGTGACAGTTGATGTATCAGCCTCTCGGCTCGTGGAGCGGACCCTCTGAACGAGCTTGCTGTGTGCGGGAACCCTAGTGCTGGCTGCGACTGACTGCTACTACTACTGCTACGACATCTACTGTGACTGCGACGACGACAGTACAGAGATCCTGTGTGGATTCGACGACGACGACTACAGCACTCAGCGATCCTACGTGGAACAGTGCTACCGAACCTGTGTGAGCTGAATCTTCTGTTTACCTTGGGCGGTGGAGCGCTTGGGTGTAGCGGCGGACCCGTGGTACTTGACAGTGGTGGTGCGCTTGGATGCAGCAGCAGACCCTTGGCGGTGGAGCGCTTGGTTGTAGCGGCGGACCCGCGATACTCTACGGAGTGTGTGCGCTTGGTTGTAGCGACAGAACCGCGATGGTGGAGGCGTGCGTGCGGAGTACGGAGACCGTGTAGATGACTGAGACCTGACGACTGCTTGACCGACTCGACTTGGAGTGAGTGGACTAGCCCAGTGGACGGAGCGCCCAGTAGTTGGCAGCAGACCCACGGCGGACGGAGCGCCTGGTAGTTGGCAGCAAACCCGCGGTACTCGACAGGAGGAGTACCTCAGTAGGCTATCTGGGTGAGCGCCCGGTATTTGGCAGCAGACCCTCAGCGGACGGAGCACCCGGTAGTTGGCAGCAGACCCGCGGTACTCGACAGGAGGAGTACTTCAGCAGTCTTAGGTTAGTGAGCAGTACCTCGGAGTCGTGACAGGACCACTGTACACTTCAGAGATGGGGCTCTTCAACTTTTACGGTTTCGATAATGAAAATCCTGGTTTGAGCTGAGTCAATGATCTTGTGTTTCCTCATGATTGAGACGGGTCGCTTGATAACTTAGGTATATGTATGGGCATATACCTGGGTAATGGTTATCCGTTGATTTCATAAACTTGTTATAAACCGTGTGGACTTGTACTGTTATCCTATGTGGATTTTACTGTTTACTCTTCTTTGTGGATTGGGATCTTCTTGGGCTCGTGTTGGAGCCGAACGGAAATTGGTGACATAGGTATATGTATGGGCATATACCTAATCAATTCTGGATGTTACTTCGTGATTGTATCCTTCATGTGGTTTATCCTTTGTGGATTTCGGGAGACCTTCGAGGGTCTCGGGGTCCCTACTGAGTATCTTATACTCACCCCTGCACGGGCTATGCCCGCACTTCGTTGTGTTGGTTGCAGACGACGGACAGCGCTGACTGCGGTTGAGGCTTACGGAGTAGGTCGGTACCCGGAGGAGGACCACTGAGCGGGACGTGCTCGGAGCGGACAGTTGGACCGAGGAGTTGTGGAGCTATCTGTACCTACCCTTCAGGTAGGATCCGTGGTGGACGATCCAGGAGCTGAGCCATCTGTACCTACCCTTCAGGTAGGAATCGAGGAGGACGTTCCAGGAGCCGCTTGTACTTTCAGTTGCTGTTTTCCCTTTCGAGTTGTACTTTACTTTACAGTTGGGCTTGTATTTCCGGCCCCTTTTCTTCAGCACAGTTGTTCTAGTTTTGTGTACTGCTTTTCTTCCGCTTGTTACTCTGAGGTGCTTGTTTACTTTATTAAGGCAATGCCTTCCCTTTTTATTGGGATTTTACGCCTTGGTGCTAGTCGCCAGCCCCTGGCCTATGGAAGGCGGGCTTGGGGTAGTCACGGCACGGGCCCCGAGGGCGGGTCGTGACAAATTGGTATCAGAGGAGTTCGGTTCTACCGCAAACTCTGATCTTTTCTATGTGAAGCAATAATGTTTAGCGTATTGAGTGTGGTTATCAGTCCAGGGAGTCCAGTGTTGGTGCGGCGGCCGACGTATCCGTACACCAGGACCCTGACTTCTGATTTCCGACTTAATACACGAAAACATTGATTGCGTGTGTGTTTCAAAGTTTTCTTTGTGATTTCTTTGTGTCAGCTCACCAGGTATACTGTTTGACCGTGGCGCACCTGTCTCCTTTCAGGATGGCCCCACGACGGCAGCCAGCTAGGGTTCCGAGAGTCGAGCGAGACGACAGCCCACCGAGCGACGAGGCCTCGGTGCAGGGCCCTTTTCCAGTAGTGGCACCGGCGGTAGCTTTACCCGCCGAGCCCCCGATGCTTCCAGCAGCAGCCGCTGACGATGCACGTCGCCTCAGCGCACTGCATGAGTTTCAGCACCAGCGACCGCCCAGGTTTCGCGGGGAGACGGATCCCCAGGCAGCAAAGGACTGGCTGGAGGCAGTAGTTCGAGTGTTTAGGCTAGTGAGGACACCAGCAGACCTCATGGTGATCCTCGCTGCGAGCCTACTACACGCAGCAGCAGGATGATGGTGGAGCTTGATGCTCCAGGTGCACGATGAGGCATCTCTACTTTGGACGGACTTTGAGAGCATCTTCCGCTCGGAGTTCGTCCCAGCCACCCTTCGTGCGGTGTGTATCCAGGAGCTTCTACAGCTGCGGCAGGGCAGCATGACGGTCGCTCAGTACGCGGCAAGGTTCACCGACCTTTCTCGGTACTCGACAGACATGGTACGAGACCCCTTCTTCCGGGCCCGGACCTTCGAGCAGGGTTTGAGACACGAGATCAGGGCATCGCTGATCTCCCTCAGCATACCGACTCAGACAGGAGTACTGGAGCGGGCACTTCTGATCGAGAGTTTCCTTGCTGAGTCTACACCAGCACAACAACTCACCGCAGGGCGGCACGTGGCAGAGTCATCTGCAGCAGGTAGCCGACGGATGACTCAGGGTTCCAGGCAGACCAGACCTACCGGTGGCCGACTGCACGACTCAGGCTCAGTTGTACGGGGAAGCCGGGGTGGAGTCAGAGCCAGGCGTGCCGAGAGTGGGCAGTGTTACTCCCGTGGCGGGATTGGTCACATGGCTCGTGACTGTCCGACCCGCCATGCTGATGATCAACAGTTAAGTGAAGAACCTCCCAGGCAGAGGCAGAGGTTCGACCGTGGCGGTCCGCAGGGAGGAGGCGGATGAGGCAGAGGAGCTGGACGAGCAGCCGGTGGTGGGAGACGCTTTGAGGCTCTTCCACCACCACCACCAGGAGGTCCACCCCGACCACAGGGAGTAGGTGAACATGCGAGATCTCAACTTCAGGAAGCCGAGGCCTTCGATCATGGAGCTCTGGGAGCCGATGGACAGGAGTTGAACTAGTGGATACATCCTTTGTACTTCTGGTTCCTTGTTGCATTTGTGTAGCGTCTTGTATTATGAGCTGCAATAATAAAAGACGCATACCTTTGTGATATTTTCGTTCCTGTCCTCTTTCGTGATGTTACTAAGAGGTTCCAGTTTTGACTGTTGACTTGACCCTCACTTGTGAGACATCTACTGGAGGAGACCCAGTTACCACACACTGATGCCGACAGTGTGACTCAACCCTTGGAGGCGAGAGTAACGGTTGAATCTCTTAGTAGTAGCGTCGAGGCCTTACGACGTCATCCTTGGTATGGATTAGTATCATCCATGTTAGGATTGACTGTTTTAGGCAAAGAATGTGGTTCATCCAGGGGATGAGACCAGATTTCTCTTTTCGGCAAAGAAGAAATCTTGCAGCTCTTGTGGGACCTGTGATGGTCCAGGCCACGACAGAGAAGGTCCAGGTCATCCAGGAGCGGATGAGGACAGCACAGAGCCGGCAGAAGTCATACGCTGACAGGAGGCGAAGGCCACTAGAGTTCGAGGATGGTGACCACGTCTTCTTGCGGGTCTCACCTCGACGTGGTATTCGGAGATTTGGCCGAGGTGGCAAGTTATCTCCGCGTTTCATCGGACCCTTCCAGATTCTCAGCAGGATTGGCGAGGTGGCTTATCGCCTGGCTCTACCACCTCAGTTGCACCGGGTGCACGACGTCTTCCACGTGTCTCAGCTGAGGAGATACGTGCACGACCCGACGCACATCTTTGATCATGGGGAGCTTGACGTTGACGATGGGGCGACTTTTTTGGAGGTCCCGGTGGAGATAGAGGATCGACAGGAGCGGGTCCTGCGTGGGCGATCGATTCCTCTTGTGCGCATCAGATGGCAGCACGGGAATCTCCAGGAGAGCACATGGGAGCGGAAGGCTCAGATGCGTGCTCAGTACCCTCTTTTGTTTCCCTAGTTTTTGATGTATCTTTACGGGGACGTAAAGCCCTGAGGTGGGAGTAATGTAAAGACCTGTAAAATTCGAGGGAAATTTTTTTCTTAATTTTCTTTAGAATTTTACAAGAGCGCGGTTTCAGACGGCACCTGATTCCGAGGCCCGGTGTGCCCGGAATCAATTTCTGAAGTTTGGCTCAGGTACGTTCAGTGAACGAACGAGCGGGAATTCCTAACTTTTGATCCGGTGCTCGGAATTGAAATCCGAGGGCACCGATGAACTCGCAGCGCCGATATTCGCTTAAAGAGACCTTTTCGGGAGTTGCGTTTGTTGCAGGGTGAAAGATAGTTTTGGGGTTTTTAGTTTGAGTTAAATAGAATTGTGTAGAACAATTTTATTAAAACTTGTTAAAACCTATCAAAGGAGGTTGGGAGTTGGACCCACACCCACTTAACCTCCCTTGGGAGGATTAAGTGTGGTGGGGCCCACACGAACCCCTAAACCTTTCAAATTCTCCCAACTCCCTTAACGCCTCATTTATTGGCTTAAGTTACCTATTTAATTATGGGAGTTTAACCTTTTGAATTTCAAACTTTTGAAATTCTTTTGTGTTATGTGATAATAAAATAAGATGTTGTCTTATTTTATTTTGGGTTCTTTGTTTGTCTACTTGAGAGGTGGAGAGCTCTTCTTCTTCTTCAACTCTGACGAAGAACTCGAAGAACGCTCAAGCTCCGACGAAGAACGCCGCACCTCCTTTCTTCGTTCACCGTGTCAACGAAGGGGACGCCACCTCTTCTTCGGACAACCTTCGTCGGCGTGCAAGTTTCGCCAACGACGTGTCTCTTCGAACGCATCCCTTCGTCATCGGATTTGACGAACGGCTACCGCGACGCCCGACCTCCGCGACGTCGTCTTCCGCGGAACGTTCACAATCTACAAACCTTATACCCGAGGTAGGGGTTGTCGATTTCTTTTTGGTTTCCTTATTTTATTCTTGATCGTGATTTTATCAAGACTAACGTGTGACTTGATTTATTTTAAGTTGCGTTATTATTTTAACGTGAGGGGGGGCCGGACCGCACGAACACGGCCGAACCCCCCTCCATCGTTCTTGTTTATTCTTGCGTGAGGAAGCAAGTGGCGTGGTGCCGTCGCACCACGCGGATGATCGTGCAAATATTTTACGCGGCGCCATCGCGCTACGCCGAGGAAGAATCTTCAAGAACGCGACGCCGTCGCGCCGCGTTGAAAGGAATCAAGGCATGGCGAAAGGGGCGCGGTGCCGTCGCACCGCGCCGGACGACGAACACCGCGGCCGGTTCCGGGCCGCGGCGGGACGAGGAGACCGCGGCCGGTTCCGGGCCGCGGCGGGACGAGAAGACCGCGGCCGGTTCCGGGCCGCGGCGGAAGAGAAGACCGGCGGCCGGGCCGCCGTCGTCGGAAGCCGAAGAGGGGACCGGAATTTCCGGTCCTGTTGGAGAAAACCGGCCGGCCAGCTGGCCGGCCGGATGCCATTAAAACCGGGGGAATTAATCCCCCGGCCCTCATAAAACCCCCCCTCATTATAAGGGGGGGGCGGTTCTTTGAAGGAGGGGGGCAGCCGGCCCCCCCGGTTCCGCGCCAGCAGGCCCCCCACGTGGGGGGGGGGGGGGGGGCGCTTTTGAAAATAACGGCGCGGCTATGCCACGCCGCCTGTTAAAAAAACCGCGGGGCTTGCCCCCCGCGTGCCGACCGTGTGCGGCCCCTCGCGGCACCCCGAGCCGCCGCGGCACCTCGCGGCGCCAGGCCGCCGCGGCCCGCCGCGCCGCCCCAGGGGGGGGTCGGGCCGGGTTCGGCCCGGACCCGGACCCCCCCGTTTCGAACCAGATTTTGTTTTTGGCCCATAACTTGAGCCTCGGACCTCCGAATGACGAACCGTCTGCGGCAACGCGATCCTTGGATCGAGACGGTCGTTTCGATATATCGCACTCAAGGTTTTGGTTAACTTTGAGTTCGGCCGGGTTGGTTCGTTCACGAAACCAACCGGGCCTTCGGAGCGGAAACGCTCATATCTTGAGCTACGAACGTCCGATTGACGCGCCGTCAGTCGCGTTGTGTCCCTCTTAGTGAGACGGATATTTTGGAATACTCCGCCCGAGGTTTGGATGCAGGTGGAGTACGGTCGGGTTGGTTTTGCCTTAAAAACCAACCGGGCCCCGGAGACGAAAATGCCAATAACTCTCAGACCGGGCGTCCGATCGACGCGCCGTCTGTTGCGTTGAGTTCCTGTTGACGATACGGAACTTTTGGATACATCAACTCTGGACCTTGTGACAGTTGATGTATCAGCCTCTCGGCTCGTGGAGCGGACCCTCTGAACGAGCTTGCTGTGTGCGGGAACCCTAGTGCTGGCTGCGACTGACTGCTACTACTACTGCTACGACAGCTACTGTGACTGCGACGACGACAGTACAGAGATCCTGTGTGGATTCGACGACGACGACTACAGCACTCAGCGATCCTACGTGGAAAAGTGCTACCGAACCTGTGTGAGCTGAATCTTCTGTTTACCTTTGGCGGTGGAGCGCTTGGGTGTAGCGGCGGACCCGTGGTACTTGACAGTGGTGGTGCGCTTGGATGCAGCAGCAGACCCTTGGCGGTGGAGCGCTTGGTTGTAGCGGCGGACCTGCGATACTCTACGGAGTGTGTGCGCTTGGTTGTAGCGACAGACCCGCGATGGTGGAGGCATGCGTGCGGAGTACGGAGACCGTGTAGATGACTGAGACCTGACGACTGCTTGACCGACTCGACTTGGAGTGAGTCGACTAGCCCAGTGGACGGAGCACCCAGTAGTTGGCAGCAGACCCACGGCGGACGGAGCGCCTGGTAGTTGGCAGCAAACCCGCGGTACTCGACAGGAGGAGTACCTCAGTAGGCTATCTGGGTGAGCGCCCGGTATTTGGCAGCAGACCCTCAGCGGATAGAGCGCCCGGTAGTCGGCAGCAGACCCGCGGTACTCGACAGGAGGAGTACTTCAGCAGTCTTAGGTTAGTGAGCAGTACCTCGGAGTCGTGACAGGACCACTGTACACTTCAGAGATGGGGCTCTTCAACTTTTACGGTTTCGATAATGAAAATCCTGGTTTGAGCTGAGTCAATGATCTTGTGTTTCCTCATGATTGAGATGGGTCGCTTGATAACTTAGGTATATGTATGGGCATATACCTGGGTAATGGTTATCCGTTGATTTCATAAACTTGTTATAAACCGTGTGGACTTGTACTGTTATCCTATGTGGATTTTACTGTTTACTCTTCTTTGTGGATTGGGATCTTCTTGGGCTCGTGTTGGAGCCGAACGGAAATTGGTGACATAGGTATATGTATGGGCATATACCTAATCAATTCTGGATGTTACTTCGTGATTGTATCCTTCATGTGGTTTATCCTTTGTGGATTTCGGGAGACCTTCGAGGGTCTCTGGGTCCCTACTGAGTATCTTATACTCACCCCTGCACGGGCTATGCCCGCACTTCGTTGTGTTGGTTGCAGACGACGGACAGCGCTGACTGCGGTTGAGGCTTACGGAGTAGGTCGGTACCCGGAGGAGGACCACTGAGCGGGACGTGCTCGGAGCGGACAGTTGGACCGAGGAGTTGTGGAGCTATCTGTACCTACCCTTCAGGTAGGATCCGTGGTGGACGATCCAGGAGCTGAGCCATTTGTACCTACCCTTCAGGTAGGAATCGAGGAGGACGTTCCAGGAGCCGCTTGTACTTTCAGTTGCTGTTTTCCCTTTCGAGTTGTACTTTACTTTACAGTTGGGCTTGTATTTCCGGCCCCTTTTCTTCAGCACAGTTGTTCTAGTTTTGTGTGCTGCTTTTCTTCCGCTTGTTACTCTGAGGTGCTTGTTTACTTTATTAAGGCAATGCCTTCCCTTTTTACTGGGATTTTACGCCTTGGTGCTAGTCGCCAGCCCCTGGCCTATGGAAGGCGGGCTTGGGGTAGTCACGGCACGGGCCCCGAGGGCGGGTCGTGACATATAGGACATTGAGAAGGATTTTTGGGAGATACTTGGGTAGGGTTTGGAAAAAATTGAGTGTTTAAAATGTGTATGAAATGGAGGAAAGGAGGTTCCATTTTATAAGTGAGGGGAGCAACACACCTGTCATTTTTCTAAAATTTTAAATATTATAAATGTTTTACTCATGATAAAGTGGATTAGGAACTATAAAATACTAGTGATAAGGTGATATAGATCGAAATAAAATTTTCCAATAAAAATTATTATCTGTTTTTTGGCTATATCACTTATCTTTTACCTTAATTATCCTGACTCACCCTTTACCGTAGTGGCACATTTTTACCATGGTTACTATTCTTAAAGACAAAAAATGAAATTGAACAAATTATTAAATTTAAAACATCACATTAAAAATATCGAATTCATTTTTCAAGAATCAATTTGTAGATGTGTAAAATGTTACATCGAATATAAAATTGAAAAACATAATGAAAAAACAGTTTTAGAAAATAGTGTTTTTAATTATAAAAGTGAACATAAAAAACTAAAATATAATATTGATTCCTATGGAATTATTTAGATTATGTATAGTAAAATTTATCATATGTTACATTAAAACCAGATTACAAATAGAATATTATATTAAAATCACCTTATTTAAATAAATGAAATGGTAGTTTTATAAAAAATGACATTTTTCACTATTTTCTAAAGAATCAATTTTTCTGAAAAATGCCAAAAAATTACCCTATTAAATATTTCATATGTTGATTAAAAAATTAATTTCTTTATATCAAATTAAAATTATATAAAAATAAAGTTATCTGTTAAATTAAACCATGTAATAAATTGAAAAACAATTAGGTTAAAATAAACCATTCCTCTTACAATTGAAAAATTCTATAAATTAATCTATGAATATGAATCCATAAAATGAGTACTTATAAATTATAAAATTTTAATATTTATATGATTACCTAAATTTTCGTACATAATCCCAAACATAGAATAATAGGATGAAATTTGGATTTTAAGGTCATAAAATAATTGCATTAATGGATTTGTATCATATAACATTACCCAATCAAAAATTCTAAATTGCTAATTAATCTTGTTAAATTATCTCTGCTGATTTTATTTTTATCCTCCCTTGATAATCTATTAAAGAGAAAATTGATGAAAATATAAGTGATATGGAGTCTTGAGATGTATTAAAATCTCTACAATTGTGTATTTATTATTATAATTTTGTTAACATGGTCTATTCCATAAAATAATAATATTTTATTAAAATATTTCATAACCTAAAATATCAATGATTTCAGATTACACCAAAAATATATCAAAAAAGAAACTCTCTATTTGGGACACAAGGATGACATTTTTTTCTGAAACTAATTCAAAACTTAAGATTTAATTAGGATTTTATAATTTTTAATTAAAAATTAATATTTCCCATATATATATATATCTATAGAATTACATTTAAGACTTAAGGAGATATCAATTAATTAAAATGGGTGATAATAAATTAAGTGAAACTAAAATTGGTGTTGAATTCCATGTATAGGAAGATACATTCTTATAGGAAAATATATACTATTGTATTCTCCCTAAAAACAATATTTTTATCTTGAACATGAAAATAAATCACAAGCACCACAATTGAAAAATATTTTTATCTAACACATTCATTCAGAAAGAAAACAATTTATATATATATATATTATCAAATAACTGGGTAATAATAATTAAATTGTATATTTTTGAATCTTAAGATAATAAATTCTATAATTCATATAAAACTTTTTAAAATATTCTCTGAATCTATGTAAATTATCATAAAGATTACATTAAAGAAAATTTAATTGTTCTAATATGAGTTGAAGATGAATATCATTCTCATATACACCATTTATGTTTATAATCATCTCTTTATTAGAATAATTAACTCCAAAATGGATCATGCACAATCAGTTGAAATAAAATATATATTTATTTCCACTCAGTCTTCAAATTTCAGTATACCAATAATGTGATATTCTAGAATATAACTATTTTTAATTTTGAATCTTATGGAACATTTTTTATGTTATTTCATCAAAATAAACTATTAATATTTGAGAAAGAGTATCATTATCCAAACATTTAAATAAATTATTAGGGTTTCCAAAAAGATATATATGATCTTGAAAATTTTTCATAACAATAATTTATCAAAATATCCTTACATAAATCATGACCTTCATTTCTTAATGAAGCCAATATTGAAATAACCACATTATATCAGCCACAAAAAAGATTTATATGTTGATATAACATTAAAAATTAATTATTTTATTTATTTATGCTAGATACAAATTAAACTCAATAAGATATCAATAATTGGTTAATAATACATCTGTTCACTTTTAGAGTGTATCTTAAAATTCTAACCCCCATATGAATCCACACAATAAGTGTCAGTTTATTATAGAGAAAATGTGTTATTTTATAACTCTATAATTTAAAAAGTTAATAAAACTCTATAGGTTTATAGTTCAAAGGTTCAATTTTATAAACACAATTGAATAAAATTTCAATATAATTAAACTACTTCTGAAAATTATTATAAAAAATTCATATACAGTCACCATGTGTGTTTCATCACTTTATATTTACTCTCTATAGAGGAATAATTGTTTCATACATTATCTCTCCAATAATTTACAATATATACCGAATTCTATATCATATATATGAGTCATAGGCCCACTATATAAAACATCCTCATAAAAACAAGATCATATTTCCCTCGAATCAATGTATTTTATTAGATAATGACTTTAGGTTATAAAAAAACTTTTACTTTCTAGTGAGAAATAATATTCATTCTAGGTTTTTATAAAAATCCACCCATGAAGTATAATGATCAAATAAACTTCTCATAAAACTAAACTAAAGAGAAATTATAACAAAATCATTTCCTTTTAATCATAAAAATCTAAAAAAATGATCTCACCAAAATATCATTTATAATTTTTTATTGAATTTTATTAATAATGCCCTTGGTTTGTCCGAATTAAATAAAAAAATTAAAAATTATTTTTCAATTCCTTGATTCACTCCTATAGAATCCATAATCAATGCAATATTATTCACATATCCATACTACCTTAACCATTATAGAAATGGACTAAATTTTCTTAGGACCCAAATATAAACCAATGAATTGGTTGGTCTAGCCCATATACAGATAACCATAAATTTTCATGTTGAGACCCTAAAATAATATCCGATAAGAGTAGAGTGACATAAGATAAACTATTAAAACACCCACTAATCATAATTCTTCTAATCCTCACACTAATATTTTGATTAAATTCTCAGTATATCTACAATGCAAAGCTAATAAAAATTCTCAAATAGAATAAGAAGTATCAAATCACAATCTACGTATTGTCACATTGGTTAGAATTGGATAAAATATTCATTAATTACATTCACTTGAGAGAATTTAACATATCTTTTAAATATATTCAATTACATTATGAGGATAAAATCAAACTTATTTTAAACACACACCATACAATTATACTCATTATTTCTACTATAATGTTTTTATAGTGATTCAATAGTCATTAAAGATTTGTAAATCTTTAATTGACTACTATTGGGGCCCTAATTAGAGAATAATAAATGTTATAAACTCTAAAATTCATGTAAAATCCCCTATCATTTCGAAATATAATATAAGAAAAATTCAAAAAACATCAATAAAATCAATTAACAAAAAAGAAAAAATTTGGAAGATAATGATGAATTTCTTTACCTTTTCAGAATACATAAATACAATCAATTAGTATGTTTACAATTTGAGTCTACTCGGGAATTTTAGAATTCTTTGTCTAGAGATACACCAAAGCATGTCATTTATTTTCTATTTCTCTATTCACCATCAAAGCCATTGATGCACATTAAAGCATCACAATTTTTAAAAATGGTGTATGATTTACCATCACAAAATATCAATCTCAAGATTATGACATATGATGTGGATATTAATAGATAATATATCATTATTGTTGAATAAAACTATCTAAAAACTCAATCAAATCAATTATAAAATCATGGAATCAGATCCTTGTCCTACTTGATGTATAGTACCATCCTTTAAATCCCTAGTTTCATACAATGGTTTCAGTCATGAGTCATCAATATGATTCATGTATAGGAATATATTGGCCGCCCACAACCATTGAAATTCCCTCTGTTTGGGATACATGAAATAGAGTTACGTAATAGATTTAATCTTAACCATAACAAATAAACATTACAAATTCTTAACTTTATACAGTAAACCGACACATTATTACCACTATTTCATGTCCTAGTATAATTTTAGTTGAACTCCACTTGCTTTCTTATAATGGTTAAGTGACTATTGAGAAATACTAAGGTAGTGATTAAAAATGATCATATGTATTAAAATTATATAAACCAATCACTTGATATCATGAAACATCACTAACCATAATATAAATAAAATATCAAAGAAATAATATAAAACAAGAATATATAAAAAAGTCCCCATAATACAATGTAATATAATCAAGTAAATCACCACATATAAATAGAACATTCTAATATAGAGGTAAACATGAGTATATGAAACTTGAACGTGGTCATTATAATGGGGACTCTATATAATCAATTACCCCATTAACCATCCATACCTGAACCCTAAGGTCTTCCACCATATACATCTATTAATCTTATTGGATTCCATCATGATCAATGAATAGTTGAATATATCTTGGTGAGTATTAAACTAAATGTAGTAATAATAAGTAGTGAGGAGACACTATAAACAACTCGTGTCTAAGTGTATATAATCTAAATAAAAATTAAAAAAATAAACACAATATACCTCATCATTAATATTTATGATATTCATTATCAATCCTTATAAAGATATCAAAAACTCAGTTTCATCACTATCCCTAAATAATAAATATATATATATTTGTGTGTGTAAATACCCATGCATTATATATAAAAATATTAAAGAGTACTCATGTACTACATCCTACTAGAGCATCCCCAGGATACCAAATCTCAATCTGACATCCATCTCATCATAGAAAAAAATGTTTGGTATAAATCTATCCATCCATTCCCACTACATTTCTAATGTTGGATATTCTAAACTAAATATGTGGATGTTTTTCCCAAAATAGAAATAGAATCATGAAAAATAAAATTAATAATAACAATTCTCGTATATCTCATCATAGTCATTCTTACCCAATGATTAATCATAGTTGAACCATATTGATATATTTGGGGAATACATATCTCAAACTATATCATATCATAGATTCAAAAGTAAGACACATATTCACTAATAAACTACTTATTATCTAGCCTCCATCAAACCTAGTATGAGTGAAGGAGTAAATTCTCACCATATCATTATCTACCTCAATTTGAGAGATGTGGGTGAGGATGTCACAACCCATCTTCAGGGCCCGTGCCGTGACTACCCCAAGCCCACCTTCCAAAGGCCAGGGGATGGCGACTAGCACCAAAGGCGTAAATCCCGATAACTGGGAAGGCATTGCATTTATAAAAGTAAACAAACACCATAGATTACAAGCAGAAGTAATACACTAAGTACAAAAGAAAGTGCTGAAAATTAAATGGGCCAGAATACAAACCCAACTGAAGAGTACAACTACAACTGAATGAAAGTACAACCAAAAAGACAAACAACTGGAAAAATAGAAGCAGATCCTAGGTCGTCCACCTCGAATCCTACCTGAAGGGTAGGTATAGATAGCACAGCTCCTGGATCGTCCACCACGGATCCTACCTGAAGGGTAGGTACAGATAGCCACCTCAATGCTCTCGCCCATTAACCTCCTCCGAGTACCGTCTCGTCGTGAATTCCACCTCCGAATAATGACTTGTCGTGAGGTCCACCTTCGGATACCGTCTAACCCTTGAACACTCGGCCTCTGTCAGCGCTGTCTGTCGTCTGCATTCAATACAACAAGGTACGAGCATAGCCCGTGCAGGGGTGAGTATAATGATACTCAATAAGTACCCAGAGACCCTCAAGGTCTCACAAAATACAACAAGGATAACCACAAAGAAGGATCTAAATAGATAACCCACACTTAGGTATAAGGCCATACTTATACCTAAGTTATCAAGTAGCCCATCTCAATCATGAGGTATCCCACAGATATGAAATCAACAGATAACCTCTACTTAGGTATATGCCCATACATATACCTAAGTTATCAAGTAACCCATCTCAATCATGAGGAATACAAAAAGGTCATTGACTCTACTCAAACTAGGATTTTCATTAATGATGTCGAAACCACGACTGCTGGAGAACTCCTCCTCTATCGAGTACAGTGGTCCTGTCACGACTCCAAGGTGCTACTCTCTATCCTTAGACTGTTGAGTTACTCCTCCTGCCGAGTACCGCGACTCTGCACCCAAACCCAATAGTGCTCCCCGCCAGGGGTCTGTCGCCCAAACACTGTAGCGGTTCCCCTAATAGCCTACAGAGGTACTCCTCCTGTCGAATACCGTAGGTCTGCTGCCAACTACCTGGCGCTCCGTCCATCGTGGGTCTGTCACCCTATACCGGGAGCTCCATCCACTAGGCTAGTTGACTCACTCCAAGTCGAATCGGTCAAGTAGTCGTCAGGTCCAAAACTACTATGTCTCTGTACTCCGTACGCTTGTCTCCGAAATGTTCCGCTCCATGATCTACTGGTCGATACTCAGAGTATCACAAAGTCCCACAAAGAAGTATCACAAAGGATAACCTCGTCTCAGGGGTCTCAACGCAATAGACAACACGTCAAGCGGACGCCCGGTCTGTGAGTTATTATCCTTTTCATCCCGGGGCCCGGTTGGTTTCGTGTACGAACCAACCCGACTGTATCTCAACTGTACTCCGAAATCTCATAGGGTATACTCATAGGTACCGTTTCTCAATGTGATTACCAACGCCGCTGATGGTTCGTCAAACGGACGTCCGGTCTGAGAGTTATCAGCTTTTCCGTTCCAGGGGCCCGGTTGGTTTCTAAGCTAAACCAACCCGACCATACTCAAACTGCATCCAAACCTCAGGTGAAGTATGACAAAAGAACTGTCTCATCAAGAGGAATCAAACATAGTCAATGGAACATCAATCAGACGTCCGAAGCTCAAGTTATAAGCGTTTCTGCTCCGAGGTCCCGGTTGGTTTTGAGTTCAAACCAACCCGGACATACCCAAATTTCGCCGAAATATTGAGTGTAATATACCAAAATTACCATCTCGATCTAAGGATCCCTACAAAACTGAAAGTGCATCGATCGGAGTTCCATAGCCCATGATATGGGCATTTGAACAAACCTGGTTCAAAAATAGGGGGTCTGGGCCCGGTCCGACCCGGCCCAATACCCCTTGGGTTTGACCGAATCGGGACAACCCGACCTAGGTCCGGGTCCAGCCTGATTGGGCGCGGCCCGACCCGGATAGCATGGCCCGGCCTGGCACTGGCGGCCCGGCCCGGTGCCGGTGGTCTGGCCCGGCTGGGTGCGGGAGGCCCAGCCCGTGAGGCCTGCGGCCCAGCTCAGAAGCCGGCCACGGCTCGACGCTCCTGAGCGGGACAAAAAGGGTCGCCAACCTCTATTTACGGAAACAGCAGACCCGGTGGGGTCCACCCTAAAAACTGGTCAGGGGGTTACGCCCCCCCGGTTCCATTGAAATGGTCGGTCGTAATGGCCGACCTTTGTGTAACCGCGGGACCCCCTCGGGTCCCACCTTTAGATGGCACCGGTGGATGACATAGCCGAACGCCTCTTGGAAGTCCGTCGTGGCCTTAGGCTGCGGATCTTGTTCGACTGGCACAGTACGACGGCGCCGCACCCCTCCGCTACGGACCGCGGCCCCCTTGTAGCTCCGGCGCGGCGCGAAGGCGCCGCGCCCCTTCTCCGTGGTCCGGCTCTACTCCGCGTGGCCCGACGGTGCCGTTCCTTTACAGGGAACCAAGCGTTTACGATCCGCCCGTGATCGGCCCGATGCCGGCCGATTCTTCGTAGTCTAGCTCCATCATCCATAATCAAATGAAAGGGGTAGGGTCGGACCGTGTTCGTGCGGTCCGAGCCCTTCCTCGTCAAGATGGTATCAAGTGGCCCAACGAAACTGAATAATTGTAGAATGTTGCTGACGGTATTAAAACTTTGAACATAACAATCCCTACCTCGAGAAAGATCTGCGGTAGCCGTGCAGTGTGGATGACGTTGTTTCTTCCATCATCATAGGTGTCCACTCGAAGAAGAAAGGACGTCTCCTCTCTTGTCACGGAGAGAAGAATAGATGGCGCGTTCTCGTTCTTCGTCAGAGTGTCGAAGAACGAAGCTTCTCTTATTTCTTTAGAGGTTCCCCCACCATATTATTTTCTAAACAAATAATGTATTAACTTACTTCCATTTAAAGACAAGCCACCCTTTTCACATTAATTCAAGATATTAATTATGTAAGTAGGCTAGCCTTATTGGTGGATAGGAGAGGTTTAGGGAGTTGAGGGTAAAATGAAGAGTTACACAAAATTAAGAGGAGCTATCATAATTAAAGAAGGGGTTTGAGGAAGATGGAAATTTGGGGCTCGTGTGGGCCCCACCTCTCATAAATCACACATGGGAGGTTGGGTGGTTGCGGGCCCCACCAAAAACTTCCCATGAGAAGATTAAACTTCTAGGATTACAAAAATAAAATTTCTCAAAAATTTTATTCATTTTAAACCAATTCCCAAATAAATAATTCTCATCCCGCTTCAAACGCATCTATAGTAAAGGTCCCCTTAAGCAATTACTGGCTCTACGGTTTCATCGGTGCCCTCAGATTTCAATTTCGAGCACCGGTTCAAAAGATAGAAAAACCCAGTCATTCGTTCACTGAACGTAGCCGAGCTAAACTTTGGTAATTGATTCCGGGCACACTGGGCCTTATAATCAAGTGCCGTCTGAAGCCACAAACTCGTAAAATTCTAAAGAAATTAAGAAAAATTTTCCTTGAAATTTCCGGGTCTTTACAGAGGAAGTGTGTAAATAATATAGTGATTTATTATCTATCTCAATCTCATATATTATCAATAATATCCTAAAATAGAATAGTTTATGAAGAAAAATAAATAAATGTGTTGGTTTTCACAAGTCTATATATAGAATAATGAGAGAGAAGGGAAAATGTAGTTATCTCAGTCTATCTCGATTCATTGGGAGAATAGAATGAAATAACTATAGTAGTCAATATTCGTGAATATCCATAATAGACTATATAAAATTTTATATTGATTAGTATAAAAATCATTCACACTACTAAAATTAATGATTTACTAATCATACTTTTGAGACATTCTTCCTAAATATTAACAATATCAACACATCATTACCCATGATATTTCATATTTTAAACTCATTAAATAATAAAATAATAGTAGTTAATTATTCATTATTTAAATATCCATGTAATAAGATCATAAAATTTATATAAATATCCACATAATTTATCACATCCATGTTATATTTAGTGACCCAAAATATAATCATAATATTTTCTATCATTTTTATTATTTATTAGAATCTCAATCTAAGAAACTGACCTTCTTGATTAATATCTCCATTTATTCTTATGTGATAAATAATAGATTTGAAATTAACTAATATCCCTTTTGATATTCAGTATTAACCTAAAAATTTTGTTAATTATTTTTTTAATAAGACATTATTCATTTGAAATTTCATATTTAATTACAAATCATAGTTCATATACCTTTATTGTTTTAAATACCATCACATTAAAGTGATTACATGAAGAAGAAAAAATCTCAAAATTTTCATCAAGAAAATATCATAATGGAAATCATAAATAATTTAATTATTTTTCTTATTCATTTATATTTATAAAATTATAAATATTTAACATTAATAATTTATAATTAAATAATCACAAAATTCATTAATAATTTCACATCTATGATTAACTAAATTATAATTGAATATTCTTATTTTTATTATCCAAGTATAATTAAGTAGAATTATTATTAATTTAGTAATAATTTATATTTATTATTATCAAAATATTTACTAAAAATACATTATAGTCATCCAATATCCAACCTTAATGAAATTCCATTTTTCAATCTTTTTCTTCAATGATAAATCTAGGTTAAATTATTGAAATTACTTTATTTCTATTATTTAATTATATCAATAAAAGAATAATATTTTTATTGATAATTCAATCCATTATTATTATTTATTAATCATTTGGTACTAAATATACATCAATATCAAGTTAAAAAGTCAAATCTATTTCCACAGTATATCGATGTGATGATTGGATATATTTGATAAATGAATAACCCAAGTAGAATAACATTATTAGTGTCCAATTATTGAAAATACCAAAAATATACTCGATATGATTCTCACTAGATTTGGAAGAATCATCATTGGCCAATATAAAGATAAAATGAATAAAAAAGAATATTCATTTGTTGAAAATGGATACTTAGAGAATTTTATTAATTTATTCTGAACATAGATAGAAAAAGATATATAGTGGGATCTTGGTTTATGTCATGGTTTTAAATATCCTATCACATATTGGATTTAAATAATTCATCTTGATCTCACAATCCCCATTTCACTGGCCAGTCATGAATTCTGTATCATACGCATAAGTTATTAAGGATGGTTGACAAAGGAGAAAGAATAATAATAATATATTGTTATTATTAATTTACAAAAACATTATATATATATATGTTTATGTGTGTGTGTTAATATATATGGAATACAGATTTAAATTTCACAAGTTATTGGGGTAGGTGGAATGGCTCCCTATACTATAGTGATTTCATGGCGATCAGTCATTGATTTCTTGAAGAGTGATCCATAGTTGAATGTATGTCTCAACATGGAAGATGATCAATAGAGAAATTTTATGTAATATATATAGAATGGAGTTATTAATGTGAATGATATCAAGGTGTGCTCAAGGAAATGCTCAAGGATTGTATATTTTGTATAATTGTTCAATTTATCCTTGAAAAACTAGATTGTGAAAAACTTGGTAATAGTAAACTGATTTTATTTATTACTAATATTCATAAATAAGATATTATATTTTTTATTCATTATAATAATATTATGTAATTTTTCAGTCAAAAAGGAAATAGTTTTATCATTACTAAATTCATTTTCATGTATTATATTATTTTATTTAAAATATTATTTTACAAAAATTATAATTATAATTTTAAATAATGAAATTCATCAAGTAAAAATTATCCTTGAGTGATTTTTTTTGGTTTTTCTTAAAAGATTCAATTTCTAGTTAATAGTGAAAGATATCTATTTTTGTAATGTTTTCACTTCTTTTCATTAAATAAATTAATCTAAAATTACCCATATGTTTTTAATTTTAAATTAATATTTTATAATTCTAATTTAATTATAAATAATCAAATTAATTACTTTGGATTCAGTGTTATACATGATTTTGGTATAACTTCCTTTTTAGGATTAAAAAAGTGTTTTTCTAAAAACTTTCTTTCTTTTCATTTCATGAATTTATGATAATATTTATTTATACTACATATAGAAATTTATTCATGAAAAATTAATTCCATATTTCAAATCATGATGTTCAAAATTGGTAAATTGGTCCCTTTTTTCATTATAAACAGTAAATTTAGTAAATATTAATCATCTCGCTAAGGGTAAAACAGGCAAAACAAGGTTAAAAAAATGATATAAGGCCTAAAAATCACCCTATAATTTTAACTTAATTTATTGAATAAGTGTTCGTTGAATATAACTATCCCAGTTTTTATAATGTGGCACTATATTGAAACATTCCTTTGATAAGGACATTAATATGATTTTATGTTCAAAATATAAACACAACATCACTCTATTTGTTTTAATATATCTAATTTCAAATCACAAGGATAAAAAGTGCTTTATGTTTCATTATAAATGATTATATTAAATTTTAATGATTTTTTTATCATGTTAATTTATATTAAATTTTTAATTATGTAATATTTACATTAATTTTCTACACAATGCTAATACAGTGCTTGTTCATGTAATATAAAAATCAAGTAAATGATTCTTAAAAAATTAAAATTAATGTAGTTTGGATGAATATTTTTATACCCTAAATTTTATAGATGAAAATAATATATTATTTATGTGATAAAATTCTAGATTATAATTCCATTACCATCATGAAGTTATTAAAGTCAAAATATGTTAATAGTCCCAAAAATTATTTTAATGGTATATTATGTTAAATAATATTTTATTGAATGATTTAAAATATATAAAAATATTATCATTGTGCAAGTTAATGTGATATGGTATGAAATACCAGAAATTTTCTACTTATTGTTCACTTTTCCTATTATTTTAACTCTCATGACTCTCATGGCATAAAAAACATTTATATCACAATAATCATCAAATGAGTTTTCAAGAGTTAAAACTAAGAGAAAATAGAGAAAAAATCACCTAAACTTGTCCAATATTTGTTTTTATTAGGTTATTTAAACTCATTATAATACTAGGATTTAAATATATCATTTGGTTCACTTGAACATGAATAAAAAAAAGTCTTATGTTATAATTCAAAGAGTTTATCTGAGGAGAAGGCATAAGTCTTAACTTACCTATTTTATTTTTAATTTTTATTTTAAATCTATAAAATATTCTTTAAAAAAGTTAAAATAATATAAAAATTACCTTTTACATACTAAAATTTTATTATGATTATGGTAAAACCCTTTTTTATCCCCCTTTACATTAAATGGGAAATGGAAACATCAGTCGTGTGTACGTGTGTATTACCATCTCCATGAGGTGATGTGTTTCATATTTCATCACCACGTAACAATGATGGTTTTTATGAAGTATTTAAAAAATATATTTATTATATTCATGAAATAATTGTAATTATATAATGATATTTTATCACCTAATTTCTTAAATTTCCATCCATTGAAAAATGATAACATCATTCATGTGTACGTGTGGACTATCACCTCTACAAAGTGATGTGAATATTTTTTCATGCACAATTTTCATTGATGGTTATAAAATTGCTTTTAATGTATAAAGGTGATAATAATTCTAGAATTATGTTTCTTGAGATCATGGATTAATGAACCCTTTGAATACTTTCATCCAACCAAAGATATTTTTGGATTTTGAACCGAACTTCTTCAATACACCTATCGTAAAAATAACTGACTAGGTAACTAAATAAAACATGGTCCTAAATAAAATAAAATTTATAATGATAATTGAATAAATGAGAAAACGTTTCTTAATCATGTATATAAGTAATATAATTTTATTTTTCAGGAGTTAATAAATGTATAGTTCTTGATGGTATTTAAGGTATTGGATTTTTCTTTAAAACCCAGTTTTAAAGTACTCCTTCCAAATATTTTTCTTCCATGTATGTGTTGTAAGATCATGAAACTTTGATGAAGCACAATAATATCTAAATTTATATTATACAACATTTAAAATGGTTAATGGAATTCCTCTTAATATTATGTAATGTCTCAAGAGTATCCTGGAGGTTCCAGACTTTGAAAAGAGATGGAAAGGGATATACTATGCAATGAACACGGTGGGTAGATGGTTGTTTCTAATTGTGCGCCATAACCATGAGGCATAGAGGAGTGAGGATAATGGTTATAAAAAAATTCATGGAGGCCCAGGAGACCATGAGGCTTTATACCCCTGTATAGAGGTGACCATATGACTACCACTTGATTTGTCAAACCATGTGGGTGTCCTAGAAAAACCATGTGACCTGGTTTCCCTTTGGTTAAAGGTGATGACATTGTTGGTGCATTTCTTGGATATTCATGGGGAGTAACTATAAACCTCACTAAAAGTGGTAAATTTACCATTTTACCCTCATTTTCTTTATACTATTCTCCCTAATTTTTACACCTATTTATTCTATAGCAGCAAGGGGTGTGAATTGAACCTTCCCAACTCCTCCATGACTAGTTCTCTATTGATTCTTAGGTGTTGGAGGTGTATTTTATTGTGATTCAAATACCTGTAAAAGTCACCCATTTAGTTTAATTATATTATAATAATAATAATTATTCGGTTGTTTCTCTTTTTCCAAATCTCACGAACCCTATATTATTGGGATTTATTTGCTTTTGTGTTTAGGGGTATTTTAGTTCAAATAAAGGTTTGAGGTTGGATGACTATTTTTATGAAAGATAAGGTTGGTGTTTTATAATTTTTCTCCGAGAATATTTATGTTATTATTTTTTATGTGGTTATACCTATGTTCTACCTTGCCTTATTTTTGTTTCTTTGACTAAGAGAGGTAATTTGGTCATTAAATTGATGTATGAG